>JAQQAC010016209.1:15960489-16010918 GCA_029783875.1 Phataginus tricuspis
TTGCTGGTGATTGGTCTGTTTAGTTTTTCTGTTTCCTGCTTGGTGAGTCTTGGAAGGCTGTATTTTTCTAAGAAGTTGTCCATTTCTTCTAGGTTTTGCAGCTTGTTAGCATATAGATGCTTGTAATATTCTCTTATAATTCTTTGCATTTCAGACCCTCTGTTTTTATGTTGATCATTTTCTTTAACCTTTTGGTGACTTGAGTGTAATTAGTTTGGAGATAGTGGAGATCTCTCTTTCTTTTTTTTGTATCTAGTGGTTTAGATCCATGGCTCCTCTACCAAGGCTGCACATTGGAGTTTCCCAGGGAGCTTTAAAAAGTACTGCTGCCTGGGTCCTACCTCCAGATGTGCATTTACTTGGTCTAGGATGTAGCATCAGAGTTTTTAACACTCCTCAGCTGATTATAATGCACAGCTAGGATTGAAAAATCACTGGTTTAGATGTTCTAGGAATAAATTTTTGTTTACCCACAAAACATTTATGGAGCACCTGAGATCAAAATGAGCAAGCATGCCCCCTCATCAAACCCAGTGAAGCTTATGTGTTTGGCTTTCAGTTTTCATTTTTAAACCATTAATTCTGTAAAGGAGATGCTGGGCTGTTCTTTTCAGCTCCAGTTTCCCTTTCTGGAGTCTTCTCAGGGTCTGGGAGCAGAGTGGATAAGGGTAGCCCTCAGGCCAGGAGGAAGGTGAATATAAAGTGAGGTAGATGGTGGCCAAAACAGCATGGCCACTGTATCCCCTGCAGGGCTGGTGGACTCAGTGCCCACGGGGACCAAGGTGGTGACAGCTGTAAATAACATTCAGACCTGGCATATTTCTTCTGAATTTGGGGTGGGGGGTGAGTTAACCCATAGTGTGAAATAAGTAACATTCTAAACTGGCTTTCTTTTGTGGTGTGTTTTTCTTCAGTTTGAAACCTGGCCCACTTCCATCAGCTAACTGCCTGTCTGCCACTTGTGCCATTTGGGAAAAGGCGACAGTCACTGTGCTGGGCTTGGATAGCAGTCAGGCCTTTGCCTGTATCAGACAAAGAACACCCCCTTTCCCTGGTCCAAGGGACAAGAGTTTGCCCCGTCTCAGCCACAGGGCCCTCGTTCACTGTACTGCCAAGCCAGTGACACGCAGGTTTGCCCTGTCTGGATCATCCTCTAAATCAGAATCGGGGATTTGTGTTCTATTTTGTAATGTGCCAACAGAGCTCAGTCTTGAGGCTATTTCCCAGGAGTGATGACTTCCAAAACAGAAAAACATCTGTTCTAGCCAAGGAGGGATTGAATAGTTACAGAGTTTCCTACCCAGGGTAAGTACTTCCAGGGTATGTGGAACCTCAGGCATGCTGGGCACACTTGTCTTTACTGCCCTGCTGCTCAGTCACTTCCACAGGTGGCCTGACCCCACCAGGCTCCATTGACAAACAGACTGAACAAGGTCAGTTGTGTTTTTCAAGTTTTGGAATTGGAATTTTTTTAGGGAGTAGAATGTAATCTTAAAGCCACAGTTCTGGGGATATAATTCAGGCCTCCCCTTTTAATTTCCTGCAACCAATTTCAGAGTAGTGAAACCAACTAGATTACTTTCTGCCAAATGAGTTTCCCAGAGGCATAGTTCAGCTGGGAGGGAGGAAGACGTTAATGAGACATGACACCAGGGCTCACGGTGGTGGTGCTTGTGTTCCTTCCCATGGGCGTGTGATGTGGACCTTGCTCTAGTGGTCTCCCTGGTGGGGGGCTTTTTCCTGCAAGTGGCCTCAGTTCATTTAAGCCGAGCATAGGGCCCAGCCACCCCAGCACTCTTTAGCCCTCCCCAGGTTCCCTGCTCTCCCTCACTGGGGGCCTTCTGGGTGCTGCCCTCTCAAAGGAGGACCCGTTCCTTACAGATGAGCCCCTGTTGGTACTCTATGGGGCTTTGAAGTCGCTTTGCTTTCTTACTTCCTCGTTCCTCACAATTGCTGGTACCACACAGGTCTCCGGGCAGTGGCCAGCTTGTCTCCACCGACTCCTGTTGGGGACTTGGTGGTATATGCTCATCGGGTGGAGCTCCGAGTGTTCTCATCGCTCTGTCTGCATTTGGGGATTCACAAAATTGCAAAACAATGCCTTCACTGCCATTTTTGCTACTCTAGTTGCTTTTGTTTGTTAAGGGAAGTTGAAAATACAAATTTTGGTGGGTGTCTTAGTCTGCCAGGGCTGTTGTAACTAAGTAGTAGAAACTGGGTGGTTTAAAACAACAGGAACTTTGTCTCTCCCAGTTCTGGAGGCCAGAAGTCTGAAAACAAGTGTCAGCAGGGTTCAACCCCTCTGACGGCCCCAGGGGAGAATCCTTGCTTCCTCTTCCAGCTTCTGGTGGCTTCGGGAGTGTGGCTGCATCACTCCAGTCTCTGCCTGTGTCTTCACCTCACCTGGCCTTTCTTACTGGGTCAGCTCTTCTATCTCTTACGAGGGTACTTGTCATTGGGTTTAGGGCCTCGTACTTAGGTAGTCTAGGATGAACTCATCTCTAGATATTTAAATTATATCTGCAAAAACCCTTTCCCAAATAAGGTCATACTCCCAGGTTCCGGGGGTTAGGATGTGGTTGTATCTTTTGAGGGCCGCCATTCCACACACTATAGTGGGGGCCAATGAAATCTTCTGGCTTTTAAATGGCTGCTAACTTACATTTTTTTTAAAAAGTCTGTGCGGGCCAGAGTAAGACACATCTGTCTAGTTGGGCCTGTAAACCCGGTTTGTGGCCTTAACTTTTACTGTGCACTGAAAGGTCTTGGGAACATAGTTCCAAATATCACTGGAGATGATAGATTCTATGGAGAGTGAGAATCCTTAACTTCTAATCCAAGTTTTGGCACTACTTAGTTTATGGAAGGAATTCTGGTGTAATTTATTCTTGGGAAACCACATGTGGTCAGCTGTGAATCTTCCTGTGTTTTTCTTTGGCCTGGGTTCAGGGCCTAGGGATGCTTCATTTTGATGCATTGTGTAACCTGCACTCTTTTCCTTCACGGGGAGAAAGCAGCAGCCCACAGAGGGGCTCTGACAGCACAGTTGTCCTCTGGTCTCACCTGGGATCTTTATCTTACTTATCCTCCTCAGGGACTACTTTGCAGATATGATGAGCAGACTAAGTTGCACTTTGCCTTTGCTCTAAGTATCATAGGGCTGGGCATTGTTTAAGGTTCTGGCCTCAAGTGAACCTGTAGAGGTTAATGCAGTTTCTTTAACCTTGACTTTAGTCCTACCTGGTGGGTGCTGGGCTCCACTTTGGAGGGGTTGGGGCAGGAGAGGGTAAGAGTAGCTGCTGGACCTGGCGGGCACAGATCTCAATGCCTCAGCAGGTGTCCAGTATAGAATTACTTTCAGATTTTACCATTTAGAAATATGTTAACTGCACAAGCACCATTTAATTTCTTGTCTAATTATAGAAGCAACCCTTTCTTAATGTAAAACACCTAGAACATAAAAACAGAAGTTTGGGTGTCATTTATAATACTTGTGGATGGATATCAACAGTGGATGGACATCACCTTCTAGTATAATGCATATCTTCATTAATTTACTGTAAAGTGGAATCTCATTTATTGTATTGGCATTTCTTTGATTTCTGGTTAGGCTGAATGTTTTCTTAATGCCATCTTTAGTTGGCCAAATATCTGTCTGCATCCTTGGCACAGCTATTTTGTGGTGGTTTTTGTGTTCTGCTGTGTTTCCTGATGATGTGCGTGGCCTCTCCTTGCAGAGTGACAGTGTGTATGAAAGCTCATGACAAAGGGTAAGTGACTCTAGGTTCCGTTGTGAAACTGCCTCATTGGCTTTCCTTCTCGGGATGTCTCATCTTCACTATCTTGCCTTCTTTTTTCCCTGTCCTCCAGTTGATGGTGAGACCATTCTAAAAGGCCTCCAGTCCATTTTCCAGGAGCAGGGGATGACGGAGTCAGTACATACCTGGCAGGACCACGGCTATTTAGCGACCTACATAAACAAAAATGGCAGGTGAGGCGGCCTTGAGTGCTTGTGTTCATTCAGATCAGAGCACTTGAGGGGTGGGGGACAAAGGGCTGTAGTACAGTGGTGTCCAGGTATTTTTCCTCCTGTGATGTCTTTTAAGAAAGGCCTAGAATTCAGTGCTTCTCAGCCCCGGCTGCACAGTAGGATTGCCTGAGGAGTGCTGTCACGAGATCCCATGCCCAGACACAGCCCCCTAGAGACTGAGGCCCTGGGGCACTGCATTTCTCCAAAGCCCGCAGGTAATTCTGCTGTGTGGCTGGGGCCCAGAACCCTTGGGCAGCATAAGCGGCTTGCTCGAACCTGCAGGCGGCTCTGGTCTTGAGTTGGTTAAAACCCAGATTCCTGGGCTCCACTCCCAAGAGTTTCAGATGCAACAGGTCAAGGACCATGCCGCAAATAGCATTTCCAGCCAGCTTCTAAGGATTGCTGGTACTGCTGTGTGGCTGCCCCCATTGTGAGTAGCATTGTTAAAAATGATCATCAGTGAATGCAGACAACAGCCAAACAGAGAAAGTGTACTAGTAGCTTGACAGGTTTCTGAAGGGATCCAAGAGTTCATTTTCCCCCGCTTTATAGGCTATCTAGACTTTACACAATCACTATGTAGCTGAAAGTCACTGTGTTCTGAGAATAGAAAGGCAACCTAAATTAAGAAAGGACTGATAACAAAAGACACCAATGCATTGAGCTTTCTGTGTTTTCTAACTTTAGGTTTGCATCATATCTAGACTGGTTTAGTATGCAAAACTATTAAGACTCTTAGTAATTTGCACTGTTAATTTAAAATGTGAACTCCTGGGTATTGTTAGTAGTTTTCATTCCATTCCCCCTGGGGGTACAAAGTATTAGAATTCCACATTGCTTTGTTAATGTCCCACATTTCCTCCCTTGCTTTTCTATTAAAAGAAAAAATAACCACCCTCACAGTCTTACAGAGGCCAGAAGACAATGCTGGGAGATGGGGAACTTTGACTTTGGAGACTGCTCCTTTCCATAGTCTTCACCTGTGGCACTAATTGGTGTTCCCTCTCCTGATGTCTCTCAAACATCCCAACCCCTCTATCCCCAAGCCGATTAGTATCTCTAACTCTGTAGCAAACCTTCGTCTGTGTGTTTAGTAGATTGTGCAAATATATGTATCTAAAATTAGTTCTGCCTCAAGGGTGACCCAAAATGAGCGCCACTACCAGCCCTCCTTTGCCCTCCATCCTCCTCTGCGCTCGCCAGTTCACGGTAAGTCCCTGGGAAGTGGAGCGCTGCAGCTGGCTTGATGCCCACAGCTCCTGCAGGCTCGATCTGGCCCCTCTCTGTCCCGGCCCCTCTGCTCCACCCTCCTGCCATGGTCTCTCTCAGTCCTTGCTGCAGACCCCAACCTTTGGGGACCACACTCTCCCACCTCGGTAAGCTCCTCTTCCATTCCAGGTGAAGCCTTGAATCTCTCGCCATCTCCTAGGAGCCATTGCAGCCAGGTCCCTCCTACCTCTCTACTGTGTAGTTCTTGAATCTTCTATCTCAGGCACCAATTTCAGTTGTCCAGAGACTTAAAATTCTTCCTGGAAGGGACTTTTTGAGTGACAAGAGCTATCTAGAAATTGCTTCTGAAAGCAGAAAAAATAAAAACATGCTTAGTTTAAAAACTTACTTTTCCTCATTGGTCTCCCTCTGCTCTCCCTTCCTCAGCTCAGGCCTGTCCCTGTCGGGCCTGTCCTGAAACCTCACCCTTCCTGCCCAGGCCCCCTCCTGATACCTGCCTGTGGGAAGGATCGCAGCTCCACACCCTGCTTCTGGTTAATGGCCCCTTTGCGATGCTGAAGTCCTGCTTCTCAGCCACCGTTTTTCATGTTGCCCCCTGGCCCTGCCCCCTTTTTCTCTTTATTCTTGGTTTTAACCCTTGAGGTTGGTACTTGACCTTCCCTTCCAGCACTCTGTATTTCTGGTCTCTGGCAGAGGACTCTGCTAGAACCACCCAGGCAGTTAAGGGTGACATTTTCCTTCCCGCCAGCACCTCTCCTGTGTGCTGCTGGTGCCAAGGGAGGAGGAAGGAGGCCCAGCTGTTCAGATGTAGATGATTGGTCCTGGGCCTGAACTTGATTTGGGGGCCATTTAAGGGCTGAAGGTGAAATTAACTAGTATTTAATTTTTAATCCAAGCATGCTACCTGTATTCTCTAAACAGAGTTCATCTTCTAATCTAGTACTTTTCAAATATTTCTCTAACCGTGACTTAAAGTAAGAAGTAATTTTATAACCCTCTCCGTATACCTCTGTGTCTACAATACAGATACACACATATAATGGAAATAAAAGTTTCCCCAAATAACTTAAAATGCATGTGATACACTCATACATATTTCGTTTAAAAGATAAAGGTCAGATCCACTAAATTGGGAGTCAGAAAGCTTTTTCTGTAAGGAGCCATATAAGGTCTCTGTCGAATATTCTCTTTTTGGAACAATGTTTGAAAAATGTAAAAACCATTCTTAGCCTGCAGGCTTCACAAAACATGCTACCAGCTGAATCTGGCTTGCAGGCTATAGGGCTGGAGTTTGCCAACCCCTGAACTAAATAAATTTAACCACCAGCTGCTTGCAGTCAGTAAAACACCATGGCTGTTTTGAACTCTGAAGGTTAACTGGGAGAACCCAGTTTGCTCTCTCCTGCCCTCCCTTCTTTTTAAGGCTGTGGTTACTAAACCTGGCTGAATCACCTGCTGGAGAACCTTCTTAAAAATCAGCTTCACACAACTTCTACTGAATCACTTTCTGGGCCCAGGGACCCGGTTTTGCCAACCATAGCACGTGGTGACTCTCTGTCTTCCCTAAGTGATTGGTGGTTCCTCACCCCCAAAAAGAGTTAAAAGAGTTAACTATATCACTTACGGAAAAAAAGAGCAGTGGTCTTTCCTTTAATTGGGTTGGTGGGTTTTGAGTGCCATGATATCATTCCTAACCTTAAAATCATACTTTCCTTTGTAGCTTTGCCAACTTGAGAATTTACCCACATGGACTGGTGTTGCTGGACCTGCAGAGTTACGATGGTGATTCGGAAGGCAAAGAAGTTGATAGTGTCGGTTTTTCATTTTCATTTGTCTCAAGTACTGGAGGATCATAAAAATCCACTCAGTTTAATGCTGTTAAAATAATTTCACTTAATTGCTGACTTCCCAGTTAACTTTAAACTTCCCTCCAGATCAGTGATTTTAGAGGAAAAATAGTTGTTGCTCAGTTGGTAGGAACCCGGCTGTCATTGCCTTGACTGCTTGCGTACTGGGTCGTTTTACTTTCCACTGGACGGAGTGTGAACCTTTAACCAGGATCATATCTGTGTTACCCTTGAGCCTCCCCCCATCCCACTGCCTACTGGGAACTTAGGCCGAGGTTAGGTAGCCCCACGAGGCCTGGTTGGTGGCTGGAGGGATGCAGGAGGGCAGGTATATCACGCAGCTCCGCCAACACAGCCTCAGCCTCTCGGTCTGTAATTCAGCTGTTCCCCTCAGCTTATCGTATCTGCCCATTAATGGCTCTCTTTTAATTACAGCTTTTGAACAAAGTAGAAGAAAGAATGAAAGAGTTGAGTCAGGACAATATTGGGCGGGTGAAGCGGTAAGTCAACTCCTAAGGTATTCTTTTTATTTATTTAACTTGGTAGAGTAGTTGGAATGGTGGCAGTGTCCCTGAGTACCGTCTACCATCTCCTTAAGATGTGGAAAAGATCAAAGTCAGCTTCTGCGTCTGGCAGCGTAGCAGACTGAGCTGGTGGGTCCTTCAGGCCAAAATAGGGCAGCATGTATGACAATGAGAGAGAGATGCTGGATAAAATGAAGTCAGAAGGGAGATGTGGAGTGACTCCCAAGAGCCAGAACTGTGTAAAGTGGAAACCCAGGTGCAGCGCCGGCCACCTCAGTCAAAGGGGAGTTAGAATACTCCTCCCCGATCTGGTCCAGTAAAGGCAGAAGGTCGCCTATCTCTGCTTGTGCTCAGGGTTCTGGGCCCCACAGTGGAATTAACCGTTCTAAGGGGTTTATGACAAAATGGGGTGATGGAAAATTTGCCCCAAAGCTTTTAAAGTAAGGACTTCGCAAGTTACTGAGAACCCAGAAACCACCCACCTTGACTGGCCCTGGGTAAGTTCTTTTCAGATGGTGATGAAGACAGTTAAGCTTTCCCTGGCCAGGAGTGTAGCCACATTGGTGACTGAAGTTGATAAAAAAACAGTTCCATTTCTCAGTCTCATCAGCCAGATACCAATAGCTAATGGCTGGTGACTGTCACATTGGACAGCCCAAATGTTAGAACATTTCTGCCACGATAGAAAGTTCTGTTGGAGAGTGCAGAGGCGCTTGCCAGTGGTGTCAGAGGTTGAAAGGGCTTTGATAGAAGAAACACTTTGGTTTTTTCTTGGAAAAGGTGTAGAGTCTGGTAGGTCCTGGGAATTAAAAATGGAAGTCAATCATGGGTGCCCAGCAAGTAATTTTCAGCAGTTTGTCTTGCCCTGCCTGGGTAGCTATGTATCGAGCCCCGAAAAGTAGGAGGCCTGTCCCTTGCTCATAAAGGCAGACAACACACAGACGCAGAGGGACACAGGGACTTCATGAAGGTCATGTCATTTTTGATGGAAGTGACTAGAATACAGATTTCTCTAGTTCATTGCACTTTACAGAAGAGGAATCCTTTTCAGTAAGAGCTAGGATGTTTAAGGACTTAATGGCTCAGTGTGCTAAATTTAAATTTGATCAGCCCTTAGGAAGGCTCCAAGGCATATGAAACATAATCAGAAAGTTGCTTGATCTCTGGTAGGGTAGAAAGCAGGAAGCTGCAAATGAACATGACACAGTGAGAACTTGCCCACTTTGTTGAAATTTGTCAGAGCCCCGGATTTGTTTACCCCACCCAAGCTCAGTATACCTGCCCTCAGCTTGCCTCCCTCTCCCTCTCCCTTAAAACAAGATCACACCCACACACCTTCCTGGACTTTCATTTTTTCCTGCTTGCAGGATTTTCTTTATCTGCACCCACTTGAATCCAATGTTTGTTGAATGTAAAATGTCTTACCTCAGAAATAACCGGCCAACATCAAAATGGCTCTGATTTTTATTGGTCTATTATTGGGGTTACTTCTAGGACTGAGTAAATAGATGGAATGCGTTCACGCCCTTTAGCATTCATGAGAAGGTTGTTGATTTGTTTTTATGGTACAGGAGTTATCTCTGAGTGGAGTTAAACTTTAGATTGTCAGCTCAAAGTACAGACCTTGTTTTTTGCTTGTCACTGCTTTTACATTTTCCATAAGGTCTGGGCTGGGTGGGGGCAAGACGTTGTGTGGGATTCTTTGATGTAGACCCTTTGTTATTGGCCTCAAAAGGACAAGGATGGTGCCACATTTCTGTCTGGGGAATGACATTGTTACAGGTTTAATAACCAAATAACCCAGTAACATTATTGGGAATTATTATTCTCCTGTGGCTGATGAATTAAGTCTGAATTTTCAACTAAGAAGCCATGGGACTTATTAGAAAATTTATATTTGTGTTCTACTTTTCAAAAGAAAATGAGCATTTTTTTAAAAGAAAATGAAACAAGCTCATATTATTTAAGTTTCATTGGAAAAAAAAAATGCTCGCAGTTCACACAGTTGTACCTGAGGTCTAGGACCATAATGTGCCCAACTTCCTCCCCAGAATCCACATTTGATTTTTTTCAGTGAAGGTTGAAATAAGAGTTGTGTAGGGCTCCAGAATATCTCCTGTATCCCATTTCGTGGAGATGGAGTTCATGTTAGGATGAGTGCTTCATCAAGGTAAGTGGCTTCCCCATCCTGTTAGAGATCCTTATTGTTTCTTTGCCAGGCTTTCGTGTTGCAATTGAGGAAAAAGCTCTTTACCTTAGCCAAGGCACTATTGACACAATGGAGAGTGAACAGTGTTTATTTCAAGTGCAATAACATATAATACAGCTGGCCGACTGTCAATCAGGGAGTGGGTTCCCTCCCCTGACAGCCTGTGACTTGATATTTGTCACCTTCATCCAGTGTCACAAATGGTTCCATTTCCCCACCTCACTCCTCCCACCATCCATCAGCCAGTGGTGGAAGAGGCTTTCCTCGAAGTCCTTCTGTCTGCCGTGTGTGTGTGTTTGGGTCTGGGGTGTCCTGACTGGGGCTCCACATTTTATTAGAAAAACTTGTGGTTACCTATCATTCTAGTAGCTGAATTTGTCTCCGTGAAAGATGAAGTGGTTAAATCAGGAGTTAGGATTAAATGAAAGTTTATGGGAATTTGCTTTGTAGGTCTTAATGCTCTTTATAGATGTTAGTAGTTCAGCTGTATAACAGGTTCAGACTGTACACTTGTAAACAGGTGAGTGGGGTGGGGAAAAAGACTCATCAGAGGAAGCCAGAGGTATGGATCCTGGCGTACATCTGTTTCACAACACCACTGTGTATGAGAACACATGACTTGCACACAGTTGTTAATATATGCAGTTAGCTCATTTTCATTTTTGTTAGATTTGCCCGGCCCCTTTTCTAGCTCTGGTTTTCATTGTCGTTTAGTGTCCTCTGCTGGTAGTTTGTAGTACATTCACCTTATCTAAAATACTGAATATTTACAAAAGAATGAAATGAGAAAATCACCAGTTTGCAGCCGCTCTAGTAGTAGTTGATTCAGGCAAGAATATTCTAGATGCCAAAGCCACTAGTAAAGGTTTGTTGGGAGATCAGGACCTTCACTCAGTTTCAGAGCATGACCCCACAGTCTGCTTAGTAATTTAAAAAAGGTACCTTTGCAAATGGAAGCATCCACTGTAATCAAGTGGTCACGTTTAGTATGACCCATAATAGGACAGGCACACATCTCATGCCCCTGATGTGATGCCAGTGTGGGGGAAAAAACTATGCTAGGTGAAATGAGGGTAGAAAAGGAAAAAAACAAAAATACAGTGTATGCTTAATTCAGAGCAGGCCAGCTCTAAAGTGTATATTTGGGACAATTGTGGGTATATCTGAATATGGATTCTGTACTGGATGATGGTATTCTTTATGTGCACTTGCACAAATGTGCTAATGGCAGTGTGGTTGTGTAAACAGTCTTCAGAGGTCCGTGCTGAAGTATTTGGGGTTGAAGTGACATGTCTGCAGTGGCTATTTTCTCCAGCTTCTTAGTAGGGAAAATGTTTTTTTTAAACCTTGCCTGAAATGTTTTTTTAAAAAGTAAATTCTTTGTGTACAGCAATTGTTGAAATTTGGTAGTGGCCATGTCTGTAGAAACCTGCAAGCCTGAGCTTTAATTTAGATTTGTGTGTTAAAATGTAAGAGTTGGCCTCCTGATCCCAGGTTCACTTCTGAGGCAGCCTCACTATAAGCAGGGTTCTTGTAAGGGTTCTTGTAAAGCTCATTGCTGTTTCCCTCTTCCCATCCCCCTTCCCCAGATTACCACCCATAGTTCGAGGAGGGGCCATTGACAGATACTGGCCCACTGCTGATGGGCGCCTGGTTGAATACGACATAGATGAAGTGGTGTATGATGAAGATTCACCTTATCAGAACATTAAAATTCTACACTCGAAGCAATTTGGGAATATTCTCATCCTTAGTGGGGATGTTAGTAAGTATTCCATCCCTATACCAGTCACATGAACAGTGATGACGTGTGTCAGATTCTGGTGTTTCCCTGACATATACCACCACTGTGGATTTGTCCAACTGTGTCCATGGCACTGCTGTTTTTTTTTTTTTTAATGAACATTTATGTATTAACCTGTGGGTTGTCACAGCTTTCATGTTTTATAGCAGAGCCATGAAAACCTGGTCTCAGTGATCCTTAGAAATGAGTGTTTGGATTGTATATTAAAAGAAAATGTAATTGCCTGTTTTTAAAGAAATCTTTACATTATGGAAAATTTCAAAACCTAAGTAGACAAAATAGTATGGTGAACCCACATATACTCACCAGTGCATGTCAACAACTATCAGCTCCTGGTTAATCTTGTTTTCCCTAAACCCCTGTGCATTTTTCTCCCTCTCATATGATTTTTGAAGCTATTCTCAGATATCATTATTTCAACTATTACTATATTTCAGTAATGATAAAATCAAATCAATATAAAATCAAAACTTCATCCATGATTATAAAATTATTTCAATGCTTAAAATATGTAATTGTTTTCAATTATTCAGCATATCAGAGCATTCTTAATTTTCCTCCCACCAACTAATGGATATGTGTATGTAATCTATGTATGTAATAAATTATATTAGGTGTCAGATGGGTCAGGTTGCAGAAAAGCCCACAGTTAAAAAAAAAACCCAGTGTACATTGTCGACAGTTTTTAAAGATTGAAAGTGAAAAAGTGAAAAAGTATGAATTTCAGGCTAGGTGCCAGGACCTTCTGGCATGAGTCATATGGTGGTGTGGGTTTGGGTAGAGTCACCCTTCTTCATCTCTGTTTCTCCTCCCTAGATCTGGCGGAGAGCGATGTGGCATACACCCGGGCCATCATGGGCAGTGGCAAAGAAGATTACACTGGCAAAGATGTGCTGATTCTGGGAGGTGGAGATGGGGGCATATTATGTGAAATAGTCAAACTGAAACCAAAGATGGTCACTATGGTAGAGATATCCATTGTTGTCTAAGAGATCAAATTCAGTAGGCTTCCTTTGTTTTCTACCTCCTTTTTTGCCCCAAGACTCCAGGTAATGTTATGAGGCAAATGTGTTATAAAGACTGCCTTGAACAACCATTTTGATTTAGTATCAGGAGCCTTTGTGTGTGGCCACCCATAAAGAAACATAATCTAGCTCAGAAGTAAAGACCACGCAACCTTGGTACTGTGTCTATTGCTCTGCCATTGCCAAAATGGCTTCTTCATGAGAAGAAAAGAAAAATTCAGTTCCTTGGTACAAAAATGAACCCATTCTCTCTCTTTTTTTTTAAACTGCGTACCTGGATTAGTATTAGAAACTTTTGTTTGTCTTAACCTTCTCTTTGAAATACTATTATTTTCAGACTTCTTTGATATATGCAAATCAGGGTAAATTTCTCCTTAACCCATTTCAAACATTGACCAAATGGTGATTGATGGATGTAAGAAATACATGCGAAAAACGTGTGGTGATGTCTTAGACAATCTTAAAGGAGACTGCTATCAGGTAATAATGTTTCCAGGTAACATAAAGTTGACTGATGGTATGTTATTGACCTGAATTGTGCCTTCCTAAAACAGCTTTAAGAATATTTAGTTAAACAGTAAGGATGGCCACCATCCAAAACACAAACAACAACAAATGTTGGCAAGGATGTGGAGAAAGGGGAACCCTCTTACACTGCTGGTGGGAATGCAAATTAGTTCAACCATTGTGGAAAGCAGTATGGAGGTTCCTCAAAAAACTAAAAATACAAATACCATTTCACCCAGGAATCCCACTCCTAGGAATTTACCCTAAGAATGCAGCAGCCCAGTTTGAAAAAGATATATGCACCTCTATGTTTATCGCAGCACTATTTACAATAGCCAAGAAATGGAAGCAACCTAAGTGTCCATCAGTAGATGAATGGATAAAGAAGAGGTGGTACATATACACAATGGAATATTATTCACCTATAAGAAGAAAACAAATTCTACCATTTGCAACACATGGATGGAGCTAGAGGGTATTATGCTCAGTGAAATAAGCCAAGCAGAAAAAGACAAGTATCAAATGATTTATGTGGAGTATAAGAGCAAAGAAAAAAACTGAAAGAAAAAAACAGCAGCAGACTCACAGAACCCAAGAATGCACTAACAGTTATCAAAGGGAAAGGGACTGGGGAGGGTGGGTGGAAGGGAGGGGTAAGGGGGCAAAAGGGGTATTGCGATTAGCACACATAATGCGGGGGGGGGGATACAGGGAAGGCAGTATAACACAGAGAAGACAAGAAGTGATTCTATAGCATCTCACTATGCTGATGGACAGTGACTGTAATGGGGTAAGTGGGGGGGACTTGATAATGTGGGGAGTCTAGTAACCATAATGTTGCACATGTAATTGTAGATTAATGATACCAGAAAAAAAGAATATTTGGTTAAGAAGATAAATAGATCATCTTGTAGGAGAGGAAACATTTTGTTTGTCCGCCCTTCTAATTCTTGGCTGAGACTCCTGTAATGAAAGACTAACGAGAGAAAAAGAGAAAAACATGTATACCTCACGTATACATGGGAGAGAAAAATGAGTAACTCAGAGGTGACTTTAGGATTTAGGCTTCCATATCATCTTAATAGGGAAAGGGCATGTAGGTGTCTTAAGGGAGAGAGAATGACTTTTAGGAAGACAAAGGGGCCCTTAGAATAGATAGGAGGCATGATAATCTGATGAAGTGTGTCTGGGTATGATGTCAGTCTCCTCTCCTGGGATAAGAGTTTCCCTGGTTGAATTCCCCAGGGAGGGGATCTCTGACAGTTGAGTTCATTTCAGAGGGCAGGTGAAGGGGAGTTTAGAGGAAGCATCTACCTGCATTTGCCATTTTTTCAGGTGCTTATAGCTCAAAATAATCACTATGCCAAAGTGGCATATATTTTGAGGTGGCATGTTCTGCTACCTGTTGACTCTATGTGAGTTATATGTATATTGGAACAGCTGCTTCTTGCTAAGCACATTAGTTTCTGTCCCAATTTCTTCTGTGCTTGCAAGTTGACCAATCATGCCAGTTTGTGAGAGACATTTTGTGTTGTATTTTGAGGATGCACATGTTTGGTTCCCATACTTAGGGTACTTGTTAGGGCAAGATAACCAAGAAAATAATGTACTTTATTTGAACAGAATCTTAAATATCTATCTACAGATTTATAAACAATTGAGATGAGTCCTTTACTTTTTTGATACGTAAATTACTTAGCAGTACCCCATCTTCCCTCATGTGTGCACACCCAAATTCGATTTCATGGTACATGGTGCAGGGAGGAATTACATTACAATGCGTTTGTGTGAAAAGGGGAAAGAAAGATATATGTTTCACTTAAACTATTTGAAGGTTTTAAAAGGGAGAGGGTTCTTCAGAACATGACACATTTGTTTCATGAGCTAAATGTTACCATTGTTTGCAAATAATGTTTGCATTGTTAGCCAGATCCATTGTTTTAATGTTTAATCCTCACACCAGTAGCAAGTGGGTGCAGGTGGGTATTATTTCTATTTTATGGATAAAGAAGATTAAGGTTAAAGAGTTGAAAGGCATTTTTTCAGAGTTATAAGTTAATTTCCGAGGAGTGGTTCAGATTCCTGACTCCTTATATGGTTTCCTTGTATGGCTTAACAAAGAAAATGTAAACAGATGCAAACACAAACCTGCAGTAATGTGGAGTTGTAGACTTGTAATTAGAGGTCAGGTAGAGGCCTCAGAAAACAACCTCTCAACTTGATGTGATGACAGGCAGTTGGACATTTTAGGGAACTGAAAAGTAGTTGTTTATTTGAAATGGCCTGGCTCTTGAGGGAGTTGGGTGCCCAAATATATCATTTCTCCCTGCCGTCTTTTTGGATCAGAACAGCCACCAGGGGGCGCCTGGAAAATTATTGTGAGGTTGAGTTTTCCCAGAGCCTCAAGGGGTGAAGGATCCTGGTCTGTGGGACAGTGGCAGGTAAGCCCCTTAGCTGTTAAAATGGTAACATTAAAAAAAAAAAACCCACCAGGTCTTTGCGCTGTTTATCATTTGAAAAACAGATACTCTGTTAACCTTTTTTAGAAAATAGAAAATGTTCCAAAGCACTCCCATTTCTTTCATAATGATAGAGTAACCTTAATACTAAAGTCATTAAGGTAGTACAAAAAGAAAACTGCAGGTAAAATTTTATGTATATATGCGATTCCCCAAAAAATAGTAAATTAAATGCAGCAACTTAAGAACTATGTGTTAGGCCCAAGACAGATTTAGTTAAGAAATGTTAAAGATGTGAATCTTAAGAAATCTGTCCTCATAATTATTTGAGTTATTTAAAGGAGAAAATAACATTATGTTAATAGATGACAAAGCATTTGAGAATGTTTAGCAGTCAGTAACTCTTAGGTAAGATCAAATTGCAGTGGAAGGGATACTACCTAAAATAATAGAAACTAACAAACAAGAATAATATAAAATAACTTAAAGATATATACATCTTTATATACTTTATCTATATACATTTTATATACAGTGGCAGAATACATAAGGCATTTCTGCTAAAACTAGGAACAAGATGAAGATGCTTCGTTACCTTTATTCAACACTGTTTTTGAGGCATTAGCTAATGATGGAGGTCAGAAAGGTAGGAGAATGAAAATACGGAAAAAGTCAAATGATTTGCAGACAGCACGAATGCTTAGAAAATCCAGGATACTCATCTAGAAAACTAGTTGAAGTCAGTCATGTGTATTTGGTGAAGTGATTGGGTAAAGGCAGAGACTAAAAATCTTTTTCACTATACTAAATGCAAAACAGTTTGAATGGAAATGGGGGCAAGGGTGGAATGGGAGCTGGAAAACCCTATTCAAAATAATGACCAGTTAAGTACCTAGTAATACATTTTACAAGAACAGTATTGTGAGGCTGGTAAGAATTAATGCAAAGATCTTACTGAAAGACAGCAGCTGAAGTTTTGACTACGTGGAGAGACATGTTCTATTTCCTGGATAAAAATATCAGAACATGTTCCTTCCTAATTATCAATAATTCCAGTCAGAATCCCAAGGGAGTTTTTAGAATTAGACCAAATGATTTTGAAGTTCAGTTGCAACAAGAAATAAGAATAGCCAAAAAAAAGCTAAAATAATCGTAGTGAAGGGAGATCGGCCCTCTTGCTTATTCGTTTACTGCAAAGCACAGCAGTCAAACAGGAAGGATGGTGTTGACACAAGAATAGACCAGAGGAATGAATGAACTTTGAACATACCTGAGTGTGTATTGGTACACACACAGCTAATACATGGGCAAAGGTGTATTTCAGTTTGCTTGGAAAAGGGAGATGCAGTTCATTTAGTGGGTGAGGCTGGCTTAATAGACTGTCCATCTGCGTGAGGACAAAGTAACCCCAGACACCATAGAAAAACTGACTTCAGATGGCTTAAGCTTTAGATGCAAAAAGGAACATATTTAGGAAAATTTGGAGTATTTTGGATTTGGGAAACCTTTTAAAGAAAGGCAAGAAACCCAGAAACTACAGCATAATACCATGGGCAAGCCAAAAGACGAACTGAAAAAAATACAGCCAACAAACATGACAAAGGAGTTCATCTTAATAATACAAAGGGCCCTTTCAGCTGAAAACTAAATAAAAAAAGGTAAAAATACAAATTGGTACTTTTCAGAAGACTTTGAAAGTCAGCCTGTAAACTTAAGGACAAGATGCTCACGCCTGGTGGTGGCCCAGCAAGTTCATGGGGGAACATTAGCAAGGTACTTGACAAAATATAAGAGATGACAACAGTGCTGGGAGGTTGCAAGGAAACAGGTGCTTGCCTGCATTGCTGGTTGGAGCACGAACTGCCACCAAAAGTGAAAACCGAAATACATGGCAGCTCAATGTTTGAGCACCCAGACCGCAGGCAGACCAGCCTTTGTACGAGGAGATTAAGAGTAGAACATTTTTGGTGGAATGATATATTTTTTAAAAACATCATTACTTATAATGGGGTTAAGTGAAAGGTTTCACGTTCAAAACAACGTGTGTGATCCTAGTTTTGCAAAAGAGAACAAGCATTTGTGTTTCTGTGCGGGGTCGGGGGTCGGTGGGGGGTGACTGAGCATAGGGAAGATCCTGAGCATACCGAAGGGGATTGATAGGTAGATTGAAGTCTGCTGGGGGGTTAATGCCTTCTTTGCCTTTCCATGGTTGCACTTAAATGGTACATTAAGTGAAGCAAGTTAACAATAGGACAGTAAGATGTAGTTTCTTTTTAAAAATTGTAACTTTGAGGAGGTAAGACCATCCTTAGGGAAAAGTCTGGTTTAGGTTATCTTAAGGAATTGTAGCCAACTTGATTTCTGACTTATAGTTGGGTGAATTTTTTTTTTAACATGAGTATGTATTGTAACTGGAGAAATAAAAGACAAGGAAAATAACTCCTGTCTAGTTCAGGATGTTGCCTACAGCCAGTGGTCCGCAGCATATAGCTTTAACACTTCAAAGATAAGAATAACCCCAAACCTATTTCCTGTATGAGACTTCCAGCTCTTAACGACTGTACTCTGCTTGTTAATAACTCTGATTGTGGGAGCTGGTATTTATTACATGGCTTTATTACCAGCACTACTTGAAGTGTTGGGGAAAGTTGAAAAAAACATAGGTTAATAGTTTGAGGTAGATGCAAAAATGAATTACAACGGAGTCATTTAGTGCCTAATATGAAAGAAAAAAGTAGAAGAAAACATGGTAGTAGGAGAGGCAGTGTAAATTAAAGTATGAACTCGGTTTTCAGGTAGATCTAATACTTCTGGAAGCCTTTGGGCAAACTATGCAACCTCTTTTTAAGTTTGTTTCTCCATTTGTAAGACAGTGATAATAATAGGACCTGTAGAATTGAAAGGAGAAGTCATGAAGCATGTAGGAAGCACTGGGGTTCAGCCATTCCAGGCAAAGGTGGCAGTCCGTTTGGTTCGTGGGGCAAGTGCTGTGGCTCTCAGCACCATTTGCGTTTCCCCCTTCCTCTACAAGCCTTTAACTACTTCCACATGTGTTGGCTCACCCACGTCTTCCTGTTCCCTCTGGAAGGTTCTCATAGAAGACTGTATTCCAGTACTGAAGAGGTACGCCAAAGAAGGGAGAGAGTTTGATTACGTGATTAATGATTTGACCGCTGTTCCAATCTCCACATCTCCTGAAGAAGGTAGAGTCTGGGTTCTTTTGTTTTTAACCAAGGTAATGTTCATGGAAGTGTTTTTCTTGGTACCACAGTAGAATGAAATGATGGATCTTCAAGATTGCCGGATAAAGTTCCTTCATTTTTTAAAGGTAGTTAATTTGAGGCCCACAGTAAAGATAGGTATGGTTTTTGTCAAGTCTTGTTCTGCCTCCAAAAGAGCAAATAAACTCAGTCATTTGAAACAAAATTAAATAAAATGACTCGAAATCATGTCATTGGAACATTTGCTCATTTGACAATTTATTTACATTGTGTGATTTTTAACTTGTACTGGGACAAACGGGTAACTTTTCTAAGCAACACCAGAGACAATTCCCTTTCTCAAACTACAAGCTTGAAATCACTGCTGGTTTGGGATGTCCGTGTGCATGTTTTTCCGGAGACCTTTCCTTCTCGCCCAGCTTATAGACTCAGTTCCCCACCTGATGACGTTTGCAGTTTCTCTCTTGGGGTTGTTGCTGCTTTTCCCTCCACTTAAAGGTGTTTGTCAGCTTCCAACCACTGCTTCATGTCAAATCTGTGTTGGTACTGTAAGAGCAGTGCTTAAATACGTGCACATCTGCTTGTACATGCACAGGGGGGGCCAAGGCATCCAGTACGTGACAGGGCCTGATCATTCATGAATGAGCTGCCCAGCATTGGGTCTTAAGCTCATGGCTTTTTTTGTTGTTGTTATCGTTGAGTATTACTTTGAATGTTTGATTGACTTCAGATGTTTCTGATGCTTGCAAACCCATATTTATAAAATCTTTTTTTAACATGCAGATTCCACATGGGAGTTTCTCAGGCTCATTCTTGACCTGTCGATGAAAGTACTGAAACAGGATGGGAAATATTTTACACAGGTAGGCTCATTTACTGGTTTTCCCCAGACTCTCAAGATTTTTTTACTTTCAAATTTGAATTCGTATGTTCTTTAAGTGTATGTCTGCTAAGGATAGAAGAGGACAATCGGTTTGTGTTCTTTCAAGGGTTGTTCATAAACCTCCCACCTGCGTGTCCCGAGTTCTGTGTGTCCTGTTAACGTCTGCTGTCCCAGTTTATCTGCCTTGGGCTTTGGCTGTAGTATGAGCTGTGGCCACCAGATGGAGACAAAGACTGTGATTTCTCCCCCATCCCACGATTCTTAACTGAAAAGCCGAGTTACCTCCATGTCATAATCTGCTTTGGCTATAGTGAGCTCCTGCCACCAGATGGAAGCAAATTGTGATTTTCTCATTCTTTAGGGAGTCCTAATTTTAAGAGAGAGTTTCGAGTTTTATATTTCTTGATAGGTGAATATGTGTGTGTGTATCATGCTATTCAGTTAACAAAACTCTGAAACTGAAGCAGCTAAATGACGATCCAGTCTCTTAACTTTTTTGATTCATAAACAGAAGATAAGCACTTTTAACATACGTAGTATTGTACTCTGGTCCCTTTAATTCATAAGCATTTTCAGGAGAATCTCACTACCCTGCCCCCTGTTTAAGAAGCTTAGTATATTTAAATGTGAAGAACTGGGAGATAGGTTTTAACTTTATTTTTCTGAGGAGGCATTTTCAAGCAGGCCCCAGATAGTTCATGAGCTCTGAGATGAATAATGCTGAAAACAACTTGGCAACCCTAAGAAACAAACTGAATTAGTCCCCAGCCCATCCTGTTTTCCTTCTCTCCCCTCTTCATGTAATACCCCTCTATGTGGCGATTAACACTAGATCTTGCACCTGGTCAAAGTGTGGGGCCACTTTCAAGGGGAGTAGGCAACTGTCTGTGAATGGATTTTTTTCCCCGCTGACGTTTAGAAATGGTTTAAAAAAAAACACGTTTTAGACTGGACTCTTTAAAGCAGGGGTCTGCAAAAACTACAGGTCAAATGTCACCTGCTCTTAGTTTTGTAAGGCTTTCTTGGCACACAGTCACAGCCATTCATATTGTCTGTGGCTGCCTTTGTGTGGTTGGGGCAGCACTGAGTAGTTGTGATGGAGACTGTATGATCTGCAAAGCCTAAAATATGTTCTGCCTGGCCCTTGATGGAAGTCTGCTGACCCATGCTTTACAGGAAATCAACAATGAAACCTGCTCACAGTCATCTCAGTCTTGTAAAAGCTACCTCAACTCAGTGGGTTGGGTTTTCTCATGAGTGCCCATTTCTCAAGCAGAGCACATCAATAGAATTTGGTTCTTTCTATTTTTCTGCAAATAGAAGGAAATGTCATGCAGCTAAAGTGGGGGAAGAATGTGTGTCTCTGGGATCTTTAATCAAAAGAGACAGAAAATAGCTTGGGTCCAGTGCAAACCAGTCAGTTTGCAGTAGACAACAGGTGGAGTTAGGAAGAGAGTGTGACTGTTCTCTTTGTTATGAATGTTTGCCTTTCTTGGGGAACTGTTATCTCAGTATGGAAGACTAATAGAAATGCTTGCTTAACAGATCACCACAGCCACATTTGTAAATATTAATGATCCAGACTTTGAGAACTTGTCTTTGCTAACTGACTTTTACCAAACATCACGTTGTATGCCTGGGGCTGTGCTGGTTTCCTAGGGCTGTCCAAAAGATACATCAGGGCATGTTTCCTTTCCTTGCATTCATTATAGTTGGAAACTCAAGGCAGTCCGCTTTAATTAGTAATGCCCAGGATCACAGAGTACTTTTGGGGGCTGAATGTGTCACAGAGTGAGATCCATACAGACTAAGGGAGCAGAGGCCTTTGAAGGGTTGTTTGACTCAGGATGTAATGATGGAGTTGCTACAGTGCTGTGATTTTTTTTTAACTGTCATGTGATATAGTCAGGAGATACTTGATCACGGCTCCCCCTCTTCCCCTGGTGTGTAGCTTTGAACTGGAGCAAGGGTAAAGATGAGATGGAATGTTTGGCCTGTTACTTGGTGATTGACAAAGGCTAAATGATCCTACCTAAAATTGCTTGCATCACAGTAGCAAGCTCATGATGTCATTAGTGTTACTGTGGCTGCTTGAAGACAGCCCTGTCAGTATGGCACAAAGCTGGGGAAAGCATTATGAAGTGCGTGGGAATTGAGTGAGTTCTGGTGGGCCAGGGGAATTTAAATGCAGGGCACACTGATGGCAAGCGACTAGGATGAAGGTGCTGGACGTGACCTCCCTCCCTTCTCTCCCCAACTCCCCACTAAAAACACCTGGAGGTTATTTGATACATACAAATTATGGATGTGACATTCATATAAGTTATGATGCGAGACAGCCCCAACATGGAACCGGTCTTTACCAGTACCTTTGATACATATGCATCCCTCCCGTGCCCCTACCCACCTTCCAGAAGTAACCCATCTTTAGGGTTGTTCTTTTATTCCTGTGCTGAAACACAGAACCAAAATATTTCTGTTAAGTCCCGAATCATTTATGAAGCTCGGAGTCTCCACCACTGAATTTATTTTATTTTTACTTTTATGTATTTAAAAACTTTTTATATTGAGGTCCATACAGTAAAAAATAAACCTTACCATACAGCTTGATGAACTCTGACGACACATTAATGAGTATACAGTCACTAAGATACCAAGATAGCAAACATTCGAATTCTTTTTCCCTAAACCCATTTCACCTGTCCTCTGATGCCCTCCACTGTGTTTGAGTCTGTTTCAGCTTTGTTTGTTTGTATTGTTTTTCAGATTCCACATCGAAGTGAAACCACATGGTGTTTCTCTTTCTCCATCTGACTGACTTCACTTAGCATAATACCCTCTAGGTCCATGCATTAGGTTGTAAATAGCTGGATTTCACTCTTTTGCATAGCTGAGTGATGTTCCATTGTGTATATGTACCACATCATTTTTATCCATTCATCTTTCAGTGGACACCTTAGGTTGCTTCTCTTGGCTATTATAAATAGTACAGCAGTAAACGTAGGGGTGCATATGTCTTTTCAAATCAGTGTTTCTATTTTCTAAGGATAAATACCCAGAAGTGGAGTTACTGAGTTATATGGTATTTGTATTCGTTTTTTGAGGAACCTCTTTCCTGTTTTCCATAGTGGCTGCACCAATTTACATTCCCACCAACAGTGTAGGACGGTTCCCTTTTCTCCACATCCTCACCAACACTTGTTATTTCTTGTCTTTTGGGTAGTGGCCATTCTGACTGGTGTGAGGTGATATCCCATTGTGCTTTGATTTGTGTTTCCCTGATTAGTGTTGCACATGTGCTGATCTTTATATATAGATGTTTCACATATGTGTGATTCCTAAATGTTTACATTATTCAGTTAAGCTTGTTTTTGAACTTGATAAAAATGGTGTCATTAAGGATGTATTCTTTCCGACCTGTTACTTTTTATGTTACAGAAATCGTACGTGCTATTAAGTTTAAAAGATAACAAACAGTACAGAAATTGATAAAGTATAAAAGCAAGTGTCACCTACCTACACCTAGCCTGCGGCAGGGACAGTTCTAGAAGCAAAGCTATTGAATTGGGATTTACCCCCTAGAAGTGCCCCACCATTACCCCATTATTCTCTTCCTCTCACCCTTAATAGGTGTTTAATTCTTTGCTATTAAATTTTCGCTCTGCATCTCCTAGGTATCTTTATTATTTTTATTTCAGTATACAGGAAAGTGAAATGTATTGCATTATTTTGGGGGTGGGGGTGGGTCTCTATTTGTGGTGATTTTTTTTAACTGCTTTTGGACAATATTGGGAAAGAACAAATGGAAACTTTCCTGTTTCCTTACCACATTCTGTAAGGAGATCCTCCAGTATACCCTCTATGAAGAGAGTGTGCTGTCAATTTTAAGATGACAAGGAAAACCATCGAATTGTGCACCTAGGTGGCATTTCCCTTCCATAGCTTCCCCAGTGGTAATGTGTTCTAAAAACAACCAGGCGGTGTTTTCTATTTGTGAATCTTAAATTACACATGTGGTGTTTATATACTCTTATGGTGAACTTGATGTTGAAAGCAAATTATATGCTATTGAAGAGCACTTTGGCCAAATCCCACTGCAAGACGCTAGATGATGGGTTACTACACAGGCTGGCACTCAAGGACGACATCATGCCGAGCGAATGTGCTAAAACCGCCAAGGCCAGCTCTTAGAATAGCTCTGTCTACCCACTTGCCCATGGCTGGCTGGTTTTCAAATGCTGTTCTTAGGAATGCTTACATCACAGGCTGCCTTTATTTGTTAATAATTTCCATCTTAACATTTACCTAGTTATTTTGAGGCAAATTGATAGTGTAAGTTCTTAAGAAATACAGTCAGCACATATATTGTAGTTTTCCAAGCATTAATAGCTTCACCGGTTAAAAGGAAATAGATGGTATTAAATACCTATCTTGTTTTCTAAATCTGTAATGAAAAGCCCCTGGGGGAAAAGTATTATAAAATAATAAGGCCTACCCCAGACCTACTGAAAGGAAATCACCATTTAACAAGGTGCCCTATGAATCAGATGCATATTCAAGATTAAGAAGCACCACTCTAGAACCAGGCAGATACTGTAGCCATTTAGCAGCTCTGTTCAGTCTTGGCCGGCATCTGATTCTCTACCTTTTTTCCTTCGTGATTAGAGTGGCTACTGCAGCTCCCAGTGTAACATCTAGGTAATAGGCTCAAAGTAAGTTAAAGGAGCCAGTCACTCTGTTTATCCTTGATTGTCAGAATCAAAAAGTTTCCCAGGAGCCCCCAGGGACTTTCACTCTCTGATTGCCCCTAGCTGCTGGGGAGGCTGAAAAAGTAGTTGCAAGAAAGAAAAATTAGAACAATGAAGTCCAGAGAAGGGTGTGGTAAGAGCTGCAGAGTATCCGTGGTACATACATCCTGAATAAACTTCAGTTCTCTTGTGTCTTAAAGTAACTCCACAGATTTTGGGAAAAGTGTGCGGGTGTGAATATAGTTCTGCATCAACATCTTAGATTCTTAATGAAGGCCGTAGTTTTGAGCCACTCTGGAAGCCAAGAACATTATCTCTTTGATCTTCATTCTCAACACATAGTGACGATAGGGAAAATATACTTTGAATGGCTTAGGTGTGTGAATTTCTGCTTATTGTGTGGTGTTGATATGACTGTCACTAATGAGAAATTGGTCTCTCTGCTTTCCATTGCTTCATACACTTAGTAATTTGAAATGGCTTGGTAAATGAGGTAGAAGGATAATGAACTAATGGATCCATAAATAGAATTCAACTCAGTTTGTGAAAGTACAGAAGCTTTATCATTTTCAAAGATGAACTTTCATCTACAGCTGGAATTGTTCTCATATATTAGAGACCTTCAAATGAGTGGGGACCTTCAGTAAGACTCAAGAATCCCATTGTTTGCTTTCCTTTCTTGGATTTAGGGGAACTGTGTCAATTTGACGGAAGCCCTGTCGCTCTATGAAGAACAGCTCGGGCGCCTGTATTGTCCTGTGGAATTCTCGAAGGAGATCGTCTGTGTCCCTTCGTACTTGGAATTGTATCCTTTGACCATAACGTTGTGTTGCCAGATCAGAATACCCAAGTAACTCCCATGCCAGTGTCACATTTTAAATCCCAATAATAAATGGAATTAGCTCTGCGTGTATATGAGGCCATAGTAATCAAGTGTGGCTGCACAGTGGAATCCTCTGGGAGCTTTAAAACCGTACTGATTCACACACACTCATCCAGCCCCACCCTGGACTGCTGCTCAGTCAGAAACGCTGGAGATGGGGATGAATGGGGGACATCCCCTAACCAACGGGCCAGGGGATTGATGTGCACATTAGAGCTCCAGAAGCCCTAGTCTGAAACACCACCTCTGCTGTAGCAGCAAAAGGACTACAGGTGGTCATTCTACTCTTACATTAAAATTATACTACTTTGATAGTAGTTTGTGCATTTGATCTTGATTTGCAGTAGAGATTAAGAGCTACAAAAAATGCTGGGGATTGCAAAGTTAATGTTGGAGTTCTCCATTAGTTCCAATTCATAAAGTTAGTCTAGAGAAATTAGAACAGAACCTGTAAAAAAAATGGAATGAGAACGTTACCACTGGAAACATAAAGTGCATTTCCTTCTAAAAGGCTGACTATAGTCTCCAGACCAAAGCTTCTTTTTGTGCAGTGACTGAGGCCAGTTGACTGATAGCTGCTCTCATTGCTGTGGAGGGAGACCCTATGCCTGCTGCTGGCCTGCAGCGAGGCCCTTGCCCAAAAGCCTGGGCAGCTCCCGGGCCCCCCTGGAAGGCAGGGAGCACTCTGCTGGATGGGTGGCCCTGGTTTCCGCGGTCTGCGGAGACTTCTGACTCTTCTCCCTGTACCAGCTGGCCACCCTATCAGGGTTCCCACCCTGGAGCACTGCTTACCATCAGGTCTGTGTTTATATACTGAGAGAGTTTAGAAATCAGTTGATAACATTTGGAGAAAAGGCTTCTGCTCTCTGGCTCCCCTTCATCCTTCCCCCTTTTTCTCTTCCTTTCTTCCTCTCTCTGCCTTCCCTGACTCCCTCCTCTTCTCCCTTCTGTCTTTGTCCCCCGTTACCCCATATTAATTCCCTAACACATCTGGGAGACCTTGGGAACATAATGTTACCTGCAGGAATATTGCCATCCTTCAGCCTTTCCTCCACTCTGCTCTGCAGCCCCGCGCGTCACAGGGGTAGGTGTCTAGGCTGTAAAGCAGACTCCTTCACAGGCCTCCGTTCTCATTAGCACAGTGCCCTAAGCCAGTCAGCTTTCATCCATCTTCAGTTTGTAAGCCTGAGATCTACCTTGAGTTACCTGCCTTTATTCCTTGACTCCCCATCCAGGTGGGTATTTTACACTGTCTGGAAGAAAGCTAAACCCTGAAGATCAATGGCCCCTAATCACGTGTGCTGCAAATAGCCTTCCTGACCTTCATATGCTGTACCTGACATCGCGACAAGCCGTGCAATTGATTATGAATGCCTTCAAGATTTCTTTTTTATGAATTATTTTTAATTTAACAAAAGCAAGTGGAAAATGTATATTTTGATCAGCTAGGGTGTGATTTTTTTGAAAGTCAGCTGAAGGATGATTAGACAGCACAGCGAAGGCTGCTAAATGCACTGAACCCCTAGAATGTGATTTTTGTTACCTTTTTTTTTCTGTGTGGGCTTCTTTTTGTTTTGGTAGGCTTTGAATTTGGTGGTTTGGAGGGATCAACATCGTCGTTTTGTTCAGGAGGAACGTTCTTGATGGTGTTTCTTTCCCCCCCAAATTGACTTAGATATTAAAATTTGGTGCTTATAAGAAAGTTTAAAAAAAGTGAATAGCAATGCTTCAATTAAAATTACAAATGAGAAACTTTGTGTCTGTTTTATTTCAGCCAGGTCCCCTCTTTCTCACTTCTGATCTCATAGAAGAAAGGTGTCTCCTGCACTTTTTTTTAGTTCTCTGTGCCATTTCTCTCTTTATAATACGATGGCCTCAGGGTCTTTTTTGAACAGTGGTAATGACTTCATTTGCCACTATGGTAAATGATAAATAACCCATTACATAAACTAGTTCTTCATTATAAAATGAACTCGAGGATTGAAAAAGATTTGGCCTCACTGTGAGGTTGAAAGTCAAAAGCTAATAATTCCCACTCTTACTAGTGTATTGCATCTGGAAATAAAGATGTTTTGAATGGCTTCTGTGAAACTTTGAGAAGATTCTGGGCGCCCAGGTAGATTATAGTTCACGGAGAGGCCCTCAACAAGAGCAACTTTAAACTCATACAGAAATGCTTATAACAGCTTGGCAGTATATTTGCGGCTAACAGTCCACATCAAAGGTGAGGTGATATTGATTTGGGTTACATTTGTATGAAAGGTTTATGCTTTATTAACAGAATGAATTTATGGTGAATTTGCAGTTAAGCAAAACATGAAAAAATGAAATATTCAGCGTCTGCTTTGAGATGAGTGTCAACTCACAACAGCCTTCACCCAAGATCAGTTCATCTAACAGGTACTCTTTAAAAATGAATATATGCCTACTTCGTTCTCTGCTGGAGCGTGGAAGAAACAATGACATAGAATAAAAGGAGTTAGAATCATGTTGGAACTAGATTGGCTTTCAGCAAATACTTTCCTTAGGTGTAGAGGTTAAAAACGGCATTGGTAGACATTAAGAATTCTACCCACCCCCTCAAACTCTTCTTTGATGCTTTGCAAAGGCTCTGTACAGTCTAAGGTTAAAAATGATGGTACAGTTACTGTTAGAACGCCACTTGGGGTTAACAGAGTTGGATTTTTTTTCCATTTTCGAGAGGAAACCAAGTGTGTCTGGTGTCTGCACATGCTATTACTAATATGTAAGTGTAACTTTGTACTTGAGGACTAGCTTGAGGCCAAGGCTAATTCAGTCCACTGATGAATCTGGTGACACACAGGGTCCGCCAGGAGCTGAGAGGAGTGAAGTGGATCAGGCCAGACCATGGGAGATGTACTCAGAGAAGTGCTGTGGTAGACGAGGAAGAATGGAACTTTTTATTTTGGGTGAAAATGGTAAATCCGGACCCTACTCGTTTCTTCATACTGGAGAAAGGGTGATGTGTAATTATTTTTGAACATCTTTATAATTGCTTTAAAAGCCAAGCTTGCACCCTGAAGTCCCGGAAACTAAAAACACCATCTTCTGGTTGTGTACTTTAAGGAAATGTTATCCAAGCACTATTATTTGACTTTAATGGCTGTAGTATTTATTACAGTGTTGGCGTCTCCTTTATAATCTAAAATAGAATATACTGTAGCATTGTAGCTACCTTTTAATTAAAGACAACACAAATAGGGGTGTAGTTCAAAATCTATTCAACACATCAGATACCAAGAACTGGTTTATTTAAAAAAAAAAATGCTGTTCCTGAAAATGTGATTGCTTGTTTCAGAAACGATTAATGGTGATCTGACTGGGCCGGAGGGAGGCAGGGTTGACCGTGTTGTTCACTGGGCGAGAACAGTGTTGATGGCTAGGGAACAACGCCCAGCTCCTGCTCGGGTGGTTGGATAGGCACCTCCTAGATTGTGTCACCTCGTCCTGACAGAAGCGCTTGCATTTCTCTTGAAGGGGTGACTTCGTTCTGTTCAGTGACTGTTGGGGTGTGTGTCAGATGTCGCCTGTCACTGGCCCCTGTGTGAGACTCTGGAGCAGTGTTGCACAGTGTGCCCCTTCAACCAGCTCTTCCCTTTTAAGCACTTTTACTTCAGCTGGATGCCCTGCCGGATTCCGTGGAGGAAGCTGTATGTTGATGGACACTGGCACAAGCTCTTTACCCAGCCTGGGAACAGCAATCGGGTAGCACTGTTCTAGAGGTCAGGTGGGCAGCAGCGTTTGGTAAGAGCTGCTCTATGGCCTTGAAGACATACTCCTATCACCCTGTTGCTGAGCGGCTTTGTTCCAAATTATCTTTTACATGAGTGTGCTTTGGGTGAATAAACCACTTTCATTTACATTACCTGTTCAGTCCTAAAAGCTTTGAATTCCATGTTAACATCATTGAATAGGCCAGCAGTCCAAATTCGTAAAGTACCTGTGAGTCCCCTGCCTGGTAACAATTTGAAGCTGGGCTCCAGCATTCTGAATTTGCTAACTGAAAGCCTCCAGCAGAGATCCTGAGCAGCCTGGTGAAACCAGTGAACCCTTCCTCAGAAACTTTTTTATTGGAAGTATAGTTGATAACAATATATTGGATTCAGGTGTACAACACAATCATTCGACAACGACATAGTAGAAAAAGTGCACCATAATAAGTGTGTTACTTTCTGTCACCAGCGTTATTACAGTATTTTGATATTTCCTGTGCTATTTCATCCCATAACTACTTCTACTTTATAACTAGATGTTTGTGCCTCCTTATTCCCACCACCTATTTCACCCATCCCCCCACCTGTCTCCCCTATGGCCACCACCAGTCTGTTCTCTGTATTGTTTTGATATTTATGTTTTTAGATAATACATGTAAGTGAATCCATATGGTATTTGTCTTTGTCTGACTTACTTCAGGTCCATCCTTGTCACAAATTGCAAGATTTTTTTTTTGTGGCTGAGTAATGTTCTAAGGCACATATGTACCACATCTTCATCCATGGAACTATTGAAAAAACATGTTTTTTAAATGTATAAAGTAGATATGATTACATGGAAACAAGTTGCATTGTTTTTTAAAAATTTATGATTTAATATTGGTGCTTTAATAACTTGTAACACAAGTAGATCTAGTGGTGAGTCAAATACTGTGATTATGAAATAATAATGAGCATAAATATTTAAGATCTGCAGCAACTCAGTGTGATTAAGAACACATCTGATTTCTCTTGTTGACAAACTCTATAGGTACCACCAGTACTAACATGGTTTGTCACCCATATTCATGCTTAAAGGAAATGGCCAAATTTCAACTAGAGGCCAGTGAAAACAAAAGAATGTTTTCCCATCCAAGTTTAGGGACCCAGAATTCTGTGCATAGACCTCAGGTTAAGAAGCCCTGACATATGGTTTTTGCTTTCATTGTTTGATTTTGTTGAGGTGTTGGGAAGAATAGCTGGGTCCCTTCACCCTGCTGTCAGAACTTTAAATCAGTACTGGCAGATGGCTCTCCTCAGCCAGAACCATTTAAAATCTCAATTATCTAGTGCGGTCATTCCACTGATTCCTGCTTTACTCATTATTTCAAAAATGAGAAATAGAATGTGGGCAAGAAATAACTCAGTGCTTTTGAAAAGCTATATGAATACTCTGGGATGTTTTTTCCCTGGAAAATCAGATGATAAATGTGACTGGACAGGTATGCTTATCTCCTGTATGTGGGGGTCCCGGAGAAGCCCTGGCATTAATGCAGGTGGCATCATCTGGTGACAACCAATCATGGCGGTCATTGCAGTGAGCGATTCCTTTATGATGAAGTATTAGGGAGCAGGCCCTCCCTGTGCCGCTTTGCTCAGGAATTGAACAGTGAGTCAGGCCTTTCTGATAGAAGTACACTGAACAAGCCTGGTCAATTTTGACAGAAGCCCACCAATATCCAGACAGGGAAGACTGGGGAGTCCTATTTCCTTCCCTCTCCCCACGTTGCCTAGAGATGAAATCCCAGGACTGTAAAGTTGGGCAGGGGATGGTCTCTGGATGTGGGCTTTGACCCTGGAATTAAGAGAGAGTTCCTGGTTCCATCTGTTAGGAAATCATTTTTTCTTGTCTTGCTTCTATTTTTAATTTTTTGAAGAGCGTCCAGCTGTACCAGTTTACAATCCCACCAACAATGCACACGGTTCCCTTTCCTCCATGGCCTCACTAACCCTTCTTTTTAGTTCTAAAATAGTCTTACATATATATCGTTGGATTACGTTGGTAACTCAGGTTCTCCCTAAGTGATTCTGACAGCTCTAAGTTCATTGCAGAGGGACAGATATCCTCTCTGCACTACATTCCATATCCTTTACTTTGTAGACACCTCTGCCTTTGCCTGCTTTCAATTGTCTGAGTCACTTTGACACCTGAAATTCCCTCACCCTTCCAGCACTGGGGAAGCCTCCGTCAACATGTCCTATGCATACATCATGTGGTCCCTTCACACTCAGCGTTTATTTCTTCTCTTGATCTTATTAAATAGTTTTTATTCCATAGCTGTTGTCCCATACACGCTTAAATGTTTAATGTCTGAAGAGATGGCGTGTCCTGATGGGAAAGAGTACACCTGAGTGTGGTCTCTGACTCTTGCCATGTAGGAGCCAGAGGGTTTTAACTGAAGTGTGGTGGGGGCCAGGGAAGCAAGACCTTCCGCGCTGGCCCAGTTGACAGATGGCTAGAACTTAAGCTGTGAAGCTGCCACTGCATCCCTCTGGCTCACTTTGCCTAATCCTTTGTGTGTGTAGTGGGCACTTAAGGTAAAGTGCATCATAAAAGGGAATTCTCAGGATTGCATTTTCCAAGTGGAACATGGAGAAAATAGGCTGGTGTGAAGAAATAACACAGCGTTGGGCATGTTCGAGAAGGAAATCAGTCTATGATGCTGAAGGGAGCAATCTGCATGTTCAGTGTCCAAGGAGCAAGAACGTCCTCCCTGCCCATGGTCATGGGGTTTGGGGGGTGGTAGCCAGACTGGGGATGGAAGCACAGTGTTGGTGGGGAGGGGGTCCTTTCACCAGAGCTTGTGTCTTTTGGGTTCCTTCTTGGTGCCCCAAGGGCCGAAGAGGAGCAGAAACTCAGGAGGGTGTACAGCGTTCAAACCAGAAAACTGGAACGATGTATAGGACCGAAGCCACTTTGGGGTGGCCATTTCTGGGACTGAGTCCTCTTCTTTCCTGTCTGTGCTCCACTGTCAACTGCATCACTGTTGAATGTCTCTGCCCTTGGTGACTTCCCACCCATTGGGTGGAATTCTTGCACCAGGCCTCCACTTTTGGTCCCACCGTGGATTGGTTGCCATGCCAGTCTGTGGAGGCCAGGCAGCAAGGCCGCAAGGCTCCAATCCTGGCTGCTTGTGCTCAGTTTGAGCCTGGTGCATGGCTCCCACTGGATAAATCTGGGAGGGTTTGTGCACTAAAGTAAATTGAGCAGAGTATTGAATCATAAACCATTGAAAAAAAAATTGGAAGTCATGAGGGCATATGGACAACAAATACACAAATGGGGGGCATAAGTATACAAATAGATAAGGTGCTTAGCACAGAATTCTGAGTGCCAGCTAGGTAAGGGGGAAGGAGCAGTTTGCATTTTGTTAATCATCACAGTGAAGACTGAATTAGGCAAGACTCATCCACTGGTATAAAATCTTGGGGGAAATTTTGACAAGCATATTCATGTGGCTTCAAAGTGTCTCCCACACATTGCTTATGACTTGTCTTATCAGTTTCCTATTGCCACTGGAACAAATTACTGCAAACTTAGTCACGTAAAATAGCACAGATTGACCATCTTGCTCAGAAGTTTGAAACAAGTCTTCCAGGGCTGAGGTCAAGGTGTTGTCAGGCTACTTCCTTTGGGAGGCTCGAGGGGAGAATCCATTTCCTGCCTTTTCGATCTTCTAGAAGCCACCTGTATTCCTCCAATCTCAAAGCCAGCAGCACAGCACCTTCATATCTCTATGCTTCTGTTGTCACATTGCCTTCTCTTTCTGACTCCTGTGTCCCTGTTTTAGGGCCCCTTGGGATTACACTGAACCCACCTGGATGGTCCATGATCATCTCCGCAGTCCCAGATCCTTACCACATCTACAAAGTCCCTTTCGTGGTATAAGGTAATATTCATATAAGGTTACAGATAAGGTTCTGCATTAGGATATGGATGTCCATAGGAGGCCATTACTCAGTTTACCACATACTGCTGGAGAAAATAACTCCACAGTGGAGAAATGCAACACCTTGCCAAGTGATCAAAATCAACAAGAAGCAGGTGGACACCATGAGTCCGGTACTCCAAAGAGTCCATCATCACCTATGTAGCATTTGGCTAAGAATGAATTACCTGAATCTAATTATGAGGAAACATTAGGCCCAAAATGAGAAATATTTGTTTTATTTTACTTTTTTTATATTTTATTTTTACTTAAAATGTTTTTATATTGAGGTACGTACAATAAAATGCACAAATCTTAGTGTACAGCTTGATGAATTCTGACATGTACACACTTATGTGACCTTTTTTTCCCTTCACCTATTGTCCACATCCCCCCATCCATCTCCGATAAGGCAACCGCTACTCTGTTTTCTGTGTTTATGAGTCTGTTTGTTTTGTTTTCTAGGTTCCATATATAAGTGAAATGATATATTTCTGTCTGACTTCACTTAGCCTAATGTCCTCTAGGGTCATCTATGGGGTCACAAATGGTAGGATTTCATGCTTTTTTATGGCTGAGTATTATTCCACTGTGTATATGTACCACATCTTCATCCATTCATCTACTGATGGACACTTAGGTTGCTTCCATATCTTGGCTATTGTAAATAGTGCTGCGATAAACATAGGGGTGCATATGTCTTTTTCAAACTGGGCTGCTGCATTCTTAGGGTAAATTCCTAGGAGTGGAATTCCTGGGTCAAATGGTATTTCTATTTTGAGTTTTTTGAGGAAATTCCATACTGCTTTCCACAATGGTTGAACTAATTTGCATTCCCACCAGCAGTGTAGGAAGGAGGGTTCCCCTTTCTCCACATCCTCGCCAACATTTGTTGTTTGTTTTGGATGTTGGCCATCCTGACTGGTGTGAGGTGATATCTCATTGTGGTTTTAATCTGCATTTCTCTGATGATTAGCGATGTGGAGCATCTGTTCATGTGCCTGTTGGCCATCTGAATTTCTTCTTTAGAGAAGTGTCTATTCATGACCTCTGCCCATTTCTTAATTGGATTATATGCTTTTTGTTTGTTAAGGTGCGTGAGTTCTTTATATTTTGGATGTCAACCCCTTATCAGATACGTCATTTATGAATATATTCTCCCATACTGTAGGATGTCTTTTTGTTTTACTGATGGTGTCCTTTGCTGTATAGAAGCTTTTCAGCTTGATATAGTCCCACTTGTTCATTTTTGCTTTTGTTTCCCTTGCCCAGGAGATATGTTCATGAAGAAGTCGCTCATGTTTATGTCTAAGAGATTTTTGCCTATGTTTTTTTCTAAGAGTTTTATGGTTTCATGACTTACATTCAGGTCTTTGATCCACCTTGAGTTTACCTTTGTGTATGGGGCTAGACAGTAGTCCAGTTTCATTCTCTTACATGTAGCTGTCCAGTTTTGCCAACACCAGCTGTTGGAGAGGCTGTCATCTCCCCATTGTATATCCATGACTCCTTTATCATATATTAATTGACCATATATACTTGGGTTTATATCTGGGCTTTCTAGTCTGTTCCATTGATCTATCCGTCTGTTTTTGTGCCAGTACCAAATTGTCTTGATTACTGTGGCTTTGTCGTAGAGCTTGAAGTCAGGGAGCGAAAATCTGTCTGCTTTGTTGTTCCTTCTCAGGATTGTTTTGGCTATTCGGGGTCTTTTGTGGTTCCATATGAATTTTAGAACTATTTGTTCCAGTTCACTGAAGAATGCTATCGGTATTTTGATAGGGATTGCGTTGAATCTGTAGATTGCTGTAGGAGGATGGCCATTTTGACAATATTAATTCTTCCTATCCATGAGCACGGGATGTGTTTCAATTTATTGATATCTTTTTTAATTTCTCTCATGAGTATCTCGTAGTTTTCAGAGTATAGGTCTTTCACATCCTTTGTTAGGTTTATTCCTAGGTATTTTAATCTTTTTGATGCAATTGTAAATGGAGTTGTTCCCCTGATTTCTCTTTCTGCTAGTTCATCATTAGCATATAGGAATGCAACAGACTTCTTGTATCCTGCAACTTTGCTGAATTCAGGTATTAGTTCTAGTGGTTTTGGGTTGGATTCTTTAGGGTTTTTTATGTACAATATCATGTCATCCCTCAGCCCATTTTTTAACTGGGTTATTTGTTTTTTTGGGTGTTGAGGTGTGTGAGCTCTTTATATATTTTGGGTGTTAGCCCTTTATAAGATACATCATCTGCAAATATATTTGCATTCTATTTTTTAAGATGCCTACATTCTTTAAAAGTATTATTCTCAAATAAGATAAAAGCCTTTGGGGTTTCCAGATTAGAGGCTACAGAGACATGGCAACTAAATGTGATACCAATCCCTATATTGGATCCTGTATTAAAGGAAAAATACTGAAAGGGCATCACTGACAAATTGGAATATGAACAGTTAATTTAGATACAAATGTTGTATCAGTATTGAATTTGTGGAAGTTCTTATTGCAGGTTTCCTCTATTTTTAAAATTATCTCCAAGTAAAATGTGAAACATTAAGAAGAAAAATAAGGGAGGGATGCTCTTAACTCAGTTGGTCTTCCTTCTGCCTGAGGAACCTGATAGCAAGGTTTTTGGACACAGAATCAAAAACCTTAGAGGAATATGGCTCATGGGACCTGTGTAGCACCCAAATAAACATGGGCTGCTTTTTAAGATCTAGCACAGAAGACAGTGAAATGTGTGATCACGAGGCAGCAGACATTCTTGTGGCTGAATTACATTTTGGAGGATTTCTGACTGCTACACAAAGAACAAATTGTATCCTCAAGGGGTCCTGACAGGGATCACGGGGGGCAGGGGAGTGGGGCTCTGCCTATCATGTCTGCTGCGGGAGAAGGAAAGAGACATGCGAGCAAGAGTAAGAGGACGGTGCTGTGCTTGGCTGGCTGGCTGCACTTCGGCTCTTGCGGGTCCTGCTCGCTTAGAGACAAGAGGCCTGGGGCAAAGATCTTGCTTCAAAGACCCCACTGTTTCTTTGCTGTTAGGTGTTTGTTCCTGAGCTTCTGCTAAGATGCTGCACAGCACGAAGGGTTTTTTTTTGTTTGTTTTCTTTGCCTGATGTATGTGGCAGAAGAGAGGAATGGAGAGTGAGAGTGGGTCTGAAGCTTTCTTTTTACTTAAGGCAAAGAGCCCCGTATTGTAATATTTTGAATTTGAAAATAAGACCACATTAAAAAGCTACTTGATTTGTTTTACAAGAAAACTGGCTGAGGACTTTTAAAGGGGCAGCTGGAATAAGAAGTTGCCTTGATGTTGAGAAATAGAAATAGAAAGACGAGGGCCATACCTCTCAAACTTGAGTGTGCATAAGGAGTACCTGAGGGTCTCCTTAAAGTAAGTCTGATTCAGTTTGTCTGGAGCAGGGCCCAGTAGTCTGCATTTCTGCTTAGTCAGCTGACACTGACACTGCCAGTCTGGACCACGCTTTGAGTAGTACTGAGCTAGAGTGCTAGTAAGTGGAAAATCATTGGCATTGCAGAACAATGCTGAAAGCTGTTGTATGAACCACTGCTGAATCAAAATATTTCAAATATGAACTCATTGTTACCAGTGGCCTCAAAAGCAGTAAATGTTGTCATAGTAATTGCTAAAATGAGTTCCTGTTTGACTTCCAAGGTTTAGAAATGTTCTCATGGATTTTCTTAAAAAAGCAATTCGATAAACTCTTAATCTTGGCCTTGATTTTAAGCTCCTAGTACTCCCTAGAAGACATTTATACCCCCAGCTTTTGAAAAATGACAAAACTGGCAGTGAGTGGAGGCCAGTTAGTGTAGATTTTGAAGCAATGAACAGGGCAGAAATGTTTGAGTCCTCCCTCCAATTCTGAAAGGATAAGGAGACCCTTTCCAGTGTGCAGACATTGTCCTGACAGCTAGAAGGTTCTAAACACAAGGTTAAGGGATTATACTTCTTATTCAACTGAACAGGCAACTTGCTGAAGCCTGAATTGTGCTTTCATTTCATGGGTTTAAGTAAGTTTGTTTATTTCTTTGGAGACTAAAACTGGAACAAATCGTACTTGGGTCTTTTTCAGGCTTATTCAAAATGCAAAGAATAATAAGGGGGACGATTAGAGGTGACATGATTCAGTTCTCACATTGTACTAGAGCAGCTTTCAGTACCACTTGTTGGCTGCTTTTGCCACAGTCTCTGTGTAGGGGGCATAGACAACAATATTTGAGATGTTTTCAGGGCAATGTGTAGAGGGAAGAACCTGCGGGCAGCCTCTTAAGCAGCAAAGGAAAATAAGCATGAAACACCAGCCCAAAGCAACAGGGCACTGAGGGCTGCAGGAAACAGAAGCACAGAGAAGTAAATATAGACTTAATAAGGTCAAGGCTATAAAGAAAGCACATAGTTTTAGTTACGGGATGGGTAGGGATGGAGGTGATTTACTACAAGTGCTTTAGAAAATACCAAACATTTAGAAGAAGACAGCAAAATCTAATACTGCTCATCGCTGATGCAGCTCTGTAGAGATAAGCTAGATTTTCATTAACCAAAAGGCCATCAGGCCCTTCCAGTTTTATTTCTCCCCAAGCAGACAGACAGGATGGTGTTCTGGGTGAAGTGTGTCTCCCCGTAAGACGTTGGAATCCTAACTCCCACTACCTGTGCATGTGACCTTATTTGGAAATAGGGTCTTTACAGGTGATTAGGTTAAGATGAGGTCATTAGGGTGGGCCCTTACCCAATATGACTGGTATCTTTATGTAAAGGGGAAATTTGGGTCCAGAAACACATACAATGTGAAGACACAGAGAGGCATGGAACCTTGTTTCCCTCAGAGCCCTCAGAAGGAACCAACCCTGCTGACACCTAGCTTCCAGAACTGGGAGACAATAAGTTTGTGTTTAAGCAACCCAGTTTGTGGTACTTGTTACATCACCCCAGGAAACTAACACAGATGGTCTTCAAAGTAATTAGAATGCAGATAGAGTGAGAGTATCTGAATTAGCTATTACTGCAGTAATTCTGCATGGCAAGCAAACCTGAAATTTCAACAGATTCTAGCAAGAGGTGTTGATTTTTCTCTCACTCATTGCTGGGTTTGGCTGGAGTTCCCCTGGTATAGACTGAGCGCTGCTGGGCTTTGCTCTAAGATGTTTTAGTTCTAGGTCTGCTCTACGTGTCTCTCATCCTCCTTGTACATTGCAGTGGTTACCTGAGACACGTTGTCCTTGTGAAAGTTAGGAATGTAGGAGGGCAAGCACAATGGTGCAGGTACCTTTCCAGCCTCTGTGCCATATCTCTGACCGCCCCATTGACCAAAGCACATTGCATGGCCAGTCTGTCAAGCATGAAGACATGGGTCAGGATATGGATGATGGGAGTAAAGAATTCAGAACAATTCAATCTACCACATTTGACTTAAGAATTTAATGTACAATCTAAGGAGTACTTAATATCCCCTGTTCAGAAGTCCCTAAAATTTAAGGAAATAGGAAAATGACATATTCAGAGATAGCAGCACACATTGTCCACCTTGACCTTGGCAATGTGTGAAGACTGAATCTTAAAGCCTTGTGTTACACATTGAGTGAAGCAGTTGACAGATGATCTCATATTAACAAAGAGATGGTAAAATCTTTGAAGGAAATAACCAAAACAGCTAACAGGTACCTCTTAAGTAAAATGCTACTGGGAACTGCACAGTCTACATTGGTATGAGATGCCGAAGTCTTTGCTTCCTGGAAGGAACATTGTTGTGCACTTAGGAAAGGTGCCATTTGGTGAATATATTCTCTTCGTTATTAGGGAGCCTGAAACAGAAGACAGTTGGATGTGGAAGTCAAGAGTTACAAGGTAGCAATGTTCCTTCTCCCCACCCCTTTAATAGTAGGATCAAGACTGGCTTGAGAAACCATGCAAAATTTCCAGGCATGAAAGTCAGTCAAACTTCACACATACTTAGCGATGTTCCAATTTATTCATCACATTGGGGAGGAGCAGTGCTGACTCCTGCAAATGCTGTATAGTCATGGGATGCAGAATGTAATAGTGCTTTTGAGCTTAGGCTCTGGAACCTTGACCTTCTGGGCATCTGAAAATAGGGATAATAAGATCACCTGTCTCAGTCTGTTTGGGCTGCTGTAAAAGAATACCGTAGACTGAGTGGCATACAAACAAAAATTTATTTCTCACAGTTCTGGGGCCTGGGAAGTCCAAGATCAAGGTGCTGGCAGATTCTGTGCCTGGTGAGACCTGACTTGCTGTCCATCATCTCTCTGTGTGTACATGGTGGAAGAGTGGAGGCAGCTCTCTGGGGTCTCTTATTTATACGAGCACTAATCCTGTTCATGAAGGCTGTACCCTCATGACCTAGTCATCACCCAAGCGCCCACCTCCTAAGGCCATCATGCCAGGGGTTAGGATTTCAACATACGAAGTTGGGGGAACACATTCAATCTATAGTAACCTCCCTCTGGATCTTGTGAGGAGCAAATGAAAGAATCCATGCTCAGATTGGTGCCTGGCACAGAGTGCTCAAATGTTAGCTTTTATTGTTTACCAGCAAGTATCAGTTTTTAAAAATGAGTTATGCAAAAATCAGAATTTATACCAGTGCAGACAGTACGTTGAACCACTGATGCCTTTAAAAGAAATCAGGTGGTGGAATCTTAAAGAACACTAAGTGCCGGGCCCTCTTCAGTCTTTACATTCACCAGGAACAATTAGAAAGAATTGGTTTTACTTAATTTTAAAAAGTTTCTTAATTGTGCTTAATTTTTTTTCCCTTCAATTTATCTACACATCTTCAACGGAACTGGTTATATTGAGTGAAAATTAAATGAGGGCAGTGAAGAGGTTAGATATTTTTGATGTGTCCTGGAAGGATTCTTTAAGACAGGATTGGGCTATCTTCCGTTTGTGTGTTCAGATTGGTTCAGGTTAGATATTTATGTTATGTGAGCTCTTGGAGAGGAGGGAACATGCTCTGCTGAGCTTTGTATCCCAATGGTCAAAGAGATACTATAAAATGTAAGTCATCATAAGGGTAATGTATCTGGTAGTTTGGATATGGAAGACCCAGTAACGTACAAAGGACTTAGCAGGTGATTCAACATAACAGTAAGAATAGTGACTGATTTGTGTTTAACTGGGCATTGACATATGTAGAAAGAAATTCACAACAAAAAAATGAAAGAGGACCAGCTTTCTCTTTATTGTAAAAAGTGTATTTAACCAGGCCAGTAACCACAGGCCTTCATAATTTGGAAGACTAACGTCAGCCTCCTCATGGAGAATCAGAATGCTGCAATAATGTTCCTAGGACAAAAGCAATGGAGAAGTTGAAAATATTTGCATCACTGTGGGTTTTTGTTATGTGCCCAAGGCACCTTGAAAAACATCACTTTTTGAAAACATCCCTTCAGGTTAAGGGCTAATAAACAAAAGCCATTGGAAGTTAGAAAGGTACTTGGCAAAATTTATCAGAGGTGCCCTACAAGTGTATCCTTTTCCTATCTGCTCCTCCCCACCGCGTGCCTCCTGGCCTTTGAATTTGCAGTTCCTTTAGAAATGGCACCTCATCAAAGAGAAACCAACAAGCAGCTCTTCCAGTACCTTCCTACGTGTTTGCTTCTCCAGGCTTCAACTTTAGTCGATGTTGCCAAATTGCTTTCCAAAGTGGGGTACCAATTTACACACTCAGAACCAGAACGTGAGAGTTGAAGTTGCTCCACTGCCAGCACTGGGCGTTGTTGGACTTTAAAATTTTTGCCAGTATAAAGTGTGAAATGGTAATTTCTTCTGGTTTAAATTTCCATTCACCTGATTACTAATGAGGTCAAAAACATTTTTTTATAAATCAGTTGGCCAGTTAGTGTTCCTCTTTGGGAAATTGCCTCTTTCCTGTCCATTTGGCTCTTGGGCTTTTATTTGCTTATTAATTTATTGTCTTTACATCTTTAATAGTCCTGTGTTGCTTATATGGCTATAAGTATCTACTCCTAGTCTGCCCTTGTGAAGTCTTTTTAAGATGCACTTTGTTTTAATTGCATTTTATGATTGTCAGGAGACTAGCTTTGGCTATGCTTGTCTTTTATTTATTAAGGGTATTTTTTGGTGCACGTAAGTTTTTTATTTTAATGTCAATTTATCCATCTGTTTCCTTTACAGTTTGTTTATTGTGTCTTGTTTTAGAAACTTTTCGCTAGCCTGATTTTCATATTTTCATATATATATATATATTTTTTCCCCTTCAGTGTTTTAAACTTTTGCTTTTCATAATTAGGTCTTCCATTTATCTGGCATACCCGCCCACCCCTGCCTTTTTTTTGGTAGGATGTAAGGAAGGATTTGTTATTTTGTGCTTAGGTATGTTGTGAGATGCAAGGGTACTTTTTTGCAGTATGATCACCACCTGTTCCAATACCCTTGATTAAATTGTCCATTCATTCCCCAATGATTTGAAATACATCTGTTGTCCTACATTCAGTTACTCATTTATTCATGGGCCTGTTTTTGGGTCTAACAGCTTTTTTGGACTTTGAGAATGTGATAGTTGATGGGGCTGTGCCAAAATGTACTTTAAAAAAGATATACAGATGGCTACAGAATGCCGATGGATTCTATTTTATTCTAGACTATTACAAAAAGGAAAAAGATGTTGATCACACTGCAGATGAAATTTTTTCTGATGGCCCACTATATATTTTTAAATATTAAATTTAAACGTTTAAATTTAACAGCTAAGTTATGTGGGATCAATTATCATGGTTAAACAACTGCATTATAACAAACTATTAAAGATGCTGTGAGTAAAATATTCTATCAAATGTGGTAGTTATACCTAAGATTATTAAGTTTGTGGATGAAACACTTCAGCATGTGAAATCTACCAAAACATAGCTATATATTGGAAACAATTCAAATGCTAGTAAATGTGTTAAGCCAGACCCCTTGCACCACTTAAAAAAAGAAACATTACTTGGCTTTTTTGAAAATTGAAGTATCATTGATATACAATCTTATGTTGGTTTCAAATGTAGAACACAGTGGTTCAGCAGTTCCCCATATTATTAAATTCTCACTCTCCTCTAGTGCAATTACTATCTATTACTGTAGAAAGATGTTACAGAATCATTGACTATATTCTCCATGCTGTACTGCCATCCCTGTGGCCAACTTATTTTGTGCTTGTGAATTATTGTGCCCCTTTATCCTCCTCCCCCTCCCCCCAACCTGCGCCGACCACTCCCCCTTGGTAACTGTTAGTCCCTTCTCAGTGTCTATGAGTCTACTGCTCTTTGTTCCTTCTGTTTTGCTTTGTTTTTATACTCCACAAATAAGTGAAATCATATGGTATTTGTCTTTCTCCTCCTGCCTTATTTCACTGAGCATAATACCCTCTAGATCCACCCATGTTGTTACAAATGGCAGGATTCATTTTCTTTTTATGGCTAAATAATATTCCATTCTGTACATATCCATTCATCTATTGATGGACACTTAGGCTGCTTCCATATCTTGAATATTGCAAATAGTGCTGCGATAAACATAGGAGTGCATATGTCTTTTTGAATCAGGGATCTTATTTTCTTCGGGTAAGTTTCTAGGAGTGGAATTACTGGGTCATATGGTATTTCTATTCTTAGTTTTTTGAGGAACCTCCATACTGCTTTCCACAGCAGTTGCACCAATTTACATTCCCAATAACAGTGTAGGAGGGTTCCCATTTCTCCACATCCTCGCTAACATTTGTTACTTCTTGTCTTTTGGATAGTGGCCATTGTAAGGTGTGAGGTGATGTCTCTTTGTGGTTTTAATTTGCGTTTCCCTGGTGATTAGCAGTATGGAGCATCTTTTCATGTGCCTGTTGGCCACTTCTTTTTCATCTTTGGAGAAGTGTCTGTTCAGGTCCTCCATCCATTTTTTAATCAGGTTATTTGTTTTTTGGATGTTGAGGTGTGTGAGTTCTTTATATATTTTGGATATTAACCCCTTATCAGATGAGTCATTTATGAATATATCCTCCCATACTATAGGCTGTCCTTTTGTTCTGCTGATGGTGTCCTTTTCAGTACAGAAGCTTTTTACTTTGATATAGTCCCACTTGTTCATTTTTTGTTTCCCTTGCCTGAGGAGATGTGTCTAGGAAAAAATTGCTCATGCTTGTATTCAAGAGATTTTTGCCTATGTTTTCTTCTAAGAGTTTTATGGTTTCATGACTTACATTCAGGTCTTTGATCCATTTCTAGTTTACTTTGTGTATGGAGTTAGCCAATAATCCAGTTTCATTCTCTTATATGTAGCTGTCCAGTTTTCCCAACATCAGTTGTTGAAGAGGCTGTCTTTTCTCCATTGTATATTCATGGCTCCTTTTTTGCATATTAATTTACCATATATGCATGGGTTATCTGGCCTGTCTATTCTGTTCCACTGGTCTATGGGTCTATTCTTGTGCCAGTACCAAACTGTTTTGATTACTGTAGCTTTGTAGTAAAGCTTGAAGTCAGGGAGTGTAATCCCCCCAGCTTTGTTCTTTCTCAGGATTGCTTTGGCTATTCAGTGTCTTTTGTGGTTCCATATGAATTTTGGAATACTTGGCTTTTTAATGACCACAAACTTGTGCTTAGCTAAGCAACAACATCCACATGGTTATCTGTCTTTATTCATACTTTATAACCCATCTATTCCTGTAAGTGAGTGGAGGCAGCTCATAGTGTTAAAGCACATTTAAAAGCGGGTAGCTGAAAGTCAAAGAGAAGAAAGGCATGAGCTGTCATATTGTGTTGATCACTTAACTCCAACCTCATTCAGAAGGATTCCCTTTTAAGCATTTCCAGGATCTGATATCTTTTCAATTTCACCTCTAAAAAATAACCTTGGATTACGTGCCATGTTGTATATAGTTTCTCAAGGCATTGCGAAAGCTAGTCTCCTGATGATTATAAAATGTAATTAAAATGAAGTGCATCTTAAAAAAGATTTCACAAGGCCATGCCTTATCACTCTTGTCTTTGTCACTTAAGTTCTGGGAGTTCGCTGTATGTCATTCCCTACCCAGTGGGATTTGAATATAATCATGCAGGATCTTGTATCCAGATTTGGTAATTCTTAGATTCTAAACTCTGCAGTGGGAATGCACTAGGTTAAATCACTTCCATGGAGAACTGATTCTGATACCTTTTTATGCCAGAATAACACTCGGTACTACATAGTTCAGGAGGGCAGAAAGGTGCACATTCATTTATTGAGTAACATTATGGGTATAGCCATGTGTCAGGCCCTGGTGTGGGGATACCAAGCAAACCAAGGTGACTGAAGGCTCTCAGCAATGTCCCCCAAGCTCTTTGGGAGGACTAACTCACACACATAAAATAGTGGGCCGGTGTCTCATGATCCTGCAGAGTGTCCCCCGTGGACCTTTGCAACAATGCAAATAACAATCTGAAGTGGCCAAAAAGGGACAGAGGAAGGAGGGAGGAGAGTATTTTTCAGCACTTAAACGGAAACTCTGATGGTTAGGTGGAAGGTACAGTGAAGGAATAGCTGTGTATTTTCCAGGCCTCTTTTTTCTTTTTTTATTCATCATCATTTCAGATAGAAATGTTTAAGGGAAACCAGGGAAGGGCTGCCAGGAACATAGCAATTTGGTTTACCAAGATCATTATATTTAGTACTTAAATGTCTAGCTTTTGAGGTGGGGGTGAGGTGTGTTGAATTTAAGAAAAAGTAAACAGTTGTTCTTAATTACACCATACCATAGGACTTGGTGTGCTAGCTTCAAACAAAAATAATTCAGGCTTTTCACCATTACAGAAACATTCATGATTAAAGAGAATCGATCATCTGAGTGGTTATGATTGGGAGTTATTACACTTAAATAATGCTAAGCCTTTGGGATGAGCAGTAAAGTCCAAATGGAATTCATGGCTAATAATATCAGTGAGGCAGTCTGTTGTGTAATGTAGTATTTATCACCTTCTTAGGAAGACAAATGATCTTTCCTGTCTGTATAATGTATTATATTTTTCAAGTTAATATATCACCTGATGAATTTGATATAATACTAACACAATAAAACATTCCTGGGACTCGACACATTGAAACACATTGTCTCCTTAAACAAATGAACTTGCATAACTTACTTTATTTGAGACCATCTAACTGAGGTCTTTTCCTTTTTTCTTTAGCTGTCAAGGCCCTCAGTAACAGTAGGAACCTCATCCCCAACACCTGAGATTTATATTTCTCTTCTTAAAAAAATAAAATTCTTGTTTATGTCTGTTTGGGTAGGTTGGATTGGAAAGGATTTATATTGTGAACTGTGTGATAAGGGCTACAGGCTTGCCCTCAGAACTGCACAGGAAAGGCCCTGCCCTGGGTCTTGGTTTCAAGAGGGCATCGCTCTGACTCTCCTCCAACTGTGCCCCTCACCGCCAGGTGACTGGTCTGCAGTTCCAATGGGATGTGCCTGCATCCCCTTCTAGAACACAGTTTGCATCCCCAAGAGCTGAAGTTTCCTGTCCCAACTATTCAGAGCCCACTTCCAGGGCCCATGGGGCTCTCTTTCTCAGTGTTTCTCCCATCATCCTATGGAAAACTCTGCCCAGGCTCAGGGGGGCGGGCAAGCTGCTGCTGCTGCTGGCGGGTGAGCAGAGGAAAGGGGGTGGGCCGAGGGCCCTGTGCACAGAGTGAGAATTCTGAATTGGAGCCTGGCCTTCCAGGTGGGTGAGAGGTATATTTACAAATTAGGAGGATAGAATGTGTTTGATTTAACAGTTTGCAGCCTCATTGACAGCTTTAAATAGTATGTGGATGGGCCTGCCTTTGCACTCTTCTCTCAAATCCTACAACCTATGAAGGAGCTTGAGGAACTGTACTGTAATTTTTTAAAAATATGGGCGGTGGGTACTCATTTAGCTCTATTTGGAAGAATAATGACAAATATTATCTTCTGCCCAGCACTTCTAGGGTCAAATATTTTCAAATACATTATGAAACTGAAAATAATCAGTTGAAATTTGAAAATCTTAGTTCCCTTCTTCCATTTGTAGATGATACCCTATTTAATGTGTATCCATCTCTTTTTTTATTTAAGGTATCATTGTTATACAATCTTATAAATGTTTCACATGAACAACACTGTGGTTTCAAACTTCACGCATATTATCAAGTTTCCCCCCCAACCCCACTGCAGTCACTGTCCATCAGCGTACTAAGATGCTATAGAGTCATTACTTGTCTTCTCCGTGCTGTACTGCCTTCCCTGTGACCTACCTGTGTTGTGATTGGGAATTATTGTGCCCCTTAATCCCCTTCTCCCTCCTCACCCACCCACCCTTCCCTTTGGTAACCAGTAGTCCCTTCTCAGAGTCTGTGAGCCTGCTGCTGTTTTGTTCCTTCAGTTTTGCTTTGTTGTTATACTCCACAAAATCATTTGGTACATGTCTTACTGTGACAGGCTTATTTCACTGAGCATAATATCCTCTAGCTCCGTCCATGTTGCTGCAAATGGCAGGATTTCTTTTCTTCTTGTGGCTGAATAATATTCCATTGCGTATATGTACCACCTCTTCTTTATCCATTCATCTACTGAAGGACACTTAGGTTCCTTCCGTTTCTTGGCTATTGTAAATAGTGCTGCAATAAACATAGGGGTGCATCTGTCTTTTTCAAACTGGGCTGCTGCATTCTTAGGGTAAATTCCTATGAGTGGGATTCCTGGGTCAAATGGTATTTCTATTTTGAGTTTTTTGAGGAACCTCCATACTGCTTTCCGCAATGGTTGAACTAACTTGCATTCCCACCAGCAGTGTAGGAGGGTTCCCCTTTTCTCCACATCCTCGCCAACATTTGTTGTTGTTTGTCTTTTGGATGTTGGCCATCCTCACTGGTGTGAGGTGATATCTCATTGTGGTTTTAATTTGCATTTCCTTAATAATTAGCATATCCATCTGTTTTTTAATTTTCCACCGAGTATTCTATTAGCTGAAAGTTCTAGAGAATAAGAATATCTCTTCATTTGATAAAAACCGGGCTTGGTACACTCAGAGAGCACTTGACATTAAGGAATCTGAGGGTGAGTTTTTGTGCTAGAGGACGTGTTCCCAAGATCTTGAAAGAAAAGATTTCCCTCTTGTCTTTGATCATGATTGATAACTTCAGAGAAAAGGCCCAGTTATTGCTCTTCTCTATTCCTTGTTCTTCATCCTGGCTTCAAAGTCACATTCCAAACCTAATCTTTTCAGGTCAACTTCTAATTGTCATGTCATTGGGATTCCAGTTGTATTCGTCCTGTGGTGTTCAGGGTTTTCTGTGTCAGGCCTGAGATACCTCAGACATCCAGGTCAGGCTCCAAGCATTCAAATAGCTGAAAGACAGTAGGAAGCAGACACGTGTATGTTCACACCTGTCTATTCTTGCTACCACGGCAGACCCAACCAACTAGGCTTGGAGGAGTCTGTGGTAAGGAGGAAGATCAGGGACTAGAGGAGGAGGGACATTGTTGTCATTTTAATTTGCATTTCCTTCATGACTAATGAAGTTGAGTCCATTTTCATTTTTATTGGTCACTTGGGTAAAGCTCTTTTTGAAGTGTCTCCAAGTCTTTGGCCCAGTTTTTCTGTTGAGTGATCTGTCTTTTCTTATTGTTTTGTACACAATCTATGTATTCCGGGTATAAAGGAGAAGCATCATTTCGACATAAGTTCGGGGCAGAGAAAAAACTATTGCCATGCCTTTGGCACAGTTAATTTGTGCATCTTGTGCTGGGGAAGAGCAGGGGCTGATGTGACTCTCGGGTCATGCGTAAGGCAGGGTAGGCTGATGTTGTGCTAGTAAGCAACTGCATGGCTATGCTGATTCTCAAAATGCTGAGATGATTCTATGCGTCTTGGGAAGTAGTTGCTTCCCTGAGACTTCAGTGCCTCTCACTGTGTTGGCCCTCTCCCGTTTCTTCTCTCTCCTCCACTCTCTTTTCCCTTCCATTGTTTCTTCTTTCTCCTTCCCTCCTCATTCCGTCATCCAGCACATGTGCACTGAGTACTTTCCATAGGCATACACAGCCCTAAGTAAAAATGAAAACATAACAGTAAGAGGCATCTACAGGTGTATCTATCTGTGGGCGACAAACATATAAAATATTAAGAAACACAGCGATAAAGATGCCTAACTATTCTTCAGGCACGGCTTTAGGCATTTTATAACTCTGTTGTAAGATAGTGACAGGTGTTGATCCTATTTGTCAGATGACAAAACTGAGACCCTTAGAGATTAGGCAATTTTCTCAAGGTCGCATAGAAGTAAGTAGCAGAGAACGCCAGGAATCCAAACCCGGGAGTTCAGGGGCGGGTACTATGCACTTGGCCACTGCCACCACTGCACTGTACTGCCTGGCAGCATGGAAGTGACTTACAGGAGAAGGAAAGAGAAGCGCACTGCACTTGTCAGTGTTCAGCCAGGAACCCGGAAACCACTCTAGGTATTTTAAAAAGAGTATATTTAAATGCAGAGAATTGTTTCTAAAGGAATTGGAACCAAGTGGCAGACGGAGCAAAGAGGGGATGACATTGCCCAGAAAATAAGAGGCAGCCAGAAAAATATAGTTTGTGCCCTTGACATTGAACATACTGTAATGCCACAGAGGACCCAAGAGTCAAAGTATTTCCTACGTGCTCAGTATTGCACAAGGACCTGTGCATACAGGAAAGAAAAAAACTTACTTCATTGACTCTAAAATACAATTGATTGCTAACATGTACCACGATACCTGCATACCATTAAGAAAAATGCTATCCAATTATGCCACAATGCCAGTTATGAGCCCTACCCTACTTCTGGAGATGTTAAAGCTTGAAAAACAAGTCCACCTTAAAACTGATGCAATACGGCAAATGCCTGCCCTCGACTTCCTTGTAGTCTAAGGAGGTGACTTTCTATAGAGATTATCGTAATAGAATCTAAGTGTATGATAGGTTTCCCATGACCTTAATAAGAAGAGGGATTTAGGAGGACTTTCCCAAGGAGGCAAAAAAGAACTGAGTCTTAAAAGAGGAATCTCACTTGTCTGATGAAATGGATTTACGATCAAAAGGAGAAATTTTTTCTAAGGATGCAAAGACTGGGAGAAGTTTGCTGTGTTTGGGAAGGAAGTTGCTGTGTTGGGAATGACTGGTGTGTACAGTGTAAATTGAGCCGCTGACCAGAATGAGCCTCTAGGACTGCATGAATTTGGTCACACAAGACCAACCTGTGAAGCATTTTGACATTTTCCTCAAACCTGACAGCAGCCACAGAGGGTCTTAAGCACTATCAACAGTCCATTTGAAATTTGACTCAAAACTGTAATTGAGTTGGTTCATGCGGGTGTGGGTGCAGCTGTTCTTAAATATGGAAATAGCTCCTTACTAGCCCTGGATAGCTGCAGCCTCATCCTCCCCAGCCTCTCTCCTGGGACCCTTCAAATCCAGCAACTAAGAGGCAGTGCCTGCGTGGAGCATTTAGTCAAGCTGCTTTGCAGCATTGCTGCCCCAGCATCCATTTTGTTTGGCCAAGCAGCCTTTGGGCACCATACGCTGACACAAGCCCTCCTGCAAGCGCATGGCCTGGAGAGCAGCCGGCAGGCACACAAGCACACGGAAGTTTCTGCTATGACTCCCCAACAGCCTTTGTGATCAGCAGTCTCCCCTGCCTCCCAGGGCCTTCCCCTTGGCCACCCCTTAAGCGAGTCCCCCGTGGAGCTTACAGAACTCCACTTGTTTGGGTTTCTTGACCAATCTGGCCTTAGCTTGGGAGCCCCAAAGCATTTCACCCACGGGGCTTTGGCTTCACTGTGTGGCTCCTCGAGGCTTGCTGTGTCCTTCCTCCAGGACCTGTGAGTAAGAAATGTCTCTCTTTCAGTTTCTTTTGTGGTCTGCTGTTGAACCACTGCTCACCATCCGGCATCCTGTGCTCCACTTAACAAATGTTATTTAACAAAGTTCTAACAGCCTGGCACAGGAGGGGCTACTGAAACTGGCCCCAGTTCCTTGGTCAGTGTCATGCCATACTGGTTGTTAAATTTTGAATGTGATCCCTGGGTTCACTTCATAAGTTTAATGTTTGGTTTTTCTTAGGTCTTCAGTTCACCTCACTACATCGTAAAGAGATTCAAGGGTTTCTCTAAGCCAGTGGTTCTCAAAATGTCCTCAGACCAGCAGCGTTAGCATCAACTGGATGCTTGTTAGAAATGCAAATTTCAGGCCATCCCAGACCTACTGAGGCAGACACCCCAGAGATACAGCCCAGCAATCTGTGTGCATTTAAACCAGGAGTTTCTGGTGCCTGACCACTCAAATTTTTTTTTTT
>JAQQAC010016209.1:16016354-16111743 GCA_029783875.1 Phataginus tricuspis
AATTAAGGAAATAATTTGGTACTTGTCTTTCTCCACCTGGCGTATTTCACTGAGCATAATATCCTCCAGCTCCATCCATGTTGTTGCAAATGGTAGGATTTGTTTCTTTCTTATGGCTGAATAGTATTCCATTGTGTATATGTACCACCTCTTCTTTATCCATTCATCTACCAATGGACACTTAGGTTGCTTCTGTTTCTTGGCTATTGTAAATAGTCCTGCGATAAACATAGGAGTACATATATCTTTTTGAATCTGAGAACTTGTTTTCTTTGGGTATATTCCTAGGACTGGAATTCCCAGGTCAAATGGTATTTCTATTTTGAGTTTTTTGAGGAACCTCCATACTGCTTTCCACAATGGTTCAACTAATTTACATTCCCACCAGCAGTGTAGGAGGGTTCCCTTTCTCTACATCCTTGCCAGTATTTGTTGTTGTTTGTCTTTTGGATGTTGGCCATCCTAACTGGTGTGAGGTGATATCTCATTGTGATTTTAATTTGCATTTCTCTGATGATTAGCGATGTGGAGCATCTTATCATGTGCCTGTTGGCCATCTGAATTTCTTCTTTGGAGAAGTGTCTGTTCAGATCCTTTGCCCATTTTTTAATTGGATTATTTGCTTTTTGTTTGTTGAGGCTCGTGAGCTCTTTGTATATTTTGGATGTCAACCCCTTATTGGCTATGTCATTTATGAATATATTCTCCCATACTGTAGGATGTCTTTTTGTTCTACTGATAGTGTCTTTTGCTGTACAGAAGCTTTCCAGCTTGATATAGTCCCACTTGTTCATTTTTGCTTTTGTTCCCCTTGCCTGGGGAGATATGTTCATGAAGAAGTCTCTCATGTTTATGTCCAAGAGATTTTTGCCTATGTTTTTTTCTAAGAGTTTTATGGTTTCATGACTTACATTCAGGTCTTTGATCCATTCTGAGTTGACTTTTGTGTATGGGGTTAGACAGTAGTCCAGTTTTATTCTCTTACATGTAGCTGTCCAGTTTTGCCAACAGCAGCTGCTGAAGAGGCTGTCTTCTCCCCATTGTATATCCAAGGCTCCTTTATCATATATTAATTGACTGTATATGTTTGAGTTAATGTCTGGATTTTCTATTCTGTTCCACTGGTCTGTGGGTCTGTTCTTGTGCCTATACTAAATTGTCTTGATTACTGTAGCTTTGTAGTAGAGCTTGAAGTCAGGGAGCGTAATTCCCCCTGTTTTATTCTTCCTTCTCAGGATTGCTTTGGCTATTCGAGGTCTTTTGTGGTTCCATATGAATTTTAGAACTATTTGTCCCAGTTTGTTCAAGAATGCTGTCTGTATTTTGGTAGGATTGCATTGAATCTGTAGATTGCTTTAGTCAGGGTGGCCATTTTGACAATATTAATTCTTCCTACCCATGAGCACTACTCACACAGAATTATGGGTCATGAATTGTAGATGCTGGGGCTGCTGCACTGAACTTGATGGAGTTTACAGGTCAGAACATTCCTGACCTCATGGAGCTTACAATGTAAGAAGCATTAAGGATTGAAGTCTAAAAACTCTTGGGAGTGTCCCATTCTAGGAGCTAAGGGCCTGCTAGGATGTTTTATGGAATAACAACAACATAACATCAATAGCTAATGAGCACCTAATATCTATAACACAGCACGATGTCATAATTTGGACAAAGGCTTATGCTCTTCTGACTTTTGAGCAGCATGAAATGAACAGAAAGTAAGGTAGGATGTGTTAGAGAATTAAGTCTAAAACATTGGGACAATTCCATGCTAAGGGGGGTGTAAGGCCTGACCAAGACCTGCCAGATAGGACCTTGAATGTGTAGCTGTGTTATAGTGAGCTCATCAGCATTAGCTAAGGTTTGGTGTGACTCCCAAGGCCCTGGGCATAAGTTTTGCATGAGAAAAGTGCTGTAGTGATTTCTAGTCCTCTATGCGGACTCCCACTGTTTTGTGACCTCCAGCAGACCAAAAATAGGTGGATAGTAATTCTGTTGTGAATTAATGATATCTATATTGTTGGGTAATAAATTGGTATCATTTCCATAGCTGTGGAATATTGGTTGCCCTTCCCCATGAACAGAGCAGATTTTCCTAATTTAAATTGCAAGGATAACCGAAGAAGTCAAAGACCCAGTCATTAATCAGTCTTTCTGGTGAAACCAACTGCCTTTGAATTCATCCTGGGGAATCTGCTGACATGGGTGCTTTACATGAAAGCAAAAATGTCCTAAGCAATGGCTGCCTCGGTGGGACTGGAGGACAATATACATGGGTGCTTTTCATCAAAATATGCATGGAAAAACATCTTTCACCATATCTTTTTTGGTTGCTAATAAGCTTAATTTGAACACTTCCCATCTTTTGTACAATTCTTAGCCCCACAGAGAGGAAGTGCTTTTTCTTCTTCCTTAAACAAAAGTTCTAGTCCAAACCATCAGCCTCCGTAGGTTGTCTTAATTGCTACTTTGCAGTGCACTGGACTATGACTCTGATTTTTGGCACATGCTGTCATACACAGAGTTCCTAAAATAAAATGCTCCAGGACATCGCAGGAACTCTTAGAAGGCTTTAAAAAGGGACTCACACACTGAACGAATATCTTTGATGAAGACAATTCAGGCGAGCAGAATGATTATTGCACAAGAATTACGTGATGCATTGAGATCTTAAAGTGGGTCTGGAGAATCCTTGCCACCTCACTTATCATGGTTTAGGGGAGTTTGACTAGAATCCAGTTTTGATAAAGACAATTGTTTTTTCCTCCCCAAGTGGCTATACATTTAAATAGTGAAAACATCTGTTCAGCAACACAGTAAAACATGTACACTCGGAACGCCTGAGAGAAGAGCCTGCCAAAGGATCGGTTGAGAGGGACTTCGCTGGGGGCAGAGCACCAATATAAAGCAAGCCACTGTTTGTTTTGTCTGGTCGGGGGAAAGCCCAGGCAACCAATATTTTGGGTTTCTTTTATTTCATTTGTGAAGAACTATTTGAGAAAAGGTAGTGAGGGGAGATTTCCTGACAGAAAGTTTTTGAGCTGTCCATTAGCAGAAGAGCAAGAGAACCTTGGATGTCAACACCTAACAGACCCTTGAGACTAGCCACGAAACCACAAAAAGCGACTTTCTCATCGTGTGGCCTCCGCGTCCCTCCCGATGGAGGCAGAAATGGAGAGCAGCATGGAGACTGCAAGGGCAACCAACAGAGGAACTCGAATCGCCCTGGTCGTGTTCGTTGGTGGCACCCTGGTGCTGGGCACGGTCCTCTTTCTAGGTAAGTGGGGCGCTGGAGGCCCGGGAACCAGCAGGTGCAGTGAAATTTCCTGGTGCTTTATTCTGGCAAACCTTGTCAGGATGCACATGGAGGGCTGTTTGTTTGTGTTAGTAAGTGGTGCATCCTTAGTTTCTATTAAGTATGCATATTGAAAAGAATCCATTTCTTTAGGAAGCTAAGTAAATATATAGTCCAGCACCAAATATATAGTCCAGAATGTGAGGTGGGTATAAAGTGGCTTCCAGTGGCTGGAGGGCTCAGTTGCCCTTGGACGTTTTAGCAATATGAGTGCTTATGCATTCACAGTCAGATACCTTCATTTATTTTGTGAGGAAAGACTTTTACATTGTGATCAAAACCAAGCTGGAACTTTTTCCATTTGACTTTTGTTAATGTTTGCCTGAATGAATCATGAAATTTAACTCACAAGATATAAGTCAGTCCTTAAAAAAATGCACCTTTAATGGTATTCTTCAATTCCTTTCTAATCCAGTGACTCTGGTGGGATGAAATTTAACTGTGAATTTCTATTAGATTTTAAAAATTAATAGGGAGGAAAACTCCCAAGATTTGAAAGGTATTGTGATTCAATTATTGTAATGACTCTTGGTGAGAATGATGTGCCCAGAGAGTATACATGATGATAAAAGCATATTCTTATGAAAAAGAACTAAATATCTTGGAAAGGAGAGAGGGATATTCTAAAATTGTAGGCATTTTGAACCCTAGATTATTACTGTTTGTGTTTTTCTCATACAATCCATACAATTTCATTAGCTTGGAAAGCATATAGGAACAAGCCCCCTACTGGGGAGGTTCTCCGTGCAGTTTGAAACTTGTGAGCCTGGGACTAGTTTGTTAGCGTATACAGGATGCAGGAGGCCATGTTTATTTTGGCAAGAGAAAACCAATAATTAAACTTTGAAAGAGTTAGGGTTGAGTGGTTGAAAACTCTGCTAAAACCAGCAAACCATCTTTCCATGTTTTCTGTGGCTGAAGATGAAGGAAATTCGTTAGGTTTATTGCTTTCGGGCACAGCTAAACCTCCTATTCGTGCAGCTGAATTTGCGGCTCTTGACTGTTGTGAGATTTCTCAGCACTTGGGGTTTAGACAAGTGTCCTATCCTGAAACTCAAAGCAGGAGGAAAAATGATATGGGCATGCCAAGGAGCTACACACGGGGTGGGAAGTGACTACAAAGTTAGGCTATTTGTGTTGTGCAGATGCCTCCGAACTTAAACATCCAAATGATTATCGTTTATGTAAAAATATGTAGTCTTTTCGATGATGTTACTGCTGCTTGAAGCTTTTTTGAAATTCCACCGTTATGATTACATTCTGAGGGCCTAGCATATTAGTTGGAATGTTCTCAGTGGCAGCAAATCTTTGTTCTCTGAGAGGAGATGCTTCCTTGGAATTAGGTGTAAAATTTTAGAGCACTGTAAAAAATTCATGGGGCCAGGCAATGCTATTATGGGTAAGAAGGCCTTCATAAAATGGAAAAAATAACTTTGTAGGGTTCTCAGTAATCTGGCTGTCATGCGAATTTCTCAAAGGAGCTCTGTATGATGGTAGAGAATAAGGGTGTGACCTCTCTACACCTTCCATACTCAAAGTGTGGTCTGTGGACCGGCAGCATCTGCATCACTTGGGGGCCTGAGCCCCACCCCAGACCTACTGATTCAGAATCTGTATTTACACAAGATCCCAGGTGATTCATTGCAAATTAGTTTGAGAAGCATTGCTTCAGCCAATCCCATCCATTGGATGTATACATTTGGGGATATTTGCTTTAAGATAAATGCACACTCCTTAGTAGGTTTCTGTTAAATGCCTCTGCACCGTTTCAGACTCCCTCCTCCCCCCCAACCTTTCTTCACTGCCTAGTCCCCCAGGCCCTTCCACCCACCTCCGCCTGCACCTAGTGAAGCTCTTGTCTGAAAATCTCCAGGAACCTGCCAGGCAGGGCTCTTCATGCAACATCTACTTAGGGTCTTCTTCTCTTCGAGGCACTTCCTGGTTATTTTTCTGCCTGTCCAAGTTCAGTCACATGTCTGCAGTTTCTAGCATCCCTATTTACCTCTTCTTCATATTTTAGGCTCTGGGGTAATGTCTTTTCTAAACCTTAGTCCTACGGTAGGAGTGACTGCCATGGACCTTTGGGTGGTCTCAAAGAACCTAGACATTACAATTCCAAACTATAACTATATGGCTATAACCAGTTTATTTTAAAACATCCTTTCTTCTCTTCTGCCTTCCCTGCCCCTTCCTCCCCACAGTCTGTTTCTCAAATGCAATGGTGGGCAAACCTTTTCTGCAAAGGGCCAGATAGTAAGTATTTTCACTTTTCTGAGCCATACTGCCTCTGTTGCAGCTACTCTGTTATAGCATGAAAACAACCACAGACAGTATGTACACAAATGGGGATGGCTGTGTTCCCATACAACTCGATTTCTGGACGTCGGCTTTTGAATTTCAGATCATTTTTGCGTGCCACAAAATATTATCCTTATAATTTTTTTCTCACCATTAATGAATGTAAAAAGCACTCTTAGCTCACAGGCTGTACAGAAGTAACAGGCGGTGGACTGGACTTGGCCCACAGGCCATAGGTTCCTGACCCTCACTTTATGGCCATTTCCACACTCTCCATCTGTGGATGACCCCACTGCATTCTGAGGTCATTTCTGCTGTTTAGAGAGAAATAGAAAATGAGAAACCAAACTGCTCTTTACGTTTTTTAAAAGCTCCTAACCAGTAAAAAAATATTTTTTTTTAAAGAATATTTTTTTTGTTCTCTCTATCATGCACTTACACCTTCATGTTATCTGGGTTTGTTGCCTCTTATTTATTTGCAGGATCTTAAAATAACCCCCCATTGATATAATGCTCTTCCTCCAGGGGTTGGATCCTTCTGCATCCCAATTAATTAAATTTAAACTTTCCTTTCATTCACCATCAGACAGGATATCTGATTTTACTTCTGCCTCCTTAGAGGTTTTGGGGCAAGAATCATTTTCCACGAAAGGAATGTCTTTAAATTAACTGTTCATTAGCTTTTGTCTTTTTAATTATAAGGCTAGTATCAAGAATCATATTGTCCAGAATCATAAGAGCATTATTATTATTTACAATAAAGTTTATTTTCCCATTATAAAAAATAACACAGGCTCATTAAAGAAAACTTGAAAAACAGTAGATTGAAAGGAAAATCTCCCCCATGGTACCACTACCCACACATATTGACATATTCCATACTAATCTTTAAGCTGCACATACATATTTTTACTTAACTTTTTCGCTTGCTTTCTATAAATCAAAACACATTTCTATGTTAAGATAGTTCCTTTCTTAAAAATAGGCCTGAGATGTTCCATTCTTGAATCTGTAATGTAATGCAGGATTCAAGGATGGCAGCAGAGAAAAGAACAAAGAAAAAGCAGGCTCCTCTTAGAATATGGGTTAATAAATAAGACAGATCACCACACTGGCAGGTGATGTACTGTATTTCCATCTGTAGCAGAACTATAGGTACCACCATGTTTTCTGATCCTGTTTCTTGATGGAGGCTGCCATGAAAGGCCTTGGACCCCCCTTAACCCCTCATCATCCATCTCCCCGTGGCCACATCTCCAAGTGATTCCTTATTTCTGCTCCCAGAGTATAGCAATAATGAATTGCCCACAACTTCTTCAGCAACCAAAAATATTTTTGAAACTGAAACTCACATCTACTAATGCCTGACTTTTACCTGGAATTTACAAATAGGGCACCCTTGTGTACTTCAGCATAAATCTATTTGGATAATGTTGCTAGCCAGAGGGGGCAACTTAAGCCATTGGTGAAAGCTACTGCCATCTGGCAGGGTTTTTATTTTGTTTTGGTGGAAGTAGTTGACAGCTTGGTGCACAAAGCTGCTTCTGTGTGATAGCTAGGCTGAGTCCTGCGGGAGGAAGCTGTGTGGGGGTATGGGGCAGCCATATAATGACTCTCTTGCTATATGGCTGAGTTATATACAGTATATTGTTATGCCCTACTTCCCCTATTTTGCACTATATCTGTATGGATGGTTTAGATAAGATCCAGAACCTTAAATGCCACACAGCTAGCTTTCCCTTTCACTTTAGATTTGCTCCAAATGACATAATTTGTAAGTTTCAATTCTCCCATTTCTAAAATAAGAATGCAGTTGTAAACAAAAAGAACGAAATTATTAGGCTTAAACCACAGATAACCAGAGATGGAAGAGACTTTAGAGATCATCTCCCCCAGCAGGTTTCAAGCTTGCGCGTGCATGAGAATCATCTAGAAGGCTCATGAGAACACAGATAGCTGGGTCCCGCCCCCAGAGTTTTCCATTCAGAGGGTCTGCGGTAGGGCCAGGTGATTTGTGTTTCTAACAGGCTCCCACGTGATAACGCTGCTGCTGCTGCTGCGGGTAACCCGCTCTGAGAAGCACCAGTCTAGTTGTGGCCACTCGTCTTATGGTTCTGGTTCAAGAGCCCTGACTTTCAAAGCAACCAGGAGTCTCACCAAGGTTACTTAGCTACTGACCAGTCTGGTTCTGTGATACTGAGCCAACTGGATTTTTGAAATCCTTCTGTCATTCCTCAGAAGGATGCACTGATACCAAATGTCTTGCATATGTGTCTGACTGTGGGTGACCAGGTGGTGGTCTGCTACAAGCCAGTCATTTCTTTATTTGGATCTGTTTTTTCAGTGAGTCAAGGTTTCTTAAGTCTCCAAGCTAAACAGGAGTACTGCCTGAAGCCAGAATGCATCGAAGCTGGTAAGTCAGTTTTCCATCCTGTGTCAAGTTATAATTACGGTACCTTGGGGAGTGGAAGAGAAAACAGGTGGTATTTTTAGTATTCTGTTTGCTTGAGGTTTACCAAGTATGAAATGCAATTGTGATGAAATTTTAAGTTTACTTTCAAGTCTCAGTGTGAAGTTGTGGAGCGTATGTTTCCTGTTTTCTTTTTCCTTGCAAAAAAAACAGCTGTGTGGTATTCCAAGTCATTATAAGGAAATCAGCAAGGGGCTTGGAAGGCTGAATGACCTCTCGTAAGACCCGAAGACAGAGACCATTGGCCTCCCTATGGCCTCAGCTGGATATAGGCTCCTATTTATCTTACACAGTCTTTCTGTATCTTCTTGTCAGTGGGTCTGACCTCTCTGCATCTAAGGGGGGATCCACTGTAAATCCATGCTTCGACTGTTACCTGGCATCCCTTTGGGTCCTTCTGTTACCTATTATAAGTCAAACTTTTCTTGATGTGACTGTGCTATGTCTTAGTGGGTACCCCAAAGTGAAGATGGTGCTTGAAGTTGCCTCAGTTTTGCCACAAGCTATTAGATTCCCTCCATACACCAGGGTTTGGGCCTAGATTTGCAGGACCTGGATTCCAGCCCCCACCCCTATTCTTTAAGTGTGCTTTCTGAAGGGAGTTATAGGGTAAGTGGAGCACATGGCCCTTGCACTTTCCTCTTGGCCTTAAGAGATTAATGAATTAACTCACCAAATATTTATCGCACACCAGGCACCGAGTTAGGTTTTGGGACTGCAGCAGCGACACCGAGTGGCCAGGTAGGGAAGAAGCAAGACAATCATCAAACACAAGGTGATCAATGCACAAGAAAAATAGCAGGTGGTACATGTTATGCAGAAAATTAAAATATTGATTTAAATACAAAATTTTAATTTAAACACTAAAAACATTTAAATATAGAATCGAATAATGAGATAGCAAAGGACAGGATAGCTAGATTGAAACATCCAAGGAACTGATGTTTGAAATGACCCTGAATGATGAGAGGGGATGGGCTTTGTGAAGGTCAAGGAAAGGGCTTTCCAGGTGTGGGGAACAGCTGGGGCAAAGGTCCAGGTTAGGAAAGCTGGGTGGCTTGAGTATTGGGCAGAGTGCAGAGGATGAGGGTCAGCGGGGACCCCAGGTGCCAACGAGTTTGTTTTTTTCCTAAGTGTACTCAAAAGCGTGTGGAGGGTTTTAAGAAAGAGACATCATTTATTAGCATGTAAAAAGATATTTCTGAGGAGAGCTAGACGCAGGGGAGTCTTTCTGGGTGGGGGAGAGAGCGAGGAGGAACAAGAGGAAGGAAGCTCCCTCTGGAAGGAGCTTATTTCAGTAAGCCCGGCGTTAGGTGATGCGGTCCTCAGCTCCCGAGGCGGGCAGGGAGGCTGCAGAGGGCTGTGAGAAAGACTGGACAATCAAGGTGATGGAGAGAGTTTTACCACGTGGGCACCACATGAGCTAAACCTTCAGGACATGCAGGCGCTTTCAGGAGATAGAGGGCCTACGGAGGGACTGGGGAAAAAGCAGAGAATCAAGGTGAAGCTGAGAACACGCACATGTTAGAGTTTGATTGTCTTCTGGACCTTTTCTGAGCACGTGCCCCCCCTTTCCTAGGTGCTGCTTCTCCAGAACTCTCTTTTCTTCCTCTTAGCCATTTCTTCCTATCCTAATCCCTCTTTCAAAGTAAGACACGAAGAAAGACTGCAAAGAAACAAGGACGGGCACACTAATGCTAGTGGAGTAGGGCAGACAGTCTGACTTGGGTTTAAGCCGTCATCGGGCCACCTAAAAGCTACGTGATCCTAGGCTAAATACGTAACCAAATTAGGCCTCACGTTCACCATCTGCAAAATGGGAACACCAGTTTTTACTCAGCCTACCAGCTGTGAGAATAGAAGAAAATAATGATGGTGGTTGGATGGGTAGGAATGCAGGCCCACAATGTCCGATCTTTAACTCCGAACCCAGAGAGCCCTGGAACTCTGATTTGGCAAGACTGAACCAGACTTCAGTTCCTCTGATGACGAAACTTAATCTTAATGCATGTGAGACTGTTTTTGACTTTGCTTATCCCACCTAGGACAATGTGCCTGTATCGCCTATGGAATTATGAGTGCGCTTGCCTCAGGAGTGCCACTGCAGACATTGCTGCGGGTATTCTGCAATCTGTGGTATATGCACTGTCCTGCTTTTCTAAAATCAGAAAATCTACGAACTCTGAAACACGTGGCCTCAAGAGTTTCAGATGAGTGTTTGTGGAATTGTGACAGCAAAAATTTATGTCTGTGGTTGCCGATTTAGCCACATGCATACATTTAGGGTGCTCAAATTTGAATTGCAGATATACAATGACCACTCTTTTTTTGTATAAGTATAACCTGTGCAATACTTGGTACATACAGCATAAAAGTAGTCATTTATCTGAAATTCAGATTTCACTAGGCATCCTGTATTTTATCTGGTTCTAAGCACTTTACTGGTAGTCATTTAGTTCTTACGAAGATTCTCTGGGGTGCTATTTTTCCCATTTTACAGATGGAGAAGCTAAGACACAGAGAGGTTAAGTCACCTGCCTAGGTTACATAGCTATTGCATGGTGCTCTGGCGTTCAAACCCAGGTGGCCTGGCTCCAGTGTCTGTAATGACGCTGTGCTGTGCTGCCTGAAAGGGGCTTAGCATAGCTTCCGGCACAGAGGAAACATTCAGTATTAATGGTGATGATTATTACCACCACCACCACCACCCAGTCCCGTGAGTTCTGATTAAACTTAAAATCCTGCTGGTGTGTGGGGTGGTGCCTCCACCTCGACTACGTAGCCACTAGCTGGAGACTGCATAACAACTCACCTTACATGCAGTGATTTGAAAGTGCACATAACCTGGCCTTTCACAGGGTTCCTTCATCATGTTTCTTATATTAAAACAAGGATCTCTGGGTTTTCCCCATGGAGCTGAGTAGAGGGAAAGGAATTTTGGTGTCTTGATGAGTACGGTTCCTTGCCATTTGAAGTCACAAGTTTGCCTGCAGAAAGTGCAGCCCTGTGCCCAGCTGTGGATCATGAATAATGAATTGCGAGGCCGGAGCTCAGGTTTTCCCACTCAGCAAGCTCAGTTTCAAATTCAGCGTGAGTGATGTATTCCACCGCTTTCTATCAGGGTTGAGGTCAGAGCTGACCTTGCAGTTTCCTGAGCTACCGGCAAGAATACTGAGGAGATGGAGAGGAGACATTTGAGGGTTGGGCAGGGAGGAGGTTTGGGAAGGCAGCCAGGAAACGGTGTGCTTATGTGAATAAAAATGTGCGTAAGGGTTTCTCTGTGTGACTGGAAATAGTGTGCGGGACTGAAACTTGTGTGATCACTGTGCCTGAGGTGTCACAGAGCAGATTGATTCTGTGGTTGAATGGCCCGAGTCACTGTAAATACAGACTGAAATGAAGATTTTGTGTGTCCTACACATTTGCCTATTAAATGTTAATGATAAAATAGTAGCAGGAAGTAAAAGTGTGATTGGAGGCAATTCCGAATTAATTCTGAAAGATGAAAATATTAAGCTGAGTTTAAATTTACCTAACTTCCAAACCACTTTTTTTTCTTTTTGCAGGGGGGCTTTGAGAATGGTGGGGATTTTGAAGTCCTATAGACATTAGGATATTTGTATATAATTCACTTTATTGAGGACAAAAAGCCATTTGAAACTTTCAAAGAAAGTCTAGGCTAGAGAAATATCTAACCTTACTTTTATTTATTTATTTATTTTTTCTAACCTTACTTTTAAACTTGGAGGAACCACACATGTAACCAAACTGTAAAATGCGTATCTAAATTTATGCAGATTATACTTTTTTTGGCAATTCATTCATATATAGCCAAAAGCTCATTGGGTTTCATTACTTCAAACAGCAATGTATTCTGGCATTAACTAAAGTATAAAAATTACCCAGAATGGCATCTTCCTAATGTCATTAAAACATTGGCTGCCTTAAAAAAAAAAAAATCAGTTGGTGCATGTCTTTGTGCTAGAGTGGTAGCAGCCAGTGTGTGACAGTTGGAAGAGGGTTGGAGTTCAATATTAGGAATCCTGGAACCATCTCATTTTGAAATGAAAGATTTTTTTTAAGCTTCTGGATACATATTAAAGTATACGCAAACTTCCTACCTATTGATTATCTTCCATAAGTAATTGTGTGTAGGATTATGACAGAGGGAAAAATGGTAGATCAGTCTATTATGCCTTTCTGTTAACTTATACAAACACTCAGTTCTGTCCCTAGACCTGGGCAAGAGGGACCCCTCTCCTGGGCCCCTCATTTAAAATGCCCCACATTGCCCTCCTCTGGCCATGCCTCTCCCCTAGTCAAGGAGTTTTTGGGGCAAGTCACCAGCCCTCCCCTACAGCCCCAAATTCCCTGCTAGATGACCCTGACCTTTCAGGACCTGTGTGAATCTCTCTAGGGGTTATTCCTCTGAGAGCTGTACTGAATGTCAATGGAGCTCAAAAATTCGTGCTTGGCCTTCCATGTCTTTATGAAGATATATTGTAACTATAACTTTTGAACATGTGGGCCTCTGTTTTGGCTAGCCTTTGTTGTGGAACAAACCACCCCAAACCTTAGATGCCTGAACAAGAGTGATTAATATTTCTCTGCTGATATTGCCTAGACTTATTCATACAGCTGCATTCAGCTGGAGAGTTGCCTGCCTTGGAAGGTCCATGATAGCCCCAGTCATATGTCTGGCAGTTGATGCTGGCTTGGTTCTTCTCCATGTGGCCTCACCTCTTCCAGCAGGCTTTTTCACAAGGCAGTCTCAGGGCTCTGTTAACATGGAGTTAATGTGGAAGGTGAGGAAGCTTTGGCCTCTTAAGGCCTAGCTTTGAGATTCAAGAAAAGTCACTCTGCCACATCTTGTTAGTCAATGCAAGTCATAGGCCAGCCCAGATTCTAGGCAGGGGAAATAGATCCTACTGCTTGATGGGAAGAGTGGCAAAGTCACCTTGCAGAAGGACAAGAGGGATGGGAGGAAACAGTATGCTATATATTCCATATGTATTCTTGTCCTCTGCCCCACAGATGTTACGGGCAGTCCTGCAAAAACCAATGACAATACCACCAAGTTTTTACCCACTCACTTTGAAGGCAGTAACTTAATATAGTGAAGTTGATTCAGGGAGTCATTTAGGGGAAATGTAAAAGCCAAGGCTTGGGAACTGGTTGATATGAAATTGTTTAGTTTAGAAGAGAAAGGTACACAGTATTCAATTCAGTGTTTGCCAATAATGCTATGATTTTCTTTTTAAATAGCTGCTGCCATCTTGAGTAAAATAAATCTGTCTGTGGACCCTTGTGATAATTTCTTCCGGTTCGCTTGTGATGGCTGGATAAATAATAATCCAATTCCTGAGGATATGCCGAGCTATGGGGTTTATCCTTGGCTGAGACATAATGTCGACCTCAAGTTGAAGGGTAAGTTTCTTCTCGAGTTTGGTGATATGCTTTACAGAGAGCAATATTTGATGAGAAAAAACATAGTTTTGGATTTGAAGCATGACTTCTCACTTTTAAACTATACTAAATTCATTTCTTATATTTTTTCAAATGAAGATTGAAAGAAAAGTTGTGGGATTCCAATCTCCCAGATCTCAATACAAGCCTAGGGTGGGTTGATGTTCACCCTTGATGACAAATATTCTATTGCTAAAGGATAAATAGCATTTGGTTGAGACTGGAAGTAAAGGAATAGTTAGTGAAAGCTGTGTTATATCAATATACTTCTTTGTCTGTTGTGTTCAGAGCAAACTTGATCACTTGCTCATTGTGTCCTGTATTTTCATGGCTTACAAAATGTACTTAACACCTCATTGTCTTATGACATCACTGGTGAGAACTCTGGATGACCTTGTGTTGGTCATATTGTTCCTGTTAACTTTTAAGTTGGCTCTGGGGAGACTGTCTTTTTTTCCCATGGCCTCTCTAGCAATGACAAGCTCACACATGCACACACACACAAACACACACACACTTCAAAAGTTGGAAGTCTCTTTTACTAGAGGATCTTCTGTTTGCATTGGATCTAACTTTTCTCCTGAGCTATTGGAGAAAGCCACTTCAGGAGGGAATTAGGGAGATTTCAAGACCACATAAGGTAATTGTTTTGAGAAGGCAAAAATGGCATGGTGTTTTTTTTTTAATTAACTGTGAGTTATGCCATATAAGTTGCACTTAGTAAAATCAACAAAGAATTTCTGAGAAGTTATCAAATCATAATTTTTCTCCATTTTCCCAAGATTTTAAGTACATGAGAATTAAATATGTATCAATTTATACATATGTTATAATAACTGAAACTATTGGCAAAATAATTAGATACCTATTGTCAATTGTAAGGAAAAATGTGCTTCAGTTTCACAACTAGGTATAAATCTTATGGATTTATGTTTTCCCCTAGGATGTCCAAACTTAGTCTTCGTAAGTTATAAGTGAGAATTTGCAATAATGTCAGAATTTTCTCCAACCCAACAGGTGAGATTCCCATACCACACAACCATAAGTAAGACCTTGAGGAATGAATTTACTAATACTTATTTCCTTGAAGGATATTAACTTATGTTCTTATGTTGGCCTTCACCTACCTTTCGTGCCTGTTTCCTGTTTCCCTTCACTGTCTTCTTCCCAGACAGATGTATACACATGTGCATGCATACGCACACATAATCATGCACACAGAAATATTACGGAAGAATAAGAGACAAAGATTTCTAGTTGATGCTCCTTTTACATTCCTTATAGCCAAGAGATTTCTGTCTTCGAAGCATGAAACAGTTAAAATAACTAAAAAAAAAACTTGCTGAAGATATCTTAATGCAAAAGTTAAAATCATTACAGATGTGCTTTGTTAGAGGAGGATACTGTATATGGACTCCTTCAAAATTCATAGAAATAATAGTAAATTGTTCAGAGCAGCACAGGGGTTTTTTCTTTGCTTGCTTTAAAAATTTTTATTTCCAAGCTCACTTGAGAAAATAAAAACAAGCAAAAATAACAAGCAAAAAGTAAGAAGAAAGTCACCCATTCATCCAGCTCTAGAAATAACTGCTAATGAAACAATTGGGTATAGATCTTTCCAGGCTTTTTTCCATGAGTGGGTGGGTACATATGCATGACCTCATAACATACCCATATATTTAAAAAAATTATCTGATATCATGTACATTACTCCTTGTCACCTGATTTTTAAAAACGATGTATTCCCATAGACATGGAAAATGTTAGCAGATATCTTTTTTCATTATAAATAACACTATAATAAATATCCATGTGTACACATCTTTATGTCCTTACCTCAGTGCCTCTAAATGCCTCCAAATTCCCAGGAATGGAATTGTTGCATTGAAGGGTGTTCGCAGGTTAATTTTTCATGCATATAGCCGAATTGCTCTTTAGGAAGTCATTTCTAGGTTTTTATATATTTTCTTGCTGTTTTAAATGGTAACTTTTCTCCATCAACTGCTTTTTGTGATATAAAGTAGGGGTCAGCAAACTATAGCCCATGGCAGCCTCAGTCCCACTGCCTGTTGTTGTAAATAAAGTTTTGCCAGGAAACAGCCACATCCCTTCACTTATGCATTATCAATAGGGCTTTTGCCCTGCAGTGGCAGAGTTGAATAGTTGCTACAGAGACCACATGGCTGGCAAAGCGTAAAATACTTACTCTCTGACCTTTATGGAAAAAGTGCCAACTCCTGAGGCCTGGTGTAAAGCTTTGATGTATCTCTATTGGATCTGATTAAAAATTGTTAATTAATAGCTTTTTGGTGGCTTCCTTGGGATTTTTTTTAGATAGGTAAATAAAATTAAGAAATAATTACAAATTTTGTCTCTTTCCTTTCACTACATTGGCTAGAGCCTCCAGAACAATGCTAGCCTCCTGAATAATACCAGTGCTAATGGTGTAATTTTCTTATTCCTAACTTAGGTAGTGATACCTTCAGTATCCACCCCCCAAATATATTTTTTTCTTTGTGTCTAGTGGGTATTCTTTGTTGTGTACTGTTATTCCTAGTTTTCAAAAAGGCATTGCTTAAGAAGACTGTCTCTTCAGTATTTATCGAGACTCGAAAGATGGAGTATCTTTTCTAACTTTAGATTTTCTCATGTAGAGCTAACCTTATAATCTTGAAATAAATCCTACTGATTAATGATTTATTATTTTCTTTTAAGATGTTGTTAGAATTGAGTAAGCCAGTATTTTGTTTCATATTTGTGTCCATATTTATGATTCATATTGGGCCCTGGTTTATCAAATTCAGTTATCCGGATTGTGTTGGCCTTGTGGATTAAAATGGGAAGCTGCCCATAAATTTCTCTGCTCCGGGAAAGACACAGCCAAATAAATCCTAAGTCATTCTGTGACAAGCACTGTAAAGAACAAACTCAAAAATTGATCATGGGATGCTTGCTTCAAGTGCCAAGAATGAGAGCAAATGGGTGGAGTAGGGTATCTTTTTAAATTAGTATCATCTTATGCTAGACGTATGTGTTTGGAAAACAAAATATGTATTACCTCTTTAGCCTTTTAAATTTTGAGGTAATTCAAACTTACAGAAAAGTCAAAAGAATGGCACAAGGAACTCCCATATGCCCTTTACCCAAATTCTCTTCACTGTTCCCATTTTGCTCGATTTGCTTTGCCATACTACTCTTTCATTCTATCAGTTACTGTATAGATATTGTCTCATTCTGTCCAAGTCTGTACATTCATGCAAATGGATAGTGAGAAAATACCTATAAATGTATAGATGCTGATATACAGATGGACTTACAGATATGTTTTCCTGAATTCTGCAAGTATGTTGTTGAGGATTAGGTATTCTTAAAGTATATAAATAGAGCTTTTCAAATATCAGATGTGCCAACAATATTACTTTTTAAAAACACTAGATCTTTAAATTCTCTCTATATCTCCTTATTCTATATTTATCTGTATGTCTATGTATCTCTCAGTCTACCTACCTGTCCATCCAACCATCCAGTTAATACAAGCTCATTGTAGAACAACTAGAAATGAATAACAACAAACATACTTCAAACTCCACCTTCCAGTGATAAGGTTTTTAAAGCAAAAATGCATATAGAATTATATGTATATCTCAAAAAGGATCATATTAAATATTTCATTTTTATAATCTCTTTTTACTTGATGTGCTAATATTTTTTCATGCAAAAATAGATCTATACCATCATTTGCCATGACTGCTTTGAATGGATATACTACAATTTATTTAATCAATTCCTGTGTTGCCATTTAGGTTGTTTTCCAGATTTTTTTCCTCAGTATAAGCCACTTGGAGCATGAGTTTCGAAGCCACGGAGCTGGATTTGAATCTTGGTTCCCTTTCTTTTCTCTTCTGTGTTACTTTTGGCCAGTTACTTATCTCACCTAACTCACTTTTTTTATCTTTCATGTGGAGATAACAATACCTATTTCATAGGGTTTGTGAGGATTAAAGGAGACAACCCATATAAATTACCCAGTCCAGTTCCTGGCGTGTAGCCCTCAACAAATGCTTGTCCTTTGCTCCGCCATTTTGTCTCAAAGATAGTTCTAGGGCTCATGAAGTAATGTCTGTCAAATGCTTTAAGTTTTATTCTGCTCTTATCCTTTTTAAATATCATGTGCTTTTAAAAATATTGAATACAATCTAGATAGTTTTCCTCACGCTTGATAAAAATAGAACAGCCAAAAATAAAACCCAATAGTACCAATCAAAAGAAGACCATTTTCTTACAATTGATAGGGAACACAGAGATACGGCTGTCCAATTTGTGGAATCAAATGGATTTGACAGACCTGGCTGATGAAAAATTGCCCTGTGTTGAAGTCAGCAATCTGACTGTGAATTTTTTCTTTAAATGGCATATAAGACTCAGATTTCTACTTGGAAGATAAAATCATTTCTTGTTCTCTGTAAGCAGGACTAATTTTTTTTTAAGGCAGAATATAGTCATGTGTTTGAATGTCTTAAAATCTCCTTCCTACAAAACCTCCCAAATTTGTCTCCATGTGACCATGAAGATGACACAGCATGTGTTGCTTATGAACGAGCAGATGAAAATTTTGCAAATGAGCACTTATGAAGCATGCAGCAATGAGTGAGATAGAACACTTGTGTCAAATAGAAGACGGATGACTCAAGGTAGGGCCAGCTCATCTCTATTACGGAATAGCAATCTTTGCCAATATTTTGTAAAGAAATGCAGTATATTATGTTGAAGCACAGACAGCACCAGCAGAACAATAAGATGAAGTAGGGTCTATGCATTAATGAGCAGAGAAAGATGCTCATGATTCATAGATCAGTTATTTATTTGTAAATACTTGCTGGCTGAGATTCAAATGGTTCTCATAATTAAATCTTCCCAATAATCTTGTTTTTCCTATAAATGATCCCAGCCAAATCATCTTTTGTAGACACAGTAGAAAGCTGAAAACTTCAGATCAGCTCCTGTCAAGTCATTTGTTGATTAGAAAGTTCAGATTATTGAAGACATAGTGAATTGTGTCATTTCCCTCATGCTACGAATATAGTATAATGATGTACCAAACTGGGCCTTGGTATCATTAAGTTCTCTGAAACTGCTCATGTCACAGTGGAAAAGACAAAACAGGGATGTGGTGGGGAAGTGCGAAGGAGCAACCAGCCATTGTGGTGGGCTTTTTATTCCTGGTGAACACTCAGCTCCTGTAAGTCTCAGTGAATCCGCTGTATGCACTGGGTGCATCCACTCAGCAGATTCCTATTTTTCTGACTATGCTGACTCTTTTTCATATGGCCACACAGGAAGCAACCAATGCCAACTTATGCATACGTCCTCATCAGTCTTGCATGCCTTAAGGGGTGCTACATGAAGACTTGGCTCTGTATCAAAGGCTTTTCAAAATGTGACATGAAATGATTTTACTTGAAAAGTTTCTTTTTTGTTCACATTTTTCCTAATCTCAGTACACCATTTGAGCATGGGTGGGAGTGGGGTGGAGACATGTGTGGTGTGAGGAAGGGGAAAGAACTTGACAAAATAAAAGGTTTGGTGATTTCCTGTTGGGAGACATTCACTTTCAATACAGAAATGAATTTCTTCCTGAAGGTTCTGTGAGAAGTGTGTATGTGGCTCTAGGATATGTTCTCTTTCTAAATAGCTGAAGGAAGTAAAGAGGCCATGAGAATGACCACCATGTGTAAAAGCCTGTGTTCTGTTCGTCCTGACAGTCAGCACTTTAGGTTTTCTTCTCGTGTGCCCCTTTCTTCCTCTTGTCTTGCTTTTTGACTCTTACCTCCAAGCGTTCAATTTTAAGATCTGATCTTTCCCCCTGCCATTTTAATACAGATATTCTGTCATAATGATTAATATTACAAATAAGTTGGGTATGCTGGATAAGAACCAGATCTACTGATTACATTCATTCTGAGTTTTATGCTCTTTAGTTGGGGGGAAATGCACTTGGTTCACATTGAAATGCACAACATTTTGACTTTATTTCAAGGCTGTTTACTGGGTGCTTACTTTTCTCCTAGCACCAATTGCTTTCAGTCATAAATAACAAAACCCAGCTCGAATTGGCTTAAACAATAAAGAAAATTTGCTGGCTCATGTAACCAAAATGCCTAGTAATTATGCGGACTTTAGGTAAGGGTTGATCCAGCAACTGAACCATGTCATTAAGGATCACATTTCTTTCTTTCCCCCTACTCTGACATCCACTATCTCATGCTTCTTTCTAAGTCTGTTTGGTCATAAGATTGTTGCCAGTAGTAACCAGAATTTGTACCCCCATTCATGTCTAGCAAGAGGCATTGTGTTAGACGTGGGAAGACACAGAAGTGCCAAGATTAATAAGGCCCCTGAGACTACTCAGGTGGAAATTAAAAATCTGCACATCACAAATGTTTCAATAAGTACTGTAATCAGGACTCTAGAGGTATACTGCTCAATATGGTAGCCACTAGCCACATGCAGATTTTGAGCACTTGAAATATGGCTAGCTAGAATTGATATGTGCTGTAGGTATAACATACACACCAAATATCAAAGACTTCATTAAAAAATATGTAAAGTATCCAATAAGTTGATGATTTATTTCATTACCTATTGAAATGGTAATAGTTTAAGATCTATTGGGTTAAATAAAATATATTATTAAAAATAATCTCACCTGTTTCATTTTACTTATTTAAATATAGCTACAAGAAATTTAATAATTACAAAGGTGACTTGGATACTATTTCTATCAGACAGTGGTGCTATAGAGTCCTGAAGAGGCCATTAGAAAGGTTAGCTATCTGGGAATCAATTCAAATTTATTTCAGTGATAGAGAAGGGTCAGAGAACACCTGTATTAAAAATAGCTCTCCCATCTCCACTCCCTCTCTATCCTGTTACCCTATTAGTGTCCTTTGCGGCAGTTAACCATCTGAAATTATCTTTGTTTGTGTGCTTGCTTACTTGTTTTTCTCACCTATTTGGCGTCCCTTCCCCACACACCCCCAGTCCTGCCGCAGAGAGTAGGTTCCCTGAGAGCTGGGATCTTGTGCATTTCGGGCTTCACTATGACCCAGCATGATGCCTGGTAGTTGGTGCTCAGTAAATACTTGTTGAAGAAAGGAGGGAAAGGTGGTGTCTTCTTTGAGTGGCTGGGGTGCAGACGTGGGGGTGGCTGGCTGTCACTGTGGGGAGGAGTGGCTTTCTTGTCTCCTCTTTCCCTGCCTCGTCCTGTGCCTGGGGCCTGGCATGCTGTTCCAGAAGAGTCCTGAAATGCAACCAGAGCTTGCCCCTGACAGAAAGGGAAGGGAAGGGGCATGGTTAACTGTTCTTCATTTGTGTTCCCTGCCTCAGGAAGACAGGACAGAGGAGTGGACAGTGAAACAGGCTGGATCCCTTTCAGGGGCTCCAACACTCCCTGGCAGTGTGATCATTTTTTTTTAAATAACGTTTTTATTGAAATATAATTCATATACCATAGTATCACCCATGTGAGGTGTACATGCACCTCAAGTGTTTTTTTGTATCTTCACAGACTTGTGCAAACCCTCACTTTAGTCAATTTTAGAACATTTCTTCACCCCACAAAGAAACCCCGTGTATACTGCGTTATTCCTCATTTCCTCCCAATCGCCGGCTCTAAGCAGCCACTGATCTCCTTTCTGTCTGTGCCTATCCTGGACAGTTCATATAAATGGGATCATACAATATAGGTCTTTTGTGACTGGTTTCTGTTACTTAGTATAATATTTTCAAAGTTCGTACTATAGCATATATCAGTATTTCATTCCTTTCTGTTGCCAAAGAGCTCATTAAATGGATGTATTTCTTTTTTTAATTCCTATATCAGCTAATAGACATTTGGGTTGTTTCCACTTTTGGGCCGCTTATGAATAATGCTGCTTGCTATAAACATTTGTGCACCTGTTTTTGTGTGCACACATGTTTTCATTTGGGGATATATCTAGCAGTGGAGTTGCTAGGTCCTTTGATAACTCTCTGTTTAACTTTTGGAGGAACCTACCAGATTAATTTTTGCATGAAGTAGCTAGGCTAATAAGGAAAAGCTTTTGTGTGTTGAATATCCAGAAAATTATTTTAGTAACCCACTGCATTTTCCATATTACAAATATTATTGTCTTAAAGATGCTTTGAAAAGATAAATGTGTCTCAGTTCTCTGACTGAAATAAATGAAGAATGTTGGTCCTTTAGATTCTTTTTTTTTGAATAAAAGTTTTACTAATATTAATCATACAATATTTTACCAATATATTACCTAGCTTTCCCCATATGGTTCCTATTTTAATTCTATAAAATAGGAATATCTTTATGCTTTAAAATTATAAAGTATTAAAACAATAATGACTTTGTTTTCCTTCCCTTTCTCTTCTAGCAAATGTATTATTAAAAGAACAAAAATAATTGCTTAATGTAGATAAGAAGAATTAGATAACTTTCTGAAGGTGGCATTAGGTAAAATGCCTGAATGTGAGTTAAAAGTAAATTGGAGAAAAGAGGGTAATAAATTGGCCTCAAGCATGGATCATATTATACACAAAATTATTATTAACTGTCAACTGTACTTTTCTTTGAAGTCACACGTTTATCTCTCTTTAAAAACTGAATGCCATTGGTTAATAAAATATTAAAAACTTATGATTTCCAGATAGTACAAGGGTACTCATTAAAAATATTTAAAAATTAAAATGTCCCTTTTCCATTCCAACACAGTGTTATGAAAATAGGGTTCTCAGCTTGGCTCTTGGCTTAAATTTGAGGACATGTCTCCTTCCATGTTCCCTCATGATCAAGAATTATTGAAACAAACTCTTGTTGAGGAGCAGAATTCATTTTACAAGGGCTTGACATCATGGCCTTCACCATATCAGTAAAGAGATTACAGTATGGACACAAATAATAAAGTTGTTAAATTCTATAAATATAGGGAATGTCATAAAATGCATATTTTAGTCCGTGTATGTCTTTGGGTTTGAAGTGAGTCTCTTGTAGGCAGCATATAGTTGGGTCTTGTTTTTTTATCCATTCAATGACTCTATGTCTTTTGGTTGGTGCATTCAAACTATTTACATTAGGGTGATTATCGATAGGTATGTACTTATTGCCATTGCAGGTTAGATTCGTGATTAGCAAAGGTTCAAGGGTAACTTCCTTACTATCTAAGGGTCTAACTTAACTCACTTAGTATGCTATTACAAACACAGTCTAAAGGTTCTTTTTTTCCTCCTCCTTTTCTTCCTCCTGCATTCTTTATATATTAGGTATCATATTCTGTACTCTTTGCCTATCCCTTTTTATTACCTCTGGTGACAGCTATTTAACCTTAGGAACACTTCCATCTATAGCAGTCCCTCCAAAATACACTGTAGAGATGGTTTGAGGGAGGTAAATTCTCTCAGCTTTTGCTTATCTGGGAATTGTTTAATCCCTCCTTCAAAGTTAAATGATCATCTTGCTGAGTAGAGTACTCTTGGTTCGAGGCCCTCCTGTTTCATTGCATTAAATACATCATGCCACTCCCTTCTGGCCTGTAAGGTTTCTGCTGAGAAACCTGATGATAGTCTGATGGGCTTTCCTTTGTATGGGATCTTTTTTCTCTCTCTGGCTGCTTTTAATAGTCTGTCCTTATCCCTGATCTTTGCCATTTTAATTATATGTCTTGGTGTTGTCCTCCTTGGGCGCCTTGTGTTGGGAGATCTGTGCACCTCCATGGCCTGAGAGACTATCTCTTTCCCCAGATTGGGGAAGTTTTCAGCAATTATTTCCTCAAAGGCACTTTTTTTTTCTATCCCTTTTTCTCTCTCTTCTTCTTCTGGTACCCCTATAATATGAATATTGTTCTGTTTGGATTGGTCATACAGTTCTCTCAGTATTCTTTCATTCCTAGAGATCCTTTTTTCTCTTTGTGCCTAAGCTTCTTTGTATTCCTCTTCTCTAATTTCTATTTCATTTATCATCTCCTCCACTGTATCTAATCTGCTTTTAATACCCTCCCTTGTGTTCTTCAACAATTGGATCTCCATCCTAAATTCATTCCTGAGTTCTTGAATATTTTTCTGTACCTCCAGGAGCGTGTTTATGACTTTTATTTTGAAATCTCTTTCAGGAAGATTTATTAGTTCAGTCTCACTCAACCCTTTTTCTGATGTTGAGATTTTGCTTTGAACCAGGTTCCTTTGACATTTCATATTTGTATGTGGCACCCTCTAGGGCACAGAAGTTCTACTGTCTGGAGCTGCTCAGCCCCAGGAGCAATGTCAGGGGTCGCAGGGGAGTGGTGCTGGTGCCTGGGGGGAGGAAAGACCTCTTTCCTGCTTCCTGGCTGCTATGCCTGTCTCCACTGCAAGAACCAGTGGGCTGAACACAGGTATAAGCCTCTATGCTTTGCATTTTTAGCTGCCATAGGCAGGGCTTCCCTCTGGCTGGCCTGATGCCAGGGCAGGGTTTGCTGGTTTGCGAGCCAGGTGCAGGCTGGCTGGGAGGAAGGCACAGCAGGCTGTGTATCACAGTGGGGGTCCTTGGAGCTGCATAGCCAGCCAGGAGGATGGAGCGCCTGAAGATAGTGAAAGTTCCCAACCTGCTGGGCAGAGTGCACCCAGACAATTTTGTTTACCTGTCCTTTCTCCTGAGCAGTAAGCTGTGTGCAATCCTTGCCCCCTTTAGAAGCCCTCTTGCTTTTAAGAAGTCTCTTAGACTGCCCACTCAGATCAGTTGGATATGGATCCCTATTTTCCACAAGGAGCTGGAATCTCAGTCTCTCCAGGTATTACACCTGTCTTAGCTTTCTAACCCCACTAATCACCAGAGCACCATGCGATGTAGGTTCGTGCTCCCAGAGCAGATCTCCAGGGCCAGGTGTTCAGCAGTCCCAGGCCTCCACTCCTTCCCCGCTCTGTCTCTCTTCCTCCCACCGGTGAACTGGGGTGGGGGAAGGGCTTTGGTATGTTTTCCTGTTCTGTGAGGCCTGTTCTTTCCTCCAGGTGTATGCAGTCTGGCTTAGCCTTCTTTCCTGTTGCTCTTTCAGGATTAGTTGTATTAATTATATTTTTGTATTATATGTGGTTTTAGGAGGAGGTCTCTGTCTCACCTCTCACACTGCCATCTTTAATCCTGGCGGTGTGATCCTGAGTAAGTTACAACATGGAAAATAAGAACTCACAGGATGGAATTCAAGTTTCGGCTCTGAAAGGAAATTGGGGCTCTACCACTTATTGGCTATATGACCCTGGGTAAACTGCTTTCTTCTGAGCCTCAGTTTCTTATCTGTCGATGCTGTGAGATGAGTCCATTGACTTGCATCCAAAGTCTTCTGCACAGGGTTCAATAAATGGCATCTGCTATTACTGTTAATCTCAGGAGGATTACATTAACCTTTTTAATGCACTTGGCACATAATAGATGCCTAAGAAATATTAGTTTCCTAGCCAAATAAAGTTTTCTTATCCATTAAACCTGCAATTTTTAACAGCATTTTTGAAGTAAAATATTGTGACCTAGACTTTCCCAGAATTCTCAACATGCCTTTAAATAAGCCTGGTGATCCTGAAAGAAGCAAGCCTGGGTGGGGGGTAGGAACAATAGGTTGGGCTATTTGTGTGTATCCCCAAATTTAGTGCTGGACTTGAGTCATGACCTCAAACCCTGGAAAGTCCTGATACTCTAGTTTGGTCAGACAATACTGGAGAACAGGAGTTTTAAATCACTTAAGAAAAGAGGGAAGAGGAAAGGGGGATCGGTGAAAATAAGAAAAAGGGTCATCCTTGGCTGCTCTCTAGGGGCCACGTTTTTGTTTACACTATTTCCCTTTCTTCTCTCTTTTCTTTTCCGCATCTCTAGAGGATCCTTAACTTGGGCCTACAGCCCAAAGAGGGCTGTTAGTAAAATTCAGGGATTTGAATGGGAGAAAAGCACCTTGATTTTCACTACCCTCTGATGGACCTTTAGCATTTTCTTTAATTATGAATTTATGCATAATTTAACTCTGGTGTTATTAGCTGTGGGTTTGTTACTGATGGGAATACAGATATTGCAGGTGTCTTGAAATATTATCTTCATATATCACCATTTCAAAGTAACAGTAGTGGCTAGACCCGTTGCTAGGTCTTATTACTTAATGAGTTAATGAAGTACCACGTGGGTTATGATGTCAAACAGTAAAGCAACTGTTTTGTTAACTGGTGTGTCAGAATAACTGGTTTCCATTGTAAACATGTTTCTTATCTTACATACTCAAAAACATTATTTTGAGAACGATCCATAGGTTTTCAGAGCTTGCCCAGGAGAGGTATGGCACAAAAACGATTAAGAAATCCTGCCTGTGTAAAGATTGCTGGGGCAGGCCTCAAGAAGGTATGGTTTAACTCCAGCCTTTTGATGCATCCTTATTCAGGTGTTTTAAGTGGAGTTGGCTATTACATGGCCCCAGGGGTCCACAAACCCCCAAATCTTTGAAAAGTCCACTGTCTAGAATCCCTGGGTAATGAGCACATTACCAACAGTTAGTATGTGTTTATAAGGATATTAGATGAAACCAGAGATGTGTGTTTGGAGATATGTACCAGTGCTAAGCCTTGAGCTGATTAAATGGAGGCTTTATGGGATTACGTATGCCAAGGCATAAATATATTTATAGATGAAATAACTGAGTGTTGCCACATGCCTATTATTCAAGCAGAGAATGAAAGACCCATGCCCAGCTAGAGGTGATAGACCTCTGGCCATGGTATAGTTAAAATATTTATAAGCAGTACAAATAATTGAAATGGTTATACACAAAGTAGAGTCTTCATTTGTAAGTACATATTATGTGGTGTATGAAAGAGCCTGCTTGCTGTCTGATCTTGAAGACAGGGACTCTTGGTTGAGCTTGGAAGGGTAGGGGGAAGTGGGGGACTGTAATGCTGTGAATGAAGTTCCAAGGAGAGGACGGAATCCATAAACCTTGGCTTTGTTGGAAGGAAGGAATGAGCAAAGCCCTTGGTGAGAGATGACAGGAGCGAGATGGTCTACGAAGGATGTTGAAATCTATCTGTGAGATTTTTGCCTTGAGGCGGGGCATGCTGAGGTTTCTGAGAAGTGGACCATCAGCCTGGAAATGCTGTGCATGGGATAGTGACTGAAACGCAGATGAGGAGACATTTTTGTAGCATAAATATTGTAACACATTATGAGAAGTTTCCTGTTAGCTTGAATGTTGTAGGAGGAAGGAAACATTTTACTTCAGAAGACTGTCAACTAAATTTAAGCTCTTTTGACTAAATATAAGTTTTTTGGCATGACTAATGACACAGGATATGTGCATTCTGAGAAAGACAAACACACCCACAATGACACTTCTCAACCTGCCCACACCCAGGCCCCATGTTGCATGGTTGGTGTGTATAAGTGGATTTTACTTTCCAGTTGTTCAGAAGGGTTGCATATTTTTGAAAAGCCACTTCCTGAAAGAGGATGACTGGAAAGGGAGGAAAAGTCCTTGCTGACTTTGGTGGTAATAATTTGGAGGCATACCCACATGAGCTTTGGTGGTAACAATTCCTGAAACTTCTCCAAGTTCTCACATGTTCCTGCTGTTCGTTTCCAGAAGCCAGAATAATAGTAGAGATGAGAATATGGGATTTTGCAGGAACTTCCAAGGGTCACCCGGATTTCACAGCAGAAGCAGATGACTCAGATTTCCTGGGCCTTGAAACCTCTGTCTTAGAGAAATGGGTCAATCCCTTACTATACTCCTAATTGGTCAATGGCAAAACTCAGGCACCAGCAGGCTGGTCGCACAACAAAATGTATAGCATGGCTGAACTGAGCTGAACATTTCCCCCTTGCATTTCCAAACTCCCTGATGAGATGGCTTTGGCTGTGTTCTCACCTTCCATTCTGAGAAGTTTTCAACTGCAAAGGTGTTGATGACTTGAGCATCTTTACAATGTGACAAAAATCCCCATTTCTCCCCTGATGTACTACTAATGGGGGTGTATTTCTACTCATTACGGTGAAGTGAGGCTTTAACAGATTCTAAAAAAGTTGGTAAGGACATACCACACACAGAAGGGCGTAACAGGCTGGGCACTTTATAGAGGAAACGTTGTTTAATACTACCCCTAGTTACCACTTACTGAACTCTCTAAACACAACTGCCCACAAGCCTATAGGATGGAAGGTTTAGCTGCATTTTGCAAATGAGGAGACGAAGGTGCCGAGCAGCACAGTACCCAGCCCGTGATCCCACAGCTAATAGGCAACAGAGCTAGGATCGGAATTAAGTGGTTTGATCCTTAGCGCCTGGGACTGAGAACTAGGAATGTGTTGTTATCCCATTTTATAGTTGTGAAAGCTGAGGCTTGGAGAGGTTAAGTAATTCACTTGTCTTCACACAGCTAGTGACCTGTAAAGGTACCTTCCACAGCGGTTGTCTAAAATAAATGTAATATGAGTCGCAAATGCAAGTCGTGTAATTTTACACTTTCTAAGAGCCACATTAGAAAAGTAAGAAGGAACTATATTTTATCTAACCTAACATACCCCATATATTGTCATTTCACATAATTAATATAGAAAACTTAGTCATGAGACATATTACACTTTTCTTTCCTGCTAAGACTTCATGTCTGGCATGCACCTTACACTTGCAGTGCAGCTTCATGTTGAGCAGGCACATTTCAAGTGTTTAATGGCCTCATGTGGCTACCACCATCTCTGCTGGCCTGGGCAGTTCTAGAGCAGGGCTTCTCAGCCTCGGCTGCACACTGGAATTACTGGGGAGCTTAAAAAATACAGATGCCCCCATGCTATCCTCAGAGATTCTTATGTAATTGGCCTGGGGTGTGGCCTGTGCTTCTGGGTTTTTGACACCCATGCCCCCTGCAGGCAATTCTAATATGTAGCCAAGTTTGAGAACCTACTCAGGGCCGGTGTCCAAACTGAGTAGAGAACTGTCGCCCCTGTCTGCTGGAGAAGGTTCCGTGAGGTTTCTGAAATGAGAACCATTCAAAATAACCCCTCATGCAGTATGCTTTGACAGTTGACATAAAAGCATGCCAGGCAATGCTCTAACTAATGTATTCATTTCTCTCCATTTATATTTCCCAGCCTTTTGGCCAAGTTCTAGAGTAATGCCAGAAAAGAGATTTCTTTTTTCCCCCTTCATTTATGCATTGACCTAGTTACACACTAGTACAAGTAAAATAAGAATAAAATTCTGTTATATTGATTGAGGTCCCGGGTGGCAGTGTCCCCCCAGAACCCCTGAGCTGCGGAGGAGAGGAAGTTGGGGTTTGAAAACTGCAGGTCATTGCCAGAATGAAACATGTCTAGTGGGGAACACGTGGGAAGTGCTGGGTGCGGAAAGGCGGCGATTGCGGCTCCGGCCGAGGTCCGCAGGCTGCGTAGTCCACGGTGTGGCAGGACGCCCGCAGAGCTGCTCTCGCCCGAGGCCTCATGCCTGCTTCCCACTCAGCCAGGCTCGTGCTTTCTCCCCTGAGACCTGCGTATGAAACCCAATATTCAGGAATTGAAATGTCTCATTTCACCCGGAGGTTCAGTTGTCCTTAAAATACTTTTAGAGTCATTTGGAATACTTTATATATTGCCCTCCTTTATTGAAATCCAAACATAACTTTAATATTCTGGACATTATTTCCCAGAACAAAAAATGCTGGGTCTTCTGTAGTGGTAACACTATAGTTATATGCAATTTTGTTGGTTATATTTACTTGCTTAAAATTAAGAGAATACACAGACCCTGCTGAGTCTCCCATAGCCGTGACTAAATCAATACCATATTTCACTGAATCAAAAATACTGTAACTGTAAGATGCGCCATTATTTCGTGTGCACTAAGAAAGGCTGAGCTATTACAAGGTGCTTCCTTAGCACTTGGGATTTTTAGTTTACATTCATTGAAAGAGTTCTTTCAGACGAAGACACTCATTTTTATCATATGGTGCTCTTTTGCATTAATTAAAAAGGGAAGTACAAGCAAAGAGATGGGTTAAGGTCTTCCTAAAGCTTCCTCACAGTCTTTTTGATTTCAAATGACCAGTGCTTTTGTTTTCTCACGAAATATTGTCCTTTGTCCATCAACAGCAACAGTGATTCAGCATTTCTTGAGAGAGGGCTCCCCCATTACCTCCGGGGTTTTCCTCCAAGACTATCTTTCTGGGTGTGCAGTACGTTTGCATTTGATTGCCAAATGGTAGTGAAATCTTTCTGAAGACATTTTAAGTGACTCTGTTACTAGCTGTGCAGACCGCAAGCAGCTCCAGGTCAAGTTCTCACATTGGCAGGCAGGGGCCACTACCTTGTGACCACCTGGCTGACAGTTGTAAGATGGATTCCAAGTTCAGAGATGTGAAGATGGGGGAAAAATGTGCTTCTTAGAATTGATGAGATATGGTATGTAAATTGTATTACCGATAACCCAGCCACCCCAACTCCTTGTTAACATCCACCTCGTTTATGTGCTTTCAGCAATTTCAGTGAGATGTGTGTGATGTTCGCCCCCCAGCATACCTATGCTTTAACGTTCTGTGGTGTGTAAGCAACACTCCCCCGCTTCCTTCTTCTACTCCAACTTGCAGCGACCAAACTGTCCTTTTTTATACAGTTCTTCCCAGCCTTTAACATGTATATGAATCCCCTGGAGTACAGATTCTGATGCAATAGGTCTGGGAAGGGACCCAGAGATGGCATTTCTGGCAAGCTCTAAAGGTGGTGACCATACTGCTAGTCTGGGGACCACATGTTGAGAAGCAGGGTTTACTACATCTAAGGATGTGGTATGTCAGTGAAGAAATTCAGCACCTCTCTGGGGTGCATGGGTGGTGTCATTTTTTCCTACATTCATATTATTATTTTGATGAAAATCTCTATATTGCAAATGTTACTGTATTGGGTGAAATTCAAAGATTTCTTAGTATAAAAAGAAAAGAATTTTGTATGTCCTGTCTTACGGCACAGGGAGAGAGATTTCTTCCCCTTAATTTGCTTTCTGAAAGATTTGTTGATCTTGTTTTCTCTTGCCTTCCTCCTCAAAAAACCTGGGCAACTTGAATTTATTAGGAAATCTGCATGTAATTGCAGATTAATAACCTACCCATTAATACTACATTAGTTCATTGTGATTAATAGCATCTCTGTGAATGCTTAATGAATTACTAATGACGGACTATTTGCTCTCAAGTGTCAGGAGAACATTCCATGTAAAAAGGCACTACCCATAACAGGAAAATTAATTATATGCCAGTTGGATAATAGCTTGTCACAAACAAAATATGATTGTTTGAAAAGCCTCATTGGTGTTGATGTTTGCATGGTGGGAGATACTTTTAAAACATGCATGAACCTTTCAATTTCTGAAACAAAAAGGGAATTTTATTTGCATTTGCAGTTGAGACAGGTGTGGGAACCGATGTTTATGAGAGAGAGACATGCACACAAGTATGTGCTAGAATATTCATGAGTTTGCTTATGTCACTAACCAGGGAGACTCCCTACAGTGGCCAACTTAGACTTAGTTCCGCACTGAACTGCTTCTCCTCCCTGCTGTCTACTCTGAATTGATAAGTTCATTTCCCCCAGGCCCAAGCATTTCTTATTACTGATTTTATTCCTTTAGCAAATCATTTGTTTTCTCTGTGGTCTTTCACTCTAAGTCTGTGATGTTGGCCATCATTGTTTATTTCTGTCGTTGCCCTGCATCCGAGGAAGCGAAGGTCAAGGAAATTATGTGACTTGCCCAAACCAATCCAGCCATATAATTTGTCCCTCACAGATTATGGTCTAGCATTTCAAATGTGTCCCATTTTAACTCAGGTGGAAAGAGGTGCATGAGCAGAGGCTCTGTCCAGCTGATGCCTGTGAGGAAACCCAAGAAGCTTAGTGTGATTGGAGATCATAGTTGGGAGGGAAAAGGGACAAAAGACCCAACTGAAGGGAAAAGAGGGGCCAGAGCATGCAGGCCTTATGGGCTGTGGAAAGATTGAGCCTCTGCCCTCTGCCACTGGACAGCCATTCGTGAAGGCCTTGTGGAGGGGAGAGAAGCCACGTGGGAGCCTTTGGCCAGAGCACCTTGGCTGTGTGTGGAGAAGGGCTTGGAGGAGGGACTTACTGCGTGGAGGCCAGTTCAGAAGGCCCCATCATGCCGATCGGTTTTCTAGCTTGGTTGGGATTCAGATGAAGGTAGAGTTTGTCTTCCTTGTTATGGAAGATCCAAGCATTACCGGGGATCCTTTTCTCTATTTACTCTTCAGTTCAGCACAAAGGGTCACTGCTTGTTCTCCGTAGCCCCTGGTTTCTTTGAACTTAGAAAGGTAGTTTGCCACACACCCTGGTAGCAGCAGTGGAGGCGGGGTGGGAGGGGGTACAGAAGTTAGCTCTGCTCCCAGCAGCCCTTTGGCCCAGTTGCATCCTCTGCATGTGTGACTGCTTCCCCTCGGGAGGAGATGATTCTGGTCAGAGAAGGATAGCAGGTCCAGCTCCTAAGCCCTCAGTGTTGGAAATCCAGTTTTAGAGGGACGGTTGCCCTCCACCACACACTGTGCTGTGAATAGCCAGGAAGAGAACTTCTGCTACTCTCACCTTATGGAAGGTGGGAGTGAAAACAGGGGTTGGTTGGGAAGTGGCTTTTAAAACCTATGTTTAGTGTTGTGACGCCACTTTCATAGGTGAGGGAAAAATTGCGAAGCCTGGAGCTCAGATTTGTTACAGTCCCAGGGATGCAATATTTATCCTACTCTTCCTCCCTGTAGGGTGTGGTATAAACTGGAGTGAAAAATAGCTGCCCTGTGTTCTTTTTTACACTTTGGAAGTCTTCCTGGCAGAGTGCTGATTGTTTATTTTCCCTTCTTGAAGCAATCAACCAACCCTCAAAGCTCTCTTGCAGTTCACCTTTGAGAAAGGAACTCTCTAATGTTGGACTTTCCAGGACTGAAGAGCTTACACCTAAGTGGACCAATATAAGGAGAGTGTCTCCAGAGCCAAATGAAGTAATGCTCTCCTTGAAGAATGTTGTTGCTGAATTAAAATGGAACTATTGGGAATGAGGAAGTCAGCAAAGAAAGGACACAAGCTCTTTGTTTGACTTTGGCAGGCGTGAGGGGGTGGGGGATGGGTGGGGGTGAGGGGGGATAGGGAATGTGCAATGTGCGAGGAGGGAACACGGCTGGTGATGTTTCCTGGGATCACAGGCAGCAAGATGGACTGGCAATGATTGTCAGCTATTCCTCAATAAACCTGGGGGGAGAAAAAGACTGATGAGGGCTGTTGGTTTAAAGTAATGGTTCTCAAAGTGTGTTCCCTCGACTGGCAGCATTGGCACTCTCTGGGAATTTGTTTGAAATGCAGATTTTGGGGCTCCATCCAGACCTAAATCAGACACTGGGGGAGGGACCCAACACTCAGTGTTTTAACAAGCCTTCTCATGATTCTGATGCACGCTCAAGTTTGGACTTAGGTTTAGACTTGCTTTCACTGGTTTAGACAAGGGCATAATGGAAAGTCAAACCTTGGGACCAGACAACTTTCTTCTGCCCTAACCTCACCGGACCTCCCATCTCTGGCTCGGTGCACAGAGTCACTCCACCACTGCAAAAACGTGTCTCGATGTAACCAAGGAAGGCCTTTCTTCTGGTTAAGACTAAGAGATTTGCAAAGTCTATGAGAGCGTTGCTGCCTCTGGTTCAGCCCCTCGGGGGCTTTGTTCTCACACAGGAAAGCAACTTGTGGAATTTTGCTGGGTGCCTGATGGTTGAATGAGCAGGAGTCAGAGACCTGGGGTCAAATCCAAGCTCTAATGTTTACTAGCTGAGTTTCCTTGGACAGAGTCTTAGTTTTCTCATCTGTAGGATGGGGTGAATGATACATATACGGGCCTCTTAGGGTTGGTAGGAGATTAATTGAAGTCAGGTACAATACACCTGGCACAGAGCAGGGGCTTGATAAATGAATGCTGTTACCACTGAGTTCTCAGATGTCTCAGGATGGCTCAGGAAGGACCACTATCGGGGATGTGTAGCCATGCGTGGCCTTTCCCTTGGCATGTTAAGATGGTACAAATAGGAGGCAGGAAAAAACATATGGTGAGGGATTTTACTATAGGAAAAAACCTGAAGGTGGATTTTAATGACTTTAAGCTCAGCACAGGCCTTACAATGAATTATCTGCTAAGATACAAATTATCTAAATAGGAAAGCCCTTCTTATGAGTTAAACTATATTGGCTGATTCATTGTAATGCTACGCTCTCAAAGAGTAATGTTAGAACTTAGTTTAAATTGTTTTGAAAGTCAACCCTGATATGTGTAATCTGTATAAATTCACTTAGAAGTGAACATAATAAAAGAGTTACCTTCTATTAGACTTTTGTAGTGTCTGGCAGTTTTATAAGATTGATTTCATTATGGACAAAGAGGTCTTTTGTGTTAAAAGGGGGGATGTTTTTTCTCATTCCTTTTTTTTCTTCTTTTTTTTTTATTAAGGTATCATTGATATCTTATGAAGGTTTCCCATGAGCAACATTGTGGTTACTACATTCACCCATATTATCAAGTAAAAGGGGGGATATTTTTATGTTATTTGATAACCCATGACTTTGATGAGTTAGAGATTTTTAACGCCCCCCAAATAATCTCAGCCCCTTTTTCTTACGCTGTTGCCAACCAAAAATGATAATTTATAAAATGATCATAAAAATGAACAGAGAAAAGAATTTTGACAGTTTCTCTCCCTGTATTTGGGTGGGAGTTTCCCAGAAGAATGAGAAAGATCAGCTCTGACTGTTTTCAGTGTGTCAGACAGACTCAGTGAATCCCATGCTTGACCAGCTGTGGGCTGAGGAACTGCAAAGTTGAGTGTCACACAATTCACGTGAAAACCTGAGGGTTATAGGATCCACAGACCATGGTTTAGTTACCTTGAATTTTATTTTTTAGTGAGAGTAACAATAGGCTTTGCAAGCTGCTTTAGAGTCTCTGGGTCTAACTGTGTAAGAGTTTAATCCGCATGCAGTGTGGGTTAGAAAAATGAAATTTCTCTGTATGGTAAATAAACTGAGGAGCCTGGAAACCAAACTGAAGTCTGTGGCCTGGAAAATCAACAAGGACTAAAAATAGTAAGATTAGAGGCAGCATTTGACCATGGACCATCTAAAGGTGGTTTTTAAGTACCACCAAAGGAGAAACTAGACCATGATATGATGGGCTTAGGACATGTATGTTTCTAGAGAAAGAACATTCTGTTCATTATATAGGTGTGGAAGGGCATACCTTCTCTTAAAATGTAGATGTGCCTTTCCAAAGTTTTTATTTTTCCTATTCTTTCTTTCACTAGAGTTAAGAGGACCTTCCCCCTGATTTCTAAGGGAGAAATGTTGGCATAATCTACATGAAATCAGGAATTCACCTTGGTGACCTTCATGTGCAGGTTTTAGAATGCACTTGCTGTTTCTGTCAGGTGAATCTGGCAAACAGCTCCAGCATTCCGTGTTCTCTTCCCAGGGAGCCAGGGGATTCCCTTTAGAACAGGCTCATGGAAGGACTGCAGGGTCCACAGAAAAAAGACAAAGGAGTGTTTTGAAAGGGTTCTTGTGCTCTCTAGCGCCTCATTCCAGTGTCATCAGCTCTGCGCTGCTGGTCTTGGGAGATATTTGCTCACAGGCCTCAAACTTTATGTATGTGAATTTTTGAAAACAGTTTTAGTAGGGAAGGTCCTAAATATTTCAGAAACTTCACATGACTGTCCTGAGCTCCATGTGACTGTCATGAGCTCTTGAGTTACCAGGGGACTGCCAAGCTCTCAGGAGTCTTGTCTTTCTTCCTTCAGATTTCTCACTTCCTATTCCAGAGCTTCCAATGAAGGCCCTGCCCTAGCAGGGGAAGTGAATCATGTGCATAGGACTGCGACTCCCTATCTCAGCTTCTGAGCTTATAGGAAATCATATGCCAACTAAGTATTTTTTCCCCCAGGATAGAAAAGCAGGGAAGCAGAAATGGTTGATAAGCCGAGACCACTGATAAAACGAAACTTAGGTGTCTTAAAAGCCGGTGTTCATGAAAACACAGTGTTCATGAAGGAAGTCTTGGATTTCACTGTGTGATATAGGGACTGGGATGTGAGAAAAGGAGATTATGGATGTTAGCCTAATCAGCCCATTGTTGATTATAAAAGGAAAAAATAAAAGAAGTCAGTCCAACTTCCTACAGTTCCTTTTCAGCTGGATGAAAAACTCTCCCAGACGTCCCTTGCCAGGAACTCAGCTCAGGAAATGTGTATTGGTCACTGACCACACGGAGGACTTGGCTGTGGGTTTTCAAGGGTGGATGTGACCCAGCCCCTTCCTCAAACAGTATTCAATCTAATGGAGACTAGCCATTGTTAATGCCAATTTTATGCATCAGAATTATTTTTCGGTGATAATATTTGAAGGCTCAATGAACAAGAATACCTTCTTTATTGGAATTCTCACGACTCGTCCCCTGTGAGGCCAGTGTGCTACAAAGGTATGGCTATCCATACACGATGTGGCCAGAAACAAATTCTACCTGGACTGGAGATCTAAATGTGAAACAATAAGGATTCTAGAAGAAAACCTAGGACAATATCTTCATGACCTCAGGACAGGCAAAAATTTCTTAAATGGGACACAAAATATGCTAACCATAGAAAAAGTGGGCAAATTGGCCCACATTAAAATAAGGAATTTCAGTTCATCACATGATACCATTAAAATGAAGTCTATGGAATGGGAGAAGATTTTGCAGTACAAATATTCACAAAGGACTTGTGTGTACCATATGTAAAGAACTAATGCAAATCAATAAAAAAGGTAGGTTACCCAACAGAAATATGGGAAGTAAACTTGAATAAGCACTTCACTAAAGAGGACATTAGTTGTTTTGGTCAGAAGTACTGACTGGAAGGGAGCATAAGGGGCTTCTGGGGTTCTGTTCATAATGTTGGTTGCGTGGGTGTGTTTTCTTTGTGAAAATCTTTCAAATTATGATCACGATAGTTTTCTGTATGTATATTATAATTTTACTGAAAGAGTTTATACAGAAAAGAAAATGCCTTGTCCGGGACAAGGAATATTTTCAGAGGTTAACACTGCCTACAAAATATCCCTCATCGTGAAGCACTGGCCTTTATACTATGGAAGCTGAGGGAGTGTAGAGGGCATGGGGCTGGGTGCGGTTTGTGAAATACTCCTACACTAGGAATGGCACTGCCTTGGGTTAGAATAAGGTCTTTGGATACCAATATCCTGAGAAGGGAGGAAGAACAGTGTATATGGAAGAAGCAGTAGAAACAAGATGGATTACTTCGCAATTATGTGTATGGCTAACTCAGCCAATAATCCTGTTTCAGCCTCCATTGATCGAGCCCTTAACCATGTGCCTGGGCATCGTAGTTCTGTGCATTAAATGCTTGAGCCTCACCGCAACCTTGGGGAGGTGGGCACTGCCATTACCCAGATTTACGGGTGAAGAAACGGAGGCTTTGAGAGATTAAACAACTTGCTCACTTCCCGCAAGAGAGTAGCAGCAAGCCGCAACCTGAACCCACGTCTGTGTGATTCAGAAGCCCACCCCCTTGACAGGTCTATTATGTTGACTTAAAAAAATTTTTTTTAATTTGAGTATTATGAGAAGAAAAAATACATAATATAGGCAGTGTTTAAAGTTGATCAGAAGCACTTTGAAGCCAATTGTAAAGTCTGTGGTTTGTTGCACTGTAGGTTTTTGTGAACTGGAGTTTTCCTTTTCTGTTGCAACACACTTAGGAATACCTGGAATGGGGAGAGGGTGCAGATTGAGAAATTCTCCAAGAAACAGCACAGATTATGATGGGAATGCCCTTGTATGGGTGACCCATGTGTGCTTCTTAGTGCTTTGGGGACATTTTAATAACCTGAGTAATTGCCTTTGACAGGCACGCTTTGTTTTCTGCTCGTTAATGACTCTCTGGGCTAGATTTTATTCCTGTTACTATGAATTCAAATACAGAGAAACATAAAATGGATGCCACCAACTGATTGCCACATCCCTGTCTGCATATCAATCCTCTCCTGCTGCTTGGGTATGAAGAGAAGGAGAGGAGGAGAGGAAGGGTATGGCAAGGAACCTGTGACAGCTGAATTTGTTTTAAAAGCCAAATTCTGGTACAGGAACAGAATTTTTACATATGCAAACTTCATATTTGTGCACGGTTAGGGTTTGGGAATTGCCCTACTTAGCATATGCATGTCCTTTTTTTCCCTTCTTGGGATACGCAGAGAGCCTTGGGTACACACCCTGAAACATATTTAATACCTTGAGTTCTTGTGCACCCATGGCTTGATCTGGGTCCTCAGGGCATTCATGTTTGTGGGCTGTTGAGTGTTTATGGCACCAGAATAACACCGAACCCTTAAATGAAACTGGGATTATTTACTTCTAAATGTGTCTCCCCAACTGTGGAAGCAATATGGTGGAGAAGCACATGATATAATTTGAATAGAAATATATGTGGGTGTGGTTTTCGAGCTTTCTGTTTATTAAAAAAAAAACAATCTCCTTTCTTTATCCTTGGGTCTAGTTATCCCATTTTTTATTGCTGTGATAATACCCAAGAAAGAAATCCTAAAAAAGTCGAGATAATTGAAAACACCTACATCCACCTCAATTTATTTTATTTGTCTCTATCTAGTTATATGGACTTGTTTGGCATATAGGTGCTTATAAAAAACTGGATAGGAGCTCTGGGTTGTGTTTTTTTAAAAATGTAGAACGTCTATAGTATTCAGGGAATGGGTAATTATTTATTTGATGAGCACTGTACACTATGCCTTGAAGCGATTCAGACTACAGTAGGAGCACCTGTTCCGTCGGCATTTGGAGGCTGCTAGGTCGTTTCAGATATAAACCCCAAATGTGTTGACAATGACACTTAACATAGCTCGATGCAGGCAGTGCGAGGTGCCGCATGGACATTCTTTACCTTGCTTTCGTGTAGGTAAATGGATACTCTTGAGTACATCCAAGGTATTGTTTTTTGGGGAGGGAAGTCTTATTGAGTCTTGACTCTCCTCCTCCTTTATTTAATGAAATAGTGACAGCTGTCGTTTTCCAACTTCGAACAGCAGTATCAGTGATTTTATAAATAGAAAATCAATGTTAGCTCAGCTTTATTCAGGCATGAGTTATAGGGCTGTTAAATGTTAATGAGTCCAGTGTAGCACAGAGAAGGCAAATAGTGACTCTGGCATGTTACTACACTGATGGATAGTGACTGCATTGGGGTATGGGTGTGGATTTGATAATATGGGTAAATGTAGTCACCACATTGTTTTTTCATGTGAAACCTTCATAAAAGTGTATATCAATAATACCTTAATAAAAAACTAAAAAAAAAAAAAAGAAAATCATTTTCCAGGTGGGTGTATGTGTATGCTGGCAACCTTTTTATACATTTCTACAGGCCTTATTTAAATGGTCAGGACTTTGCATGAGTAAATGGGCAAGTTTTCAGACAATTTGGGCAGGCTTTCCTATCTCGCCTCTCCGTTTCCTGTCTAAACAACTTCTTCCATGTCCACAGCATGTTTATGCAACATTGAATAAAACTTCTAATGGGAAATTTCTTCCAGGTGATCTCTCCCTGAGAGCCTGGGCTGTGAAGAAATCTTAAGAAAACTGACCCTGATGGAATGGCCTCCGTTGAGAGTATTACTTGGTGATGAAACAAGGAACAGAATTCAGCTATTTTTGGTTCTTGAATAAATGAATTCTGTTTCTTTTTGTGTAGGTGACAGAAAACATTAACCCCTGCAGAAGGGCCAGTCTCAGTTGGAAATTGAACTTTTGGTTTCTTTGAATTGGAGATCCTTGGAGAAGAGAATGTTAAATTTTTCTTTTTTATTTGGACCTCAAGCAACTTGGAACCTGTTCTGCCGTCGGCATATTTTTTATAGATGTGCCTTTTCCAGGGTTTTCTGTCCTTACATTTAATTTTCTGGAGGGCAGGCCTGTGATTATCAAATGACCTCTAACTTGGCACCACATGTGGGTAGATACTAATGAATCCTTTCTTAACCTTCCTAGCACTTTTGGAGAAATCAGTCAGTAGAAGGCGGGACACCGAAGCCATACAGAAAGCCAAAATCCTTTATTCATCTTGCATGAATGAGAGTGAGTAATAAAGAAAATAAATAAAGTATTTAGCACCCTTATTCTTCACAGTTCTATTAATGTTTAAAGATATTGTTTAAGGAAAAGAAAACTAGTAAGGATTCCATTAATGTTTAAAGATATTGCTTAAGGAAAGGAATGATTCTCAAAGGCTGGATTTTGACTAGCCCCATCTTAATGTTCTGTTACTGGCTTGAAGGAAGAAATAAGAAAATAATTTTATTTTTGTGGCTTAGATTCTTTGGGGTATCAGTTACTCCATGAAAATCTTGGTGAGGTCAGAGAGAAAACCCCAGAATATGTGGTGCAGAAACCAGAATCCTCAGGCCAGGTCTGGTCTGAGAAGGAGCCTGAGATGAAGGGCCCTTGGGAGTGTTGCTATGTCCCGTAGAACCTACTCGGGCCTAGAGGAGTGCAGATTCCTGAGCCAGCCAAGCACCTTCTGCTTGTCCATCAGCCTAACAGGCGTCTTTTTTTGGGGTGCCTTAGGCCTGTCTGAGCATTTTGGGTCTGACTGGAGTTCAAAGAGACACTTATCATTTCATCTGGTCTGCTTTCTCAGGGCCACTGCAGGATGAAGCCAACACTCTGGGAAGTGTTAACTTGTTTAGGATTTGGGACGTTTTTGGTAAGCTAGAAGAGGGTAGTAAAAGATGGTGAAAGAGTCTGAAGCATTAATTCACTTTTACTGGGGAGCAATTAGTTTTATCGAGCAGTTTCCTTTAGTTGGGGTTGTTCCTTAGTCTTGCAGACTATTTTCAGCCTACCATCACTCCTTGGGCTGTAGTGAGTCCATCATTTATAATAGGGAATATCCAGCAGGTTCCCTTGTTGGCCCCCCTGGCAAGAATACCAGGTTTAGGCAGTCACACTAAAGTGTGAGTCATAGGTAATTCTGTCTCTGGGGTTATGCTCAAACCAACCTCATAACAGGCGAAATGGTAAGTTGGGGCCTTACGGGAATTGTCTCTTGAGAGGATAAACTTGTATTCTAGTTGGGTGATCCAGTTTGCAATTCCAACTCTCCCTTCATGTTTGCTACCCTTTCAGGAGCGATTGAAAAAGCAGACGCCAAGCCATTGCTACAGATCCTGAGGCATTCTCCTTTCCGTTGGCCCGTGCTGCAATCTAATATTGGCCCTGAGGGGGTTTGGTCAGAGAGAAAGTTCAGCCTCCTGCACATGCTTGCAACATTTCGTGGCCAATACAGCAATTCTGTGTTCATCCGTTTGTATGTGTCCCCTGATGACAAGGCATCCAGTGAACACATCTTGAAGGTATAGTGAGGACTTGTTCATTCTATTTGTGCAGTCCCCTGGTAGCCCTTTGGGGTGCCTTCCCAGGGAAAGGGACTCAGACCACCTTAGTGAAATAAGATAATTCTGTTAAACATTAGGATCTAGAATATTTTCTTCCCTCCCAGATTTGCAGCATGTCAGTCGTGAACAAACCAGTTTTGTTAGCTTTCCAGGAGGCCCGCTAATGAGTTTCAAGTGATCTTGGACCTGGTCCTCGAATATCTACTGTGAGCATGTGTGGGGCCCCTAAATTCCAGTGGGGAGAGAACTGCAGAGACTTTGTGAACTCTGCCCTTCCCTTCACCTCTTCGTTACCCTGACAGAGGAGGGCACATGTGCCATATTCCTTGTTCCCCTTTCCCTAACATCTTCTTGCCTATGTACCTAAAATTTCATTGTTGAGTTCAGTCTGAATCTGTTCTCCCTGATTTCAAAAGATAAAGCAAAACCTATTCTGCCCTAAGTGCTTGGTAGTGTTTTTCTCGGGAGAATAAACATCTTTTCTGTGGGCCATGCGGACATACCCTGATATGGCAAGCTTATTACATTGGTAAATCAAGAGCCTGTCAGAAAACAAACAGTGAAAGACTCATCAATGAAAGGGTTTGACAAGAATTCAAGTAACATTTCTCAAATTGTTTTGTGTTTTGATCCTGTTAACTTTTTTTCTGGTTCCATAGTCAGTTCGGCTAATAATGAAAATTTTATTGAACCACTGATTTTTTTCTCCCGATTCTGCCCTTTGTCAAACCAGAAAATATTAATGATATATTGATATTCCAATCATAGAAGTATAAATCTTTAGAGTATGTTGTATTACCCTCTCCTGATATAAGTCAACTTTTTTTAAATTTTGGTATCATTAATCTACAATTACATGTGCAATATTATGGTGATTAAACTACCCCCTTCATCAGGTCCCCCCCACCAACCCCATTACAGTCACAGTCCATCAGCATAGTAAGATGCTATAGAATCACTACTTGTCTTTTCTGTGTTATACTGCCTTCCCTGTATCCTCCCCACTACATTATGTGTGCTAATCATAATACCCCTTTTTCCCCTTACCCCTCACTTCCACACACCCTCCCCAGTTCCTTTCCCTTTGGTAATTGTTAGTCCATTCTTGGGTTCTGTGAGTCTGCTGCTGTTTTGTTTCAGTTTTGATTTCTTGTTATACTCCACGGGTGAGTGAGATCATTTGGTCTTGTCTTTCTCCTACTGGCTTATTTCACTGAGCATAATACCCTCTAGTTCCATCCATGTTGTTGCAAATGGTAGGATTTGTTTTCTTCTTATGGCTGAATAATATTCCACTGTTATAAGTCAAGTTTTTGAATACCACGCCCTGGAGTTTATATTTTGATTTATACCAAGGACCAGATAGTAAATATATTTTAAGCTGTGTGGGCCATATGGCCTCTGTCTCAAGTCTTCAGCTCTGCTCTTGTAGCTGGGAAAGCTGCTGTAGGCAATATGTGCATGAATGGGTGTGGCTTTGTGGTGGGCTGGCCGGCAGACTATAGTTTACCCACCTCTAGTTTAGACAATGGGAGTCTCAATAAAAAAATCTTTAGTCACTGAAAGAATTCCCACCCACTCAGGAAGAAATTCTTAGTTCCAGAGACAGCTGTATTTCCGTGTTGGGTGAAGGAACAGCATGGCACTGAGCATATCCCCACGCTGTCAGGGTCAAACATGCTACTCAAGGCACAATGATGGTGGTGGTCCAAATGATCTCGGTCTCATGCTGATCAATGGCTCAGCTTAAAAAAAACCACTTTTTCAACAAGCATCCTTTATTTTTGAAGGTTGTAGCATCCCTTTGTCCATATTATTTATTTATATTGATATAAAATTTTATATTGGTTTCAGTTGTACAACATAGTGATTCAATAGTTATATACATTACTATATGCTCACCACGGAAGTGTAGTTACCCTGTTATTGTACCAAGGTATTACAATATTATCGGTTATATTCTCTATTCTGTACCAATTTCTGGACCTAGTCTAAGAATTGGATTTCTTTTTCTAAATATTCTATTATGGAAAATAATACACACAAAAGTAAAAAGAATAGTACAGTGAACCTCCATGTACTCATCAACCCAGCTTCAGCAACCAGCAACTTTGGGCTGTTCTTGTTTTATCTAAACCCTTACCTTTTAGAGGGAGGCTGGAGCATTTTATAACAAATCCAAAATATAATATTGCACTGGTCGTTACTTCAGTCTTCAGCTAATGGAAAGGGCTATTATCACAATCAAAAAGGCAATCACAATTCCATAATTAAGATCTAATACCCTGTTCGTTATCGACAGTCATGATTGTTTTAAACATGTCCTTTTTAAAAATTAAGCAGTTGGTCTTTGATTTGGGTTCCAAATAGGAATCACATGTGCAGTTGGTTGATATGTCTATTGTAATCTACAACATTCTGAATTTGATTGACTTCAGGGTAACCTAATAGCTGATGAGGAACAATTCTTGTTTATAGGAGAACCAGGGCTTTAAAAATGTAGGATAAATAGTAGAATTAAGAAAGTTACCATTTGTAGAAATCCCTAATGAAATAAAGGGCCAAGACAACAATTATTATGAGCTGTTAAAACCATTAGGTGAATGGTTGAGGGGGAAATTAATGAAAGACCAAACTTACATCAAATGAACAGAGATATCAGTTGTAGTATTGCTAAAATTGGGACAGCCAGATTTTTTTTTATTAAAGTATCATTGATATACAGTGGTTCAACATTTACCCATATTATCAAGTCCTCACCCCGTCCAGTGCGGTCACTGTCCATCAACGTAGTAAGATGTTACAGAATCATTAACTGTATTCTTCATGCTGTACCACTGGGCCCGTGACCAACGTATACAGTGATTGCGAATTATTGTGCTCCTTTGTCCCCTTCCCCCTCCTCCTCCCCCTCCCCAACTCCTCCCCGTTGGTAACCACTTGTCCTTTTTGGGAGTCTATGAGTCTATTGCTGTTTTGTTCGTTCTGTTTTGCTTTGTCGTTATACTCCACAAATAAGTGAAATCATTTGGTACTTGTCTTTCTCTGCCTAGTTTATTTCACTGAGCATAATACCCTCTAGACCCATCCATGTTGTTGCAAATGGGAGAATTTCTATTCTTCTTATGGATAGCCAGATTTTGTGTGCCTCCTACTCTGCGGTAGAAAGTATACACCATCACCAATATTTTACCAAAAGAAAAGAAAAAAGAACTTGGATTTAATCAAGCATCTAGTTTTAATACCAGCTTACAGGAAACATGGGGAGTATAGGAATATGGTAACCAATTTTTAACAGCTTGCCTTGCACACTTTTAATACTCAGTTAAATTGATCCTACAAACACTGAACCATCAGTAATGAAGTACTCTCCTAACGTAAGGCGGCATTCATGCACATACTGCTGCCGTCCTCTGCCAAGAGGGCAGCTGCTTCCAAACTGATGTGTTGCAGCATGGCTTAGCATTTGGGGATGGGGCATGTTTACTTTAGTTATGTCCCTGTTTGTACCATTTTCTGTAAGTGAATATTCACAAGCCTGAATTAACAAAGTAGAGCTACAGTCTTCCTAATTGTGACACAGTTATAAGAAGCTCCAGCATATGTCTGCATAGGGTAGAAGAGGCTTTCTTCTGAGATTTGCATAAAACCCAAAGAACCTGACAACAAAAGTTAGGGTATGGCTGCCAACATTGTAGATGTGTGAGTGTTGCTTTTACTAGCAATAGTTAAAACTCTAAAAACATCTAACTGACTATTTGGAGCGCCCGAAGCACCTTTTAGGTTTTCTGGAACATAGTTTGAAAATCACTGATGTAGTAGAAAAAAAGAGTAGATTTTGATGTTAAAGAGATCGAGGTTTGTGCTTTGGTGTTGTGACTTACTCACTGAATATGCCTGTGCAAATTGCTTCATCTCTCTGAGTCTAATTTTCCCCATGTGTAATGAAGGGCGAGTTAGAATTTACCTTTCACTGTCACCATGAGGTTTAAATGAGATGAATTTGGTGACAGTTTACAGGATAGATACTGGTATACAGTAGCACATGACAAAACATGCCCTCTTAAAGCATGACCAGGCAACCAGGCAGAACCATTTGGAGACTTCCTCTTCAATTTTTGTACTGTGCATACACCTCTCAGATCACAAATTCAGATGTGTGAGAAACAGGCATTTTCTTTAGTCAATTTCATCTCTTACTCTGAGCTCCCACCCCATTTAGTGGGAAACTGAACCAGAGCAGGCATTCCTTACCTCCTGTTTGCCCCATTTCTTCACCTTATCCTAGTGTATTGGGAGACCTTCAGTCATCAATTAACTGTTTCTGTAAAGAAACCCACTATCCCAGCCCATGTGGCCCCTTCAAGTGCGCTTCTCTGCTGTTGGAGCCCTGGGCCTCCCACTCCATCTCAGATCCTGCTACTTTCTAGGGGCATTGGGTGGTTCTGCTGCTCCTGAGAAGCATTGACTTAACTTTGGCTGTCTGGGAGATCCTCTTTCTGCTCTGGAAGAACCCTCTCTTACCCTAAAGTCTCCTTCCTCAGTGTACTTAGATATCCTTTTCTACTGTGTTCTATTTTTCTCAGTGTTCTTAGCTTTTGTGATCGTACAAGCCCTTGGGGATAAGAAAAAGGACTCCTTCTGGGAAGGCCCATGCTGTGGGCATACTGTTGGGTGACCAGGTGGTGCCTCTGGGTGAAGAAAAAAGGTACCTTTCTGAGGGGCAGATGTATTCCTGTGCCCAGGACATGCAGTTTGGCCAGAAGGGGGTTGCTCAAAGCCACACAGTGGTCCTCTACAAAGCTCCTCTGTGCTGAAATGGCACAGGATTTGCCCCAGGCTTAAGTGGGAAAAAGGAAGTATATAAATATGCAGGAAACAACAGAAGTTAATGCCCCAAAGCTTATCTTGCTCTTTGTGTTTGTGTTTGATATGGGAAAATAGCAAGAATGAGGATTTAAGGGACAGTAAAAGACTTGAATATATGTGACCCTGACAGAGTGTTTGGGAGGCCACAGCTGTCTCTGTATGTGTTCCTGAAACAGTGATTTAAAGTCATCATCATTCAGTCGCCTGCATTTCTCTGTCTCTTAGCAAAATCTGGAAGGATGACAAGGAGAGACTCTCTTGGAAATGAAGTTTTTTCTGATTTCTTTGTCTTCCCTTTTCCTAATCATAATTTCAAATATTTGAGTCAGATGTTTCTTTTTGTATTACTACTTTGTTTCCTAACCTGAGGTTTATTGCAGTTGGAGAAAAAAAATTAATATTTCAGTTCGATGTATTAGATTTCCTAAACACATTTTATTTTCTACTTGCAATATTTGGATTACTTGTAAATGCAAGGATTAAAAAACCTCAAATAACACAGTGTTCTAATCTTGGCCTCTTGAGTAAGTCTTTTGCCTCAAGAGTTTGTATGCTTCTAAGAGATTTAGTTGACTGACCTTATTCAATCTGTTTGGTATATTTAAAGTGTTCCCTAGAAACCATAACAATCTGAAAGTTTGAAAAAGGTCCGGTAACTTCACTTGAATGATCTAAACTTTTACAATAAGTGGATTTAAGTTCATTGCGTCAGAGGGAAGCTTTGGCTTTCTTGATCTTGTCTACATAGTTTCCTTTCCTATGAGACAGAAATTCAAAAGATTCTCCAAGTGGTTCCAAATCTAATTGAAAGCCAAAACATTTTAATCATAATATTGTGTTTTGTGATCCTGGCTTATTTAATTTTTGGAAGAAATGGTGGCAGATTGGGAATTGCAGTAGGATGAAGCCAGGCTGGCTTGCAACTTGGGTGTTTTGGGCCAATTAGAGAAGAAAATGGAACACAGTAATTTGAGGATTTTAGCAGTACACATAAACAAGATGGATGTTATGAAAACATCTTTTTCCCCTTGAAACAAAAACAATATTTTTCCTTGAATTTTTCATAACATCACTGACTCTTAACTTGGCCTTTGTAGAATTCACTGCATATGAAGGGGATTTTCATAGAAAACTAGGATCCTATAGAGATTTTATGTATGGAAAAAGAAAATATTTGAGATCATAGTAAGATGAAGAAGAAACTTTGAGGATATTGATCAAAACAATATAAAGTCATATATAATGATATGGGAACGTGGGATCCAGCTTTTACTAAGATGCTACTAATTTTTGATTTGTTATTTGACTTTCTATGTGTGAAGCGCATTTAAATGAGAAAATCTGTTGTTGGGATCCATTTTAGTCTTTAGATAGTTGCTGATACTCAAGAAAGAGAAGCCATAGAGTTAGAGAAGGTTCTGGCACTTAAAAAAGTTACTTATTTTTAAATTCACATATAGTTAAATTCACTTTTTTTGTGATGCATGTGTCTATAGGTTTTGACTAATGCAGAGTCATGTAATCACCACCATAATGAAGAAACAGAATAGTTCTATCACCCCCCAACAATTATCTCATGTTACCTCTTTGTAGTCAACCACTTTACTTTCTCCAGTACTCTGTCCTTATAGTTTTGCCTTTTCCAGAATGGGATTAAAATTGTTGTTGCATGTATTAGTAGTTTATTTGTTTTTGCGGCTGAGTAGAATCCCATTGTGTATCACAGTTTATCAATTCACCAGTTCAAGAATGTTTGGGTTGTTTCCAGTTTTTGGTGATTGTGAATAAAGTTACATGCAGGTTTTTGTGTACATAAGTTTTCATTAGTCTTGGGTAAATACCTAGGAGTGGGATTGTGGGATTGCTAGGTTATATGTAAGTGTGTGGTTAACTTTATAAGAAACTGTCAAACTGGTTTCCAAAGTGGCATTCCCATCAACAATGGTTGAGTGATCCCGTTTTTTCACATCCTTACCAGCACTTGCGTTATCATTTGTTGTTGTTTTATGGTGGGTTTCATTTACATTTTCCAAATAACTAGTGATGTTGAGCATCTTTTCATGCATGTATTTTCCAGTTATGTGTGTTTGCTGAAGTGTTTGTTCTAATCTTTTGCCCACTTTTAAATTGCATTATTTTCTTATTTTTGAGTTTTAAGGGCTGTTTATATATTCTGGATACAAGTCCTTTGTCTATGTGATTTTCAAATATTTTCCCCCTGTCTGTAGCTTGACTCTTCATTTTTTTAATAGTGTCTTTCACAGACAAAACTTTTTTTTATTACGGTATCATTGATACATAACCTTATGAAGGTTTCACATGAGCAACATTTTGGTTACTACGTTCACCCATATTATTGAGTCACCCCCCCCAATAACCCATTGCAGTTACTGTCCATCAGTGTAGTAAGATGCCAGAGAGTCCCTATTTGTCTTCTCTGTGCTACACTGTCTTCCCCATGACTCCTGGACTGCATGTGTACCAGTCATAATACCCCTCAATCCCTTTCTCCCTCTCTCCCCACCCACCCTCCCACGCCCTTCCCCTTTGGTAACCAGTAGTCCCTTCTTGGAGTCTGTGAGTCTGCTGCTGTTTTGTTCCTTCACTTTTTGATTTGTTCTTATGCTCCACAGATGAGTGAAATCGTTTGATACTTCTCTTTCTCTGCCCGGCTTATTTCACTGAGCATAATACCCTCTAGCTCCATCCATGTGGTTGCAAATGGTAGGATTTGTTTCTTTCTTATGGCTGAATAGTATTCTGTTGTGTATATGTACCACCTCTTCTTTATCCATTCATCTACTGATGGACACTTAGGTTATTTCCATATCTTGGCTATTGTAAATAGTGCTGTGATAAACATAGGGGTGCATATGTCTTTTTGAATCAGGGATCTTGTTTCAAAGAGCAAAACTTTTTAATGTGGTCTGTCATATAGTGATTTATAAGAAATATATATTTGGTCATTCAGATGACCAAAATATACTTCTCAGATGTATTTGGTCTTCATCCACAGTTCCTGAAAATGCTTCAGAGCCATAAAGGTGAAATGGCTGTCTTGGATCCCCACCCTAGCGCAGGGGCTCATTTCCAGGGAGACCAAGTATGCGATTAGAGCATGGGAACTTCCATCTCCTGGCCCCCAACCATTGCGAGGGGAGATGACAGAGGGACTGCAGGTTGAATCAGCCCATGGCCAATAACTTGGTCAATCATGACTGCACTGAACCCTCACAAAAAACCATGAGAAAAGCATTTGCTCCTTTTTGCATCCTCTTTCCCTGTCCAAGAGAGACAGCTTCCAGGTGTCATCCTGCCAGGCCCCAAACTCCATGAAGATAGAGGCTCCTTTATTTGAGAACTTGACCTATATATCTATTCATCTGGCTATTAACTTGCTTCCTTTATTAAACTGGTAAACATAAGTGTTTGACTGAGTTCTGTGAGCCACTCCAGCAAAATAATCAAACCTAAGGGGACTGTTTTTGGAACCTCCAATCTGTAGCCTGTCAGAAGCACAGGTAACAGCCTAGGGCTTACAACTGGCATCTGGTGGGTAGGGGTTGGGGAGCATTCTTGTAGAACTAAACCCTTAACCTGCGGAATCTGGTGTTGTCTCTAGGCAGATAGTGTCACAGTTGAGTTGAATTCTCAGACACCAGGGAATTGCATGGTATTGTGTGTGGGAAGACCCTCTCCCCCACACACTCACATTGGAATTTGCTCTGGGAACCCAAATGGATGATGGAAGCTCAATTTATTTTTTCTTTTATGCATTGTGATTTTGATGTCATGTCTAAGAACTCTGTCTAACTCAAGATCACAGAGATTTTCCCATATGTTTTCTTCTGGAAGTTTTATAGTTTTAGGTTTTACATTTAGGTCAGTGATCCATGTTGAGTTAATTTTTGTAAAATGTGTGAAGTATGGGTCGAAGTTCATTTTCTCTGCAAATGGATGTCCAGTTGTTCTAGCATATTCTTTGAAGACTATCTTCTTCCCTTTGAGTGTCTCTAAGGGTGCTGAAAGTTTTAATTCAAGAAATTATGCTATACTTTTGCATAATAATAACTCTGATTATTTAGTTGTCTGGTTATTATTTGTATTTTTATCACCTATCCTAAACTTTCCAGAGGGGGTTCTAAAATTTGCAAAGATTTCCCAAAACAAAATTATCATTTGATTCCTTTAAAAAGAAAAGTCAATGCAATACAGTAATTCAGGGGTGGGGAGGTGGAAAACCTGATTAATCATCTCCATCCAATTGGCATTTTGCAAAATACTGTGGTGAGAAGAATACTGGATCTGATGGCAGGAGACAATGATTCTCCTCTGAGCTCTGCCAAACTGTGTTACCTTGGGAAAGTCCTGTTACTTCTATGGCTCTTGTTTCTCCACCCATAAAATAAGGGAGAAGATTAGATAATCTCTAAAATCTATTGCCACTCAAATAACTTGGATGCTTTTCGATATTGATAGAACTTCCGAAGGGTTGGAAACCATGAGTCAGGGAAGCAGGGTAGGTCTCTGATACTTTATAATACCTGTTGTTGTCTAAGTGCCTATTTTCCCATAGCTCTGAGTGCAGTGAATTGTTTTTGTAATGGTGACACAAGCTCAAAATATGGCTGGGATACAGATTTTATGACTCTTGTTATCATGGTTCATAACAATATGCAGTGCAAGCAGAATGCTCTGTCTTTGTTTCAACAGCTGGATCAAGCGACACTCTCCCTAGCTGTGAGGGAAGACTACCTTGATAACAGCACAGAAGCCAAGTCTGTAAGTTTTACTCATATTCAACTCTATGCCTTGTCAGGCTGCTGCTGGGTTCATAAATTGTTCTAAAATCCCTGACTCTTTACTGAAAATGAGCAGCGTGGCTATTTGATGACCATATTCCCAATGCAGGAAGGCCTTTTATTGAGGCTGATAAATGGTAGTCCCTGTCTTCTGTAAGTCTGGACATCAAGGCTGTACAAGTCTCTGGGCTCAGTGCTCTCATGATCGAGCTGGGGAGGCAGCACACCCCAATGAAGTAACCAAGGAATAAGCCTGCAGCTGTTCCTCAGAAGGGCAGAAAAGCTCACTATACATTGTAGAAGTAAAGTGTGGGGAGGGATACCCAGTTGACCAGGGGGTCCCAAATTGTACGGCTTAAGAATCACCTGGGAAGTCTATTGAATGTCTATTCTTGGGCCAGAGCCTTCAAGAGTCAAACTTTGTAGATTTGAAGTGGTCCCGAGGAATCTGTTTTCTTAACAGGCACCCCAGTTTAATGTAAGGCTAATGGGAACCTGATGGTATCAATCAGGTTAAACTTATTGGGTTGGCTTGGAAATTTAGTAGTTTCCTAGAGATTGGATTAGAGCTGGGTCAGCCCTGTCACTTTCAATTCATTTTGGAAGCTCTATTGAACTTCCAAAGGAGCCCAGATCCAGGGAGCCCTCCACCAGGGAGCTCTGGCCCAGCCTGAGAATGCAGGAACTTAGACTGGGAAGTTCTGGCTCACAATGGAACTCCCTGCTCATTTCCTAATACTAAAGCCTGTATCTAGAAGGTTCTAGAGGACAAGAAGCTAGCCAAGATCCTAGGCAATTTTTTGGCTGAGGATTCTCACCAAAGAATGGTGGCAAGCTTTCCTTCTTAAAAGTGGACAGAATGAACTTTCAGCAATTTGGGATCACCTCTGTTTCTGCTGGGGTCACCACCCTATCAGCAACCAGACTCGAAATCTCCTGCCCCCTTTAACCAACCATCAAGTCCTTTGGTGTCTACCTGCAAAATCTCTCCTACCTGTCCTTCCCTTCTGTCCTTACTGCTGTGGGTTACATCATTGTTAATCTCAACTTGACTACAGCAAGTTGCCTTTTAACTGTTCCCTCCTCCCCTTCAGTTCATTGCCTCCTTTGTCCCACTCAGTAAGTTCTTTTCTCAAAGCACAACTCCCAGCATGCTTTTGCTCACAAGTGAGGCTCTAAATCCCTTAGAGGGAGTTCAAGGCCTCTTCATGACCTGATCCCAAACCACCTTTGCCATCTCATCTACTTCTTTCTTCCTGCAGCAAAGGCAGCTCATAGCTTACAGCAGGACTCCTCCCTGCTCCCGAACCCGTCTCCTTCCAAAGCTGTGTCCCCAGTTCCTTCAGGCCAGAGCTCTTCTCTAGCTCTTGAGTTTCTAAGCACTTAGCAGCTTTGTTAAGGAACTTATTTTGGTCTCTCACTGGACAACACACTGGGAACCAGACCCAAGCATTATTTAATTTTTTATGTATACACTCCATATGCACAGAATGCCTAGCAAGATATCTTGCACATGTATTGGTTGAATACAGTTGACCCTTGAACAATGTGGAGGTTAGGGACACTGACCCCCTGTATAGTTGAAAATCCACATATGACTTTTGACTCCCCCAAAACTTAACTACTAATAGCCTACTGTTGACTAGAAGCTTATTAATAACATAAGGGTGATCAACATATATTTTAAGACATATTTTGTATGTTATATGTATTATATACTACATTGCAATAAAGTAAGCTAGAGGAAAGGAAATGTTTTCTCCAAATTGTTGAAAATCTGCAAAAAATTTTCTGATGGTTATTGAAAAAAATTCATGTGAATATGAACCCATGCAGTTCAAACTGTGTTGTTCATGGGCCAACTAGACATGGTCTGTGAACTGAACTGGGAATGGCAAAACATTGTTTCTAATTAAGACTATTTGCAAAGCTTGTTTTACTGATACAACAAATATTATTAAGGGCCTGCTATATGCCAAGCACTGTATAGGCCTCAAGGTCATAAAGGTAATAAGAATAGCTTACAGAATCAAGGTGTATGTTAGGAAATCTTATTCCTATAGCATAATCATAAGATAAATTTAATACCTGGTGTATTGAGTTCTCATAAGTATATCTGAAAGGAGAGGTGACCCCCCAGTGAAATTCTTCAATTCCCATGAAGTAAGTTTCCCACTCCAGCGTCATACAAATAGGTTGGAAATGGGTTTATGATCATGCAGGGTAGAAATTCTGTGTTTGCTATTTGCTGGGTTTCTCTTCTTAATTCCTCTCTTCTCCCCCTTGTTTTTACTCTGGGCTAGTGGGGAGAACTTTGTTAAAACTATACAGAACTGAAAAGACACAGGGCTGCAATCACTGGTCTTTTATTTCTTAGTGTGAAGGTGGGTAAACTGAGCTGGAAGAGAATAAGTCACAGTTCCTGCTAGTCTTCATGGATCATGCCTCTTGCTTTTAACAACAGTTATTTCCCATTATTTTACTAAAGCCTTACTCTTCTGGAAAGAGGAGTCTGACCTTTAATTTTCTATTCTGGGCTCACCTGGAGGTGTTTCATCTATCCGTATCTCCGGTTGCCAGAAAACTAGTGATCTTGATCCTCGGTGGCTGGACATCTCTGTCTCTCATGGAAACTGTACCCAAGTAGCCATCACTCTTCATGCTCCCAAAGTGGTAGGTGGGTGGTTAGTATTGCACAGTGCCTATACTCTGAGTACAGAATGAAAAGGAAGGGCATTTATTTCCATCTGCTGTTTCTGTTTTTTTTTTTTTTCGTGTCCCTAAAACATACTTCCTAATAGGCTGTTGTCATAGTCACTTGCTTCTTTATCTCTTACAGTATCGGGATGCCCTTTACAAGTTCATGGTGGATACTGCCGTGCTTTTGGGAGCTAACAGGTCCCGAGCAGAGCATGACATGAAGTCAGTGCTTAGACTGGAAATTAAGATAGCTGAGGTAAGTCGTAATCTAAAATCTCTTTCATTTCTTCTCCTTATTTTAAAGGCAGTATATCCTGAGTGCAACATATATAGTATATATAAAATAGTGTTCTGTGGCATTGTCCTCTGGGTCCCAGGTAGAACTAACAGCATCTCCTCTGGAAAGTAGCAGGCAGAACCATGACAGAAAGAAGAGCTCTTCATTCTTTCTGCCTCCCTGCTTGAAGCCCAATCAACGTCCATATGATGCTCAGCTGTGGTCAAAGACTAGCAGCAGCGAGACCTTCTGACTATGTTTTCTTAGAGCAACTCCTGTATGGCCTTCATAGAAGAGTAGATATTTAATAAATTTGTACTGATTTGGTTTGAGTGGAAGGTAATATTTAATCTAGTCTACTCTTTACACCATTCCCACTCAGGGTCAGTCTAACCTAACATTGGAGTTTGGGGAAGTCTGTCTAGCCATACTGGATAGAAAATTGGATATAGGAAGTATATAGGGCATGCTGGTAAGCATTTCTTAGCAGCTTTTCTGGTGCTGTTTTGTACCTTAATCCTGCTCTTCATTCTTTTCTTGCCTCACTTTAATGAATGTCATTGTTTCTATGTGCTATGTTCTAAGTCACCTTAAATTCTTTCAACCTAGCCAAGCACAAAAAAGTCCTTGTAAATGCAGTCACGGAAGTGTGCATTCAACTAATCCCAGCTAGACAGATGTGTGCACAAGGGGAGGTCTTGTTGTTGGACTGGCCCTTGTGGTTGGAGACAGGATGTAAGAACTAACTTGAGGGAGGATAATGAGAAATTCTAAATGGTTAGCTTTTATTCTAGGAGAACTAAAGGATAAAATCCTTATATGTTCCCAGGACCAGAGGGAACAAATATAGTGAAATCTACTTATAGGGATACAATACGCCTAAAAAAAAATGACACTTTTGTCAAGAAGCTCTTGCATATGGGTTGGTAATCTTTTATAACAGAAGCTGGTAAAAATCCTGAAGTGTATGTGAGTTCAAGTATTGCTTGGTTTTGTGTTTGGTGAGCTGGTGGTGGGGTGTTGAGGTATGGAGTAGGGGTGATGGATAACGGTCAAGAGGAATTAGTCTTTCTCGGCTATGGTGATGTATGTGCATACCTCTCTCCAAACTCCTACTTGTAGTGCGAAAAGTTCACTCCTGCATGTCCCCTTTGAAGCTTGTGGAAGACTGCTGCAGATGGTCTGGAGTTGAAGACTGGGCCTCTGAGCCATGTCTAGAGGCCATCTGGATCCCCTTCCCAGGCAAATAGGAGACCCAGAGCTCTAATTTGGACTGAAGCTCTGATACAGCAGGGAAGGCCTTGCCCTGAGCCAGGGATTTGAACCAAAGAGGGAACTAAAAACAGCTGGGCTGAGGCAAGACTGGGGATTGTCAAGAGGCTAAATGAAGTGACAAATCGTGGGGTGGGGGAAAGTAGCAGGCAGAGAGCTGAAAACAGCTCTGAGGCCAAAGGGCTCCAACCAGGGGCTGCAAGCCTAGTAGAGGAAGGAGGAGTGTGGACATTGTCTGACGCAATGATTCAAATAGCGCCAGGAAGCTGCTTGCAAAATACATGAAGTCTCTCCTGTGGAGAGCAAAGAGGCTGAAGCTGAGGGCACTGAAGCATTTAGAAAAGAGGGATCTGCCACTTGGCCTTCTGTGATGTTTGTCTTGAAAAAAATCCATGGTGTGTGGGTCTTTGGCTAGCCAGTAATGCTCACCTGCATCTCTCACACACCGGGTCACTAGAGATATTGAAACTTAGTGGGACACATGGTCCTAGGGAAACTTCTGAAACTGGAGAGACAGGGCAACTTAGTCAAGCACAAAAAAGTCCTTGTAAATGCAGCCGTGGCAGTGTGCATTTAACCAATCCCAGCTAGAGAGACGTGTGCACAAGGGGAGTGGCCCTTGTGCTTGGAGCCTAGCGGAGTTTATTTGGAAAGGCTTGACAGAGAAAATGAATCTCAGGCACAGTCTTAAATCAACCATTGGGGTGGTGATGGTGGATTAGGGTGCAAGGGTAGGAGAATCCTGTGCGAGGTGGGAGGTGGAAGGTGGCAAGTTTAATGCAAGGGAATCAGATAATGGAGGTCCTTAAGACAAAATCATGCTGCGGTTCAGGGGTGGGGAACTATGGTCTGTCCAGGGAAGTGAAAGATGGCCCTCGAGGAGGATGATCACTGCTGCGTTTTGTAGATGCGAGTACACACGGCAGACATGAGAAGCTTAGATTTGGCCTCAGCAAATGGCCAAGAGGATGAGTGTTGGGAATGGAAAGAGTGCGAAGAGTCAGGGCTGGAGATGCAGACCTGAAGTGTGTGTCTGGGTGGTAAATGAACCCAGCCCCCCCGTGGTGGGGCCGGGTAATGTCAAGGCCAGAGAAACCAGAGGGAAGAGGAGGAGGGAGGGAGTTAGCCGTTGACAGGATGCTCGCAGGTGGCAGTGGTGTCCGGATAGTCCAGTACTCTTCAGTGAAAATGTGCCCCTCGGGATGAAGGGATGGTCTGTGGTCCATGAGCTATGGTGGTCCAGTGAAGGTGGGATGTTTGTCTCAATTGCCCACCCTGAGGTTGGCTGTCAAACCTGAGCCAGTAATAGATTTTGTCCATCCACCCTATAGGTGAGGAAGGGATTTGGGTAGTTATTTTGTATCAAGGACAGTGTTTCACACTGGACAGGACGGTAAAGTTCCTTTTTATTTTCTTAATCTTGCCTAAAGTGATGCCTTTTTAATTTCTCTCTCCCAAGTTTGGCAGCACACCAAAATTTTGAGAAAGGTTGTAACACTATGCAGATGTTTTGGCACAGGTAGAAAGTAATCATGCAGTAAGAAATGGTTCATTTGAGAAAATAACCAAAGTCTCTTTCCAACAGATAATGATTCCACATGAAAACCGGACGAGTGAGGCTATGTACAACAAAATGAATATTTCCCAACTGAGTGCTATGATTCCCCAGGTTGGTGAAAATAGCCCAGGAAATTTTAGCTTAACTGGTCATTTTACAAGGGATTGTATTTAATCTGTGTGTACATTTTTGCTTTATAAAACCTACTATCAGTCTTTTTGGTTACCATCATCTTTGTCAGTCATCACAGGAAATATCCCTTGTCTGTGCAGTGGGATGCTTTCTGCTATAGGTAACAGAAAACCTTGCCAAGAGTAGCTTAAAAACTTAAAGCCCATTTTTCTTACATGACAAAAGTCTGGACATAGGTGGCTGTTGGTGTTGGCTTAGCTGTTTAATAATTTTGTGAAAGACCCAAGTTCGTCTTTGCACTCCACTCTTCTTACATGTTTAGTGACTCAAAGTTGCAAGGTTGCTACCACAGCTCCATATGTCACATCTGCCATCAGGAAGATATGGGAAGAAGGGGGAAGGCCTTCTAAGCCATCCAGTGATGGCCATGTCTAATGCTTTTACGAAGAAAAACCAAAGCCTTTCCAGAATATTCTCAGATGTTTTTCCTTTGTTTATTATTTAGTAGGATTGGGTCACATGGCCATCCCTACCTACAGGGGAGGCTGGACAAGTAAGTAACTGGCTTTCAATTTCAATAGTGGAGGCAGGTAAGGGAGGGAAAAAAAGGTTGGAAATGCCTTTTGGGGCAGCCAATTAAAAAGGCCAAGCTAGTGATGCTCCGAAGAGGAGACACATGTTACCTTTGTTGCTGTTGTCTGTGTAAGGAAGGCTGAGCCAGAGAAAGACCAGTAATGGGCTGGGGTGCGTGTGTGTGCGTGAAGGTGTGGGCAGGCGTGAGTGTGAAGGCATGCGGAGCAAGGGAGGGAGCAGGAAGAATGCAGGGAGCACGGGTGGTGGGGAGGGACACTGCGGCAGCAGAGAGGAGGGGAGGAAGGAGTGGGGAGAGCACAGCATGAAGGAAGGTAGGAGGGCAGAGAGAATGGAGGAGGAGAGGGGAGGGGAGGAAGGGGAGCTGCTGGAGGGGCAGGGGAGCGAGTGTGCCTATGGCGTGGGTATGTTTTCCGTGCGCCCATGGTACAGAATACCTGTTCCATTTAGGATTCAGGCAGCGGGTCTGGGTGTTTATTTTCTAGAGCTGAGCAGTTGCGTCTTTAATTATTTTGTCTGAAGTCACAAACTGTAGTGCATTACGTTCAAGCCCTCCTCTTTGCCTTCCTCCTTGCTTGCTGCCCAACGCAAGTTCCTCACTCTTTTTCTCTCTCCCCTCAGTTTGACTGGCTGGGCTACATCAAGAAGGTCATCGATGCCGGACTCTACCCTGACCTCAAAGGCATTGGCCCCTCAGAGAACGTGGTGGTTCGCGTCCCACAGTACTTTAAGGATTTATTTAGGATATTAGGCTCTGAGAGGAAAAAGTAAGAGCTTTCTGGTGCATTTGACTGTGACTTTTGTTTTTCCTTTCAAATAATAAGACCTTCCCTCTCACATCCTTTGAAAATTGTTTTTTTAAAAAAGTTGCATCAGAAGACTCTTAGGGAAAACTGTGGTGCCCCTTTGTGACGAATTGGCCAAAAGCATCCTCGGGTAATTTACTTGCTGTGATAACAACAAATATACAGTGTTTCCACTCCTTTATTTCTGGTCTTTCTCCATATTTTTCTCTCTGAAAGCCTAAATTGTTTACTAGTTTTGGGAACTAGTTATATAATGATGTTATTTTTCTGTGATTTTTTTATACGAACATCTATTTTTTTTCCCGGTTCATTCTTGCTCTTCTGCTGCTCTTTTCTCCCCTGATTTCTTTTTCGCCACTAAGTCACTTGGCGGCAATAAACTGAAGTACACCTATATTGAAGAGATGTAGGACTACTCTGAGAGCGGTAGAAAAATTGCACCGGTGAAACAACTTCAGGAACTGTCAGGTTTTTATTTTAAAGAATGTTTTAGAATTTGTTCCTTTGCTACTTTAGCGCCACAAAACAAGGAAATCCTAAAAATGCCCTGCAAAGAGAATTCTATGTTTTCATGAAGCTATTCTGATTTGACTACAGAAAATGAGGCACAGAAAGTTCAACTAGTTTACAGAAACAATTTACTAGGCTAATTGCCAGGCCATGATTAAAAATAATATTTTCTTATTTGGACTTAACACAAGGGTATGTTGCTAAGAGTTATGTTAAAAAAAAAAAAAAGACTCCCGTAAAAGTCCTAGGAATAAAATTTAGCATCCATCCCCACCTACGGAAACACACACCTTTGAAGAGCTGCGGTTCTTTTTAAGATGGTATTTTGCTATGATCAAAGCAATATGTATTCACTGAGGAAAATGTGCAGAAGAGTAAACATACAAAAAGGGAGAGAAGAAACATTAAATTCACTTAAAATTCTACCATTTAGAGATAAGCAGTGATTCTCTGAAAATTTTCTAAGTGAAGATTGTGTGTGTGAGATAGAGCCTTACTATTCAAAGTGTGCTACGTGGACCAGTAACGCCAGCAGGGTCCTCTCAGCCCTTCGTAAAACTACAGATTCCAAAGCCCCTCCTCCATGGAGGCTGAAACAGTAGATCGGGGATGAGGCCCAGGAATCTGTATTTTAACAAGCACCCCAGGAGAGACTTTTTTTTTAAATAAGTTATCATTGATACACAATCTTATGTTGGTTTCAAATATACAACACAGTGGTTCAACAGTTCCCCATATTATTAAATCCTCACCCCCTCTAGTGTGGTCACTATCAACATAGAAAGATGTTACAGAATCATTAACTGTATTCTCCATGCTGTACTACCAACCTATATTGTGATTGTGAATTATTGTGGCCCTTTATCCCTTCTCCTCCCCTCCCCACCCTTCCCAACCGCTCCCCCTTGGTAACCACTAGTTCCTTCTCTGTGTTTCTGAGTCTACTGCTATTTGGTTCCTTCTGTTTTGCTCTCTTTTTATACTCCACAATAAGTGAAATCATTTGGTATTTGTCTTCCTCTGTCTGGCTTATTTCACTGAGCATAATACCCTCTAGCTCCATCCATGTTGTTGCAAATTGCAGGATTTCTTTTCTTTTTATGGCTGAATAGTGTTCCATTGTGTATATGTACCACATCTTCTTCATCCATTCATCTATTGATAGACACTTAGGTAACTTCCATATCTTGCCTATTGTACATAGTGCAGCAATAAACATAGGGGTGCATATATCTTTTCAAATCAGGGATCTTGTTTTCTTTGGGTAAATTCCTAGGAGTGGGATTCCTGGGTCAAATGGTATTTGTATTTTTAGTTTTTTGAGGAACCTCCATATTGCTTTTCACAACGGTAGAACTAATTTACATTCCCACCAGCAGTGTAGGAGGGTTCCCCTTTTTCCACATCCTTGCCAGCATTTGTTGTTTCTTATCTTTTGGATGCTGGCCATCCTAACTGGTGTGAAGTGATATCTCATTGTGGTTTTAATTGCATTTCCCTGATGACTAGTGATGTGGAGCACCTTTTCATGTGCCTGTTGGCCACCTGAATTTCTTCTTTGGAGAAGTGTCTGTTCAGATCCTCTGCCCATTTTTTAATTGGGTTATTTGTTTTTTGTGTGTTGAGGCATGTGGGCTCTTTATATATTTTGGCTGTTAACCCCTTATCAGATAAGTCATTTACAAAATAATCTCCAATACTGTAGGGTGCATTTTTGGTCTGTCAATGGTGTCCTTTGCTGTACAGAAGCTTTTTAGTTTGATGTAGTCCCATTTGTTCATTTTTGCTTTTGTTTCCCAAGGAGATGCGTTCAGGAAAAAGTTGCTCACGTTTATATCCAAGAGATTTTTGCCTGTGTTTTCTTCTAAGAGTTTTCTGGTTTCATAACTTACATTCAGGTCTTTGATCCACCTTGAGTTTACCTTTGTGTATGGGGTTAGACAGTAAGTAGTCCAGTTTCATTCTCTTGCATGTAGCTGTCCAGTTTTGCCAACACCAGTTGTTGAAGAGGCTGTCATTTCCCCATTGTATATCCATGGCTCCTTTATGGTATATTAATGGACCATATATGCTTGGGTTAATATCTGGGCTCTCTATTCTGTTCCATTGACCTGTGGGTCTGTTTCTGTACTGGTACCAAATTATTTTGATTTCTGTGGCTTTGTAGTAGAGCTTGACGTTAGGGAGCATAATCCCCCCAGCTTTATTCTTCCTTCCCAGGATTTCTTTGGCTATTCAGTGTCTTTTGTGGTTCCATATGAATTTTAGAACGATTTGTTCTAGTTCATTGAAGAATGTTGTTAGTATTTTGAGAGGGATTGCATTGAATCTGTAAATCACTCTGGGCAGGATGGCCATTTTGACAATATTAATTTTTCCTCTGTGAGTACAGGATAGATTTTCATTTATTGGTGTCTTCTTTAATTTCTCTCATGAGTGTCTTGTAGTTTTCAGAGTAAAGGTCTTTCACCTCTTTGGTTAGGTTTATTCCTAGATATTTTATTCTTTTTGATGCAATTGTAAATGGAGTTTTCCTGATCTCATGAGAGTCTTATGATTAGGTTTCTTGGAGGACACACTGCATTAGAAGATTTATTCATGTTAACCACCACATGACTAACAATTATCTGTGATCCTTAAAATAACTGTATGTTTTTCCCATTTTACAGATGAAGAAGCTGAGGTTAAGTGACTTGCCCAAGGACATACCTCTAAGAGGAGGCAGAGCTGACATTCTAAACTCGGTCACCCTCATTTCTATGCCCTGTCTTTTTTCCATACAGGGGCATGTATGGAAAAGAGACATTTTGCTACTAGTTTTGGAGACTGACAACTCTCCTGCCATTTTCAGGGTTACAGAGCCACCCTGGGTATCAGCTGCTCATTTCTTGACTGCTGCTTCCCCCCTTGTATCATTCCCCTGGCCAGCCTGGTGGGATTAGAGCCATGTCTCTGACTAAGTGGCTGTGGGGACAGCAGCACTGACTCTGGCAGGTGGTGCATGGCACAAAACTAGAGTGACGAGGTCCCCCGGAGGTGGTGCCAGAGACTGCATTTACCCTTGCAGTTCAAGGGAGTAGGTGGCCAGGGTAAGGCCATTTGGAGGCATGAGCTGGAGGCTGCCTATGGGGAAAAGGAGTTGGGGTTCAAGGTGGAGCTGTAGTGAGGATGCAGTGACATGCTGAGCCCCTCAAGTTATGCATATCTCTTCCCAACTCCATGTTGAGTAGTTGCTCATGGATAGTTTGAAATCAAATCTGGTGGGAATGTTCACATCATGAAAATCAGCAAATGCTACAAAAAACGTTTTTTTTTTTCTTGGCAAACCAATTGTGAAACATTTACTAGCACATCACTGAATGAAAAGCTCTGCAGACTTCCCTCCATTCTGTCCCCCGCCCCCACGCAGCTCTTCCCCAACACCTGACTTGAGCCTACTTCAGATACTCACCATCTGATTTGGTTGGAGGAGCAAGAATGAGAGAGGAGGAGGTGCTGAGGAAGAGGGTTAAAGAGATTTGACTTGGCATCATGTCCTGGCCATGGCTGGCCTCCTGGAGATCATCTGCTTTAGAAGTTGTTTTTCAGCAGGCTGGCCTGAGCAAACCCTTGCAGATTTTGCCAAGCCTGTGTGATCTTTCCTGTCTTCAGTTTTATTTTCATGTAAAGTGAACACAGTGTACGTTAAAAGGAGATGATTCTTGTTGGACAGATGCTCCTAGAGGCTCACCTGGAAAGTGCTGCTGTGGGACCTTTTACAGGGCTCAGCGCTGCTACGCATGATCCAGGGCCTTGCTGTTGAAAGTGTGGCCCACTGAGAGCAGTATAGGCCTTGCCTGAGAGCTCATTGGAAATGCAGAATCTCAGGCTCCACCCCTGACCTACTGAATCAGAATCTGTGATTTAATAAGATCCCAGGGGATCATTAATGTTTAAGAAGCAGTGACCTGGCATTTAGAAAGTCCTAGTTTAGTGCGTAGAAAGATGAGAAGATGGAGTTTTCCTAGACCAGTGATTCTCAAACCCGAGGAACATCAGCAACCCCCTGGCAGGTTTGTTTAAACCTCCTGCTGGGCCCACCCCAGTTTTGATTCAGTAGGTCTGGGCCAGGCACAGGGATTTTCTGACAAGTTCTCAGGTGACGCTGAATCTGCCGGTCTGAGGAAATGCTTCGGGACCTACTCCCTCTGGGCAGCCTCGAGGACTGAGCTCCTCTACGATCTCCTGGGCTTTGAGAACCTTTGAGAAGAACCTGTTTGGCTCACTTCAGGTAGTCTGACTCAGAGAAGCAAATGCAAGCTCTGGAATCTGAAGACCCAAATGTTCTGGATTTGACACATACTTGGAAGTCCCATGACCTCTGACCTTTGTTTTCTTCATCTGAAAATGGAGATAATAATAATAACCATCCCATGGCATCATCATAAGGATTCAAAGAGGAACTTTACCATCTCCTAAATGCCATGCAAATGTAAGCTGTCACTAATTGACAACGGGCAGCAAGAGCTTGTTTTAAAAAAACTCTTCCCAGTCAGAGGCTTTGGGAAATGATTTCATGTTATCTTCGCAGTGGGGTCTCTCCTGGGATGCTTTGTTTTCCCTCTACTTTATTCATTCCCATTTGGGGAAATTATCATACTGCTGAGAATGGTTTTTGAAAAAAAAAAAGTATGTGTTATTTTCGAGGACTATTGCTGAGCCTGATTTTGTGTGTGTGGTGATGTATCTGAGCACTAAGTGGCAGTGGTTCTGTCATTATGGTCAGACCTGTGCCTGGTGTGGTCCTATTAGCCCTCCTAAGCTGTGCTCCCCAGCCTTTTGTCGGTATATTTATAACAATCGGCGCCGCTGTCTTGCCGAGCGAGCTTCCCCGCGGTCCAGCTTCCAGCTCGCAGCGGTCTTGTGGCGATGCTGTCGTCTTCATAATGCCTTGCCTGCGAAGGCCTCCCACACTATTCTTTCTTCATATGCATAAATTTCTGTGGAGTGCCTTTGTCAGAGTGTTTTGGGGTGTCCGTGGCTGGCCAGGAAGTCTTTGCTGAGTTACTGGTGTTAGTTCATCACCGTGTAGCCTGGGGAGAAGCACACAGCTTTAGCAGCAGACATACTTTGGTCTGGTCTAGCCTCCATCACTTATTACACTGGTTCCCAACTTGGCTGCCCATGGGGAGTTTAAAAACAATATTTATGTTCGGTCTCACCCTAGGGATTCTGATTTAATTGGTTTGGATTGTCCTCGGCATCTGGACTTTTAGAACTCCCCAGGTTATTCTACTAAGTTGGAGACCCATTGAAGGTGTGTGATCAAAACTTTCTTAATGGTCCTCGGCCTCAAGTTTGTTTGTACATAAAATGGGTACAATACAGCTCTCCTTCAGCAGTGCTCTGGGGCTTATAGATAATGTGAGATTCCTTACATGGTATGATTTCAATGAAGCAGGAAAGGCCCACACTCCTAAAACCCTAGCATGCTTCCACCACACGGCCTCTTCTACCACCACCATTGGGCTCCATTGTAACAACTTCCTCAGTTAATCTGGCTCGTCACTGCTGCCTTGATGGAATATCTTTTGAATTCATGCAAGCATGTTTCCTGGCTGTGGATCTCCTTCTGATCTGCATCTGTGGGTCCAGCACAGCTCTCACACCCAGAAAGCAGTATTTTAAGGTCGCAGAATATATAGACCTTGTGCTCAGGTCTGGCTCTGCCACTTTGACGCTGCACGCTGGCTGCTGTCTGAGCCTTCCACACCGTAGCTGCCCTTTCTGCCTATCTCCGTGAGTGAAGACCCTGCTCACCATACCCCCAACATAAAAATTAGGATTCCTACAGTATTTGGCCTTTCAAGAGTTCATATTCTTGGTTCTACACCTAAGCTTTCCGTTCTTCAGTCATAGCCCAAGCGCTGTCCCTCTTGCCAGGACAATCCTTATCCCTCATTTTGAGGCATGTGCTTCTTCTGGTGAAGTGTCTGGCACACACTTGTGGGTGCTAAGGTTGGCCAAGTCATTATTTATGCACTGCCTAATTTCCCCTGCTCAGCTAAAAGCTCCAGGAGACCAGAGACTGTGTCTTTCTCACCTTTCCATCTCCCTAGCCTCTAGAGCCACCAGTACATAGTTGTTGCTCAGACTGTGCTCAGTGAAGAAATGAAAGAAGGGTCCCTTATGTACTTACCATGTATGCATCAGTTACAAAGCTGATGATATTAGCAAGCTGGACTGTGAGTCCTGTGTCCCCAAACAAGTCTCTTAGGTTCTCTAAATGTAGCTGCTGGGTTCTTATTTCTTTACATTCCTCATGGAATCTGGAGTGATATGATACTTGGCCAATAGTAAGGGCTCAGTGGGCATTTCTTGTCCTGCTCAGGTGTAGGGATATGAACTGAAAAGATCCAGAGGAATGCCCTGAAACTACCTGCTTATCACAGTAGTCTCCAAAGAGCATGGACAAGCATAGACGTGGCTTGATGAGAGCGGTAGTCTTTGAGGGGAAGTGTGCATATCTCAGCAAGATCCACTGGGTCTGAAATTTTAGAACTTCTATAATCTTTATTTTTTCCATTGAAAAAATACGAAGGCTTTATTGAGTTCTGTAGATGGCCCTGGACTGTTCATTTGATCTCTGTAGCACACAACAGGGAGGGCAGTGTCACACTCACTGGTTTGTTTTCATTCAATATATTGAAAATAACCTCAAGCTGTTTACACATATATGTGTAGATTTATGAATTGTATTATCTGGCTTGATCCTTACAAAATGGACAAGTGGCTTAAAGAATTCTTGCAGAGAAGCAGGAATTGAAGGTCTTACTAATAGTGTAAGCATACATGGCAAGAAAGAGTCAGAAGTGTCCCTTCTCCCACTCTATTTGCACTTTTGGTTAGCCAGATGACAGGGTAAAAACAATGGCAGTCTAAGCAGAGCTGACAAGGATATGGTCAAAATGTCTTGAAATAGTCACAAAGACTATATGAAATGTGGATTTACACCCACTGTCATTGTATTAACCTAGTCTTACGTGAATATTGTGTTTTGAAGAATTAACCCTAATTGTGTTTTAAGGATTAACTAATGACTTTTGAAAAGTATTTCATGTTATCTTTTGAAATTTCTATTTCCATATTTGTTAAAACATTCCTAATATGTTAGTCCATTAGTGCATCTCCATATAAATAACTATACTTATATTGGGTATATGTGCTGAAACGTATTTAACTGCTAAGCATGTACGTCCACTAGGTTAAAGCCATGCAAATGTGAGTGTGGGCTGTTCTTGATGGGCCACTTACCGTCATCATGTCACACTGCTCTCACATGGTGGGCTGACCCCAGGGCCAGCTCAGGAATGTGTGGTATTAGTCACCATGGTAATGGCACAGCTGGGAGGGGATGGGTCATAAAAAATTCATCACCACTATCGATTTAGAAATTAATTCAGATCACACATCCTTCCGAGGTCTGGGCCTCTTTGCTTATAGAACAGGCAACACTTGACAAAATGTAACTGATTTTCAAAAATACATATTATGGACATTGCATGAGCATATGCAGTGGTTCATATGTTTGGAAGTGATTGACAACAAAAACGTAAATTACTCTTTGTCAAGCATTTTGTTACTTATTTTAACCTCACAATCATCCTATGAGGTAGAGACCACCCTTACTCTATGACAAGGAGAGAAAATCAGTGAGCTTAAGTGACTTGACCAAGCTTACATACCTAGTAAGAATAGAACCAGGATGCAAACCTAGATAAATTGCTAGCAGCCAATATATTATTGCTCATTTGTTTCCACAGGTAAAAATTCATTTGCATTTTATCAAGTTATCTAGTGATTTGAAGGTGTTGACCATTTCTAGACATGAAACGCTCGGCAACAGTAGGTCCCATGCCCTGAGAGGAAAAGCAAGATGCTCATGCTGAGGCCTGGGAAGAAAAGAATCTTCATTTCTTCTATTAGGTGGTGGAAGGCAAGCCAGTTCTGGTTGAGCTTATTGACACTATGTCATCTTATGTCATTTTTGCAGTGCAAGGTCTGCGGTTTTTATGAGCAAGAGGCCCCTTTGTCTCACAGTTTTTCCCAAGGTGTTCTACAGAGCATCAGATAGAAACCTAAATACAATAAATGTACAACTCTCTCTGTTAACAGGACCATTGCCAACTATTTGGTGTGGAGGATGGTTTATTCCAGAATTCCAAACCTTAGCAGGCGCTTTCAGTATAGATGGCTAGAATTCTCACGGGTAAGTTTAAAAAAGATTGTAATGTTATATCTGTCGAGGCAAAATTTTTCCTCTCCCTTTTAAGGTTCTTCTGGCTGATCTAAAAATCAGACTGACAAGACAGGTTAACAGGAGAAAATCAAACAGAAGTTCAGTAACATGAAAACCTCCAGTTTGCTTGGGAGAGACCCAGGAAAGCTGAGCAACTCCCAGAATGTCAGAAGCCAGCACCATAAATACCATCTTCAGCTAGAGACAAAAGAAGATGTTGGGATGGGGGGGAGGGGGGGTGCAGGGAGTCAGTTTTGGGAGGTTTTCAGGCAAAGCAAGTTAACCAGGGGTACGGTTGTTAGGCCGATTCAAGTCCTTGCCTCCTCCATTAATTAGGGTTTCTAGAGATTTAGAGTGTACCTCCTCTTCCAGGTAGAGAGAGATGCCCTTACACATGGGATTTCCCTTATGCATGTAAATGTCTGTTACAAAAGAGTGACTTCTATTTCCAGAGCTCCTCTTGTGTCTGCTGTTTCTTAAAAATAACCAGCGTAAAATAATCCTTGTGTCAAAGAGGCATATCTTGCTGGGGGTTGCAAAATTTGCCCCCCTGTGCAGTCCTGGCTAACTTCACCTGCTGGAACAGTCCATATATTAAATAATCCACTAAAAATCATCTCGAGGGATTGGACTGAGAGAGTTTTGTATCTGTGTGTGTGCTTGCTTGCTTTTTATTGAGGTAACCTTACGTACAGGGAAGTACATTTGAGCTCTACTTTGATGAGGCATATAAAACTATTTAAGGCACCACTTGGGACCATCCCAGTGTTTTCACTCTCCCACTGTTATCACTCCTTTCTCCCCCAGTGTTTTTAACTGGATCGCTGTGATTATAGTTTTACTCTTTCTTAGTGATATATTTGTAATTGTCTTTTACTGTCAGATTTCTGAATATTCAAAATATGCATAATATATGTATCAGGTGGTAAAGTTTCACCTTTAATTTGGGAACAGAGTTTTGTCTTTAATTTTACTTTGGTCTTCATTCAATCTTTGAATTTATCTTAATTCTGTTAGGCCAAAGAGGCTAAAATTTTCATTTTCTGGGACCTGGCTCAACTGCCTAAAACACTTTTGTCTCCCCTCTCACCTGGCTCTTTGATCTTTGCTTCTCTCTCACTTGTTTTCCTCTTAACTTACAGAGGTGTTACTCTTGTGTCTTTTTCAGAGGATTTTTGTCTGAGAACTTCTCCCACTAATAGAGAACGTAAGGATTTTATGGCTTTCTTTTTTCATTTTAAGGACTTTTGTGACTTTTAAAAAATACTGTGTTTTTCCTTAACTTGAAATTGAGTGAATGACAGATTTTGTAAGCTACGATTTCATTTAATAGACATTTCAGTTATTAAAGAAACTGGTAAGAACAGAAATTCTCAGTGCACTGTTATTCTTGAGGAGTAACACAATTGTTTTGGATACATTTTGGCCCTTAAAGTCACTATAATATTGAGTTTTATAAGAACAGCATAAAACAACTATACGTAATGAGGTCACATCAAAGGGTTAAGCTGCAAAACAAGTAGATTATAGATATGTATGTGTGTGTGTATTTTTAACTCCTATGGATCCTGTAAGAGGTGCTGCCCAGCTGCTTTCCCCCCACCATGAAGAGGAAGAGAGAGGTGGAAGCAGTAGTGTGTGGAAATTTGAAGTTAGATATGGGGACGTTTCTTTAGTGTAAAGTGCTAAATATAATATTGAATTGCCAAAGACAGTTGCAGGCTCTCTCTAGAGGTTTTAAAAATAGATTCATTCCTTACCTCTGAAAGGGGTTGTGTTACCAGAAAGCAGGGGAAGCATTTTAGGTAGAATTTAGGTAGAATTCCATTCTCCCTGTACCGACAATCTGGGTCTGACACTGTGCACAGGGTGCCTCCAGCTGCCATTCCCAGGGCCTCCCCCGCTCACTGCCACCTGCACCTGGCATTTTGAGCACTCCCAACTGCCAACCTCCAAGGGCAGTTTATACAATATTGATTTCTTTGCTTTCATCACTAAGTCTAAACCTTTGACTCTGCCACGTCCGGCTTTGGAACCTCCTTACTTGTTTATAAATGTTTTCTTGTAATGGTTTAATTGGGACAGATGGGAAAACATTACATCTGTGTTTTCCTTGGTCACTGATGTGTTCTTTGCTATGACCCTGTAAATATGCTTCCTGGATTGTTCATGGTGGGCTGTGTGCTCCTTAGCCTTGTGAGTGCCCTACCCAGGGCAAGGGAACCGTCGCTGGGCAGGAACTTTGATCACGCATTGATTTTAAACATTTCCTGGTAGAACTTCAGTTCTCTGTAGACTTTAAAGACTGTATGGACGCTTGGAGAGCATTCCCTCATGTCCCTGCTAACTGCAGAAAAGCTATGCCATTGTTCCAATCCTTCTTTTCATAAGGAAAGTTGGAATGAAATGATAAATATGTTATTGTCCACTGTCAAAATATTTTCATTTAGTTTTAAATATAACTGGGTCAAGCAGAAGTGGTTTCTTCATCTGCTTTCACCTTTGGCTCTGTTATCTGACATGTGCGTGTGAGTTGGGGTGTGCAGTGTTCTGTAGACTGTTTTCTGCAGGTTTGAATTTTTTTCAGCCATAGGTTTTATCCATGTGAACTTCAATCTGGATCAATGATCTCCCACAGGTAATCCAGGGCACCACAACTTTGTTGCCTCAATGGGACAAATGTGTCAACTTCATCGAAAGTGCCCTCCCATATGTTGTTGGAAAAATGTTCGTGGATGTGCATTTCCAGGAAGATAAGAAGGAGATGGTAAGTGGTGCTCCCTGCCTGGTAAAAACAATGGCAGATGTGACACAGATAGGGTCAGCAGGCCAGTGTCAGCCTTTGAGTGATGAATCTAGACAAGAGCTTTGCTTCAAAGAGATATTCCTACACTATGATATTAACTAAAAACTCAAACTCAAACCTAGACGTACTCATGAAAATTAAGCAAATTTAGAGGTGAGAAAACAAGTCTGACATCATGTCACACAGAGTCAGAATTCTTCTGGTAGAAGTTAAATGTGTTGAAGTCATGCTTAGTAAAAAAGGGCCTAGATAATTTTATGATTAGATATTTGAACTGCTGTAATTACAAACAGTAGAGGTTTTCTCGGTAGGCCTCTTTGTTTTAGAGATGAGGGAAGCTGAAGGCCCAGAGGTGAAGTTGTTTGTAATGCATTTAACAACTGTTGAATGGCTTAGAAACAGGAATAAGATGCAGATTTTTTCCTCCTCTCCTTAACAAACACTGGTTTCTAAAAACTTGAAGTGTGGCATTTATTTCCCAGAAAACACCCTATCTCTATATTTTTTCATAAATTAAAAAAATCCTTTTGTTTCGGAAATTGCTAACCATATACAAAAGTGGAAAAGAGCCACAGAATAAACGTCCATGTCCCTATGATCTATGGCTATTTGTAATTGCTGTAACGGCGTCAGTGGCGCAGCCAGATACACCTAAATAAAGGTGAAGTTTAGCTTCATTCGTCTACTCAACAAATATTTTTGAACACCTATTATATGACAGGAACTGTTGTAGACACTTGGGATACAGCAGGGAACAAAACAAAGATCCCTAAACTCATTGAGTTGACATCCTGATGGGTGGGGATGGACCATAAAAAATCAACACAATGCATAAGTTAACAAGTATGTTAGGAGATGATAAAGGCTCTGGACAAAAGAAAAAGGAGATCAGGGTAGTGCTGGAAGGTGTGGGTGTATGGGAAGGGTTGCAGGATTAAATAGGATAGTCAAGGAAAGCTTCACTGTGAGGATAACAGTTGGCAATAATTTGAAAAACGTGAGAGAATCAGACATAGCAGCTGTCTGGGGGAAATGTGTCATAGGCCTGTGGTACAGGTCGTGAGGAAGTCCTAAGGCAGGGATGTGGTATATTTTGCTCCCTTTTACTAATAACCATCCATTGTAGTTAGTCAGATGCAGATATATGAGCAGCATGGATGCAGGTGGTCAGTAAACACTGACTCTAAAGGCAAAGACATCAAGTCTGTTAAGTCATGATAATTCAGATGTTGGAATTACGTGCTTCTACATAATACGAACTGGTTGATATTGCGTGTTGATATGTAATACATAACTGTGTATTACGTGTTGAGTTTGCTTTGGAATACCATGAATCTAAGTATATTTACCTTGATTTTTGGTGTCTTTTGATACTTGGAAAGTTATCTGCCAAGTTTGAAACTTTATATTTGAACCTGGAAGTCCCCTTCTTGCAAATAGTTCCACTGAAGAATTCATGTCTTATTTCAAAATATTTGATATTCCCATTTTTTCTTTCACTCCTTGTTTGGAGTAAATGGATTGAGAATTTATCAGATAATCACAGTGGTAACATTATAAGCTCTGGGAAGGATGTAAAAACAATTAAGGGATAATGGAGTTTTTTTTAATCTAGAAGGAATTTTTCTTTGGCAGTAGAAGAGTTATAAGTAATATGAAAGGTATGTGGATTAATTTGTTTTTCTCAGTTCTGGTTCCTTTTTCATGTGTCAGGGTGTGGCTTTCTAAAAGTTGATTCTGGCATTTTCTCCCCTTGTTTTGATGTACATGGGATATGGAAACAGTGTAATAGTTTCACAGATACTCATCTATTTCACATAAAATTATTTGCCTCCCTTATGCCTGAACTTTTGCCTCAGGGAATGCTTAAGATGGAAACTTATAAGAGAAATAGCTGGCTTTTTATAGCCTTGTTACAGGGCTCCCATCCAAGACCCACCTGGAACCACTAATTTACTTGAAAAACATTCTGTATTATTGGCTACAGCCCCCAGCGGCACCCCCCCAAAGAGAAAAACAGAATCCCTAAAGGGAAAAACTCCAGGGCCTCTAACTCAGAAGGAAGGCTGACATTGTTTTTACGGACGTTGTTAAGCAAATAAATACAGTGTCAGAAGGTTAAATTTCACGTACTTCTCAGAACTTTAAGGTCTATAGTAATCACCTTAGGATCCTGTTAAAATGCAACTATCTTTTTAACTTAGGTCTGGGGTAGGACCCCAGAATTTGCATAACAAACTCGCAGGGGACACCATACTGCTGGTTCAGGACCACACTCAGAGAAGCAAGGCCTTTGCATCATTTGTTTGTAAGCAGTTACACCAAAAACCCAGCCCTGGTGATTCAGGTGGGCAGGGCAGGCCTTTGACTGAGACACCAGTACTTGGATTAGTTTGAGTAACCAGTTGAATTTTCAGATCATTGAAAATGTTCCTGATTCAGATTGGTTTTAATGGACTGTGCCAAACTGTGTGGGGGCCTCCAGGCCTCTTCTTGATTCGCACCCCCCAGCCCCAAACTGTTTAGTTTTCCTTTGAAAATTGGTACCTTGGCTTCTCTAGGGAACTTCCTGCTTCTCCTCAGTATTTCTGTTTCTATTGCCTCGTATTGGTGGGGTTGACCCCAGTGCCTCTGCTTGGCATTCTTTCTTATGGACGGTGAGAGAGAACAGTTCATTCTGAGGTATCTTTTGCAGAGGAGAAAGCACAACCCCCACCTCACCCCACAGCCTACCAGTGACCTCTTCCTTTTTACTGGGGAAAACACAATTCTCTGTTGTGAGTTAGGACTTCCTGTGTGCAAGTGTGCGAGTGCACACAGACACAAAGTTGCACTCATATTCACTCACACTTCCCTGTGGGACTTTTACAGATTTAATTAGAAATGGGAAGAGTAGTATGCACAAAAAAAGGAGAGTCCTTCAACAGAAAGTCACCAAAGAGGCGATATGGAACAATCTCTTGCCTTTCATATAGTGGGACAGGGCCTTAACCCATGGGGGACTGGCTGGAGGACAGGCCAGTGGAGTGAGAGGACGCAGTCCCAGAACTGTCTGGACAGCCACCGTCTTTGTGACCTAAAGTAGCACTATCGAATAGACCTTAAACATGAGCCACAGATGTACTTTACACTTTCTAGTGGCCTCATTAAAAAGTAAAAGGAAACAGGTGAAATTAATGTTAGTAATGTTAAAAAACAAAATTCAACCCAGTGAATTTGAAAATCTAATTGGCTTTATTAAGCAAGTCAGGAATCCAGCAGCATCTCGTCTAACAAGCAGAGAGCTACTCCAAGGAGTTGCGCAAAATGGAAGGTTTTTATAGGAAGGAGGGTGAGGCAAGAAGTTATTAGCAGAAGAAAAGAAAGGATTATTTCAAGTAAGGCCACCAACCCTTAGGGAGAAGAGCAGAGGGTCTTATCATGCTGATTTATCCCATCTTCTTTCCTGGGGATGCAGAGGGCTCATGTGACAGATTACCTCATTGGTGCAGACCAGAAAATTCCTGACTGATGACATTTCTGGGAGAGATTGAAATTGCAGTTAGGTTAGGTATCAAGCCCTGCTTTGGTGACTTGGCCTTGTAGAAGTGACACCATTTTGGGCCTGTGGTTTTCTTTTTAACAATAATATATTTTGTTCAACCAAATATAATTTTAACAAGTAACTAATATAAAAATTATTAATGTGATAGCTTATATGCTTTATTTCATACTAAGTCTTTGAAATCTCACATGTATTTTACACTCACAGCACATCTCACTGTGGGCTGGCCACATTTCAAGTGTTCAGTTGCCACATGTGGCTGCTGTATTGGACATGTGGTTACCATACTGGGCAGTACCCCTCATGAGAACTGAAGACAGATTCCCTCAAGTTCAGTGTGGTAGGACTCAGTCCCTGGGTCAGAGGGTGCTAGCAGACAGGTTTCAGAGGCTAGGGTCATTTCAGGAAGGACTCCAGTGACACTGGAATTCATAGCCTTAGTATAGGGGTGCATGTTGGAGTCAGGCTGCTACTTGGTGAGGGTGTTTTGGGTTTTCTGGGATACCAATTCAGAGGAGGACACAAATTGCAGGCCCCTCTCTGAGGTTAGTACTTTAGTTTCCGTTGGCTCAGGGACTGGGTGAATAGCATCTGCAAGTTAAGCATCTTCAGTGCTTCAAAGGTACAAAGGATTCAGTCAAGTTGAAAGCCAGGGGTTCTAAGCTCACATACCCTCACAGTGAGTAACATTAAGTAAAATAACAGAGCACAGCTGGCTAGGTGTCAGCAAAAGTCAGGGCAAATACAATGATGAATGGTAATTGCCCCCCACCCTTGGCCTTGGTGTCTGGGACACAATAGAGGTGAATAGGAATAAATGTGCTGTCTAGAATTTAGCTCAGGTTATGTTCATGCAGGACGCCTGCCTTCCTGGGTTTCTGGGTGTTTTGTTGTTTTCTGAGAGATGTGAGAAATACAGATTTTTATGTGAAATCTTCCACATTTTAAATCATGGTCAATATTTTGGAGGCCAAACTAAACATGTTCTGGGGATACCATTTTGTGCCTTTTACACTAACACATTTTCTCTCTCCCTATCCCTTTAATCTTCCGAGCCAAAAATCAGGACCTTGTCTATCAGAGAACTTTAATTTTTTATCATTTTTAGAAGAAGATCATGCCTAATTTAAAAATACAGTTTATTAGCTAAACATTTAGCAAGTTGCTTTTGTGGAAAGTTATACACACAATGTGAAAGTGGGGCTCCTCCGAGAATCCATCTATATTGTTGCTGTAAATGGAGATGATGCTCTTGTCCCATGTGACAAATCCTGACCTGTATGCTCATAACTAAGTGACAGGACAGAGGATTAGCAGTATGTATGTGGGGAGGCGGGATGTCTAAAGTTACCACTTGCTGTATTTCTCTTCCATTTCCTTTTTATTAATGATGATTTATATCTGTAATGTATGAATAAATGTCCCAGATATGATATATACGTCCATGGAGGGTAGGTGAAGATCCCAGTGATGGGAAGGGAAGGGGCATGGGCCTCCTGTGACAGCAATGGTTAGGATATAGTGTTTTAAAAATCTGCTAATGATAATAAAGTAGCTAACTTTTACTGAGGTTCTACTGGATGTCTGCACTCTTCTAAGTGCTTTCAATGTGTGAACTCATTTAATCCTCTTAATGGTCCTATTAACTGCTATTGTTGTTCCCGTTTTCCAGATGAAGAAAGTGAGGCTCAGAGAGTTTTAGTGAATTGCTTTAGGTCATAGAGCTTAGAAATGGTTTAGGTGGGTTTAAGCCTAGACAATCTAGCTTTAAGTCTGTGTTTTATTCCTGTATTTCTCTCTGAAAAATACTTGAATCTTCACTAATTTTATAACTAGAATAAGGAAACCCTAATGAAGAGACTTCTTAGTGACCTGTCCTGTAATTAATTCACCCTTATCAGGAAGTTACTTATTCTAATATTAAGATGGTCTAAAAATAAAAGGCATACATTCCCTATCTCTTAGCATTTTAGAAATAGGAAACAGTTGGAACAGATTTTGCTTCTAGTATTTCAGTATTTTAAGGACAAATACAGTAAAAGCTTAATTTACATCAAACCAGTTGACACTGCATTTTTGCATTCATATAATTTTCAGAAAAAAGAGGGAAACAATAAGAAACACGCTGATTCAGAGGAGGATATCAGAGATTTCATCTGAAAGCAACTTTCCAGGGGTGTCTTTGGCTCAGTCTACATGCTGAGCTCAATTTCCAGTGTTTTGTACATATATCACTCTGAGGAGTGATCCTTGGTGTCTGGAATGGTGACCCAAGGCTCTGTAAGGTTTTTCATCAAAAAAGACTTTTAAAAAATGTTTGCCATTCTTTAGTTACTAAGACAAATGTGGTCATGTACATCAGAACAATTTTCTATTAGGTGTTGATGCAAAAACCCGAATACAAACCCAAAACATCTTTCTGCTTTAGCTGTAGTTTCTAGAAAATTAAGTGTAGAGTTCCCATATGAGCATTTTGGCTGACATAAGTTCTTCTGTATTAAATCATATTTTATTTTATTGTATACACTGTATACCCAAACTATCTTTATTCATGTATGTCATCTCTGCCAATAGGCATGGTTTTGCTGCTACCTCACATTTTCTGTGTGTTTGTTATAAGGTGAACCCTGTTAAAGAAAACAATATTCTGATACTTGTTAAAATGGTAAGGAAGACTTTATTCAGGACTATTGTAAAAAATGTAAAGACTATTACAGTAGGGGATTGAGATCAGTCTTAACTCTGAATAAGAGCAAAGATAGCTGGGGATTTATGGCCAGTGAGCAGTATAAGGGGGCTCAGTGGATGCAAAATTACTAAGAGGAGACATTAGGGGTAAGGGAACTTTTGCTCAAGGCAGGCCAGGGTGATTAGATATCAACGGTGAGGGATGGGAAATCTGATCAGATATGGAAGGTGCTCAGATATCAGGGGTGAAGGTATTCTCTCTAAACCGACTTACCAGGATTCTTGCTAAAACTGGGCTGTGCAGGCCTGGCAAGGACAGCATGGGGGCTAAGGCTGAGACCTAGTCAAGAAGAGGACTTAGAGGAAACTGACTAAAGTTTGATCAGGAAGAGAGTCTTGGTCTACCCACAAAAGCACAGCTAAAGTCACGGTCTCTTAGGCATTAAAACATTCGGTATGCAGTAGGTTAATTTAGTTAAAGAGGAGTGAATCTTTTATTATACTTCAGATTTAGACTTTACTAAATGAAGAATTCAAACTTTACTTACTGTGTAAAACAATCACTCATTTCTCCTGCACTCTAGTGGCTTATCCTTTTTTCCCTTTATGGAAAGACACTGTTCATGTCACTGTAGTACCATCGATGATCTACAGTGTCTTCCAATTTTCTCAGCTGCTCCACGTGAGCAGGTCCAGTAGTAATTCTTATCCCCCAAGCAGCTTTCTCCTCCTACCCCGTACTGCTGCAGCTGGGGCTGAAGACTTAAGTACCCACATGGGTCCAATTGTGGTGGTAGAGTTTGAACTTGCAACCTCCATACACTAGGAGTTCACGTCATTAGTGAGCCAAGGTAATTGAATTGATATAGTGCCATTAATATTCAAATTCTGCAACTACCCCACTCACTGTTTCTCTCAGTGGTTGAGTAAATGAGATGTAACTCTAACATTGGTGGCAGAAGTCACATGAAAGTCAGTGTCATGCATTATAGCAATACCCTTATCCTGAGGGGTGCTTCTTTTTTTGCCTATGTGGCTAACTCACAAGGGTGGTTCTCAGTACAGCCATTGTACAGATAAAGATAAAGCTCCCTTCAGCACAAGTCACGCAAAAGAAGGCTATTCTCTCTAGCTACCACATCCCTGTTTTTGTTTGTCTGGTCGATGGTATCAGCTTTAATACCAGTGTCAGTTTCTCTGGGTCTTTGCTGAAGACCTGTCTGAATTAAGGCAAACCAAAATGATTCAAGTTTTAAAAGGCTTTTTGACATAGTTATAAAATATTGGCCTTATATAGAAATTAACACCCAGTTTTCTTCAGAGTTACTAGTATCTCATAGCCCAGCTCTACCCTTATCAATACAGGCAAGTTAGTTAACCTCTTTGTGCCTCTATCTTCCTGTTTACAAATGGTGCACACATTGCTGCTGCTACAGTAGTTCCTCGAAATGATCAGTCATGAAACCTTGGTGGCCTTCACCAGGAAGCAGTTTTCTTGTGCTCCTGGAGTCCATTAGTGGGCCCCCGAGCAGCTCTGGTTCTTTTGACTGGGCTTCTTGACCATCTAGGGGTTGGCTAGTCTAGTCTGGCTTTGGCAGAGGTGGTTGGGATGACTTGGGCGTGCTCGGGTGTTTGCCTGCCTTCCTCCTGGCTAGCCTGTGCGTGTTCTCTAGTGAAAGCAGAGGAGCGAGTGAGCAAGCAGAACCACATGAGGCCTCTTGAGGCCCAGGCTCAGAACTGGCAAAACGTCATGCTCGCATTCTGTTGCCCAAGCGAGCCACAAGCTAGTCCAGGTTGACAGAGTGGGGAAACTGCAGTCACACAGTGAAGGGCGTGGCTAAAGGAAGGAGTGTAGAATTAATGTCATCACTGCCTTGAATCATAAATAACGATAGAAACAGTGCCACGTTGGTGTGTGTGGAGGACTGAGTGAGATAATCCACATAGAAGGCTTAGCTCAGTGCCTGCTGCATAGTAAGTGCTGGGTGAACGTTAGCTACTGTTATCACTGGGTACCATGCCTAAGAACAGTTATAAAGAGAGACTTCATACCATCAAAGTCCTGGCGTGGACTGGTGGCAACTCTACTACATTAAGATCTCCTCTGATTTCTCAGAAAGAGGGAGAGGGAGGGAGGTGCCTGGGGTGGAGGAGGGGGGCAGTTTGCTGTTTCTAGTCCTCCATCTATGCCCGGTGTAGTAGCTTTCAGTTGGGATAAAGATCCTTTTAATGCTAGTGCCCTGGCGCATTCCAAAACCTGCCCTGTCATTAAATGCTAAATCTGGCTGATAGGAGAGTTTTATGAAATGAGTCAAGGAACCAAATATAATTTCTATAACAGATTCAGGTTTCACAACCCTCTATGGGCTAAATCTTGTTACAACAATGTCATCAGACCCCAATCCTGACAGTTCTTCTTTAAGCAATCCTTGATAAAATGACATCCAACAAAACACCTTATTTCGATACGAGAGTTGTTTTGGAATAAGTGCGGACACTAGTCTTGCCCTGGTCCTTGAGTATGCTCATAGCTGGTGGTGACACATTTGTCACACCTTTCTTGTTGTCCTCATCTCTGGCTAACACTGGACACTGTTGCCTTTGCCACATATTATTGGCAACAACCTTGTCAAGCAGATCTGAGCAGAGCAGTGCACTGCAAAGACCCTGCACTGGAAGTTCATTCACTCAAACAAAGCATTTATGCCCTCCAACTGAGCTGAATTTCGGAAGAATCCAGGCAGAGTTACCAGCTGGGGGAAGTTTACCCACAGCCATAGGCTAGACCATTATGAGACTGGTTGACTTCTGAATATTATTCTGGTCTCTAATCTATTCCCTCCCAGGGTGGGAGAGTGGAAGACAGGAGAAGACAAGTTACAAAATTGGAACACAGTCTGTTCATACCCAGTAAATATGAGTTTACTCCTTATTACCTCCACCCTAGTCTTATCCTTTTTCATAGAAGAATGCGCTAAACTCCTATACCACCGACCAACAGGCCTTCATCGCCTATCTAGGGCCCAAATCACTTGATGCTCTTTTTTCCTTTTGCCACATGTTTTGCAAGTTTGTTAACCTGATAAACTGGTACAATTTCTTTTATTTGCTCACTTGGCTGCCAGAATTTTCTAACTATCCTTAGTTTTTCTGGCTTAACCACTTCTGCCATCTCAATATGGGTTTCTTCTTATTTTAATACCATTATTATATTTTTTTGTCAGGAGTCAATTCAAACTCATTGTAATAAATAGTTACAGTATAAATAATGAATCAATGATTATTTAACATTTATTAGTACATTGATTTATTTAATGTGTGTATTTCTAGTAGTGACAGTGTCCAGAAAGAAGAGTTTTAGGAACTTGCCTCAGATTGCAGTCTATTTCTTCAGAGTTAACCACATAGATTATTGATAATGATTTGCATTTTTCACATTCACTAATTAAGTGGTTAGAACTTTAAGGAATCTTGCCTTGCTCTAGACCAATGGGGAGACTGGAGACTTTTAATTTTATCTTTTATTAAGATATTACTTATAATTTCTAAATATATTAAAGAGGAAACCCCTACCATTATGCCTTTCATTTAAGAATTTTATTAAAATTACATAAGATTAAAGCACTCAATCAACCTTGAAGTTGTTTCATTTTTCTTTGTTTTTTTGAATTTCATTAGCCCATAGTTATTTCTACCAGCTATATTATAGTTAGAGAATCCTTCTTAGCCATCTGTCCTGACCAGGTGGGCATCTCCAATCTCAGAATGGCCTGGGCTAACTTACTGAATCATTGGATTTCCACAAAAATCTGTCTTTGGAATAACTGCTACACATTAGCATAAATAAAAGATAGTTGATTCAATTTCACGTCTTTGCTAGATACCACCAGGGGTTTTGAAAAGCATAAATCAACTTCTATTTATTAAACATCTGCTATATGTTTTACATGAGATTTGAAATCATATCATGCAAAATCATATCACATGAGATGTAAAATGATAAAACTAACAATGTTCAGTTTGCAGAACACTTTTTAGTTTGCTTATATATCCATTATCTCACTTGATCCAAATCATCATTCCTTTTCTCACAGCTTACAGATGATGTTGGGGAGACCAAGTAAGTGTAAATGGCAATTGAACACACACCTGTATTGTTCTGATTATAAGCCTAATGGGAACTCAGAAAAGGGACTGAAAGTGTGGCTTTAAGTGTTTGGGATTCTTAGGTATGAGGCATGCTCTGAGTTGGCCAGTAGGATTTCTTTATTGCAGACACAAAGCTTTGAAAGACATTTGTGGGGAAGTTGGGGCTCCTATGGCCAGGATCCTCACTGAACTTAAACCACCTGATGATGTAGCTGGCCTGTTGCTAGGCTACTGCTTCTACACCTTTAGGCAATAAGCTATTATCGCACTATATAGAAAGCTCGGCCCAGTGCTCTGGGGGGAGGCAGAGACGCTAGTGCTCGACCTACCACCTGGAGAACAAGCTGGGTAATAAACCCTTTCACCCCAAAGAACATTTTGCTGTCAATTTCTTTGGTCACATTGAATCCATAGGGAACTTGCCCAGGGCTGAAACCCATTGGCAAGACAATTGGCGAAGTCAGTAGGGTTCATTGTTGATCAAGGAAAAAGACAGGCTGCCCTTATGGGATGGTGTGGGGAAGTTGGGGTTCCTATGGCCAGGATCCTCACTTAACTCAAACCACCTGATGATGTAATTGGCCTGTTGCTAGGCTACTGCTTCCACACCTTTAGGCAATAAGCTATTACTGTGCTATATAGAGAGCTCGGCCCAGTGCTCTGGGTGGAGGCAGAGACGCTAGTGCTCGACCTACTGCCAGGAGAACAAGCCGGGTAATAAACCCTTTCACCCCCAAGGACGTTTTGCTCTCAATTTCTTTGGTCACATTGAATCCATAGCGAACTTGCCCGGGGTGGAAACCTGCTGGCAAGACACATCACAGCTGAAATGGGGGAAACTGACTCTTCCGTCTCAGAGAAGCATTGACATATATCCTTCAAATGCGTTAACAGAACCATCCTGACCCATTGTCTATATGATGGCAGAAGGTAAGGAGAGGCCAAAAGAGGAGCAGGGGAGACAGTTTATAATTTACTAAGATGGGAGACTCTCACTGAAAAAAATCTTCCATGGCAGGGTAAGAGGGGCATGTATGTGCATGTGTGACTCACCAGTGTCTGGTTTCTGATGAACACTGTGGTCAAAATCCTGGGGTGCAAAGAATGAAAAGGGGAACCAGGTTTTAAATAACTCTGACTGAGGAGAAGAACCAACAACTGCCTGTAGCTGACTAAATGGACTTTATTTTGAATGTGGATCTGTAAAATCTGAAATAAATAGATGCTTAACAAAATGCTGCTTTGCCCAGTGGGCCCTAGTCCTGGGTGTGGCAGATTTTATCATAATAACGTTTGGGTTCGTTTTTATATGTTATATTTTGATTTTTGACTCTAAATAAATATTTTCTATGGATAACTTTGGCTTATGACTTCCACTTGAAGTGATTTCTATTAATGTTACATGCTGGCTGGTGGGGGTATTAGGTCAGGGTTTGGTGAAGAAATGCTATCTCTCTTTTCTTATTTTGAAATTATAGCAGGCTTTTGCTGCCTCAGGGAACATGACTGAAGGTGATGTTATTATGTGATGCTGTAGAAAAGTCTGAAGATAAAAATCAGAAGTGTTTAGTGATTCATCTTCTTAGTTCCAGCATGCTACAATCGTTATTTGTCTTATTTGCATTGACATGCCAACCAATGACATTAATCACCTTCAGAGATTTCCCTTGTTCTGGAAGTTTGCTGGGCTTGTTCAGCGCCATTTCACAGAAAATGTTATACAATAAATCTGTAAAGTCTGTGAAAAGGAAAAAATCGAGGACCTACACTGAGGCCGGGGTGGGAGTGGTGGTGCCTGAGACGACTGGGGCAGACGGCAACTGAGGCTCATGGGAAAGTAAAGGGGAGTGATTGCTTGGTCTCTGACGTCTGTGAGGGCCACAAAGGGAGTGCATTATCGAAGTCTGCATTTAGGGAAGACATAGGTGGCGGGGGCGAGGGGAGAGAAGGGAAGGGAGAGGAAGAAGGGAGTTGCATGAGGCAGCTGTTTGTCATTCTTCATCTGGGCAATAGGCTGAAGTCTCTGTCTCTTTATTTCCATTTGGAATGCCAGTCAGCAGGGTACAGACTGAGAAGTTTGAAAACCTATGCAAAATGCTTAAAACGATCCTCAATTCGGTAGCCATTTTAAATGCCCAGGAATGGCCAGGGAGGGTCCTATGAAACCAAAGTGCTTCAAGAGAAGTATCTGGAAGCACTCAGCCCCATTTTAATAGTAAGTGCAATACTTTGTGAAAATGCCCCAAAGAAAATAGGGGTAAAATGAACTTTAGATTAATCGTGTAACTGCAAAAATTTGATAGTACATATTTGCCAAAGATCTCTTTGGCATGGAGAGCTTATTTTGTTTTATTTGATTAAGTTATTTTAAGGCATAATGAAAGCAGGTTAGTTTTTCTACACTTTTGGCCACATAGTCTCCTCGGACATGGTTTGCATTTTTACTTACTGTCTAGGGGCTTTCTGTTATCGCTACACATGGGCTGGGGTTTTGAAAGGAAACTTTTCATTGCCCTCTTTGTCCTCGTCTGTAAATAGCTCTCTTCATGTTCTTGCTGTCAGGGTGCACAGAGCTGTGCATGAAGAAATTGAATCGCTCATAGAAACCTCCCTTTTAGCAGATCTTCGGAGAAATACACACCATTGTACTGAGACTCTCGGCCTTCCACCATCCAATATGTAGATTCTTCTGCACTCCTGTCCATTTTATTCTTCTCTGCGCTCATAACCCTGTCTCATGTCTAAGGTGGATCTTCCTGTCTATTTGCTGGACACCGTCCTCCTCGGCCTTCTCAGGGACCATTTGTGTCCTTTTTCTCTTACATGCTTTCAACCGCTTCCTCTTCACTGGATCCTGTCTGTCAGGATTATTTTTTTCAATTTTTGAAAAGACTTAATTTTTTAGAGACGTTGGAGGTTTACAGATCGCTGAGGGGAAGGGACAGATGTTTCTCCTATGTCCCGTGCTCCCACAGATGCAGAATCTCCCCCATTATCAATATCATTTACCAGAAAGGAATTTTATTTTTCATCAAAGATGAACTTATGCTGACACCATCACATCACCCAAAGTCCACAGGCTACCTTAGGGTTCACTCTTGGTGATGGACTTTCTATGGGTTTGGGCAAAACTATGATGACGTGTCCATCATTATTATATCATAGACTATTTTCGCCACCTTAAAAAGCCTCTGAACTCTGCCTATTCATTACTCCCCCTGACCCCTGACAACCACTGATCTTTTTACTGTGTCCATAGTTTTGTGTTTTCCACACTGTCATTGTTGGGGATGAAAAATTTTCCTCTACTCTCAAGGCTCTTCTCACTGTCTTAAGAATTACATTGATGTGGGACAGAGTAACATGAGAAAATCAAATTTAATTTTGTTTGTAAGGGAACCCCACAATCATAAGAGGTTCCCAGACAGAAAGGTAAAATGAAGCCTGTATACCACCGGGAGCCTAAGGAATGGGTGAGGCTTATTTTAAACCCTTCATCATTTAGTTGGAATCGTATAGTATGTAGCCTTTTCAGATTGGTTCTTTCACTTAGTAAAACACAGTTAAGGTTCCTCCCAAACCCAGAACCCTTAGACCTGTTTCTTTTCCCTTCATCTACTTCCACCTTATCTTTGCTTTCTTTCTTTCAGTAGGCAAGCCCCTTGACTGGGTTGTCCACACTTGCTGTCTCCACCTTGCCTGCACTCTTCATCCTGAAGATGGAGGGAACTAACCTGGCTTCTTCCCTTCTCTCACCTCCCCACCTAAACTTAATCACACGGTTCCATTGGTTTGGTCACTGAGGCCCACTTCTTTCCATCCCTACTAGCCTGCCCAAGTTTGAGAAGATGTTATTTCTCCTTTGACGTGAAGGCTGTGGGGCGGCTGATGTGTGCTTCTGCATGATGAGGTCATAAATGGGTGCTGGTGATTGCAGAGGTAGAAGAGCTACTTCCTGCAGATTTCCTTGTCATTTTGACGTCCTCCTTGTGGGAACTTGCTGTTTGAAATTTTGACTGCTGCATCTCTCTGTTGGATTCCCTTCTATTTCCCTGGCATTTTTTTCTCTGGTTTATGAGGAACACCTCTTTTGCTCCAGATGTTCTGAGCTCATGACGGTCATTTAGTCTGTGATTGGGTCCTGGCTCTGACCTTCCCTAGCTGTAAGAGTAAGAAGACATCATGGACTCTTTTGACTCTTATTTCCCTTGTTTCCAAATTGGTGGCTTCCCCTAGACCAGTGGGTCTCCATGCTGGCTGCACATGAGAATCATCTGGGGGTTTTTACAACTCCCACATGCTATTCCCAGACCAATGATATCAGCATCCCAATGCCCAGGCCTCACAATTGTTCAGAGTTTCCCTCCATGATCCCCGTGTGCAGACAAGGTTGAGAATCACTGACTTAGTGATTTTAAAGGACTTTTGCTCTTCTGTCATTTCACGTTTTTATCATGCCCCAATCCCAACTTGAGATTTCCCTCGATGTTTTTACTAAGTTGGGAAGAAATAGCTGTGAAGTTCCCCCCACCCCCTTCCATCTGCTGTTTGTTCTTATTTACATACGATGGAACCCAGCCCACTGATTTACAGCTCTGGTTCCCTTACAACTGTTATTGAACTGAAAACATAGCTGAAAACTTATTAAACAGAAAAAAATTATTTTGAGCTTTGTGCCGACAATTCATTATAGAGCTAGGGAAACATCTAAATTTCTTTTCTTCTACAACTAATGCTAAAAATGGATTTACAACGTCATAATCTCAAATGAAAAATTTAATTCTGGTGCCAAACGCAGTATTTATTCTTTCTTGAGTGTCCCATTAAGGAAACCAAAGCATCACTGAGGGAGAATGAAGTTTTGTGGCGTTTGCCCCCATAAACAGGCAGCGTCCCCCAGACTGCTCCGTGTGGGGCTCTGAAGCTGACCCAGAAAGGTGGGAAGAAGAGCCCGGGCAGGCTCTTCGTCACTGTGCTTGTGGTCTCTCTGGTCAAACACTTTGGAACAAGCCTTTCGGAGGGCAGCGTCTATAGCAGCCCCCTTCAGACCTACCATTTTAAAAAGTGAAATGCATATGACTTTTCTGCACTGCAAGGGAGTCAGAGAAGAGAGTAGGAAGATGACAGAGAAAAGCCAGGCATTTGCTTTCACCGCTGGCACTACGTTTGGAAAGACCTGGTGTCCTGACAGAGGTCTGGTTCACTCGCTGTCTTCTGTAATGCCAGTCTGAAATACACGGCCATGCTTTCGCTTTCTCTCTCAAACCCTTATTAAATTATTGAAATTAGTTGCTACCTTGAGAAGGAAGGGCTAATTTAGTAGCTACAGAGAGGCAAGTTATTAGTTCTAAACTTCAGCAAATTCCTTTCTCCATATAACCCTTTTACAACTGGACTATCATATTGTTCTCATGCCAAGAAATGATTAGTTATCTTTTAATGCTGGGGAGAAAAGGTGTTTTTCTGGGAAAATAAATATTGCCAGAGCATGGAGTTAAGCTGAAAGGAACCTGTTTCCTACCATGTTTACCATTGAACTATTTCTGGTGGCCCAGAAAACCTTGTCTGAAGCTTCTTGGTTTTGATGTCCTCTTTGGGTATTTCCTTGTAGATGGAGGAATTGATTGAGGGTGTTCGCTGGGCCTTTATTGACATGCTGGAGAAAGAAAATGAATGGATGGATGCAGGGACAAAAAGGAAAGCCAAAGAAAAGGTAAGGATTCTTTTTGATAAAAATAATAATGACTTTTGACTTAATGGATTTTATGCTCAACATTGACTGTGTAGTTGATTTTTATATTGACTGAGCTATTCACTCTGAATGACCCCAGAGTTAGGTATCTGTTTTGGGATGAATACATAGGTTTCCTTACCAGGAGGTAAGAGAAATAAGATCTGACTTTCCCTTTTTTGGACCTTGTTTTCAGTCACCTTGAAGTTCAGCCTTTCCTTCTCTCCTAATTGCCATTAAGAGCTGCATGGCTTGGTGCCCAGCAGATCTTGCCATAAACCAGCATTGGCTATGGCAGAATGCAGAGCAGTGGGAAGCCATAGGGAGCAGCTGGCAGAAGAGCCCTCTAGGCATAAAGAACAAAAAACCCGTATTGGCTGTATGTCCTTCTGCTCTGTACATGATGTGTGCAAAGGTCCTCGGACAGATCCTTTCCTGTAACCGAACAGGCCTATTTCTGAACAAATGATTTTGTACAAATGACTCAAATACCATGCCTATAAACTGTAGACCTGTGGTAGACCATTGTGTAGGAATTCAAGAATGTTTCCTAATAGAAGTGAACACTTGCTGGGCCTTGTAAAATCTTCTAGTACCATGCAACAAGATAAGGGAAAAAGTGAGACAAATATTAACAGCAATGCTGCTTAAAAATAACAAATAGGACCCATCGTGAATTCTAGATACTGTGATGTAGCTAGAGTTCATGTGAGTAGGAAACACCTGCTACATTCTTTATGGATGCTGCTTTCTAGCTGGGAGACTCCGAAATTAGGAGCATTTCTTCTTTACAGAGGTATCTTTGAAATTTTTCTGATAGCAACCAGCTGGAATGCCTGGACACTCTAGCTTTCTGCACCCTTCCCCAGCAAGGTCTGATTTAGTGGATGGAGGGTGCATCCTGAACATCTGTGATTTTAGCTGATCTCCCTGGTGATTTTTATTGCTACGCAAGCCCAGGGAACATTATTTAAGAGTCATACTGACTCATAGACACCGAGGACGGACTGGTGGTTACCATGAGGGAGGGGATGGGGTGGAGGGGAGGGGAGGGGAAGGGGGATAAAGGGGCACAGAAATTCTCAATCATATGTAGGCTGGTCACGGGGATAGTAGTATAACATGGGGAACATAGTCAATGATTGTGTAACAATCTTCCTATGTTGACAGTAGCTATACTAGTGGGGGTGAGGATTTAATAATATGGGGAACTGTTGAACCACTGTGTTGTAGACTTGAAACTAAAATAAGACTGTGTATCAGTAAAAAAAGTCATACTGAGTCATGCTGAGTATAAATATTTTTGCCTTATGGTCAAGAAACAGAGGGAGAGGATTTTTAGGGCAGTAAAACTACTCTGTATGATACTATAGTGGAAGACACATGTTATTATACATTTGTCTCAATTTATTGACTGTACAACACCAGGAGTGGGTCCTAATGTGAACTGTGAACTCTGGGTGATTATGATGTGTCAGTGTAGGTTTATTGATCGCAAAAAATGTAGTACTCCGGGGGAGGAGGATGTTAATGGGGGAGGAGGATGTGCATGAAGAGAGGCAGGGAGTATATGGGAACTCTGTATTTTCCTTTTGATTTTGCTGTGAACCTAAGACTGCTCTGAAAAAATGAAGTCTATTAAGAAAAAAACCCAAAGAGGTCAACATTCTGGGAATGCTTAGCCTTTTGAAATGAGAATGTGCAGAGGTTTAACAAGGATGTTTTCTAGAGCTCTGATACTCCTGAGATGGATAAACATCACCATACATATTTTTGTCAATAGATAAGAAAAGGCTGTTCACAGTTTACAGAGAAGGAAGAACTTGGGTGGCTGGTGGGAGTGGGAGGGGTTGGAGGAAGACCATGGGTACGTTTGATTTTTCTCCTCTTGAGAATCTGTCAAAGCTGTCTCAAGCCATGGAAGGTGCAAGTTGATGAAGGCAGGAGCATGCGGGCTGTGATGAGAAGCTCTCCAGATGGTAGATGAAACTTCTGGCCCTAGCGTGCTGTTTTTTTTTTTTGAAGGCTTCATTTATTTGCTGGGCTAGTTTGTGATATCTGGAACAGATGTGTCTTGCACTGGGCAGCTGGCAACTCGCACATGGAAACCCTTTATTCTAGCCTGACTCCTCCTGGACTGAGGGCCGCCGGTGCTTGTGGGTAGAGTGGTGAGGGGCTGTGAGTGTGGTGAATGGGTAGATGGCAGGGGAAAGTTGAGTACTGCAGTTAGCTCTTTGCGAAGTATAACTGATGATTGCCTCAGGGAGTCTCCTGAGTTGCATAAGGGAGTGGGGCCTTACAGTTCGGCCTTCTTAGGGAAGTGGCCCATGGGTCCTTCTTGAAGAAGGCTTATTCTCAGTCCTTCTAAAATGAGACATGTTTGTGTTTGCTCCCTGAGTTGCTCTCCAGTCTTATATTTTCTTTCAAGGAGAAACATCACCTTTTCTTCTAAAAGTCCTCTTTGAACAGTCTGCTTTCTCTGAGCTGAGTTCAACCTGCCAGGAACTCAGCTAACCCCTTGACAGGTGCAAATATCAAAGGCAGTTTTCCTACTGGATCTCACCAAATTCTCTGAATATTTCCTGCATTTCAGAGTTCAGAGAAGTTCCTTTAATAAAACACAATAAAGAGGGAATGTTATCCGAGCTTTCAGCAGCTCTCCAAGGCGGGTTAGCCTGGACCCCAGAAGATGCAGATTTTCTTTTTCCAAATTAGTGAACATGCAGTTCTGAAAATGACCTCTGGGTGGAGCTCATAGTACTCACAAAGGCGACATTTAGGTCGCTGAAGGCTTTTCCGCAGTTTACTGCTCTGGGGTTGTTTTTGAAAAATTATTTTTTTCTTGCCCTTTTTCTCTGCTGTCCTCGACTTGATTGCCTTTTAATAGTCAACAAGAAAGGAGAGGTTCTACTTAATAATTCCTTGAATCTTAGATGGAAATCTGTGACGATCTTAGGGCTTTGTCTTTCTGATACTGAGTAGCCCCTGCCTTAAGACAGGATTTGCCTGCATTCGAGGTGGAGGTGAATAAATTCGCCTGCTCTTCCTGGTATGACTTGGCACTATTCTTTGGGCATGTGTTGTATGCAGTGTATCACCCAGGCGGAAGATTTCTCATCAATAATAGTGCCCACACTGGGCCAGCGCTGAGTCACTTGGCAACCCATTGGGAAAGCTGGAAAAATGTTCTGATTTGCGAGAGGAAGAAGCTTTTCTTTCCCTCACGGTGAAGCTCTGGACTGCAGTGAATTCCAGCGCATCTTTTAGGGTGTTGACCTCAGCATTGCCTACCGTGGCCTCCTGAACAGGGAGGGCCCAGATACCTGCAGTGAGCCGAGCCTAGCACCTTGGTTTCTTGGAACCCCCAGTTTCAAAATGGAAGTGGGGATGTGGCTTTGTCGTACCCTTCCCTAGGGGTGATTGTGGTAAAATATAAACAAGGACGCCTCTGCTCCTGCAAAGGGTAAATTGGTTATCTCTGCCTGCCTGCCTTTCCCCTCTCATCTTTTAAGAAGTCATGTGTGGTTTTGTGTTGTGAAACGGACAGGGTACGTTTCAACTGGAAATTCAGTATGAAATAAGCACCAGTTTTTGCTCAGGAGTCTATGTTCCCTGTAAGCATATGTTCTTACTGTAGTCGATCAGCAAAGCACGGGAGGCTTGTTATTTTTCCAGCTATCATAGATGTTGAATGAGTGTAAGGTGATACAAATTATTTTGGGGGGTATCTTCTGGAAAATTGCCTTTTCCAGAAGAGTAGGAGGATCTCAAGGTCCCTGTGCAAGGATTCTGAGGTCCAGCAGGAAGGGGTGCAGGACAGCCTTGGCCGCCCTGGCGGCAGGAGCTTCTGCTGGGGAATTCTGTGTCAGATCGGTAGGAGCAGCTTCCTGAACTCCACTCGTGCCCAGCTGGATTCAGTTCTGAAGCCAAAAGCTCGATCCTTTTTGAAATATTTGTTTGTTTGTGCTCTTTGCCCCTGGGACCTATGCTTGCCAGGCTACCCCAGAGAAAAAGACTGGAGGGAACTCCTCAGGATGCTGTGAGCGGCCTTAACCTTGGCCACAGCAGGTACAGAGGGTTCTCAGAGGTCTGTTGCATGGTCTCATCTCCTCAGGTTTTGAGCAAGGTGGGAGGAGTTTTCCTATCCAGGGCCAAATAAAAGTGTATATTACCTCTTCGCTTTGTCTCTGTTGGGGAAGGAAAATAATCTTTCCTTCTAACCTTCTAAATTCTTGACTGGGGCCCCTGCAGCAAAAGATAGATTAACAAGAGAAACACAAACAGAAGTTTAACAGCATGCATATCTCAGACATACATGAGAGAAACTTAGAGAAATGAGTAACTCAAAGAGGTGGCTTAGAACTCCAAGGGCAGATTGTGGGGAGGTAAATGTATGGGAAAGTAATGGTAGATGCAGGCTAGTTAGTGAAGTTTGTGATGTAGATTCCTCTGGTGCTATGTCCACGCTGTTAGAGACTAAAGTTGTCTCTGAATTCACTTTTGTCCTTCCTGGTAGAGAGAGGAGGAGGGACAACTTTGAAAACTTATATTCTGCTTTTAGGCAAATTGCAGGAGGATAGGAAGCTTTTCTTACATTTGCTGCTTCTCAGTTGCTTTTGGCTCAAAATTATTTTTCTGTCGAATAGGCATATCCGATTTCCTTCATCTTTAAGCTCTGCCCAGCCCTAGGTATTAGATTTCCCCCAGGTATCCAGTCCATACCAACTCTGTTGGTGCCCTTCCTACATCTCAAACCGAGTGGTTTGCAAGATGTACACCCAGACCAGCAGCAGCAGCTCACCTGGGACTTGCTAGAGATGCAGATTCAGGCCGCCCCACACCTGCTGAGCTGGGGGTCGCCACCCTTGTCATTACCATGTCACTGCATACCTGTCTGACTTGCAGCTGCCAGCACCTGCATTTTGACCAAGAGCTTTCTTTTCCCACTGGCATCCCCTGCACCATTCACAGAGGCCCCAAGGGAACCAGCACACCCAGCGACTGATGGGATTTGTTGTGTATGTGCCCCAGCCACCTCCTCCTTCCAGTGGGAGCTCCACAGTGGCTCCCAGAGCTTTCCTGTTGGGTCAGCTCCAGCAGCTCACACTCACAGCTGGCTCCGTAAGACAGCCTTTGCTGACTGCTTGCCTTTCCCTGCTCACTTTCCGGTCTCCTACCAGTGTTCAGTGTTTCTTTCATGTCCAAAATGAACTGCTGGTACTCAAATCCTTATCTGCTCCTGGGGCCTCCCCAACTGGGAAACAGCCCCTGGTGTATGCACTCAGCCCATTCTTCCCTGACTTCAGGTGACGACATATTCCATGGCATCTGGGCACTAGCACCACTTCAGCAAATCAATTCCACAAACATTTCCAGAGCCGGTGATGTGCCACGTGCTGGACCAGGAGCTACAGGTTCAGAGATGATCCACGACAGTCCCTTCTCTGCAGGGGCTTTCACACTCCCAGGAGAGCACAGCAGTGCTGTGGAGAAGGTTTAGTTAAAGCAGTGGAGAAACAAAGTGGTCCTAGCAGTCTAGGGGAAGGGGCTTCTAAGGAGCCCAAACACGGAGCCATGTGGGGGCACCTGACTCCGGGCGTGCCCCCTCTGCTACTGCTTCCCCCCATCACTGCCTGTGTCCTCACAGCTGGTGGGCAAGGCTTTCTCTGGCTCTCCTCCCTTACCAATCCCAGAATCTCTTCATCCAGCCATCACTGTCCCTCAGTACTTTCACTCCTGCTGGTTTTCATGTATTCCCTTTAAATTGTTTGGTAGAGAAGAGAAAGGGAAGCTCTCTTGTCAAACTGTCTCTTGCCCTCCCTGTTCAGATTCAAGCCTGTTCACATAACAGCTCAAGAATGCAGTCGCCTGCGTTCCTGCATCCACTGCAGTGCTCATGCAGGGACACCATGGGACTGACTGAACAGCATGGAGACCATCCTTCCTAGGCCCTTCCCACCTCCCATGGGATCCTTGGCTCACACGTGCTGCCATCTTGAGCTTGCTGGCACTCTGCCTCTCTGTCTCTGTCTCTCTCACACACATATTTGGGCCAAGGTAGTGGCCTTCATAGATGTATCTCCTCTCCCTCATTGGCCTCAAAAGGAAGTACAGTGTGGAGGTTAAGCATACAGACTCTGGAGAAAGACTGCCTAGGCTCAGAGCTAACATCTCTGTCTCGGTAGCTGTGTGACCCTTTGGGAGTCACTTAACCTCTCTGACCCTCGGTTTTTTCATGTGTAAAATGGGGCGATTAGCTTCTACCTCAGAGACGTGTTCTGAGAAGTTACCATACTTAAAGAGCACCTGGAGCAAGAGACAGACCCGCCAGGTGTGTTCATCTTGTTTCTTCCAAACTGCTCTCTTGTGGGAGAGGGGGAGGCTTTGGCTGGGCTGGCTGGGGAGACAAAGGGGGTGGGAAGTGAGGCTCCTTGTGTGTATCTGGGTCATTGTGTTTTCCTCTGGATCTGGAAGGTCCGGTTCATACGACCCTGGGCTCTGGGGCCACCTGTCACCCCTTAGGTGCTCTGATGCTCCACATCAGAACACTGTTCTTCTCACCACGCCCCCTGCAGGGCAGTTAGTAGTGAGCAGCCCCTGTTGAGAGTGATGGGGTGGAGATGCATTGCTTTTCTCTGTAGATTTTAGATTTTCTGGTTTTGAACAAATTCAGCATTGTCTTTGTGATATATATTTTAAACACAAAAGCAAATATTTGCTGTAAGTAGGAGTTTGATGCATGCATTTATCAAAGGTATATTGTACCTAATACTTTTCTGGAGTGAGTTCAGTCAAGTTTCGGTGTTTGTAAAGCCTCATGGAAATGTTGTTTTGGGAAATGCTGTCGGCAGTTGCGTCTCACACTTGAGGGTATCAGCACCATCTGGAGGGCTTATTAAAACACAGCTTGCCAGGCCAGAGTTTCTGAGTCAGTAGCTGTGAGGTGGGGCCTGGGAATTTGCATTTCTGACAAGTTCTCCGTGATACAGTTGGTCTGGGGCCAACATTTTGAAAACTCCAGGTGATTCCAGGGGAAACTCCCTTCCACCAAGGCTGTGTTACTAAACCTAGCAACAATTATTAAGTGACTACTTGGTTTGAACGCTTACAGGAATCTCTTCCTGCCGTCTCCCACAGTGGGGCGCGCTGAGTGGGTACTGGGACACTCAGAACCCACCTGGGCCGCCCTCTCCACTCTGGCTCCGTCTCCTAAAAAGCCCTTCTGGATAGTGACCCAAAGGCTCCTTTTTGGTCACTTCTACCCCTTGACTCTACATCTGTACCCAGGAACTATGCAGAGCTATGCAGTTTTCCACCTAGGAGCCATTCCAACATTTGAAGATGTTTCAGTGTTTTTCTATTTCAGATGAAATGTCTCTGGTGTCTTTCATTAAATCAACAAACATTATATGCCAGGCTGGATGTTCCAAATGCCTTACAAATAAATATTAACTACCTCAGTGCCACAATACCGGTATGAGGTAGGTCAAGTTATTCCAATTTAGAGATGAGGAAACTGAGGCACAGAGAGGGTAGGGCTGACTTGCCCAAGGTCACACAGCTTGTAGGCGAAAGCGTTGGGACTCCATCCTTGGCCTTCTGGTCTGTGCTTTTATCTGCAACGGCAGTGGGTTTGAGTGTGGTCTGCAGAGCAGCAGCTTTGGCGTCACCTGGAAACTAGCTAGAAGTGCAGCTTCTTGGCCCCACTCCAGAACTAGGGAATCAGGAACTCTGGGTGGGGAACCAGGAATCAGCACTGTAATAATCCCCCCCCACCCCCCGGTATTGTGATGCAGCCCAAGTGTGGGAACCAGAGCTCTGGCTGCTCTCCAGCTTTCAACCTCTTTTTTCAAAGCTTAAGTTCAAAGCTAAACACAATATTCTAGATTTAGGCAAACTCACACAGCACAATGGGAATATTATAACTGCCTTTGTTTTGCATACAAATTATATTAAGAAATCCGAAGTTTACATTATGGCTGTCTTTTCCCCTCAGCCATGTCACTGCTGGCTCATAACAAATTTACGGTCAATTAATTGCTAGGTCTTTTTTTTTTTTTTTTTTTTTTTTTTTATCCCGCAGGAACTGTTGTTAAGCCCTGTTGCTCCATTCTTAAACTTGGCATTTTGTTTTTGAAACCCTCATCCCAGAACTTCACATTTATGCTTGTTAAAATCCATTTAGCTTTGGTTCATGGCTCTGGCTTTTAAATATATGTGTGTATATATATATATTTCTAGATCTTCTGTATGTTTATCATTTTTGTTATAAAAATCTGTGCTTATTGAAGAAAATCTGGAAAGTACAAAAGTAGAAAGAAAAAAAATTGTTGCTAATTTCATCATCCAGGCATAAAGTACTGCTAACATTTCGATGTATGACTCTTGTTTTTTTACCCTGTACCCTGGTTTGAATAATGCTGTATATGTATGAGTTTGATTCCTTTTTCTTTTTTCCCTTTTATATTATAAACATTTCTCCTATTACTTCCCAGTCTTTATAAGATAATTTTGACTATTATTTCATATTCTTCCAGAGGCTGTATAGGAGATGATTACTTAAACAGTTCTCCATAGGTGGGCATTTAGGCTGTGCTGTTATTGTTGTTACTATGGCAAACGTTTTGTGTGTAGAGCTTCCCCCCACCCCCCATCCCTCCCAATTCAGACTAATTCTTTAGAATGGTATCTCAAAAGATTGTGAAAAATCTCAAGTCTGTCTTTTAGTCTATCAACTGCTGTCTCCACCTCCGTATCATTCATAATTTCATAAATCTGCGATTTGTTTTCCTGCCTGGTTAATTAGCATCCTCACAAAATGGAGCTGGAATTGGCCTATTTGCTCCTCCTTTGGAGACTCCTTCCAGATTCATGTATTGGGTATGTTCGTGGAGACTCTGCTCGGCAGCAGTCCTTTTGTGAGCTGCTAATTAAGTCACTAACCAATAGATTTTTAGTCCAATGGTTCTGCTTTGAACAACTCCAAAGAACTGTCATTCAGTTTCTTAATTTGGCCTGCATGGAGATCAGGAGATATTTAGCAGTGCCTTGATATATCCCAGTTACACTGTAGTTGGGGTATTCCTTGTCGTTACTTATCTATCATTCTATTTAAAGAAGTAGAACCCTGATGAACAAACACTTGCCCGGCTCCCATTCTTTCTGAGGTCCTGTGTTGTCTTCGGTGCAGATGACGTCATTCCATGGGGTACAACCAGCTATTCAGACTCCCAAACCAGCAATCTTACTTTTCTCTCCCAGCCAACTGGAAGCACTTAAATTCTGTTGAGTCTTTTTTCCAAATCACTTCCAAATTTCTACCATTTCTGTTTCACCGTTTTTTCCTCCTCTAGCTTCCCATCCTTTTAAAAATATTTTTTATGAAGTGAAATTCACATAACATGAAATTAACCATTTGAAATGGTTAATTCAATGGTATTCAGTACATGCACAGTGGTGTGCAACCGCCACCTCTCTTGTCCCCAAACATTCTTTCTTCAGACCTTACTTCATTCTTACTGCAGACCTTACTTCATAGCTTATTTCATACCTTACTTC
>JAQQAC010016209.1:16111753-16245928 GCA_029783875.1 Phataginus tricuspis
GATATTACTTCATACCTTACTTATTCTTACTGCAGACCTTACTTCATTCTAACTTCAGATCTTACTTCAGGTCTTACTCCAGAACCTATTTCATTCTTACTTCAGATGTTACTTCATTGTTATTCATATGTTACTTCAGACCTTACCTCATACCTTTCTTCATTCTTACTTCATAAGCATGTACTCCTCCTGTCCTTCCCCACTTAGGCAGCCACCCATCTGCTTTCACTCTCAATGGATTTGCCTAGTTTGGGCACTTCATATACATAGAATCATACAATATGTGACCTTTTGTGTCTGCACCTTTTACCTAGCATCACGTTTTCAAGGTTCATCCATATTGTAACATATCCTTTCATCCTTTTAAATCCATTTCCCCTCTTCAAGTCTTGGAAAGAGAATAACAATAATTACCATTTCTGGTAGGGTGATCTTTCCTGTCTTCTCTGAACTTCTGAAATAACTTCGTAGTGTTTATTCATAAGTGAAAAACTATCCCCAAAGTATTTGTTACTGAATCGAAGCAACCCCTGTACGGGGAGGAATGATGGTTGGCAGCTTTATTCCTGTATGCTCAGAGCTTCCCATGGTGTGGCACTTCCTTCTTTGGCCACTAGGAAGACCTTGGAATCATGGCTTCATCAAACACAGAGGTGAGATGCATATTTTGGGGGGCCGCAGTGTCCTCACCCATGAAATGAGAATAAATATACTACCATTTTCACAGACTGTTTGGAGGGATTAAACAAGTAATGTGGGTAAGTGACTAGCAAAGAGCAAATGTTCAGTATTAGCAAGATGACATTTTCATTTTTTTCTGTTTCCTCTTATTTCCTCCTCACCAAATCATGTGATGTGCCATTACAGTCTCCTAAAATTGTGAAAGGAAAGCTGATGGCAATTACATTGTTTTCTTGGGTGGAGGTACAAAGCAGACATTTACAAATTTTGACTCTGCACAATATTTTTAAACATTACAGAAATTTTTATATATATACAGAAGTTTACATTAACAACCCCCCAGGTCCCTATCGCCCAGCCTGACCACTGAACAATATTTGCTGTTCTGATTTCAACTACTGTCCACCCCACTTGTTTTCATGCTTGAGAATTCGAAAGCTAATTCAGACAACATTTTACTATAAACATTTCATTATGTATCTCCAATAGAGGAGTATTTTAAAAATTAACTGTGATGCTGTTAACGTACCCAACAATATTAACAACACCTCATTAATTAGTATCCCGTCAGTGTGCAATTTTCTGTAATTATCTCAAAAATGTTTCTTTTTTTTAAATGGTTGGTTCGAATTGGTATCCAAACAAGGTGTACATGTCGCAGTTAATAGGTCCATCTTTTAAGGCTTTAAAATTTTTAAGAGCTTCCCTCCTCTTTTATCCACAAATTTATTTGTTGAAGAAATCTGTCATTTGCCTGTTAGAACTGTCAACAATCTTGATTTTGCCGATATGTCTCAGTGTTGTTTCTTAACACGTGCTTCTGTCCCTTACATTTCCTGCAATTTGGTAGTTGAGTCTAGAGACTTGATTAGATTCAGGTTCAATTTTCTTTTGGCAAGAAGACTTGATGGGCAGTGCTGTGTGCTGCTTTTTGAAGCCCACCAAGAGGCACACAATGCTGGATTGTCCCACTTCCAGTGACAAGGATGATCTCTGGGTTCAGGTGTCGTCAGCCTGGTCTTTCCATTTTAACTTACCCATCAACCTTTCACCTCGGGCAGTGGTTCTTTTTCTTGATTGTGCCTCAGTATCACCTGGGAAGCTTTTAAAAAAATTCTGATGCTCAGGACATACCCCAGAAAAATGACACCTGATTCCTCAGGTGGGAGCCAGGCATCAGCATTCTTTAAAGTTCTCCAGAAAATACAGATGTGCAGCCAGGGTTGAAAACCATTGTCTCAGTGGTTTTCATGGTCTTTGATAATAGTGCATAGGTACATGAGTTCACTGGGGGTTGTAACTGGTGATTTTCAAATCCTGTCATTCTTTCTGCATTTATTAGCTGGAATTCTTCTATAAAAAAGATTTTCTCTCATCAACCACTTGACTATGATGATATAGTTTATACTGAGATAAACTGCTGAAAGGCAGCCCAAGTCTGTGTCTTTCTCTTTATTAATTTTCACAATGAGTTGGTCCCCTAGTACCTCCAAAGGTGCGAAAGCAGGTTTTGTTTCCTTTTTAAAGTATCATGATAAACTCCGGGAATTTTATGTATTTGCTTTGTTTAAATACATTAGAATCATTATTCTTTTTTAGCTCAAATTGTCCCATATTGGCCAACATGAGGCTCTTTAGGGAATTTTGACACTACTCTACTTGTTTCTGACAGCCTCTTTGCTTCCTGGCACAACAAGATACCCTCCTTAATGCTTGAGTTCTATTTAATAACAAACTTTCTGAACAATTTATGAATCAGTGCCTTAATCACTTCTTCCACCAATGAGCAATATATGTATATTTATATATTATTAATTTATATTATAGTAATTATATATATACATATATATTTGTCATGGGGAAGGAGAGGCTTTTTACCAACTTGAAATACAGAGTTTCAGTAATAAACAAATTTGCAGAAACATGGGTTAGAGGTTAATGTGAATTATAATTTTTAAGGGGCACTAGCTCATGTCAATGGACACGTACGTAATACATCCTCTATCAGTTTTGAAAATTTCTGCAGTGTTGTATTCTCAGTGTTGATCATCAAGAATATAAAAAAGTGTATAACCGGTATATGACCATGCTGTACGTTAAAAAAAAATAATGCTAGTGTTGAGGAATGGAACTAATTTGAACAATGTGGAACAACGGAACTATTTTAAAAGGTGAAACTTGGAATAGAAAGTACTAAAACATTTTAACAATATCATCAATCAGTTATAGTTTCAGCACAGTACTTTTTACAAGTGCTTAGTTTTTAAGTGTTAGGGATTATTTTAGGGTGAGGGATTGGTTGGTTATAGGACTTTAAAAGTGGTTGCGAAATGCCATGATAGCCTCCGAATGAAATTCCAGAGGCCCAAAGCAGAGGCACATTTAAAAAATTATGGAGAATATTTATTACTTTTATTCTTGAGATGGTGGGGGAGATTAAATGCCTGCGTTTATTCTTTTTTGGTCCAAACCCAAACTGAGTATGTAGGAATTCACTTAAAAATATATGTTTAGTTTGATTTAATAAAAGGAATGAATTTTGATGTGCTGATGATTAATTTCATGGTAAAAGAGTCATTAGGAACGCTCCGCCTCCTCCGTGCCAGGCGAAACTAATAGCCACGATGCGCCCGCTTATCTGCTCTCTCTGGGCAATGTCCGCTGCTGTCAGCGGCCCCCTTCTTATCTGGCTGCTGGTCCTGCTCAGTCAGTTGTACGGGAATGTCAGTTCCATTAATAACCCGAGGGCCGGACAGGCAGATAGTGGAAAACGGGTGGAGAGAGAAATTGTATTTAACCTGGTGTTCTGAGTTGTCATTTTCTAGATCCTAGCATAGCTGGGTAAAGGCAGGCCGAAGGTGTGGCAGCAAATCCGCTTCTGACAGAATCTCATTGACAAACTGGAGCAACAGACTGCCACCAAGAGAAGAAAGAGTGAAAGAAAGTAGGAAAAAAGGCAAAGATTCGGGGTTGGAAAGGTGGGAGGAGGCAGGGCTAGGAAGAAATGCCATGAGCAAAGTATTCTGATAGAGGAACTGACAACTTTGCAAAATAAATATCATTTTAATTTAAAATATTACCATTCTTGATGTTTCATGTGAACAAAATTAAAAAAAAAAAGGAATTTATGGAAGGATTGATTCCTCAGAGAGGATTTTGGAGTTTTATGCTGTTCGCTTTGGTTCTGGGTCAGTCCGTTGCCAGAGGAGGAGAGGAGGTTGCAGTTTCCTTCATGCAGCCAGAATGACACACCTACCGCAGAAGTTTGTGTTTGGGTCATCTACTGTCACATAACAAACCACCCCCAAAACTGGGTAGCTTGGAGGGGCAGGTATTTCATTAGTTCTCATGATTCTGTGGGGAGGCTGGGGCTCGGCTGGATGGCTCTGGTACTGGCCTCACCTGGGGTCCCTCCTGCAGTTGCATCCAGGTGGCAGCAGTGGCTGGACATCTGAGGCGGCTTCTGCACTCAGGTCTGGCACCTCAGTGTCCCCCACGTGACCTCTTTCTCCAGCAGGGTAGTATAGTGCTCTTACAGCAGAGCTTAGTGTTCCAAGTGGGAGGAAGTGAAGTTGCCAGGCTTTCTAATGTCTGGGCTCAGAAGGCCCAGAACGTTCCCTGTGCTACAGGAATGTGTCCTGGTGAAAGCCAGGAATAAGGCCAGCCCCTATTCAAGGGTAGGGAAAGACCCCATCTCTTGATGTGACGAGCAGTGGAAACACACGGGGAGGGGAGTCTTTGCTGGCAGCCATCTTTGGACACCACCTGCCCACCATCTGTGTCCTTTGCCTCCTTCATCTGTGGTCAGTTTTTCATTGTTTACTTCAGAGAATTTTGAACTCTTTTTTCCACCTCTCTTTAACACCCGACCACCAAGTATCATTAAAATTTTCTTTTCTGTTTCTCTGTTTGCTGGGCTAGGTTGTTTCTTATTATTGAGTGACTTTTTGCTTGTTTAGTTCAAGACCAGTATACACACTGCCTGACAGAATTCCTTGAGTAACCCTAATTATTGTTGAGCTGGACATCTGAGGCCTCAGCCTGTGAGACCTTCCTGCATAGGTATAAGGAGTCCCTACTAGGTTTCAGAGCCCAGAACTGGACTAAACAAGGTACACAACCCCTCTGTAGTGGATAAATCATTTTTTCCAGCTTTACATTTGAGTTCCTTAGTAGGCAAGCTTAATTTTCTGGGTAGACACCCCCTACACTGCCTTTGTGTACTTCATAACCAACGACTTAGCGTTGGAAAGGGCCATGCTTCACTCTTTGTCCTTTCTGACCTACGGTAAAGGCGGCACATCTACTGCCTTTGGTATATGCCGGTGCTCCCAGCACTGCGAGTCACTGTGCCGGCTAACGAGAGCTTCCTTGCAGGGCTCTGTAAGGATCTAACTCATGAGCCAAGTGGACCTGTAACACAGAGTCAAGGATGTTGCTGATGTTGTGTCTTCTGGGGCTGCAGAACAAAGCATTTGCTTTTGTGACGTTAAGTCATAAAATAAATTTAAAAGTTTATGGAACAATTTGGCTAGTTCTTCTAGGCTTTTGAAAATGAAAGCTAAGGTTTGGCAAAGTGCTTTGCATAGATCTGGAATAAGTCATGTTGTAATGAGGTCCTGTGAGTTGTTCTAAGTAATTTCTGATTTCCATTAAAAATTATTCACAAAAAAGGAGCCCCTCAGAGAGAATTCTGTGAGGCATTTTCGAAATTAGAAAACTTGGCATGGTAGGCAAGGAGAAAGTCTCTTTCCCTTTGTCCTCTCTGTCTCCCCCATGCCCATGCCCTCCCTAACTACTGGTCGCTTATTTGGGTGTCCTCTCAGTATCTGTTGAGAGCGAGAGCTATGTGGGGTGCCACAGGATCTTGTGAGGAGGGGTGGGAATCTTGCAAACTTGGTATCCTGGTGTTTGTCTCACTCAGGCCGTCAGTAGTTAAAAAAACAACTCCTCGTGTGATTCCAACAAGAAGCCAAGGTTTCCCCCCGTTTTAGTGAGCTGTAACTGACATATAGCACTGTATGAGGTTAAGGTGTATAGCACAACGGTATGACATACACATGTTGTGAAATAATTACCACAATAAGTTAACATACATCGTCTTACATAGATACAAAAAAAAGTTTGCCTTGTGATGAGAAGTGTTAGGATTTACTCTCGTAAGAACTTTCCTTTAATCATACAGCAGTGTCAGTGCCAGTGATCATGCAGTACGGTCCCTCCCCAGTACTTATTTCTCTTGTAACTGGAAATTTGTACCTTTTGACCACCTTTCTCCAAATGCCCCTCCTACTATCCTCCGCCTCTGGCAACAAGTCTGATCTCTGTTTCTGTGAGGTTTTTTTTTCTTTAGCATTCCACATATAAGCAAAATCATACAGTATTTGCCTTCCTCTGTCTAACGTATTTTACTTAGCACAATGCCTTCTAGGACCACCTATGTTGTTGTAAATGGCAGGGTTTTGTTTTTGTTATGGCTGAATAATATTCCATCATACATATAGGGCACGACTTATTTATCCATTCATCTGTCAACAGACACTTAAGTTGTTTCCATGTCTTGACTGTTGTAAATAACAAGGCAGCCAAGTTTGGGGAGCCCAAATTTGAATTTGCGTGCCAGTCTCCCAGGGACCATGCTGAAGTGCAGATTTTTAGTAAGTTTGGAGTGGAGCCTGATGTTCTGCATTTCTAACAAGCTCCCAGGCGAGGCTGATACCCCTGGACCATGGAACTCACTTTCTGAGTAATGAGAGTGTAGAGCAGGAGTTGGTCTTTCATGGAAAAGACCAGACAGTAAAAGTTTTGGGCTTTGCAGTCTGTGTGGTCCCTGCCACAGCTGCTCAAATCTACCATTGTAGCAGGAGTGCAGCCATAAACAGTATATGAACAAATGGGTGTGGCTGTGTCTCAATATAACTTTTTTACAAAAGCAGGCAGCAGCCAGAAATTGACCTGTCAGCCACAACTTGCTGACCTGGTCTAAAGCTTTCTTACTCTCTCAAGTTTATGACTAACACCTTGCTGCTTTCCTCTTTTGCTGGGCTGGATCTTGAGTAAAATCTAAGTGGTTTTGTAAGAAGTTGCTCACTGGCTTTGTTGAATGATGAATAATTAATGATGGTATTTAGGCTGCTGTTTACAAACAGGCCCCCTTGTCCCTGGGCTGTGGCTCATTGCTTTTCCTTGAGTAGAGGTGGCCTTTCTGATTTCCTTCCCTAGACTGCCTTTTCAGAGGTAGATCAAAACAGAGCTAGGATTTCTTCCAAAATGTAGCCCAGGTGCATCAAAGAATAAATAACCAGGTTTGAACTGTGGAAGCAGAGGGTGGTTTTGGGGTGCATTTCCTTTATCTGTCTTCCGCCACTCACCTGGGGAGTCTGGTGTGAAAGGATGGACGCTAGTACTCTGGCCATCTCAGAGGGAGAGAGCAGCAAGGCACCTCAGCCTGTGCAGTTCACGTTGATGTATGTCATATGCACACGTATGGCTATTATGGAAGCAGAAAGTTACATGCTGTTGATAATATATTCTTTCAAGAAGATAATGCAGGACCAAGTTGTCATTTTGGGGGGACCCAAATTTGGAACCAAGGACTCCTAGCTCAGAAGGCTCACGTTCCAGCTCATGGGCTTCTGGGGTAAGGTTCAAAGATTCCTGGTCTGCTGCTTAGGGTACGTTCCTGCATTTCTAACCCTAAAGCCAGTCAGGCTTGAGCTTCAGGATCATGTTGAGTTTAATTGGTTCAGGGTTGGACCTGGCCTTCTTGCCTTATGACAGTGCCAGGGTCCCTAAGGGAGAGATGGTGTTCCTCTTTGAACTGAGAGGAGGAGGGCCAGGGATGCTCATGCTAGACTCCGTTTCTCAGGGGTGCTTCTTGCCAGGGGTTCTCTCCATGAGATTGACAAGCTCTCCTCCCTGTTTCCCCATTTCTCTTGAACTTCCCTTCTACTTATTAGCTTGACTGGTCTGACAAATAGATGTTCTGACATTTCCAGACTAGACATGTTTTCTTGCCTTTCCTTTTCTGTTTTGACCTCCCCTCTTGGCCAAGTCTTGGCCTTCCAGGAGCTCTGAGTCTAAGTCCCACTGGTGTCCAGAGCCAAAAGCTCAATGGTAGGTATAATTTTTAGGCAGGGATGGAGAGCTTCTTAAATGTATACTTTACTTAAACTCTGTCTGCATATGACTTTTTATCCTTATAGCCAAAAATGTTATTTGTCTTGGCATGTTGAGTATGGTTATTGATGCAGAGGTGGTCTGTACATTATATATTATTCAGTTCATTTGGATTCATAAAAGTGAGTGTATTTGTATAATAGAATATTTTTCATCCTTGAAAGGATGGTTTATGATGGAAGAACAGACTTTTTGAAGGTAGATTAAGGCTGAATTAGCCTGGGTTAAGAAGCTGGTTTTGGCCCCTACTACCTTGAGGACTTGGGGAGAGTATTTTCCCCTTTCTGAGTCTCACCTCCCTCAGCTGTGAAATGGAGTTGAGGTAAAATTTAGACCTGATGAGGAAGAGAAGCGCTTAGCCCCGTACCTGGTCTGTCATAGCTTTTGCTATTATTAAAAATGTTATTTCTGTTGTCACTAATTCTGTTTAGTGCTGAGATCTCTTTGAAGATGATCTTTTCTCAAGGTCCTTCCTTTCTGTCCCATGTTGTCCTCGACTTCTTCTAGTAGTTCTTTTTTTTTTTTTGGTTTGGTTTCTGCATCCCCTTCTCCATAGGTGACTGGCTGTGAACTCTTTGAGGACAGGAATGCAAGTAAATAAACTGTCTATTTCAACTCCTGCTACACAAACAACACGGATGGATCTCACAGATGTACTGTTGAGCGCAAGAAGCCAGACACCAAGAGTTCACACTTTTTTTGAAGTTCAAGAACAGACAAAACTAATCTATGGAAAACGAGGTCAGATTAGTGATTTTCTTGGGACTGAAAGGCTTATTGACTGTCAGGGCACCCAACGGAGCCTTCTGGGTGCTTATAGATGTTTTAAGTCTTGTCTCAGGGCTACTAACACAGGCATGTGTGTGTGTGTGTGTGTGTGTGTGCACATTTAAAAATGTCTTTGATTTGTACATTTAATATTTGTGTACTTAGTGTATGTTATAACTGAATAAAAATGTAAAAAGATGTTTTTCAGTTTGTGGCGCTTGTTTGGCAATTGGTACTCCTTCAGTTAGGTCAAATATTGAACAGATCTCATGATGAAGAAAGTGGTCAGACTTAATCACCATTTGACTAAGGCCAAATTTTAAGGAGGTTGTAAAATTTTGAAAACCACGGTGGATGTATTCATGATCATAGTTCACACTTATATTCACAACACCACTTGAATCTGCATTTGGCTGTTTCAGAAAACATAGTAAGTGGGGACGGCAGGACTTGTCATCTGGAACTGTTTGTGCTAGTGGCGTGGCAGGGAATAAAGGAGAGGGAGGGAGCCAGTTCCATCAGGTTGGTGGGAAATCTCTCTTTTTAATTGACTCTGTATTGCTTCCACCTCCCTTTTTCCCCTCCCTCCCCTTGTTCTTTTATCAACTCTTCTTTGAAATGAAATCAACAACTCTAATAGATGCTATTGACACTCGTGTGGCAACTCTACCAGATGGTATTTGAATCTTGGGTGTTCTGTGAAAAATGAAAAGACCAAAACACATGCACAAATAAATGAAGGTTGAACTAATCTGTATAATTAAATGGAATATTACCCTGCTATGACTGATTTTAGATTTCAAACTGGATTGCATGCTAATTTTTCAGTGAACTGTAATTGTATTAATGTGGCTTTTTAGGTGCATCAAAGTACTAAAAATGGATTTTGCCAGGTTACTGAGAGAACAGTTATTAGAACTTTTAATCTAAACATCTCTGAGATCTTGGGGTGTATTTGTACCATTGCAAAGCATTTTCCAATTGTTGATTCATTTTTTGCCCCTGTCATCCAAGGATGTAGGTGGCATTGGCCAGAAATTAGGTCAGACTGCAAATGCCTGAGGCACACTCAAATATTGCTGGGAGAGAAGACAACGGTGTTTTCTCCATCAAGCGCTCCTACTGGCATAATAGTGGTGACTATTAGTGAGACGCCTAAGGAATACTGGAGTGGATGAGTCTTCTTACGACTGGATAGCATGATGTTAGGCTTCTCGGAAGTGGGTCCAGAAGCCTTGGCAAGTACCATAACCCAGATCAGAGAGAGTCTCAAACTTGAGCATGTGTGCATGACAATCCTCTACAGCAGGGTTTCTTACCCCAGGGTGATATTTATTGTACCCCCCAGGGGACATTTGGCAAAGTCTGGAGACAGTTTTGGTCACAACTGGGAAGAGGGGGGTAGGGGGAGAGATACTGGCATCTAGTGAGCCCTGGCCACAGAGGCTGCTAAACATCACACAGTGCACAGGACAGCGCACCCCCCCACCCCCAGATAAGAATTTGACCCAAATGTCAGTAATGGCAAGGTTGAGAAACCCCGCTTTATGGTAAGGTTTGTTACGATGCAGATTCCAAGGTTGCCACCCAGAGACATTCTGACTCAGTAGGGCTGAAGTGGGTTCATTAATTTGCATTTTGAACAAGCTTTGGGAAGGCCTGAACTAGACTGGAGGACTACCCTATTGGAGGAACAAGGTACACATGTGTATGGGCATCGGCCGTATAACATCCCTCTCTTTTAGGAAAACTATATGACAGTTCACATTTGCTTAATTTAACAATTTAGCAAAGTTATCTCATTTGATCTCTTCCCGCCATGTTATGAGGGAGGTAGTTCAAAAGTTTTCTCAGGCTAGAAAAGAATTAGTCATGTCAGAGGTAAACCTTAATGGAAAAATGATGACAATTCCTACTCCATTGAATTGTTGATGAGAGAATGGGATGTTTATTAAGTTAATCTCCAACTTGCCTCCTATTTAGATAAGTAATTAACAATTGGAAGAGGTTTAAATAGCTGATTAAATTTACCTGAAAAATGTTAGGTGTTAGGGACTAGGTGTTTCGTGTGCCTTTTTAAGCCCTTTGAATCTTGACATTTGAAAATTATTTTTAATAATTAGTATGCATTTTTTTCCTTTTGCCAAAAAAGCCCATTGATTTTTCCATGGCATTAGTTCCCATTTCTGTATAAAATGTGTATGCGGGCTCTGTTTTAAAATTCAGGTGTTTTCCTCAAGAAAACATGAAGCATTATTACAAGTTTAATCACATGTTTATATCTTGAAACTGTCCAGAAAGATTTGCCCTTTATTTTCCCCTTGCTATCTTTACTATTAGTTTTGAAAAATGTGGGGATCTCTTATGTACAAGAGGTGTTGGCAAATTCTTTCAGTCAAGAACCAAATAGTAAATTATATTTTAGACTTTGCGGCCCTATGGTCTGTGTGGCAAGTACTCAGCTCTGCCACCTTGACATGAAATTGCTGTAGGCAGTGCATAAACTAATGAGCATGGCTGGTGTTGGAGAGGAAAACCGTTTCCTCTACCCTTTTAGGTTTAGTTTTTGGGGGTCTGCGAATTAAACTGACGAAAGACAATTATCTAGAGAAAAGACAGTTTATTCCTTTAAGTGGGTGGGACCTCACAGAAATCGTAGTTCAAAGAAGCAGTAAGAATTTGGGCCTTCTATACCATCTCAGCAAGGGGAGGGAGTTTGGATTTCAAGGGGCAGTAAGTGTGGGAAGTGACGAGCTGTATATGGGGGAAACTAACAGAAGGTAAGCTTTGTTTCAGTAAGGGTTGTTTATGCGATTTCCCATCCTTGTGCTGACTGCTCTTCTCTGCTGAGAGGAGTCATTCTTTCCCCCGATAAAGGAAACCTCCCTTAAGAGGGATTGATGACCGTGGAATTCTTCTGGAAGGCTCTGCTTCTAGGCAGATAAGGGGAGTGCAGAGAAAGCCTCTTCCTGCATCTGTTGATTCTCACATGCCTTGAACTCAAAAAAATTCTTATGCCACAGTGGCAGATTCTGGATCCCTTAACTGTGTTCCAGTGAAACTTCATTTATAAAAACAGGTGGTGGGCTGCTTTTCGCCTGTGGACTATAGTTTGATGACCTGAGGTAGAGCTCTTTCTGTGGGACAGAGAAAATATCATTTACTTTAGCCCATATAAAGGCCTAACTAGAATGTGGGATTGTTCTGGCTCTTGGGCTTTTATCACTTGGGCTATGTCTGGATGAATGGAGTTATAGCTAAATGGGGCTTACGACAGTCATTTGAGCAGGCCTAGGGTATTGATTTGAGCATTTGTTCTATTTGAAAAACCTTTGTGCGTACTTTACTACGGTAATTAAAAGTAATAAAAAGACATTGAGTTTTTAAAAAGTTATATGGTCTGGCCACTCTCCTACTCAGTTTTAAAGAGAATACATGAGACTTGCCTCTATTTTTAAGGTAATATTTCCTCTGCATTCGGGGGATGTGTTGTTTTATGGATTAATCATAGGATGGTTTTACTTCCTCCTCCATCTGTTTACTAAGGAAACCCATAGTTGGTTGGTTTCTTTAACTCTGTTGGGTACAGTGTTCACCGGAGTGAGAGAACCATCACAAAGACGTCAGGGAAATGTTTGGTGCCAGTATGGCTAAATTATGACTTTCCCATGCCTGGACAGTTTCTTTTTTTTTTTTTTTTTGGACTGGAAAAACTGCCCACCTCCAGGATATGCAGAGTTAGTGTTTTCAAGAGAAAGGGTAGATAGATGGAGCTGGTTTATAGTTTGGAACATGCTTTCTTAGAGTATTGTCCATATCAGAGACAAGTGGAGATTGTCTGCTATGCTGGGACATAGGAAGGGTTAAGAACTGAAATCTGAGCCTTGCTGTCTTCCTGCTCATGTAGAATCAGAACTGTGGCTGCACTTATAAAGCCCTCTGAGTCATGGGGGCACTTATCTGTCGTCCACCCAGCTTGATGCATGAGCCTATGAACCACACCCAAAAGCAATTTGCAGAATTACAGTCTTTGAAGCCTCATAATAAATCAGTGCCATTCTTATTGAGAAGGTAAAACTTGATTTGTCAGATAAGTGCATTGTTATTATTCGTGGGATCCAGATAGCCCCAAAGGATATTAAAGCCTGTTCCCCAGACTAATTTTCATCAATACTGTTAGCTCTGCTTAGCCAAGGCATCTACACTAGTCAATCATTTGTTTGGCATTATGGAAACTGCCATTGTTTTGAAGGATAGCATAATTCATGTACAGTCGCCTGAACTTCCGGGTGCTTAAAGCTCAGAATTTTGATTGATGTTTGATAGTTATTATAGAACTCATCAGAGAAAATGAGGCCTTGGTGTGGTTAAGCCTGACTGAAGCTTTCAAAAGCATTCAAGCTTAAGAAAGTTGCACTATAAATTGTTTGTAAAAGGGCGGTTAATCATCAGTTCCATTTCTTTCTTACATTGCTTAAATTAATAAAAGAGAAAAAAAATGCTAAGAGACTTAACTATGTAGAGGAAACACAGAGCTGTTTAATTATGTGATTAAAGCGATCCCTTTGATGTAATACATGCAAGACATTTGAGAATTTACCTGACTCTCCTAAATAGCCAAGTCAATGGGGATTAAAACAGGTGAGCTTTCCACCTTGCTTTCTGCCTAGCAGCTTAATACTAAGTGGCTTTGAAAATTCAGGAGTAAAACAGTCAACCTAACCAATCTTTAAATCACTTTGGTCATCTGTGTAAAAACTATACGCTTTTTCAGTGCTCACCAAAAAATAAAATAGAATTTTATTTGGGTCTGTTCTTCCCACCAGCACTATTAAATTGTAAAATACCTTGTGGAAAATTCTGGGAAGGAGGGGTGACTTGAGAGTTTAAATCATGCAGTGTTTAAAATTTTCAATGCTCCTTGTTTTTCTGCGTTCCTTTCTAATAGTTATTTTCTCTCTCAAAGCAATAATCTTCACTTTATGAACTCCCTGTTGTCTCCACAGAAACTCTGATTTTTTTTTAAAGCTCTAGCCCTAAGACTTTAGGGCAAACAAACAAACAACTCCCAGGCAATTAAGATTTGTTGCATGTACATGTTAGTAATAGCAAAGAGCAAAACAAAAACAAAAATTTGCTAAGCCATGCATGCACACGTGCACACACACACGCACACACACGCATGCAGCGTGGTGTTCAGCGTGGGTCAGTTTGCATTGTTGCACACTTCCTGGGTACTCAGCCCCATGCCACTAATTGAGTCAACTCAATGAACAGTCTACCCTCATTGAATTATATCTATGTCAGCGCAGCAAACTATGAACTGCAGGCCATATTTGCTTTCTGTTTTTATATGGCTCACAAGCTAAGAATGAATTTTACATTTTTAAATTACTTAAATCAAAAGAATATATCATGATAATAAAAGTTATTTGAGATTCCAATTTTAGTGTCTGTAAGTAAAGTTTTATTGGACCACAGCCACAGCCATCATTTACGTGTCATCTCTAGCTGCTTTCCCAGGCACAACAACTGAGTTAAGTAGTTTCGCTAGAGACCACATGGCCTGCAAAACTGAGAATATTTACTCTCTGACCCTTGACACAAAAAGTGCTCATCCCTGATTGAGGTAATCTCACTTTTCCTTTCTCAATTCCTTTATAATCCAAATACTTCTGTCAACTTTCTGTTTCATTCTATTGGTGTTAGAAGTACATTTTTCCACCTTTTCAGATGAGAAAACTAAGGAACAGAGAGGTTCAGAAAATTAAGGTACTGCTGATACTTTATAGTAGCAACAATGGCAAGTTGTCATAAAATGTTTTTCCTCAGTTTCCTTCTACAGATACTGCGAGGCCATGGATCATTTATATATTTTTATGTTCCTTTAGCACTGGGGAGAGTTCTGAGCCTAGAGTGCTTTCTCAGTTGATTGATTGAAATTGTTTATATCGAAAAATATAATTTTGGTTGTCATCAAGAATCAATTCCAAGAGATTTTAAACATTGGGGCATTTACCAGACAGTTCCCTAGGTTCTCACTAAGTGTCTCTTTTCCTTCCCTATTTTTTTCTCCTGTGGTTGAGATCAGGTAATATGGAAATATGCCTTGATGTGAGCAACACTGAACAATGTTCTTGGTCATATATCAGACTTTAACCTTTCATATTTTCTAATCTATTGTTGACATGATCAGAATAGAATTATCAACTAAATCACCCATTATATGAATGAATCTTTACTGAGTGTTTATGACCTCGCTATGTACCTACCGCTTATGATCCACATGGAGAGCACAATGGTGGTTATGTGGAATAGGTCATTGGCTTAATTTGAGTAGCATCAGAAAAAACATTCTCTCAGTTACAAAAACCCTGGCTTACAATTGGCTTCATCCCCTTGGTTAATTAACTACTCTTTTAAATACAGATATTTCTCCAGGGTTAATACATTAGATTGCTATGAGTCACTCACATCTTATTGTAAATTAGTGTGAGGCCCCACTGACAGCTAAAGGATTAGCTGCCTTGAGAGAATAACAGTTTTGATGGATGAGGAGGGAAGGGGGAGATGACTTTGGAGCACAGTCGTCTATTGCCAAGGAAAGGCCAGTTTGGGTGTGTTTAGAGAGCAAGTGGTATGAACACCCAGTACCTGCTGTGTGTTGGGAGGAAGGGATACAAGAAAGAGAAAGGAAGGGGAAAGCAGAAACCAAGATGGTGAATAGTAAAGGCAACCTTTTTCTTGAATCTTTCCTAGAGTTAGCTTTCATGGTATTTCTTGTGTCCATTTTCTGAGGTGTGCAAATAGTGGCCCTCAAAATAGTCCTCAGACTTTTTTGGGGGTGTGAATAGCCTGGGTTCTTCTGGTTCATGCTTAGAGTCTGGCTTTGCTTCGGACACCTTCCACCATGCTCCAAGAATCTTATGGGCACATTAGTCTCCCCATTGATCACAGGGTTGCTAAAACAGACTTTCTTTCTCATCACTTTGTGTGGTTCCCTGAACTTGGACCTATGACTAAAGAGATTGACATATTCCACAGGGGAGTTCAGGCATTTGGGTAAGGGTACAATCTGGCCTGGATTCCCCTGAAAGACCCTCCAAAAGGGTACACAACAGTTACTCCAAATCCTTGGAAGAAGTCATGTTTCCACTTTGTGTACTTTATACTCAACATTCATTCATCATGTTCCTTGGACCAAGGCATAAAAAGGTGCTTTACATACAAGGTCATTCTGAATCCTTGCAGACAACCCTATGAAGTAGGCTCTATTTTTTTTCTCAAACTACATCTGATGAAAAGGAGAGTGTATTAGGATTATATTCAGCTATAGCAATAGAAAACATGACATGTAGCACCTCAAATAAGGGGTTTATTTTCCTCGTGTAATGGTGGGGAAAGGGAGGCAGCTCAGGCCTGATATGGTGGGTTCCAGATGCCATCAACTCGTCATTCCAGCATCATTAGCGTGTAGATTTCTTCCTTACGTTTGTTGCCTTGTAGTTACAAGATGGCTGCTTTACCTCTGGCATTGTATCAGCATTACAGGAAGGAAGAAGAGAAAAGGCTAAAGCTGTGGATCTCACTTGGGGGTGATTTGAGGGACATTCAGCAATATCTGGAGACATTTTTGGTTGTTACAACTTAGGAATGCGGTGTTGCTACTGGCATCTAGTGTGTAGAAGCCAAAGATCCTGCTCAACATCCTACAGTCTACAGGACAATTCCCTACAGACAAGAACAATAATTACCTGGTCCCAAATGTCAATCAATAATGTTAAGGTTGAGAAACCCTGGACTGAAGGCAGAAAGCACATGGCAGCCAAGTCTGCCTCTTTTAAAATGAATTCCTGGAATGGAACAAGGACTATTGCACATCATTGGCTGGAATCTCATCCCATAGCCAACTCTAGCTGCAAGGGAAGCTGGGAAATGCAGCAATTTTTTGTTGGGTCTGTTGTCACCCTGAGCAGAATTGGGGTCTGCCAGTAAGGGAAAGAAAGGAGAATGGATATTGAGTAGACAATAGGCAATATTTGCTTCAGAAAAGTTAAGTACTTTGTCCAAGGTCACACAGGTAGTGAAGATCAGCAGTGGCTTAAGCCTCCTCCATTGAGGAAGGAGATCTGGCTGACATGTGCAGCCCTTTCCAGAGGTTTGCATGAATAAGGGCTAGAAATGCATGCACTGGTTATGGAAAACTCTGGAGTTTTTGATCCACCATGAGCAGATGAGGAACCATTTCTCGCAGGACATAATATGCAGTTTTTAAACTATTTATACCACAGTTTTCTCAGTATTTGCCGTGGGACTTGCTTTTCCCTCCTCTCCATGGGGTGATTGATTTCAGGCCTGCCTCAATAATACTTTGCCCTTCAACAAGCTATCAAACTGTTGGTGTTTCATTTCTTCCTCTTTGAGAAAGTTAAAAAGTGATGTGATCACACTTTGCCTTAAAGGGTATATCAATTAGAATTCATTCAGGAAAATGGGTGCCCTTCTAAGTATATAAAGCAGGAAGGTGTTTAATACAGGGAATTGGAGTCTTATGCAGCCATTGAGAGGGGTGGGGGGTTTAGGGCAGAATCTGCCAGTGATCTGTGCTGCATGCACACAAAGGGGTCCTCTCAGGAGGATGCCTGGAAGCTGCTGACAGAGCACTGAATCTGCCGTCTGCAGATGCCCCTGTGCCTTCCCATAGCAACCAGCAGAGACTGAATAAATGCTGTCTTCTTTTCTTCTGCCTTTCCAATCTCTTGTGAGTGCCTCACATTGACAGTCTAACCTGGAGCCCATACCCCATGGGATTTGGGGAGATATATATAGTCCTGAAGCTTCTCAGGGAAGAATGTAGAATGGGGTAGGGTGGCATGATGTGGAATTGACACCAGACTGTCTGGCAGAAGGAGCATGTGGGCTTGAATAGAGGCATATACACACAGCACGGTTTGGAAAGGAGACCACTCTCTCATCCAGATGTTGGCAATGTTGCAACTAGTATTATAACCTTATTCTATGTGTCCTTGGGAGATGAATAGGAATTCTTTGTATCTCTGTTCTGGCTCTCTTCATGTCATGTTGTTGCTATATAAATTATAAAAAAGGATTCAATGACCTGCATATACAATATAGAAGGCAATATATCCTGTGAAGCTCCACAGTGCAGTGGGCGGCCCCAGAACCTGAAGTTTGAAAAACAATGCATAATTCACCAGCACGCTCCAGAAAGACCAGTGTTCAGAAAACAATCGTGCATGACTCAGCTTGTGTATTTCCTCATTTTTTGGGAAACAATCTGGAGCTCTTTATTTGCCATAGTTATACATGTGACTAGTGGTGAGCTGATAAAATACTGCAAGGAATTAAATACAGTGAGGGGGGATAATAGGACCATCTTGGAACAAGGTAACTCTATAGACATCTGACATATTGTTTGGTGTTGAGGCGAGAGGTATAACCTCTAGTCAGCTATCTGGGTCACATCAGGCATTCAGTGTAACTCATGGGGTTTCGAAGGCAGAATTTCATCTGTGCTATATTTGAGTCTCTGGTACAGCAAAACCCATAACGACCATGTCCTATGGCACTTGTAAAATCCTCTCTGGGTCTTGAGTTTCAGGTTTCTGCTGATACTTAATATTTGAATTATCTCAAGGAAGATAAGGGAAATGTACTATCTTATTCTCTTTATTTCTTGAGTGAGGAAAATTGAAAGGGATTAAAGGAAAAAACTAGTTACCAAGAGCAATGCACAAAGGTTTTTGCTTTGCTAGAATAAAACCGCTGAGCTGGAGATGAGGATTCGTGTGCAAGTGATTTATGACTGATTTAGCAAGGGCCCCCAAGAGAAAACGGTAAGAGCCCAGGAGTGGCCAGGCAGGCAAGGGTGTGGTTTCACGAGAAGTCTCAGCCAGCCTGATCCTGAGGGGAACTCTGGACTGCAAAACCTCACAGTCTGTCCTGACTTGAGGCAAAGTGGCCGGGCTTTCATCCTCCTGCTACGGTCAGTCATTGGCTGAGGGCTGGGGTGGGGGTGGGACTGACCACCAAGGCAGACAGACTCCCAGGAAGGGGCTGTTTTGCATGCCGGCCAGGTGCTCTAGTAAGCCCTAGGGTAGGCCTCCAAAGAGTCTCAGTGGAGGTGTGTACAGAAGTGATCAAAGGGAGCCCTGGGATCCAGGCAGAGCCCTGACAGTGCACTAAACTCTGAGTAGCTGCTCTGGTTTTTGTGAAACCCAGCCTCTGCGGAAAGAGAGACAACTTTGAGACAGGGACCATGGGCTTAGACAGAATAGGGGGAGGGCCTCTGGAAAAAGCAAGACAGGATATTTGCAGTCAGAGCAATGTAAGTACATGGAAGGAAAGCCCCTACCAAAACTCTGTGTTCAACATTAAGCTCTAGGGTCATTCTTCAGTGAGATCAGTTAATATTCCCCAGATAAAGAAGAGTAGCACATGTTTTTATTATGCTAATCATTTGTCATCATGTGTACGATTCACCTTAGCATGCTAAAGGCCCAGGCCTATGTGTTGTCTTTCCTCCTTCAGATCTGATGAAGTGATTTGCAAACTGGGCAACTAATTTAGCATGCAGACCCAGCTGTAAACAACATAAAAGTCAGGAAGAATTCTACCTTAAAGATAAGATTGCATTTTAACACCCAGGAAGTTTAAGAAGTAAGATTCTTAACTTACTCTTTAGCAAACAGACAATACCTCAGCCCACCCTGGGAGCTGGGCAGGAGGCCTTTTGATATGCTCCCAGACCAAGAGGTGCTGGTATCCCAGACAGGAATCAAGGCAGGAAATTCCTTATGTTAAGTTAATTCTAAATATTCAGGGACCACTTAACAAGTCCACACCCCTAAGCTTTTTTTCATATTCCCAAATATCCTCAACTGCCAATAAAACCCCTAGACAATGCACCACTACAGGCTCTCTTGTCTCCTCCTGGTGTGAGCCGGGAGCTCTGTCGGTCCTCTCACTGTATCTCTCAATAAAAGTCTCCCTGGCTCTCCTGGACCTTGACTGTTTGCTAAGTTCATTCTTCGACTCCGCAAACAAGAACCCGGCATCAACTTCATGTGAACTGTAGTTTCTCTAGAGCAAGCATTGGCAAACCTTTTCTATAAAGGGCCAGGTAGTAAATATTTTAGGATTTGTGGGTCACAGGGTTTCTGTTCCAGCTATTCAAGCCTGCCATTGTAGTACAAAAGCAATCCATAGATTGCATGTAAATGAGTGGGCTTGGCTGTGTTCCAGGAAAACTTTATTTATGAAAACAGCTGGGGGTTGGCCTAGATTTGGCCCAGAAGCTATAGTTTGCCAGTCCCTGCTGGGGAGGCTCCTGGTATATGCCTAAGATGATTTTTCCCTTACCCATTCCCTGCACGCTGCAAAATACAGGGAAATTAGTACTCTGTAAAAGGATGGTTAAGACGCATCTTAATTTATTCTGGACTCCCTACCTCCAATCTCTGGCATCCCAGACGGCATTCCCAATGTGGCTTGGATAATCTCACCGCAGGGCAACTCATCTCATTTTACTTCTGCTAAAAATATTTAGTGCTTTCTTATTTGTAAAATAAAATACAGACTTTTGGTATGGCATTGAGGAACCGCTGTGAACTTGCCCAAGCCAGGTTTCCTGCATTGTTTTCTGCTGTCCACCCCTTGTGCTTTCTAGTGCAGCTATAGCACGCTACTCACCTTTTCTCCCGTATGCCCTTTGTCTCGTCTCCCTGCCTTTGCACCTGCTGCGTCCTCTCCTGGAATGTCATTACTCTCAGCCCTGCATTCTGAGACCCCAACCGTTCTCTAAAACTCAGCTTGCTTACCTTCTCCATTAAGCGATCCGACTGTGAGGAAATAGTCTCTGCTCTGGACTTTGATGACAGTATTGTCTATTTCTATTAAAATTGTTATTTTACTTCTCTTGTACTGTATAGTTAGTTGCCGCGTTCACTATATTTTTAGTACATTGAGGGCAGCGACCAAGTTATTGTTTTTTTGCCCTTCGCCGTGAGTTGCAGTGGATGTTCAGTAAACAGAGTTTTCAGATGAAGGTTGCATTCTTACATCCTGTGATTATGAATGATTTAAGTGCTGAAACTCTGACATCATTTTTCTTTTTCCTTTTTATAGGCAAGAGCTGTTTTGGCAAAAGTTGGCTATCCTGAGTTTATAATGAATGATACTCATGTTAATGAAGACCTCAAGGCAGTAAGTGCTAAATTTACTGTTGTTTTTTTTTTTCTGGCAAGTTTTACTGGCTTTGTGCCTTTCAGCTAACCCAAGTCCAAGCAATTAAGCCTGGTAGTGCCCCAAAGCACCAACTTTTGATTCATTCCTTGGCTAGATATGAGCATCAATATGCCAGGCATATCACGAGATTTAGAGCAGATGCAAAATAAAGGAAGTGTCAGAAAGAATGCATAGCTGAGTGGGTACCTTAAAGCAAATGGACTTGGATTTGGTCTAATTTGATCATAAAGGAAGGCATTAAGCAAATTGAGGATTTTTCCAATTAGTGGGCATGTTCTAATGGCAAAAGCATGGTGTCTGTTGTTAAACAATCTTCATGTGTTTCATTCATATTAAATGACTAGTAATAAATCTGCCTGCTGGGAGTTAACTTCATTAAACTTTATGAGTATTTTGGCAGATTCAGTGCATATACATATGACTCTATAATTTACTGTGTGTTGGACTGTATATTTTCAGTAAGTTACTGGTGGGGGAATAGTAATAATTCATTTTTATTCCAATATTTTGGGACATGTACTTTCCAGTAGATATATTCATTACAGGTCTTTCTAACCACAACCCCCACTGTTATTTGCTTTCCTACAACTAGTTCTGATAAAGAACTTTCCTTCTTCACAAAAACTCCAGTTTTTACAGCTCACTAGATTTTCTTTAAAAAAGTACTTTTTGGAATTTTTAAAATAACTATGTTTCCAAGGTATTGCTCTTTCCTGAAATCGTGGTTTGACAAGTCACATATCTGAAAGCAATCCTCGCACTGTAGATGAATATCAGATTTTTGTAAGATTACTCACAAGTGAGAGAAAGCTTTAATTAGAAAGTTTCTCCATTGGGCTCCAAGATACGGCCTTCCAAGGTATTGCTCTAGTTTTTATGGAGCAAAATAATTGTTTCACAGTATTCCAAAGCTCAGACAGCCCATCTTACTATATGTTCTGATGCTGAAAAATTTCACTATTATTATGATAATTAAAACTACTGATGCACTTGACACTTTCATGTACATTATCTTTTAAGCCACACAGATATCCTGGGAAGCAGATGATGTTTGTCTCCATTTTGCAGAAAAGGACCTAGAGACTCAAAGACGTTAAGTGATTTCCTCAGGGCCACACAGCGTTAGAGCCAGGACTGAAATCTGGGGCCAGGAAGCTCTGCCTGTGATCAGAGAAGGGGTTCTGTAGGGTCCTCATCAGGCAGCTGCACACTGGGGAGCAGAGGAGTGGGGCTGAAGAGTTGGTGGGAGCCGCTTTCCCAGAGCTGGCCAGGAGGAGAGAAGAGAGGAGAGGCGGTTGTGTTGCCAAGTGATTGAAAGCTCAGCCTTTGCAGTGATTCTGCCTCTTCCACTTACTAGTTGTTTGTTCTTGTGCTGGTTCCTTAATTTCAGTTAGCTTCCCTTTGATTTTCTGGGTACTGGAGATGATAACCGAGTATAATCGAGTCTTAGTATTTTTCGGAAGATTAAGTGAGATTGTATAGATGTAAAAGCACCTAGCATGTCTGGCGCATAAGTAGGCTCCCTGTAAGTGGTAGCTGTTACTTTGTCGATCGCATCGCCAGGACACAAGGTGCCTTAGCAGGGAAGTCTGGATAATTTCATGTGATTGGCCAATCTTCCAAGTCAAGGATGCTGATGAAAAGGTTTGAGAGGCAGTTTGGTTTAGTGGTTATGAACATGGACTCTGGAATCATAGTGCCTGGAGTTAAATCCCCAGTCTGCCATTTGCTAGCTGTGTGACATAGGGTAGGGTAAATAGCCTCTCTGTGCGTCAGTGTCCTCATATCAAAATGGAAATAATAATTATCCCTCCCTTACAAGACTGCTGCAAGGATCATATAAATGAACATATTTAGAATATTTAGAACTGACCCTGGCACACAGTAAACACAGTATAAGTTTTAGTTATATCTTCAGTTTGCACTTATGATAGTAGATTATTTGAGTTTGGAAAAGTCATTATGAATGAACTCATGCACTGTCCAGTGCCTCAAATGAATTTAAAAGGCTGTACACATGGAAAAGTCTCTAGTTTTAATCAAATAAGATAGCACTCAGGGCTCACTCACAATGATTAGTTGATCAAGTTTTATAGGCAGTCTGTTGCTGTCTTAAGGACTTACTGAATGCAGTATCTTTTGTGAAAAGAAACCAGTTGCCAAGCAGAATATAGTGTTGGGTATGTTTCCTCATTTCTCCAAGGTCTGAACCGAAGCCATTAGACACCAAGATTTTTAAGCACTTTTGTGAAGAAATGGCTTTCATGTAACTCATTGCCAAAGCAGTCACAATTACACCCAAGAGTTTGTAACAGTTTAAAAAACAGATGGGGAAAAAATCCAAATGCATGAAATACAAATATATTTGTGTTTGGAAACTGATAGAGAAAATGAATAAAACCCAACCTGAAAATTGGTAAAGGATGCTTAAAGTGATAGATAGTAATAGTGACACTGAGGTTAATAGCAAAGGGCTGAAGTATTGCTGGCCCGCAGTGCGATTGTGTTTTCAGTTTTGAGAAACATGTTGATAAGGACTACTGTATGGCCTATAAGAAATTTCTGGTAATTCAAGCTCTGAGCATGAGAGACTGTTACAAATGAAAACCAGCTTGCTTTATTTGCCACAATTGAAGATATGATTCATCAGACACAAACTGAAAAGGAAAGAGGATAGAGATTAGAGATAGAGATTAATGGCTCAGGTGAAGGTCAAAGAGAAAGGTTGAAAACTGAAGTTGGGCTTGTGTGGAGATAAGAGCAAATGGAAAAGAATTTACATGCAAATGTAAAGAATTAGAGAAACACTGTTTTTCCCCCTCTTTGAGGATGACAAGGTAAACTGAGATACCCAGCCAAGTATTTCTGAGCAACAGTGTTTCTTTAGTCTTTGAAAAGAGCAAGAAGAAAGGATATGTCCTTTATGTGAACGCCCAGTAGCAATCAGGAAAGCTTACTACTTAAAGTGCCGAAACAATTAGGTGTCAGTCCGTTTTCAAATTAGCCTTACCAAGTTTTCCTTCATTGATCCTTGATGGAAATAGACTCAAGAGTGTGTTGATACCAATTGTGGAAAGATTGCTGTATCAGCTGGGGAAGCCAAAACCACACTAAGTATTTCTTTTTTTTTTTTTTTTTAATATTTTATTTTATTTTAGTATCATTAACCTACAATTACATAAGCAATACCGTGATGATTGAACTCCCCCCATCACCAGGTCCCCCCCACCAACCCCACCACAGTCACTGTCCATCAGCGTAGTGAGATGAGAATCGCTACTTGTCTTCTCTGAGCTGTACAGTACCCCCCGTGCCCCCCCACCCTATGTCTGCCAATCGTAATGCCCCTTTTACCCTCTTATCCCTCCCTTCCCACCCATCTCCCCAGTCCCTTTCCCTTTGGTAACTGTTAGTCCATTCGTGGGTTCTGTTAAGTATTTCAAAGAGAGGAGATTCAATATGGGAAATGGGTTGGAAGGCGAAAATCAGGAAGGTGAGGTGTAAACCAGAGATTAATAACTTCAGGAAGTAGCTCCCACCCCTGTGTCTAGGGGCACAGAAGGAGGTCGTGGTGCCATCTTGTAGGAGAGCACAGGGGGACCTTCCACCCCTAGTGGGTCTGTAAACGAGGGCCTGAAAATTCTTTCAGAGTCATTGTCAGAAGAGGGAAGAGGAAAGAGAATGAAAGACAACAAACACAGCATCTTTTCTCTTCCTGTCACCTGCGATCCCCCCCCCACCCCCCCGTGCCTCCTATTGGCAGGAATCCTGGCAACGAGCCTGGGAATGGTAATTTTCAGATTCCCAGCCCCAGAACTGTAGAGCAGAGTAAAAGGGTGGGCATGTAGCCGAGAGACAGTCAGTACATAATCAGTACCATTAGGCACTTCACTCATTCTTGTGAAAGCAAATGGAGGATTGTAGTAGGGGCTAAAGTCAATTACAGCTGCCTTACGTTTACTTAGGAGAATTGGATGTGGGTAGTTTTTCAGAGAAGATCAGTGTTTCTGGTGAGTAATACACACATACATAAACACATGAATATGCATATAGAGGTATATAGATATGTGAACCCACATAACATTCTCTGGGGTGGGCCTTGGTCTGCTCTGCTCAGTGGAGTGTGTGTTTATGTATATGTTTTCGTGTGTGTGTAAATAGCAGGGCTATTGCCCCTGTGCAAGAGTGTGGTGATGTTTAGGTTGAATGCTCCAGAAAAACAGGTTGTTAAAATACTGAAATAATTCTATGTTGTTTGGTAAAAGGTAAAATAAAACATTGCTCTCAGCTCTCCCAAGGAATCTCTGGCCATCATAGCCAAGAATAGACACTGGAGTGGGGGTACCCTGGTGGCCCCCAGCCTTCTAGCCAGCCCTCTAACTCCCACACACTGGCCTCCATCTTGAGTGTTCTACTGGCCAGAGCCAACCGAGACCTCCCCTTACCCCAGGGTGCTGACAGGGCATTTGGTCCCATCAGGTTCCTGGCTGGTGTGCTAGCTTGTGCTCCCTCAGGGTCACTCTTATGTGGCCGCTTGTGGGAACTGCATCTTCCACACTGTACCACATATGTAGCTTGATAACATTGTGAACATCACCCCCATATGTAGGTATGAATTTATAGTAGGTAGGTATAATGTAGGTATGTATATATGTGTACAGACTTACTACTATGGGCAAATCCATCTAAATACAGCGGTCTTGCCTATTACTTTGCTATTTAAATAAGGAAAAATGCAAATATAAAATTTGGGTTCTATTAAGTATTCAGAAAATTTTTTGGGTGTCTAACAAAATCTTTCTTATAGATATTTGGATATATCTCTGAGTGCCTTTAAATGAATTTAACTCAAAAAGTGTTCTAGAATCTTTACTTGCTATTGACTTACATAGTGTTTTATCAACATTAACTTACTGATCCTACAGAGAAGCTAAACACATCTCCTTGCTCTGCCCTCATTACATGTTCCTCGCTTCTGTCGGGGCTGATAGCTTTATTCTTCCATTTTGTCTGTGGCATTTGCTACTTGGCATCCAGGATGGGATTTCTACAAAGAGAAATTCAGATTCCCCTGATTCTTATGATCTGGATTCCCTATTCCTGGGAAATGACAGGAGAACCCCAATTAGCTCCTCAAAGGTCACTCAGTTGAAAAGTCAGAAGATGGAATTGATTGAAAGTCATTATCAACTTGACCTAGATTTTCACCGGTAACTGAAAGGACAAGAGGCTTTTGAACCAATTATTGTCCCTTGAAGAGTTTAAACATTTTTTTGAATATTGCAAATGATTTTTAAATATTCATGTGCATTTATTCTTGTTGCTATCTCTACAAGAGGAACTTTCCTAATGGTTTCTGGGTTTTATAGTTTTTTCCTTACTCAAGGGCCTATTGAAATATTTGAAATTATCAAAGCATTATCACATGGTGGAAAATTTGGGAGCTAGCATAAAGTATGAAAAAGCACCCATACTATTGGTACTTGAACATAATAATACATATTTCTGTTTTAGGGTATTAGTTTGTCTTTCTATTTCTGCATAGCTGTAATTGATGCTTATATATAATTTGTATACTGACCTTTACAGTCAACATATTGTTTTGTCCTTGTCTTCCATAGCCTTAGGTGCATTATTTTGACAGCTGTATGATACTAAGTAAACCGTACCATGATTTATTTAATCACGGTTTCTCCTACCACCTGTAATTCTTACCACTGCCGCCTCCTTCCCTGTACGCCTTCTGTTGAATCACAGGTTTTCCTATTAGGACCAATGAAAATAGAATTGAAATAGGAGCTTAATCATTTGGATGCATGGGCTTTGCCAAGTTCTATAATCTCTTTAGCTGTTAACCATCTATTATATGGGAATAATAGCAGCTGGCCCCTCTTTACCCCCAAACACTTAACCTGTGTCACAAGAATAGTAACATTTGTTCCCTATTACCTTTGATGTCCATTAAAAAATGGATAGATCAATTGAACCAGGCTGAGAAATAACAAATATTCTGAGTTTAATAATTAAAATAAAGTTAAAATTGTCCTTCTAAATATTGATAAGCTGTTGGCAAACTGTAATTACTTGCCTCTGAGTTTTATTCCCCATGATGATTTTCATGGCTATGGTAGGACCTATTTAAAGTATTTTTAAACTTGGGACTCTTCTTCTTTAGGAAATTTTTGGATGATTTTCCATTTAATGTCCACAGAACAACCTGAATATCAAGTTAAAAAAAATGGAACAGGAAGGTATCACAATGAGCAGACTCTTCTAAAAGCAAAAACTGACCCTACTGGTATGAAAAAAAAAGTCAGTATTTTGGAAGGAAATTCCTTTGGGAGAATTTCCCAGTAAGTGTTCTGAATCCAAGAACACATCTGAATTTTCTATCAGTTACAGTCATATTCTGAATGTTCTGGTAGAGCGTTCTTGGGAGCCAAAGCTGAAAAAGGCTAAGAGTTGAGCAGTGGACACATCTTTTGACTATATGATCCAGGAATGCATTGGGATTGCTAGTTAAGGTTGCTTCCTAAAACAAGGAACTTATTCTGTTTCTTCTGATGCTGAGCATAAACATGTTTTACAATACAATGGATTGTAAGATTTCTTTTTAGTATGAAGCATCTCACACACTGGAAAAGTATGTAAAATCATATTTTGAGTACCCCTAGCTTTAACAAGTTTTAAACATGCTGCCATATTACTTTATACATGCATGCATACATTTTCAATGAGTAAAACAGATACAGTGGAAATTCTCTGTGTAATCTTCCATGGCAAAATGTCCTTCCTCCTTGTCTAGATAGTAACACTATCTGGAATACAGTGTTCATCATTCCCATGCATTTCTTTATGCTTTTGCTACGTAGGCATTTATCTATAAACAATACACAGTATTATTTTACATGTTTTATAACTTAAACTTCTCTCATACATACACATTGCCTTATTCAGTCAGCATTGCTTTGGAGATTATTACATGCTCATGCATGCATCCCATCCCTTTAAACTGCTGTACTGTTTTCTGTTATGTGACTACATCACTAATTATTTACCAGGCACCCCTCTGAGAAGTTTGAAGGAGGGACAATTTGAAGTCATACCTTTTCGTAACTTGAGCTAGTAGAACACCAAGAATGCCGGGAATTGATATTTTCATTCCTGTCCTTTTCCCTGTGTCTTTAGCTATTTTCTTCTTCCTTCACATTTTGGCCTGGTCCCTGGAAAGGCTGTTAAGATGAATGATTAACAAAAGTTACTCTACAGACATAATGAGTACCCATTGTATGTTAGGGAAGAAGTAAATGTGAGCCAGTCATTGGCCAACAAATAGGTGACTGTCAGTTCTATAACAGTCAAGTTGCATATATACATTCATATTTATAATGAAATACCTGTGGGTTTCATATACATGCATTTGCTATATTATAATTTTTTATTTTAAAAGAATATCGTGTCTCAAATTTACAAAAATATTGCAGCTACTAAGAATTTGATTACTTTTGGTTATCTGCTTATTCAAATGGGTATTTTCCTTATTTTGCTGGCCACATTAATATATTTTAAAATCTAAGAATTGGAGATCCCTACAAACCATTGCCTTCACTGTTACACTGATACTATTCACACTATATAGTTTCAGTACTGCTAGTTTGTAGATGAGAGCTCTCATAGACTTGAAACTGCCATTCACCTTGCAGAAAAAGAAAAGGAACTCAAGAATCAATTATGTCAGTTTCCCCATTTTTAATACACAACATTGTTACGAGCCATCAACTTCCTGTTTTCCATGTAAGCTGTAATCTATGATTTGCCTCTGTAATTTCATAAATTTTTAGTGACCCGAGCATTTTTTGAATGTTAATAGATAAATTCTGTTAATAACGAAGTTATTCTAGTGACTTCATTGTACTTAGAGAAGAAAAAAGTCTGAATCACTTTTATTGTTTTTCTTCATGAACAAATGCCAATTTCAGTAAGTTGTATTTTAACATTTGACTAAATCATCATCGATAAGCTAGATGATCTTTCAGCTGACTAAACTGAATGTTATTAGAACTTATGTGACAAAGTACACATTTTAGAAAAGATCAAGGACTTGTGGGCTAAGAAATTTCAAACCTAAGATAATATGTTCTGTAAAGGTTAAAGTAGATTTTTCAATTATAACGGAAATGACACGCATTGTAAGTTACTGCAGCTTCTCTTGTTTTTTACTGTCGTACAGAAATGCTCATATTGATCGTTGAACTTTTTATTTTAAAAGAAAATCACTGAGATTAAATTTCATGGATTTGTGAATACTGGGTTAACTGGTGACAGCTAAGAGATGCTGGGAGGAGTTGTTGCCTCTCCCTTGGTTTGTCATTTCCGCACTGAAATCTTTTCTCAGGGCCCTCTGTTTTCTGTACTTAATGACGATTATGGTTTGTGTTATTCAGATCAGGTTTTCAGAATCTGACTACTTTGGCAACGTCCTGCAAACCCGCAAGTATTTAGCACAGTCTGATTTCTTCTGGCTGAGAAAAGCTGTTCCGAAAACAGAGTGAGTAAAAAAAAAAAAAAAAAAAATTAAAAAAAGGAAAGAAATTGATGAATATGTTGGTGGGAGGTGGAGTCTCTTTAGATCAAACTTTGTATTTCCCCTAAAGTCATAGTGGCTGACTTGCCAGTCATCTTGGTTTGGCAAAATCTGTGTTGTTTTGTCAGCTTTTATTTCTGGTATTATATGAAATCAATTCTTCAATCTAATTTTGGCTGCACCACTCCTGGCATCAAAACGTATTGAAGGAAGGCTTATTAAGATGCAGACATTCAAATCACTTCTAGATCTGGTTATCTATATATATCCATATACATACATACATATACACATATACGTATGTATGTATATATATATATTTATATATATAAAACAAATTTCTCTAGAATTTCACACTCAGGTAACATTTTGAAGACCTTAATGAAGAACAAATATTTGAAAAATGAAGTATGATTACAAATGTAAAAGTAATTACTTAGTTATGAAGTAACTAGAAGATATTTATTGAGGTAATAAATGTCCAAGAACTGATAGTGCTATTATTTGCCTCCAATAGCTGATATGATATATTCCCCTTCTTCCCACCTGCCTGTAGGAACTTTCCCTACAGAAAGGAAAGTTGCCTTAGGGACTTGTAGGGCCAGAGCCAGCTGAGATTTTCTTCCTTAGCAAAATGTATATGATGATAATGATGACAGTTAACAATTAATGTGTGTTTACCACGTGCCAGGAAGTGCTTTATATGGTTTGATTCATTTTATCCTCTCATCAGTTGTTTGAGGTGTAGGTACTATTTATTATCCCCATTTTACAAATGAATAAGAGCCTTACAATTGAGAAATTCCTCAGCTCAGGTTTAGATTACTTTTTGTTCTGCCTGCTGGTACTTTTGACTGTTCTGCTATGGCCCAGTTCTCTAATGTTTTCCTCTCTCTTCTCCAGATTGGATAACTTCTATTGATCTGTCTTCAAATCCACTGATTGTTTCTTCTGAATTCTCAAATTTGCTATACACCCATCTAGCAAATTTTGCATTTTGATTATTACACTTTTCAACTCCAGAATTTTCATTTGTTTGTTTCTTAGAGTTTCTACTTGTCTGTTGTGGTTCTTTATTTATTGAGTCATTGTCATCATATTTTCCATTAATTCTTTGAATATAGTTTATTTTAAGTCTTTGGACTAATTTATAATGGCTGCTTTCAAGTCTTTGCTAAATCCAACATCTCAGATCACTCAGAGTCAGTTTTTATTGATTACTTTTTTTAAAAACAGTTTTTTCTTTTTTTGAATAGCATGTTTTGTTGTTGAAAATATTTTAAATAATACATTATAGCAACTGTAGATTCTAATTTTTTTTTCTGAGGCTTTTTTTTAAAGTAACTTTCCTGGACTTACACTGTAGAATCTATCTCCCCTACAGTATGTGGCCCTAGTTGTCTCTGCTCATTTTTAAAATTCTTATTTTTATTTTTTAGCTTCACTTGTTAGAGGTTGTCCCAGTGTCTGCATAGCTTAGTGCTCAGCTGAGGATGAGGGCAGAGCTTGTACTCAAACACCTCTAGCCTGTAGGGCTTCTGCCCTCTGCTACTTGCTCTGTCTGGGATTGGGAGTGCGTTCAGTCACAGGCAGTTCTTAGTTGACCTTGGAGTTTGCTTTCCACTGGGCTTTCTCGGGTCTCCCCGTACAGGTGCCTAGTTTCCCAGTCAGCCAGGGATGAATAGAGAGCCTAGCTCACCCTTCTATGACTCATTCAGTTGCCGGATCTCCCTTTTAAATTTCTGGCTGGCCTGTCACTCTCCACAGTGGGAACCATGACTTTAGGCTAGCAAAGCTGTGGATTTTCCTCATTTTTTCCCACTAAGTTCACCACTTTTAGCTGACAGAACTGCAGCTTTTACCCCCACCCCCAATTGAGTCCACTCTCTGTGGCAGCAAAGGTGCTGATTTTCCAGCCAGTCTTATCCTGATAAAACTAAGTTCTCACTGACCTAGCTGGCAAGGATGGAAGCAGTCCCAGGCAAAAAGACTACAGACTCTTGTTTTACTTACTGCTAAGCTCTAGCAGTTTTGCAAAATTAAATGTTTTTCAGTTTTTTGTTTTTCTTTGATAATTCCCAGAGCCCTAAAATGGTTGATTGCTGACATTTGTCCAATTTTATACTTGATTTTTTATGGAAAGAATGTGTTGACCTTTTCATATCATAGTAGCCGGAAGCCTGTCTTCCATGGACCACACTTTTGTTTTTCTCATGGCCTTCTTTTTAACCTTGGCTGATATTCTGGTCTCCAGATTGTTGCCTGGCTCTTTTTATGCTCTCTGGGTTTCTTTTTGTTCTCTCTCCCAACTACCTGGTTTGTTCTGGCCTCTAGAAACTCTTGGTCCTGTACCCTACCTTGGCTTAAGCTGTGATTACCACCTCTTCCTCTTAGCCATGGCTCCCATCTACAATAGGCACCCACAAAGTTAGCTAAAAGTGTTTGACTTTAAGATGTAGGCCTAAAGCCGAACTGCAGCCATACCCATATCCTTGACTCCAAACAAAAAAACAAAGGAAGAAGGCTTTAGAATGTCTTTGGAAATAACTGATAACTGGTTTAAAGCTACCTGTTCTACTGTCCTTGCTTCTCCCCTCTCATCACAGGATCTCTCCTGCTTCATTCCCAACCTAAGTTATTCAATGGGAATTTTAGGTTTAGGGTCATTAAACTGGTTTCTCAAATCTGATAACTTCAGTAAATAGTTTCTAATATCCCAGTGAGCATCCCCATGGAGTATGGTAGTCACACATGGATGTGCATCACCCTGCCCTTGCAGATCTACTTCAGATCAGTTCAAACTCTTCACAACTTGTGGAAAATTCAAGGTTCTCACTAGTAATTTTGTGTATTTTCAGGGTCTTCTCAGGGGCTCTGCCATATTGGAGATGCTGTCAAGCTAATTCCTGAATTTCAAAATTGTCATTATTCGAGTGTGTGGCAAGGCCTAGGTTGCTGAAAAACTCCTAAATGTGCCATCTTTAATATCATCCTAAAATACTGATGGGCTGTCAGAGGCTAGTGACCTTGTCTATTTCTACTATTTTACTTATGCCTTGGAAAAATGTTGGCTGACCTTCTGGGCTTAGGCAAACTGTGTGATTTGTGTAGTTTTCCTATCCATGAAAATGAATACCTCTTTCTTAAGGACATTAAGTTAGAAAATGTTTCTGAAAAAGTTCTTCAGGAATGAATATCAGTGCTATGCTAGGAATTGTTGTTTCCTCAGACTATATGTCTATTTCAGGGAAAGCAACTTTAAGAAATGTAAGGTCCTTTTTATATGGTAAGTGATATGTTAGTCAATTTTTAAAAGAAATTTTGGACTAGTCCTTTTCAGGCGTTATAGGGAATTTTAACTTCATGATACCCATTGGTTTTAATTGACATCTTTTATGGCTGAAAATTCATGAGTTAATCATGTGGGGATGATTCTGGAGTAGCTCCCCTTTACTAGTTTACTTTGAACAGCACATCATGATTCTGTTTCCACAAAGCCCTCAAATAACATTTTGCTTCTTTGTGGGTATAGGAGATAAATACCTTTTATCTTTCGTTCTCTTGGAATCCATTTTAGCTGAACTAATGTGCCTTAAAAAGTTTCTAATGCAATGGAAAATGATAGCAAAAATGAAATTAATTGGGTGGTTATCCCTGAAGGTACATACTTAGGGGTTGGTTCTTAGAATTGTCACTTCATTGGCTTGCTTAAAAGTAGAGGACTTACTCCACTGCTTGGCTTGAGTCAAAAGTAATTTCTCCCCATCAGGATCCCCTTTCTTTGACAGAAATTATTTTAAGCCAGCTTCCCTATTAACTCACTCTCATTTTGCTGTGAGAATATCTAGATTTTCCTTATCTTTTGAAAAAAATATGTAAAAACACATCATATTATGGTCCTGCCCAGAATTTTTGTTTGCAAAAGCATCTATAGAATGAATTGGGAAGGATATAATCTATAGGATATATCAGTAATAAAGCAACAAGTACTCTGTTTTTTCCATTCCTATTCCCTAAACTGTCTTTAAGAGTTGATAGGTGAAATGTAAAACTTTAGTCTGATGTGTATCTATTTTATAAGTTCCAAAGAAACTGTGGTATCAATGTCTTTTCCTTTTAGATTATTGTATTTCAGTATTATACTCCTTTTATGTATCCCACTGTCCATTATAATTTCATCCCCATATATTTTTGGACTTGAATTTTATATGAAACCTCTTCCCACCTTATCCACTAAATCCTTCCCAAACACAGATTGCAGGAACACCCTAGAGTCATAGTAAGAAGAATTGAAAGTACTTGGATGACACTCTGTTTATTCAACTTGATGTATACATAGCAATAAATTCACTTCAATACATTTAATGATCTTCTGCTAAGCACATACTACTTGGGTAATAGTCTCCGCCCACAAGCAACTTAAAATCTTGTTGGGAGATAAGTTGTACAAACTCATGTGCCTACGGGGCTCAATCAGTTAGCAAATGGTGACCTAGAGTGGTGTGAATGATAGGGAGTGGTGGGGTCTATGGAGAATTAGTGATTACACACATCATTTAAAGGAATTGGAATTCAGTACTTTTTAAAACAATTGTGGTGGGCAAAGAAAACATTTTTTTGAGAAAACTCAACCCTTGGGTAGGACTTAGTCTGTTGACAGCTACCTTTCCAGTGTTTATGTATTGCCATATAAGAAATCACTCTAAAATGTAGAGGACTAAGCCAATAATTATTCATTTTTTTTCTCTCATGGCTCCGACAGTCACTAGGCTCAGCTAGGTGGTTGTTTCTTGCTCATGGTCTTCCATGTAGTTGTAGTCAGATAGTGGCTGGCTAGGGCTGGCGTCATGTGAGACGTTCCTCTCTCATGTCTAGTGGTTTATGCTGACTCTTGGCTGCAATACCTACTATGGCCTTTGTGTACTGGGCTTCTTTATATAGCATGCTGATGGAGCAAGAAACCTTGAGGAGCAAGTTTTCTGAGAGAAAGAGAGGGAAGCAGGGTCCCTGTGTGTAGACCAGGGGTAGGTTATATTGCCTTTAATTGCCTAGCATTGTAAGTCATTTGGTGTCATTTCCACTGCATTTTAATGCTCTAGAAGCGAGTTGCCACGGCTGGTCCATAATCAAGAGGAGAAGAATTTAGACTCCACCTCTTAATGGGAAGAATGTTAAAAAAAAATGCAAAGACTTATTAAAACCAGCACAAGTAGCTTTGTAATAGAGAAGAGTAAAACTAAGCATATAATACACTTGGATGTAATCAGGGAGATATACAAAATGTTTAACAGCTGGCTTGGTATAGGAACTGACCAATCAGAAGAAATAATAGCATCCATAGCTTGTAGGCCCTAGACCCAGCAAGGGCCCTGGGGAGTCAGGGAAGGTGAGATCATGTGTGTGAAATAAGATGTGTTGTATATCCTTGCTGAAGCTTCACAGGTGCCATCAGGCCCTGTCTGGTTGGTAGATTTGTTTTGTCCACCTTTGTGAATCAGCAGAAATACTTTTCCTACATGGCTCTTACCCTCTAATGTTTTACAAGTTTATGTTTTGCTAAAGGTAGGGGAGTTGGGAGGGATGGGAAGAGAAGGGATAAACTCTAGGAATATACATGGTCTTTTGTACATATTATGGTTCAGTCCAATGTCGTTTAGAAGCCAAGTTGAGAGGTTCCTGGATTCTCTTCTCTTGAGCCAAACGGCAGACATATAAGTGCTGGGTTCTTTGGATAATGTATTAGTTTTCTGTTGCTGCTGTAACAAATTGCCACAAACCTAGCAACTCAAAACAACACAAATGTGTTATGTCACAGTTCTGTAGGTCAGAAGTATGGGATGGCTTGGGTGGTTTCTTGGCTCCAGGTTTCATAAGACTGAAATTAAGGTGTCAACTGGTTGTGCTCTTGGCAGGAGCCCCTGGAGAGGATCCTTCCTGAGTTCATGCAGGTGTTGGCAGATCTGGTTCCCCGTGTTTGTAGAATTCAGGTCCCTGCTTTGTTGCTGGCTGTCAGCTGGAAGCACTCTTCACTTTCAGAGCCTCTCTCTGGTCCTTGCCCCATCGCCCACTACAGCTCAGAGATAGCAGCAGTACGTCAAATCCTTCTTACCCTGGGAATCTTTCTGACTTCCTGTTCTGTAGCTTCTCTTCTCACTTTCTCCCAATTCGTCTTTGGGATTCCAGCCAGAGAAGGTTCTCCGCTTTTAAGGATTTACGGGATTAGATTGGGCCCACCCAGATAATACAGGATGATCTTCCTGTCTTAAGATCCTTAACTTTAATTACATTGCAAAGTTTTATTTGCCATGTAGTGTATTCATAGGATCTAAGGATTAGGACATGGATATCTTTTTTAGGGCCATAATTCTACCTACTGTAGGTAGTAACATTAGGACAATAAAGTACTTTCCCCTTCATGTGTTTTCTCAGGGTAATAGGCCAGCCAGTAAGTTTGTGCTAAACATTAGGGCTTCTTGCAATATTAATCCTAAATTTGAAGGAAAAGAATATACAGTTCATGGAAATGCATGTAGGTTTCAGTTTTAACTAGGCGAGAAATCAACTCTTTAACTAGAAATCAACTCTTTCTTGATTTCTAGTAATGTCTCCAGTATGATATAATGCTAATGAGAAGTGCTTTGAAGTCAGGCCAATCAGACCTTGAACAAGTATACAGTGCTTATAAGTCTCATTGTTCTCCTCTGTGAGATAGGCTAATAATTTCTGTAGTTGCTATGGGAGCAACATATGAATAGAAAGTGCGTTGGACATAGTAAGTGCTCAGTGAATGTTAGCTGATGCCACTTCTACTGATAATGGTAATAGAATGACATATTCATGGACTTCTTTATAGTGGGAGAAGGTCTGGGCAGACCAGCTAGAATCAACGCTTGGATTTCCTACCAGTTTCATATTAGTCTGTATTTATTAGCCTGACATAATTATTGTAGTATTCATAAATTAGTAAAATGATTGTCCTGAAAAGGGATTTCTACAAACTTATTTTGAGCAATTTAGCTTAAGACAAATTACTTGGTTTTAGTGGCTTATGGACTAAATCTTGCCTGGTGCCCGATTTTGTGTGGCCCCTGAGGTAAGAATGATTTTTAGAGATAAATGTTTACAGTTGATTTGTTGACAGGAACCACTAACTTTGAATTCCAATTCAGCAAAATGTTATCTTGCCCCCCCCCCCCCAGTTCCATTCTTCTCATTAATAGGCCTGCATTATAAAAAATTATACTCGTTTATTCTTATATTTTGAATTTCATCAATAAAATTTTGTGGAAAATTTTCTCTCACTATAGTAGTACTTACATAACATCTTTGGATCTTGCCTCTTTGCCTACAAAATGCCTAAATGTTTACCGCCTGACTTTTTATAGAAACAGTTCACCAAGCCTTGCTCTAAATAACTTACCGGGCACTTAAAACCTAGTGTAGACTCTTCATAGCTAGAAGGTACTCCCAAGATCTCTTAATAGCTAAAACTGAACTCCCGGGAAGGTAGGTGACTGTTCCAACACAACCCAGCTAATTAGGGATAGAGGCAGGCTAAGGCAATTAGATCTTTTGGTGCCTAAATCAATAAATTCTGCACTAGCAGGCCCTCTGGTAACATGGTTATACGTTATTCCTCTCTCTTTACATGGACTTCTGCGTTGTCACCAATCCAAAACCTTTAATGAACAGGTCAGACGGGATGCAGCATAGAAACCTAGCTGTCCCTTGGACCCACTGACAGGGCCTGCCAAACATCAACTTGTTGCCTAGTTTCCATCTGTGGGGAGAGCCCTTTAGATTTTACAATTTCTCATCAAGGCTGTTTCAGAAGCACTGGGGCTGACTTTTTCTGTTAACTTAGTAACAGTGAATAACCAGGCACATTAATATATTTTTACTGAACCGTTTTCAGTTTAGGATGAGATTGTTCACTGAGCAGAGCAATAGTCCAAACTGAGGCCATCATTTCCCCGTGCACCCCACGTCCCCATAGTTCCCTGGTTATTTGCTAATGAATCCCACCACATCGTTTGTTCTTGGTGCCCTCCTACCTGGATTATGATGATTGCTTAGTGGTATTTGTTTCTCTTTCTGCAGGTGGTTCACAAATCCAACGACTGTCAATGCCTTCTACAGTGCATCCACCAACCAGATCCGTGAGTACCCGGCTTCTTGGTAATGTGCTACAAAATGGAAGGAACTTTTTCGTGGCTATGATTTATTTATTTCCCTTCCAAAGTGACTGGGTATGTTGGTGAACGAAGTGTTTCCCTGTCCATGTGCCTAATTTTTCTCACTCCCTTCACCTTGGAAGGTTTTTTTTTTAAGCTTTTAATCACCATTGAGTTAAAAAAAATCAACTACAATAAATAAAACTACAATGAAGTTGGTCATGAAAAGGAGCAGGCTTCCACTTTCCCTTCATAATGGTCTTACTGATTTTGTCCATATCATTTTGTGTATTTCTAGGATTGATAGGAAAAACAAGCAAGTAACTGGGAAGATTATAGAACCTGAGGGGACTATCTGTAAGAAAAGCTTGGGAATGTTCTAATTAACCCTATGATGTAAAGTCTTGAGTTTATTTTATTTCTATGTATTCAGTACATATAATTATAAATGCCATGATAACTTTTAAAAATTATTAAAGATCAGGTTGGTGCAAATTAAAAATCTGACAGCACCAAGTGTAGGCAGCAGGGACACATACGCACCGCTGGTAGAAGTGTAAATCGCTTCACCCACTTTGCAGAGGAATTTGGCAATACCTAGAAAGGCTGAAGATGTGCATGCATATATATGACTATCATTTGCATTCTTGGCATGTGCCCTAATGCTTTGTTTCTCAAAGTTTGGTCCTGGGACCCACAGCAACAGCATCATGGGGGAATTTATTAGAAATGCACCTTCTTGGGCCCCACCCTTAGACTGTTTGCTCACAAACCCTGGACACGGGGCTCAGAAATCTGTTTTACTAAGCCTTCTAGGTGACTCTAACATAGTTTGAGAATTACTGCCCGAGAAGCAGTCTGCATGAGGAGGCCCATGTGAGAATGCTCACAGCAGTGTTTTCTGTAATAGCAGGAAAAGGGGAATAATCTATGTGTCCCTCTGCAGGAAAATGAATCAAATGTGGCACGTTCACACAAAGGAATGCCACATGGCAGTGAACAATGAGTGACCTGGAGCAATGTGTATTAACATGGATGAAGTTCACAAATATTAGGTTGTGGGGGGGGGAAACAACTTGGGAACATATATCGAGTATGATGCCATATAAATAAAGTTGAGAAGCATGCAGGACAAGTCTATATGTTGTCTAGAGGTACATTCACATGTAGTATAAGTATGAAGACTTCGCAAGAATGACAAACACTGAATTCAGGTTGGCACTGATCTGTTGTGAGGAGGGCAGGCCGCTCCTACTCAAGCCCTTGCTGGTTTCTCGTGCTCCCTGTACTTCCTCTGGTCTCCATCTTCACTCCCTCACTTGGTGATAACATCTAATGTCATGGTTTTAAGCACATTTCTATGCTGCTTGTTGAATACTGGAGTTGAAATTTATAAAGACTAGCTACCCTTGAGCATGCCCCCACCATCTCTTCCCAGATATTGTGATAGCCTCCTCACTGGCCTCCCTGCTTCTGTTCTTCTCCCCGTAGAGTGGGTTCTAAATATAATATTGCAGTTATTTACAGATGTTTTACAATGATCTTTTGTCCCACCTTTCCTCAGAATCAATTATCAGCTTCCCATCCCACTCAGAATCAAAGGCACATTACTTGTAATGGCCCAGAGGCCTCTTAGCGCTGCTTTTATCTCCCTGCTGTTCCAGTCACACTGGCCACCTTCCTGTTTCTAGAGCAGGAGATACGCTTCCCTCTTGTCATTTATACTCAGGGCTCTCTGTGCCTTGGAAAACTTCTCTAAGTGATCTGCAGGGTTTGTGCTCCCACTTCCTTCAAATTTTTGCTTCAATGCCATCTTTTTAGTGAGGCTTCCTGCCTCCCTGCCATCAATCCTCTGTGCTAGTTCTCATCTGGACAGGACTCCCTGGGCAGACAGGACAGCCCAAAGGCTTTCGTTACCCATTCCCAGTAAGCAGATCTCCTTAGAGTCACTTTTACGTGGCTACTTTTGGGAATGGCAGTCTCTGCTGAACTTTGGTCTGAGAAAGTCATGAACAGAAGGAAAACAAGCAAATGGTGATAATTTTGATTTCTATACTAATTTACATAACCAAACCAGTTGTTAAATATTTTGACTATTTGGAATGTCACTCCTTACTATAAAAATATTCATTATTATCCCCAAAATACCGTTGTTTTTGCCCCCACTTCCCAGCTTTATTGAGATATAATTGACAAATAAAGATTGTATATATTTAAAATGTACAACATGGTGTTTTGATATAGCTCCAAGTTGAGAAGCTGCATGGGAACTTAAGATACTTGAGATACTAATTCTAACTGCTGTTTATAATATGAATTATAATATTATTTAGAAGAATCCTATTGGGCAACAGAAAATTCTTTAGATCATCCATTTTAAAAGAATGTGTTTTATTATGTAATATTTGGTACAGACAAAAGAATATGTAACATGCAAGCACATACAAAGTTATAAAGTATGTGAGAAAATATTTGATAAAATAAATATATGCCTATGAACCCACCACCCAAGCAAGAACCAGAACATTCTCATTATTATTGTATCTGCCTGTGCTCCTCCCCATCTCATTCTTCTTCCTCACCATAGAGGTAACCACTATTCTGATTTTTGTGTTTGTCTTTTTCAGATAAATTTAGCCATTTATGTATATATATAGTTTTGCTTATTTTACAATATATTGTACAATATATTGCTTATTAAACAATATTTTTTTTGCTTATTAGCATAATAAAAATGGTATCATACTGTAGGCCAACTTAAGCAACTGTTCTTTTTCAATGAACATGTTTTTAAGATTCATCCATGTAGCCTGTGGCAGTAGGGCCTTTCCATTTTCACTGCTGTATTATATTCTACCACATGACTGTACTGCAGATTGCTTATCTGTTCTATAGACCTATGTGCACCTCCCCTCTTTGTTTTTGCTGTTATGAGCAAAACTGCTCTGAATATCCTCATACATGTCCCCTGAAACAAGTGTTTAGGGCATATACTAGGAAGGAATGGAATTACTGGTTCATAAGATATGAAAATACTCAACTTTACCAGATTACACCAAATGTTTTCCAAAGTGGGTATTCAAAAGTACAGAAGTATTTTCATCAACTCATTACATCACCTCTTGACATTGGTGGACTTAATTTTCTCCAATTTAGTGACTGTAATATCAGGTCTTATGCAAGAAAAGGCATTGAGATGGACTCTTCACCAGTGTTTCCCCCACTTTCCAATGTCAATGAATGCTTACAGCTCCTTTGGGGATTTATGTATAACTAATAAACTTCTACCTCTAGGATTCACCCCTGCTCAGCCTTTTTCTTGTTTGGGAAGAGATGATCCTATCAGAGGTTTAATGAAGAAGCAGCCATTTCAGGGTAACCCAGTGGCTTCTTGAAAGCTCATGAGCAGAGGGGGTTTGGAAGGAACAATTTGAAGCAGTATTTTAATTAAGAGATTCAAGCTGTTTCTATTTTCCTAATGACCAGTGCTAGCTCTCATTGTAAATTACATTCCCAGGCAAGATGACAAGGAATCCTTTGGGTGACTTTTTCCCCCTCTCTCTCCTTTTTGATTTTCTGGACTACAAATTAAGACAGGTGGAGTTCCTTCTTACATTTCCCCACTGGGTTTCCTGGGACTTCCCCCAAGCCCCCACCTGTCTTCTTTTTGCTTCACTGAAGAAGTGAAAAATTGAGGTGATTTTCTAAAATGAACATCTTTATTGATTAGGGGCTGATTCTGACAGCATGGGGCCATCTGTTTAATTGGGTTTCACATCTAAGATGTAACTATACTTAGTAACGTGATTTATGAGAATTTCATTCGGTTCTCATTATCATTTTCTGATTTATGCCGCTTACGTCTGCTTTTGCTTAAAGTGGAGACTTGAGTAGAAAATAGGACAACCTGTAAGGTTGTTTTTTTTTTGACAAATCCATGCATTAGTGGAATCCGTATGATTTGTGGTGATCTTTCAATGTTAGATTTCTGCAGGATGCTATAGCTTCTTCTTTTTCCACTCTCATCAAGCTGGGTAGCAATGTCTTCAGACACAGAGTGTAGTGTGATGTCATAATGACTCAAGTGTGCTGCCCGAGGAGTTATACTCAGGAGCTGTTGTAGAAAGTAGTTATGTTTGAATTGATAAGGTGGTCAAAGAGGAAAACATGGAGCTAAGGGCATTGGTGCCCAAGCTGGTGTTTCCCTAACTGTATAATTATGAAGCTGATCTTCCTGCTTTTAGTAGGGGAAGAGTGAGAACCTTGATGGCAGGCTTTGAGTGCCACTGATTTAGTCATATGACCTTGGCCAAGGTGTTTCTCCTTTCTGATCCCTATCATCCTCACATGTCACATGTTGAGGTTACCTAACCCATAGGGTTTTTGGTAAGGATTTAATAAGATGAATCTGAAAAGTGCCAGCACATTGCCAATACAGGGGTTTGTGTATTTAAAACGGGCGCACCAGTAATCCCCAGGATAGCTAGTCTGTCACATGATAAACAGCAGAATATGAAGGTTTGGGAGGGAAATAATTTGGATTTTTGTTCTTAAACGATTTTATGAAGTGAAACAATAATTTTGTATGTTCAAAAAAGTCAAGCCAATTTGGGAAAGTGTTTGGCAGTTTGTTGATATCTCCTATTACCCAGAAATTCCACTCTTGATCAAATAAATGGATCCTTGCGCCCACCAAATGATATCGACAGGAATGTTTATAGCAGCTTTATTCATAATAGCAAAAACCTGGAAAGAGCCTAATGTCAATCAGCAGAAGAGTAGGTACATAAATTGTGGTTTACAGTGGAATGCTACACAGCAATCGATGAAAAAGAACAAACTGCTCTATGCTACAATCTGTAAGAATGACTTAATCCTTAGTGAAGCACTGCATGCTTCCATTCCTGTGAAGTTCAGCAACAGGCAAACAAATCTAAGTGATCTAAGTGATAGAAGTTAAAGTAAATGGCAACCCTTTTGGGGGGTAGTGACTGGGTAGGGGCACAGGAAACCTTGATCTGGGAGGTGATGGCACAGGTGAGATGTATGTAAAAACCTCATCATCTTCCTGTTAAAACCTGTGCCTTTACTGCATGAATATAATACCACAGCATAAATAGCAACACTTCCATTCCCCCTGGTAAAAATTTTTGGAACAGTTTATAGCATGTATAGACATTTTGGGCTTATAGTAGTTTACCTCAGGCCAGGCCTCCAGATGTGTAAATCAGAGATCGGCAAACTTTTTCTGTAAAAGGCCAGATTGTAAATATTTTTGGCTTTGCAAGTCACTGAGTCTCTGTTGCCAATCTCCACGTTGTCATTGCAGCCACAGACAATTCAGAAACAAATGACTATGGCTGTGTTGTAGTAAAACTATTTACACGTGCTGCAGTTTGCCAACCCCTGGTGTGGAGCAGTGTGACGGGATGGGCTCCAGTGAGCCTTGAAGAGTGCTCTGACCCAAACCGCTTTGGATCTACTCAGATGGTGGTACCAGGGCGGGAGGACTGGTAGAGTGAAGAGCTTATATTTTGTATTCATTTCTAATAACATGGACTGGGTCTTTAGAATAAAATGCATTTTACTTATTCAGTAGCAATGTGCATCTGAAAAATACTTCATTTCAATATTCATTTTAATCTTCACGCATCTCAAATCATATTAAAGAATTATTTTAAGCAAATAAAACCTTGGCTTGAAAACAAGCAAGGCCTAAGGGCTAAAACCAATGATTTTATTATCTTTGCTGTTATACACGAGGGATTTGGTTACCCCAGTTTAATCACAGATATTCTGCTAAAGAAGATAAGCTTTTGTCCAGAGGCTGGGCTTATATTAGTATAAGACTAGCACATTAATCCTGAAATCATACATAGATCTGTTTTACTGTTAAGGAAATAACTGTGTTTCAAACTGGGATAATTTCTTATTCTTCATTGACTGCTCCAGAAACCATAAGGCAGAAGCCAGGTTAGTAGATACTCACACCTGCGGCCTCTACTGGAATTTGAAGAAATTAAATCCCTGAGTCCACTTGCCAATCTGGGCACAATCTGAGTCCCTACCCAGTCACTACCCCCAAAAAGGGTTGCCCCAGTGATTTTCACCTCCTGGTATTCATACTCCTGTGTAGGCCAGTCCAACACTGAATAAGACTGACCTACGGAACTAACAGTATACTGTGGAAATGACGCAGTGTGACTTCCGAGGCTAGGTCATGAAAGACATTGTGGCTTCTGCCTTGCTTTCTTGGACTGATCACTCTGGGGAAGCCAGCAACCATGTCATGAGGGCAAGGAAGCTGGAGGAGAGGGCCACACGTGAAGGCCCTGAGGCCTCCTGCCCATCACCAGCACCATGTGAGTGCGCCATCTTGGAAGCAGATCTTTTAGTCCAGCTAAGTCTTCAGATGAAGGCAGCCCAGGCTTATGTCTTGATAGCAACGTCATGAGAGACCCTGAGACAGACCACCCAAATAAGCTGTTTCCAAATTCCTGACCCAGAGAAACTGTGAGATACTAATGTTAATTGTTTAGAGCCACTATGTTTCGGGATACTGTGCTACATAGCAAGAGATAACTAATACAGATATTATGACTTGCCAGGTACTCTTTGGTGCTAGGATATATAACATGGCATGATGTAGTGCTCAAGAGTGTGGGCTTTGATTTTGAATCTTAGCTTGGCCTCTAATAGCTTGCAATCTTGGACAAGTTACTTAATATTTTTAAACCTCAGATCAATTATTTGTAAAATGGAGATAATAGTAGTGACTATTCTGTAGGTGTTCATGAATATTAAAGGAGAAAATGTATATAAAGTGCTTAGAAGAGAGACTGGTTTGTAGTCAGTACTCAATAAATCTTAGCTATTAAGAGTCCTGTCTTTTGAGGAGTTGGGAGAGACAGACTTGTTACCAGTCATTTCTAAGGCGTTGCAGTGAGTGCAGCAGAAGGGTGTGAATGTATCCTGGGAGCCGTTGAAGAGGAGTGATTACTCTGGGGGAGTCAAGATTGGCTTCACAGTGAAAGTGATATTTGGTCAGAAATAAAAATGAGAAAGACATTCTCTAGGCAATGAAGGGAGCTTGGGACATACAGGAAGGAGGACGGGCTGGTGCAGAGGCAACAGACACTGCAAGGCATGGCACTGGAGTGGGGGGTGGGTGCTATTTGAGAGGTGCCATAAGCTACCTTATTTACATTAAACAAAATATTTACATGTATTCTCCAGAAACGTTTTGCTTCACAAGCTGTGCTATGAGATTTAAAAAGTGTGTTAAGCGGGCTAGAATTAAGTCATGAACAAGATTTGAACAGTTTGCCAAACTGCCAGATGATGAACTTAGCAAGGTTGTGAGACACCTGTTACAGCTATTTCAAGACTTCTTGTCCTGGTCTAGTCGAGGACTCTGGAGGCCCTAATATAAGCCCCCACACCCCACCCCATCTCTGAGGCTTGACCAAGGGGGCAGCTAAGAATGACATTCTGGGTAGTGCCACTAGACACCAAAGGTGCCCTCCAGTGGGAAGCCCTGCAATATCATGGCCTTCCTGTTACTGCAGTGAGTCCCAGGACCAATGCCTGGAGGGACACATTGGCCACATTCAGGGCATTCCTGAAAGCATACTCGTGGGGCAGGACAAACGCTGTTTCCAGACACAGAGGATGGGACAGGATTGCTGCAGGCCTGGTAGCAGAAAGCATGGAATGATTACCAGGATCAATCCGATTAAAGAGGTGGGGTGTGAGTGGGACACTCACTGGGAGCGACTTGAATGTGAGCCAGAGTGAGGACAGAATCAGGAAGCTGGGAAGGAGCCATGGTGGCAGGAGACAGGAAGCCACGGAGCGGTGTCACCAGTTTATCTCAATGTTCATCATCTCACTTGTCTCCCCTTGAAAAAGATCAATTGTCTTTGACCTTTATTACAAAAGTAGTTCATATGTATTGTAGAAAATCTAGAAAAATTTTAGAATAAGCTGAAAAATTCTTGTAGTTACTATCATCGTTTAAAACGAGCCACAGCCAATAATTTTGTTGACTGTCCCTTAAACTTAATTTTTGCCTATACATATTTTAAATTTTAGTACACATTCTTCTAAGTCGTCACACATAGTATTCCACTGAATCAAAGCCCCTTAATTTAATTTCCTAGTAATAGACATTAAGGCTGCCTCACTTTTGTAAAAAAAACAAACCAAAACTGTCGTAAATTTTGTGGCTAAGTTTTTGTGAAAATCAGATTATTTCTTTAGGGGAAGTTCTTAGACGTGGAGGAATTGCTGAGTCAAATGGTTGTAAAATAACATCTTACCAAACTTCTCTTGAGGGAAGTGGTATCAATTTATATTTCCACCAACAATAGGTGAAATATGCATGGTAGTGGTGCTGTTGGACGAGATGAATAAAGAGACGAAGTGTTTTTGTCTAGTTGATATGGGGGAAAATGTTAGTCACATTTTCATTCTTGAGACCATTATCTCATATCCAGACAGGGGTCAGTGAACCTGTTCAAGCATTTGTTGAGCATTTGCTGTGTTCCCAGACCTGCCTGGGATACCTTTGAATACCTGGGACAGCATTTGTGTGTTTGAGAGGATCTGATGGACTCTCAATAGAATATGAGATACTGAGCTTCAAAGTGGGAGGAAATCTGTGTTTTCTCTGCCATATGTTGAACTATAGCAGTGGTTCTCGAAGTACAGTCCCAGAGCAGCAGAAGCCACAATCAAGCGCATCAAAAGCTCCCCAAGTGATTCTAATACACAAAGAAGTTCTAGGTCCCACCCATGACCTACCTAATCAGAAACTCTGGGAGATGGGCCCCACAATTTATGTTTTAAGAAGATTTTAACCATGAAACATCTGCTAGATGCTGATGTTTGAGAAACACTGAGCCATAAAGATGTAGCAAGAGCAAAAAGTCAGACTTGGTTGGGTAAAGGTAAGGGGACTAACCTGTCCTGGTTTGCCGGGGACTGTCCCAGTTTTAGCACTGCAAGTTCCACATTCCAGGGGCCAACAGGCATGGTTGGTCACCCTGGTAAAGGAGATTCTCTTTGTTGTAGCCTAAAGGTAACTATGGCAGAAAAAGAATAGAAGAACAAGAAGAGAAGGTTTCAAGATGGAGGACACATTTTCGAAGCTGCTTTCTGTTTGTCAGTTCTAGGCTGATAGATATGGTAGCAGGAGGTTACCTGCAGGAAGCCAACAGATGGCTAAGGCATCTTGCCGAATCCCTTGACATGAGTCACAGCTGTTAGTACTTGATACTTGCTGGAAAGGGGAAGGTTGGCATTCACCAAACTACTGCAAGATGCCAAATGGAAAAAAAAAAGCCACTATCAATCTTAGCAGTGATGACAGTGAAATCCTTTACAGCAAAAAAAAGGAACCAAAAGTGATTTGTAATTGCAGCCATTTCCATGTCCCAACTGATGGCCCCCTAGATTCTAGAAGAATGGTACCGGCTTATCTGATTACAAGAACTAATCCTGAATAATATGTAACACTCATTCTTTCTCAGAGTGAGCCTTCATTCTGGATTTTCCAAAGCAGTTGCAATTAAACCTATTTTTATCCTTTTGTACAATCATAATTTATAAGCTATGTAACGTTTCAATTTTGAAAGTATAGTCTGCAAAATTATACTAAAAATATCTAATCATATGTTACAAGCACAGTGTTGAGGAGCGGTGAAGAAGAGAATGAGACAGGAGGACTGATTTATATACATCAGTTAAGTTAAATATAAGCTATTCCTTATTTTTCCTAAACCAGGAGTTCGGAGTTTCTTTGCATATTAGAATCACTTGGGGAGCTTTTGAAACATACTGAATGTTTTTCTGGGCTCCGTCCCAGAGATTGTGGCTTCACAGGTCTGAGACAGGGATTTGGACATGAGTATATTTTTTAAAAGCTTCCCAAGGGATTCTAGTGAGAATTGTTATCCTGATGTAAACCACTGGGTCCCACTGGAATGCACCTGGCATAACCTGGGGAGCCTGTTGAAAACTCTGGACCCCACACCCAGAGATCCTGACTCAGTAGGTCTGTGGTGGGACCCAATGATTTGCATCTCTAACAAGTGCCCCCAGCAGCGCTGATGCTGCTGGACCGGGACCACACTCTCAGAACCAGTGTCCTGAACTCCCGGACCCTCCCTACCTCAAACCCCACCTGCTCTTACAAACCATCTCTTTTTCCCAGTCACGCAGGCATGTGTATAAACAGCCCATCTCCCCAAACACCTCTGTACATCTGCTCCTGTGTATCCAGTATTTCTTCACTAAGGTTAAAACATATTTCACTTAAAAAGTACACTTTAGAAAGCCTAGGTATCACTTCACCTCTTTAGAGCAGGCAAATTAGAATTTTTCTGGTTACATCCTTTTTCCTTCACTAGACGATAGATTCTTTGAGAATGTTTCTATGTTCAAAGCTTACCTGTGTGGCTTGGAACATCATAGGTGCTCAGTACATGTCAGCAATCAATGATTATGTATAGACATTGTATCATCATACCCACACCCAGCTATTCCCAGTAGTTTTTATAATGGTATTTAAATGTGTTAACATCTCCAAAATTAGGGTCATAAAATGTGTTCACTTTGTGAGTTTTGGAACTAGGAGCTATTGCACAGGACAAGTAAAATAAATAAGTCAGAAGCAGTAACTACAAGTGAATCTAAGAAGTATAATAATATTACTAAGACGGGACATCAGCAGTAAGCCCTGAAATGTGGATTGATACTTGGATTAGTTCAGTAATAGAAGCATACACTTAGGACTTTTGAGAACAACTGTCATAACATGTGCTAGAATAAAGCTACATTAATACACCAATCCTTGCAAAAGGCCATGCATGCTATTATTTGAAAAAACTGGTAATATAATACAATGTATTTGTATAGCCAGCCTCTTAGCAAGAATATCAAAAATACTCATAGGGAAAGAAAACAGACACAGATACACACTGAATGGAAGACCCAAGTGTATGTCTGGAGAAAGTAGCTACAGCAAAGGTGGAAAGGGATTTAATCGAACAGTTGAGTGCATACTTTGGTCCACACATTCTCAGGCCCGTTGGATTCCCCTTTAGAACTTCCCCTCAGTCACCTGCCTTTGGTGACCGAACTTTTACTTTGTCATTTGCCCCTGAGCTGTGCCACTTCTACCCCAGAGGCTGCTGGAGGGATCCTAACTGAACAGATTTAAAAATGCTAATTCCTTCAAAGGAGTAAAGAGAGGTTGAATTTAAGAATAAACTGTCCCCAAATTTAGGTGAATTTGAGTTGCCTGGCGTTGTTTTAGTAAGTTGACAAAAGTTTGCTGTAGCGGAAGGGAAAAAAGCAGGTGCGCTAGGCTTAGAAGACTGGCAGGGAAAGTTGGAGGTGTATCATTTGTTAAATCTGACCAAACATAGAAACCACAGGAAAAGATGTGTGAGTCCAAGTATAGTTGTCTTAAAAGAATCACCATTTGTAAGTGTCAATTAAAAAAAAACAACTCCAAATTTCCAAATAATCTAAAGCCTTTGTAAGGTAATACTTTCAAAATATTTGTTATCTGATACCTTTCCTGAACCACACACTTAGGGTATGGAACTTACAATTAATGTGGCAGTTAATGAAAGCATACAAAGTATGTAGGGAAAGGAGATCATACTTGTTCAATATCGTTAGGACCAAAGGACCTTGATCTAAATCAGTGTTTTGTGTGATTTTCTCTTTTCAGCATATGCCCCAGCCATAGAAAGGGAGACTGTCCTACTTTTCTTCCTTGGCGGTAGAAAGGGCTAAGGGGACCCAGGGATGATAGAACTCGCACAGAGCTGGGCAGGGCTTTTCATCTGGTTGATATCTGCGTTCTGATTGACAGTTTATTGGAAAAAAATGTGCTGACCTCAAAACTATAGTAGTTCTGCCATGAACGCAAGAGAATGGAACCCACAATGTCCATAATCTGGAAGGAAAATGGAAAGCACAACTTGGCTAGTTGAGCATACTCCTGTTCCCGTATTGAATATGGAAACTTGAAGAAGTAGCACACTGGTGGCAGTAATAATATCATGTAATGTGTTAGACTTCGGCCATCAAGATGTACTCATAGCTATAGGTCAGGCTTAGCCTCCTTCACCCCCCTGAGTTTCACCAGGTGCAGATTTCATTCAGTCAACAAGTATTTATGGAGTGCTTACCATTGCCAGGTATTGTTCTAGCTCTGGAGATACAGCACTGACAGAATAGTAAAAATAAATAAAAATTCCTTTGTGATGGACCTTTTATTCTAGTTGGGGAAAGACAGACAGTAATTTATATAGAATAAGTAAAATGTAGAGTGTCATAGATGGTGGCGGTGTGGTGACATAAAGCATGAATGGGGCAGGATAACACCTCTCCTTTAAAAGGCACTAGGGAAGGTGTTCATGCGAGGGTGACATCTGAGTATGTGTGTGAAGTGAGCTATGCAGATAGTAGTGAGAAGAAAGTTGCAGGTTGGGCAGAGAGGGGTGGAAAGAAAGGGAAAGTATCAGTGTTTCCTATTGTCACTACACAGTGTGAATTTGGCTATTCCTGAATATATATTTTGATTTCCTAGGTTGTGAGCTGGGGGGATAATGGGCTCATTTTGTTTTCTTCTCTGTATTGGTCTATAGTAAAAAAGCCTAATTAATGTGATTTTACAGTAATAAAATGGAAACTGAAAGGCATTTCACTTTGCCTGGAAAGCTGTAGCTACAGTTAGGATGTAACTTTATGACCACAAAGGTCAAATAGTTGACCCTGCCTGGGTTAAGTGCCCCTGAATGTGATCAGTTCGTTGGCATTGGCATTGTGTCCTAAACAAAAGCAGTCTATGTCTTTTATGGTCAACCCTTTGCTAAGACTCCAGCTAGATTAGTCAATATTTACTGATATGAGAGTTCGGAGAAACTGCAGTGAAAACGAAAGGTTGACTCTAGCAGAAAACCAATAGTAGTATGTGAAATATACTTCAGTTAAACAAACAAAAAAAAGAAAAGAAAAAGGAAACCAATATCAGGCCTTAATGGGTTTTCCAGGTGCAGATTTGAACAAGAGAAACTTTTTACTGAGAAATAGTGAGGTTTTTACAACATAAAGAACCCAATATTTTCTTTTGTCAGTTTTCTAGTCTTTGGAATTATATAACCACAATTTGTAGTTTTGCTTGAAATAGGAATGAAATTTGCTGATGTTGACAAACGCAAGAGCAAAGCACTACTATGTAAGCTTAGTTAATTGTAAACTGTTTCGGGGTAACCTTTTAGAAGAGTTTTCTATAATACACACATTTATTTCTAAGAGTTAATTTTAATTGGACAAGCTGATTACCTTTAACTGGACAAAGCTGAAAACATATTTCTGTCCAAAGGCCCTTGAACAACCCACCACCCCAAATTCCAGTTATCTTCAGGAGGTAACCACTGCGATCACTTTGATATGTGTTTTACAGACCTTTTCTGTGCATTTACCTACATACACTCACACTGATAGGATATTCAAAAATTAGAAATGATATTTGTGTATGTATATCGGTGCCTTGCTTTATTCCAGCAACAGTGGCTTCGTGATTTTCCATGCTAGAGTGGTAGGACCTACCTCTTCCTTTTCTTTTGTTGTATAGCAGCCCGTACTATGATTATGCCATAATTAAGTCATTCCCTTCCTGTTGGACATTTGGTTTGTTGCACACAGTTTTCCATTGCAGCAGCGCAGCAGTGAACACATTAGGCATGCCTGCACAGTGTGCATGAGCCAATGATTGGGAAGTGGTTCTTCAAGTGTGGGTCCCAGACCAGCAGTGGCAGCATCACTGGGGAACTTGGTAAAGATGCAAATTCCTAGCATCCTCCCCAGACCTACTGAGTCAGAAACTCTGAGGGTGGGGCTCAGCAGTCTGTATTTCAATGAGTCCTCCAGGGGATTCTGATGCATGATAGAATTTGAGGACCACTGGCAGGAATGTGTGTGTCTACATATACATATAGGTGCATACCTGTACATACACAGTCAGTTCTGCTATAACACAATGTGTATTCCTAAGCATCACTGTGCTCTGCAAAGTTGTGTAATAAAGGCACAATGCTTATGAGACAAATGGGATTCGGGACACAAAGGTCAAAAACATTATCCGTGACGCATGAAAACAAAATGTAGGAGCCTAACAAAAACGATGTGCTGTTTTACACATGTTAAGTGGGTAAAGACATAAATGCTACAGTAAATATGCCGCTTTCCCTTGAAAAGACCTAACGTTTGCTTGTCAGTCATTGTGTAATGGTGGAGTGAGGGTCTTTGAAATTGGAAGTTTAAACACCAGATGTGGGTGGGTGTGGCTTCTAACATTTGTGGTGAACTGAGGTAGCTGGTCCATGCTGGGATGTGTATGTTTTGTGTATTGCTATGCTGCTCAGTTCGTTTGAGTGCATTTTCTACCTTCACATTTGTCTAGACAAAAGTGTGCATAAGATAATGTGAAATTCGAGTTATGCCCCATTTCTGCCCTGAATATACCAATCACCTTGGAACAAATTTGCCTTTTTAATAGAAGTGTTATAGCAGAACCTATACATACATTTACACTTATATTACACACAAAATGATCCCATACATGAATGAATGTTTGTTTTTTTCAATTAATAATATCTCTTAGAGCTTTTTCCATCTCAGCACAAAAAAATGGCCTTTGAAGCATTAACAGATGATTAAGTTGCTCGTCAATATGCTTGCAACAATTTACACTCCTACCAATATACTTCCTATACCCTGGCCAATATTACCTATTATCAAAGTTATTACTTTTTTGCCAGTCCAATAGTTAAATTTCACTTTCCTTCCTCCTCCTCTCTCCTGTCTCATATGTAAGTATATGTATGTATACATATGTGTGCACACACGCACACACACACTGTGAGGAATGCCTCCCTTAGATATACTAGTAGAAAACAGAACTTTAGAATTGGGAAACGCGTGGTGAGGCAATGCTGAAATGGGGAAAAGGAGGGAATAAAATGGATTTGCAACAAAACTTAAGAAAAGCCTATTAAAAACAGAGAGAAAGAAAAAGAATTCCCTTCCATTTATTTAGTTATTTTTTACTCCTATCTTTGCTAAATACAGCTTATCCACTTTATAAGAAACTGAGTTGGCCCTGTTGGGATTCAATATATCACTCTAGTTGGTTGATACCTCCAGAAAGAGCTTAAACTGTTAATCCATTCACTTCAACAAACAGTCCTAAGGGCATCACATTCTTCTTTTGACTGGTGTTGGTTCCAGGGCTCCGTGGGGCTGAGCAGATACAGCTGATGGGGGAGTGTGACAGCTGCAGTCTGCGCGTCTGGGGCCTCTCACAGCCAAAGCAGGAGAAACAGAGGCTCATGCAGGTGTCAGATGTTTTCCTGTAAAGAGGTTGGCAATGGACAGAGATACTTCCAGCTGGGCACATTACCAAGCAGGAAAGCCATAATGGTTTAATAATTAAATCACATTGGTTTATGATCATTGTTCTTATTAGGAAATATCATTGCTTTTTGATGATCTATTGTGTGAGATGGAATTTTCACATAAACACTGTGATTTGCATATATATGTAATCTATATATTTGCATATTTATCTCCAAGTCAGAATGACTTCCTAAAAGTAATTGCCAAAAAAGAGGATGAAATGTTGATGTAAAGATGACAAAGATAATTTAAGGAATTTTAGACATTATGGAGATTAATGTGACCTTGTCCCTTCAAAGTCAGATGCATTTTCCCTTATGTGTAAGTAGCAGGAAGAGAGAACTACTAGCTGGATCCATTTGTGTTTGGCAATTAGGTTTTTGTACGAAATCTCCAACTGTGTTATTATTAAGAAAATATAAACAATATATATACACTTGTATAGATTTAACGTTTCACTTCTAAATTAAGAACTTGCTTTCTTGTCCTCACTTCTCCTCTTAGTGTCCCGTCATGGAGGGGAGGTAGAAAGAATGGTGAGAGGGAGAGAGGGAAGAGAAAACATTTTAAGTCACAAAAGACCTTTCCGTCTCAAGGGGCCTTGAGCAGTGGCCCTGGTGAGGTCAGAGGGTGAAAGGCCTCTCTCTCTCCCTGTCTCTCTTGTTAGTATTCTTTGCATTCCCAGTTGTGATGACTTGTTCAGTACAGCTCCTAGGATCAAGCCAGGCTGCAGAATTTAGTGATGGGCTTCAAGAGCAAAGCGAAGCATTTCTCCCACTTCTCTGCACCCAGGGCCAGCTTCATAATTTGTGGGGCCTGGTGCAAAATGAAAATATGGAGAACCCCTGTTCAGAAAGCAGGAAAAAGTGCTGTTACAGGTACTAAAATAGAAAACTTTGTCCTGCCTTCCACAGCCTCTCTTTCTCTAGACTTGTTATTTTTTTAATTTGCTACTTAATGCCATTGTAAGTTGTAAGAAAAATTAAATTTTTAATCACATTTTTATCATTTATATTATGCAATGCCAGTTTTAAAAGCAAACATAAAAGCTTTTAACTTGTATGTGGAATCACCAAAATTATACACTTTGTATTGTGTAGCTTGTACATGCATATGTATTTTTTCTTACCAGAGCAGTGGAAACACTGCACAAAACTAACTCAACTGTTTTTATTTCACTTCTTAATACACGTATGTTCTGCTAATGCTACCTACCTTCAACTTACTGCTGAATAAAGGAGGACTGAAAGGAAAAGAAACTGGATTTCCCTGTTTTTCCCTTTCCATCTGTGTCATCCTTTTTGGCATATGTGGTTGACTGATACAGAGAAGTCACAGGAGTAAGAAAGAGTAGGATAGGGTTCCTTGGTCATTTGTGTTTCTTAGAATGCCATTGCCTTCTTTTGGTAATCGAAGCAAATTCTGATTCCAGTGGAAAGAACCCTCTTGGGGCTGTCAGAGTCCCCACCTACTCAGTCCTAGATGTAACATGTTTACCTTGTATTCGCTTTGAGGCCCACTGGGCTCCCACGCTTTGTGGGTCTACTGACATTTTGTGCTCCTGAGAAGCGTCATGAATGCTGTGAGTGGAGCACCTAGGAACCTCAGGCATGCATATGGCTCCTTTGCTCACATGCATGCTTCCATATTCCCTTAGATTCCACTTAACAAAATGACATTCAAAGCCAAAATTATTAAGAGTTTCAAGACAGGAATAGCAGAGCATTAAATCATGTTCAGGGTCCTTCTTTGTGGGGGGCCCTGTGTGACTGCACAAGTTGTGTGTCTGTGAAGCTGGCCCCTTCTGTATCAGGGAAGCTACTGGACAGCTGGAGGTCTCCTGTGCATGCTGTGTATGAAGGACCCCAGTTTACAGCAGGCTGGATACTACCAGAGGTATGTCCATGCAAGATAGTTTCCTTGAAACTGATGTAATACACGTATTTCAAACTCAGTACAATTAGTAACATCCTAGAGACAGCTGGATCTCTTAGAGGGCCCCCAGCTACGTGAGAAGTACCTTTCAGATGGGCCTTTGAAGGTTCAAGGCTAAAGCTGGCATTATTGAATTAATCTCCATGTCCCTTATGATTTTTTTTGCCTTTCTTCCAGGATTTCCAGCAGGAGAGCTCCAGAAGCCTTTCTTTTGGGGAACAGAGTATCCTCGGTAAGTAAAATTAGTAAAGAAACCAGTTGTTGACAATTAACGAAGAACATGCTGCTTTGGTACAGAAAAAATATAAAGTCAGGAAAACAAAGCCCATGATTGTTCAGCACAAAGAGAGAGCATGGAACTTGCCATGACTTGGCCCCACTCCCAGCCTTTTAGGTATTTGTTTTCTGGTTCTTATTACCAGGGTATATGACTGCACAAGAAAGCCAACTTATACACAGGTAACTTACATTTTTATGCATTTATTCACTTATGCATTGACTCATACTGGAAATATTTGGATCTTGAAGGATTCTTGGGATTTGAGTTGATGGTAATGACTGTAAAACCATTTCAGATGGAAGAAATAATGTGAGGAAAGGAAAGAAAAGCACTCATAGAATAGCAGAGTCTAGTTTGGCTGGTCCTAATGGTATATGACAGGAAAATAACTCTGTAAAAAAGGTTGATGTTTGATATTGGAGGCTCTGAATGCTAGGTAAGGAGCCTGGACATTAATAAGCAGTAGAAAATGTTGATGTCTTTGAACAAGTAAACATAATCAGATTTGTCTTTAGAAATATAACCTTGGGTAGCTATACAATAGGTCAAAAATTGACAGTGTCTAGAGTTAGGGATATTAGCTTAAAGGCCATTAATACCAACAGATTGTAGACTTATGTAATTCAGAATTTCCATATATAAGGGGAGTTCTGATAATATACATCATCTATAATATCACCACTTTTATTGTGTATTGTTTGCTCTGGTACTTTAATGCACAGAAAATTTAGTGTTGATTTTAGAAGTTTAGTCCACTTGTCTTTTGGTTTAGATAAATGGCAATTTCAATATGAAAATGTAGATTAAAAAGAAAGGGAATTACACACACACACAAATAAGAGAAACACAGCAGCAGTATTTTGATTTGGGCTTCCCCTGAAGCACACCCTGTGGCAAGGATTCAAGTGTAAGTAGATTTTTCGGGAGGTGATACCAGGCAACACCATCAGAGGAGTGGGGAAGTAAGACAGGGAGGGCAGGAAGCCAATAAATTGTGTTGTATGAGTTTTCTATGGGTGCCATCATGAATTTTCACAAATTTGGTGGCTTAAAACAATTCTGTAGGTCAGAAGTCCAACCTGGGTCTCACAGGGCTAAACACAAGGTGTTGGCAGGGCTGCATTTCTTTCTGGAAGGTCTAGGGCAGAATCTATTTCCTTGCTTTTTCCAGCTTCTAGAGATGGCCCACGTTCCTTGGCTCATGGCCCTTTTCCTCCATCCTCCAAACTAGCAAAGTTGCATTTCTCTGACCATTCATCCGTAGTGATATCTCCTTCTGATATCACTCCTCTTCCGCCTTCTCCTCCTCCTTTAGGGACCATGGTATTTAGGTGCACCCGGGTAATCCAGGGTAATCTCCCTATTTTAAGCTCAGCTGATTGGCAGCCTTAATTCCCGTTTACCACATAATAACAGCTTTACCACATATTCACAGCTTCCAGGGACTAGCACGTTGACATCTTTTGGGGGCCAGTATTGGACCTACCATATGTGTGTTACAAAGCCAGTTATCAGTGTGGGCAACTGGAGCTCAGTCCTGCTAGAGAATGCTTCAGGGGCAAGGGAACTGTGGTATTTTCCTCCAACTCACCTTCCGTCATGGACTGAGGGCTGCCAGCAGGTGTATGAACTCCCTGGCGTTGCCCAATCTAGGCCAAGAGGGCTCTGGTGGCCAGAGAAAGTCCTCAGGTAACTAGTTTCAGGTGCTGGCAGTTGGAAGCTGTTGGATTGGTGTGCTCAGAAATGGTGAGTGCAGAGAAGATTCAGTGTATTCAGGGCGATTAGACGTTGTTCAGCTAGAGACTACACTAGCAAGCATCGATAAAGCCTACTGTAGGGAAGCACCATTGTTAGCAGAAATGAAAATATCTGTTTGAATCAATCATAATCCATTAATATCATCCCAAGCTTTAGATGCATAGTTTTCATTAGTGTTCAAATATTTGGAATCAATGTTCCCTGTTGTTAAGATTAGACATTTATATGTATTGCCATAAAATTAAAGGTTTAGGCTAAATATTCTCTAAGTTCCCTTCAAACAGAAAGTCCTAGAATTTTTTATTCTGCTTATCATTAGCAATTTAACTGTGCTTCTGTTATTGTGGTTACATACCTGGAGCCTTGGAACTAGTCTGGTTAGGCTTTGAAGTTACTGATTTGATGAATTTGTTCATTGCGTCCATGACCATGGTCTTCTGATATAAAGGTCAAAATCATAGAAACTTAGGAAATACTAATGTCTATTACCTCAACCTTATGCTGAGCCATAGTTGACACTTGAGTGGGAGAGAGATTTGAGTTTTTCTTCTAAAGTATTCTAAGTCTTCACTGAAGCCACCCATCCTCTATTAAAGTAGCTGCTCAATGAATAATTAATTATTAAACATCTTTTGGGTACTCAGCATTAGATATATGGAGCTACTGGAGACATGGGAATCACAGTTCAGTGAGATGGCTTCCATACATTCATCTGTTCTAGATGGACGGCCTCCCAACCAGCCAGTGTCTATCCTTTTTGCTCACACTGGTCAGCTTAGCCCTCCCTTGAGTGTTGAGTCTAATTATAGGGACATCAATAGGCTGAATTGTTACCAGAGGAGAGAATCAGGATCATATATGGCCTCCCAAAGTGTGTGTTCCATAAAGTAGTTAGAGAGGTATGTCATCCTCTCCTTGGTTTAGGAGATTCACAATGCTCAGTGGCATAAGAATTCCCAAGAAGTTCTACAAGAAAGAAACCTACTTAAATGTGTTTCATCCAGAGCTTTCTAACCCCTCCCTTTTCCCTAGTTTTGGGAAATGCTGGTCTAGAATTCATGACAGAAGAAGAAGAGTTGAAAGAACTTGAGAACACTTGAGTGAGAACCTCATAACTGCACATTTTGAAGGAAAATTCAGGTGGCAGCATGATTTACTGTATTCAGGGGATCAGAGGTTGTTCAGGTAGAGACTGCACTAACCTAATAGAGGACATAGGAAAGAGATTCCAGCTCAACATTAGAGAGAGCAATTTTATTTAGAGACACCTGAAGAGGGAATGGGCCACAACAGAAGGGGGTGAGCTCCCAGTTATTAGAAATGCCCAAGGTGAAGTCTTAAAATGCTTTGAATGGATTTTTGTAGAGGGGATGCATGCCTCTGCTAAGGAATTGAACTCACTTACCTTAAAGCTTCTTCCACCTTTGGAATGCTTATGAATTCCCAGTTCAGGCACGGAATCAGGCATGTTTCAGACACTTGCCCGATGACAGTCTGAGATCATGGTTGCTCCAGAGTGTATAAAACAGTTGTTTCATTGTTGACAGCAGAAGCCTGTGCATGTGTTAAACCCATCAACTAGAAGAACAGAAGAGAAAGCCAATAGGTGGAAAAATTGTCATCTCCCCCATTTTATTTTTGGAAGGCTAGATTTTTCTCTGCAGGAGTCTTCTTGTTGAGGCCAGCCAGTCACATGTTAAAAGGCATACACATTTATTTATTTATTTTTATGACATGCTAATTTAAGTAATGTCCATTGATAAAATGGAAGATGTGAGTTTAGTGTTATGAAACATTATCATGGTAAGGCTTACTTATATAAAATTACTTTTCCTTTGTCTCTTGTCCAAAGGATAGCGCTTATGTAACTAAGAATTGGAATTTACTATGATTCAATCATTTTTTGAATTCGCTATTACCCTTTGCAAATAGGAAGCTCTTTGGAGCAGTCCTTCTTAAGAGACATTTATTGCAGAGCAGTTCCTATAAGCTTCATTGTTCATCTCTTAAATTCATCCAGTCAGTAGCAATGACCAAGAGTTGTAGAGCACCAAGTACTATTCTCAGGGCTGTGACACCTGGAAAAATGAAATGTTACAGGCTGCAGAGTGACAGCTACTGCTGCAAAAATTGGCACTATGTAAAATTACACGTTTGTCCTATGCTACTATGATAGCTGTATGATTGAAATGCATAATTTTACTCTTCTTTAATGAAGGTTTGCAATGATGGAAAAACAGTAGGAAGCATTTTTTCAAATGCAAATTACCTTGCAGGAAAGAAATAACAAAGGAAAGAATTGCCACCAAGGGGAAAAATTAAATCTTACAGCACTTCCTTGGGTATAGTTGAGACAAACAATTAGCATGTTAAGGGTCATTATGTCCTGTAATAACATGTTGCTTCAGACTTCCTTCCAGTTACGGGTCCTATCTGTTTGCTGGGTGACTTTGATGTCACATGTCAGGAACCAACTGTGAAATATTTTTAGCATAATTGCAAAGCTCAGGAAGAATCCTCACGACCAATTTAAGTTTGTTTTTAAGTACACGAAGGATTTTAAGTTGTCAATAATCCTCATCCACACATAAGTTACCTGCAGACATGTCACTTGCATGAAATGGTAAAGTTAATCAATCAGTTAAAGCATTGTTACTTTCTTACTGTGTACTAGATCCAGGGTATTTAGCATTGATCAAGTAGATAAGAGTTTGGCCTTCACGGAACTTGTAGTTGAGAGAGATCCCAGACACGCATGCATGGAAGCCCCTTGGTCGAGGTCTTTGTATGTCATTCATGCGCTCTGTTTCAGTTACCTGCTTCTGTGTCATAAAGCTAGGCCAAGCAACCACTAGTGGCTCGTGATTCTGCAGTTTGGGCAGGTCTCAGCCCAGACAGCTTGTCTCTGCTCCATGTGATATTGGCTGGGAGAGCCTGACTGGGGCCAGAGGATCTAAGATAGCTCCACTTACAACGCTGGCTCCCCGGTTGGGCTGGCTGGAGTGGCTGGGACCTGGCTGGGCCTCTCTCTTTCTTTAGAAGTCTCTCAACTTTTGGTGTTTCTCTCTCACTTTGCATGGCCCCTCTCTCTCTCTCTCTCTCTAGCTGGTTAGTTCAACTTCTTTACACTGCAGCTGACTTCCAAGGGGGACAAAAAATGGAAGGAACGAGGCCTCTTAGGCCTAGGTCCAGAAGTCACACCTGATTTCTTCCACTGCATTCTGTTAGTCACAGCAAGTCCCCAGGCCCAACCCGATTCAAGGGGAAGAAATAGATTGCCTCTGGATGGGAGGAGGGGCAAGTGCATTGAGGGGGTGGAATTGTTGGTGGTCACCTTTGTAGGTAATCTACCGCATGTTTCTTCAGAGGTGAAGAGAAAGAATATAACACCTTTCCCAAATCTGGTTAAGACTTCACAATCTTTGCTGTTTAGCTGTGAGCTTGTCTGTCACAGAAGCAGAGGAACAGGACTGCCTTTGAAAGCTGAGTGATCCCTTTTAATCTCCATGCTATGTCTTTTTTATGACTATATTTAGAAAACAATTTAACTTCTAACTCTATAGTGATTTTTCAACAGGTTCTCAGATAAAAAATAAATGGTGTGTGTGCTGACAGGATCTTTTCAAGGCCTGCTGCTGTTTTGGGCATTTATAAGCATAAACTATAGCTAGAGCTGATACAGAATCATAGAAACCCTAGGGCTGGAAGCGGCTTTGAAACCATCTCTTTCACATCCTAGTTTCACAGTGTAGAGCACTGAGGCCCACACAGGGTTGTATGACAATGTTAGAATTTATATTTTCTTTGTTTTTAGGGTTTTTGTTTTTACCGTTTTGTGGGTGTGGCTATTAGGTTGTTATTACCGTGGTTACTAGAAAACAGATTATCATGACTTCTCATTAAAAAAGAAATTAGAGGACTATGCTCTGAGATTCATGCTTGTAATTTTCTCCGAATTTTATATTTATACTGTAGATCGCTGAGTTATGGTGCTATAGGAGTAATTGTTGGACATGAATTTACACATGGATTTGATAATAATGGTAAGTACTGGTTCATTGTATAAACTGCTGCTTTTACGAAAATGTTGACTCTATGGATGTTAATTGTTGCTATTATCTTTGCATAGTGGCATCATCAGAGATTGAAGATTATCTAAAGCAGTATGCTTGCTGATTGAAAACTTCACCCCAGGTCTTGATATGATGGCTTGCAATAAATAAATAATTGTTCCCATTGGCGATGGGGTACAATGAAAAAAGACCTTGTAATTTCAATAAATTAGCTTTGCATTTAGAGCAGCATTGCTGTAGCTGCCACAGTAATTGCAGGAGTAGCTTTATCGCTTTTCCCCTTTGTCATTTCTTCATTCACCATCTTGAGAAGCTCTCCCTGGAGGTGAGAGCTCCGGCCTGAAGACGATGATACATGCTGGCAAGTTAGGACTCTGGAGCTGTTAGGACTCTATACTGTTGTAAAGATTATGCAATGCTTAATCTTTATTTATCTCTATTCTGGCATATATTCAGAATTTTTTTAAAGCTATGCTTTCCTAATAATGCACAATATAGAACATGCTATGTATCCTGATGACATTTCAGCAAAATGAAGGAGCAGAATACAACATAAACTAAAGAAATGATCACCTTTGAGAGTCATCATTTTTAATCAGCACTCCTTTCTCCTTTGACTTTGGTGTATTATTGGTAAGCCACATGAAATCTCCAAAATTGTGGAATTAGCAGCAAATTACAGTCACATCCACATCCACACAATGATTTACAGGCAGACTCAAGAACCCAGCTGGCCCAAGGCAGCATTGCATAGAGGGACCTCTTTATTCCACACCTGTGTTATCTCTAACATCCTTTCCTGGGTGCCTACCCCAGAGCCAGAGACACCTTTCGGTTCTTCTCCTGCTGGAGAATTCTTCCTGGACTCCCACAAGTCCTTCCTTAATCATGTCGGTTTTTTTGCTCCCCTGCTCTCCTCTCCCTGTTAAAATGTAGCTGCCTGAAAAACATCTGAATCCCCAGAGCTACACTTTCTGCCTCCGCATGTTTGTTTTATCTGAGAGGAGAGTCTTAGCTAAGAAACAAAACCCAGTAGTGGTCTCTTGGCTCTGGGGCTTACTTCTTGGTAAATTTAAATACACTTCTTCCCCAGAATCTTCAGGAGTCATTCTGGATTCTCTCTCAAAGGACAGAATCTAATGATGGCTATTTCACTCTCTCACCAATACTTAGAAGAGTGCATTGCACATACAAGTACATATGCAGTAACTATTTAATAATGGATGGTTGGTGGGTGGAGGACAGGGATGGTGATAGTGGCATTCAGCCTTGCTGCAGAGTTTTGGATTATTCCAGTTAATGCCTGTGCTTAGGGGACTTTCTTGTAAGCCTAGTGAAGAGTTCTCTGCATAATTAAATTGAAAGCAGTAGTATAGAAGATATCCCAGATACATCCAAACATTTTGTTTTTGTTTATGAAGTATGTAAAGAAAATGAAGAGCAAGCCTCTAGCAAAAAAACATGTATAGCTAATTTGTTTTCCATTATGTTTTGGAGATTTCCATCCTTGCTCCAAGTTTTCTTTTCAGAGCAACCTTCCTTGTCAAAGCAGGACAGATGGTCCTTCCATCCACACTGATGGCTGTGGAATGATTCATAACAGAGGTTTTACGTGTCTCTTGGTTCCTGGCAACTTGAAGGAAACACAGGGCTGAGTTGCTACAGGGCTGAGTCAGGAGCTGTGGTTGCATGGTGTGAATGACTCACCAGGCTGTTCCTATAGATCATTTGGAATTTCACTGGTGGTGGCACTCCGACTCCCTCCATGGGCTTTCTGAATGAAGCCATTTCATTTTATAATCCAGAGAACATTTTTGGGTCAGATCAGGTGAAAACAAAGAATCCAAGATTGGTTAAGAATGGCACATGCCATAAGTTGATGAACCTTATTCTTAAAATGCTCTTTATTGCTTAAAAGGAAAGAACTTCCTCAAACATCTTTTTCTTCCCCATCTTTTCACGATTAACATGCGCACACTGGAGAGAAGGCAGGAGCTGCTTCCACGAGTGGTCCCTGTTGCTGGGACTGCTTTTGCAAGGCTTGTTGAAGTAAGGGAAAGGGAAAATGAAGGAATTAGTTTCTATAAGTAATACAGATATCTTTTAACTTTTCTTTTTGCCAGGTAGAAAATACGATAAAAATGGAAACCTGGATCCTTGGTGGTCTATTGACTCAGAAGAAAAGTTTAAAGAAAAAACCAAGTGCATGGTAAACCAGTATAGCAACTATTATTGGAGGAAAGCTGGCTTAAATGTGAGTAAACCATGGTGAAGGGGGCATCTTGTGGGTCATTTTTCCTTGTTTGGACATCAGCTTGCTTTAGATCATTGGTTCTCAGTGTGTGCATCCCAGGCCAATAGCATCGGCCTCCCCACTACTCCAGCCAAACTTGTTAGAAATGCAGATTCTTCAGCTTTAACTCCAGACCTACTGACCCAGAATCCTAGGTGTGGAGGGGGTGCCTGGCAGTCTGACAGTTTGTCTTTTCACCAGCCCTCAGGTGATTCTAATACAAGGTAAAGTTTGAGAATCATGCCTAAACATGAATTTGTTTTCCTAGATTCAGATTCATGTAGAAAATCTACATCACAGATAAACAATAAAATTCTTAAAAATTTACACTCCATATCATTTAAGAAATTTCTCTCCCAACTACTGCTTAGGTTTAATGCATTGAAATAAAACCTCACTAATTTGAACTAATGGCTCTGAGTTGGTTAAGAGTTCTCAGAGAAGTTTGAACAAAAGAAATGTACTTTTTAAATGTTTGTTTTCATATATATATATATACATATATATACACACACATTTCCAGAAAAGCATGCACAATTTTTTTTTCTTTTTTAACAGTTTTATTGAGATATAATACACACACCATACAGTTTGCTCACTTAAAGTGCGTGATTCCATGGTTTTTAGTAATTTACACAGTTGTACAACCATGTGCACACTCACACGAATGATATGATATTTCATACATGCTGTTGGTGTGTGTGTGAAATTTGTTCCTTTCCTTTTTGTCTTCGCCTTCACCACCTTCCCCTTTTGCTCCCATCCCTCTTATCTTCCCTACTGGAATTCATCAGTAAGCTTGATACACTTGGTCCTGTGCTCATGTAGAGAGAGACACATGTCTTTAGTTCATTGTTTTCAGTGGCTGTCTCAGTCTACAGTGAATGTACTGTAACATAACCAGCCTTTGGCTGAGCGGTTACACTTTGTCACCAATTATTTTTCCATAATAAATGCTGCTGTAATAAACGCTTTTTTAATGTACATATTCTTTTTTCCCAATAGGATAGATTCCTACTGTCACCAAAAAAATGATTCTATTTCATATTTCTACCAGTGATACCTGAAAGAGCATGGATCTATTGAGTTATTTTCTTGTCAATTTATGAGAACTTTTTAAATATTATAGGTGTCAAAACTTTATCTGTCATTCACATTATAGTATTTTGCTCCAAATATATTATTCATTCATTTGACTTTGTATATGGTGTCTTGTGACATGCAGAAATTAAACATTCCTATATAATCAAATAATTAAAAAATAGTTTCTGCATTTCCATTCTCTATCATATATGTAGTCTGGGAAGATTTTTGTTGTTTTGTTATTTACATTTAAATCTTCATGCATGTGAAACTTATTTTTCTATGGAATTTAATATGAGAATTTACTTTTGTTTTCTTCCAAAACGATAGCCAGTTGATCTAGCATCCTTGATTAAGAGACATTTTTTTCTCACTGAAGTGAACATTTGTCAAATATTCAAATCTCATATATGCTGAGATAAATTGCTAGCTTGTATATTCTATTCTGCTGATCAATTTGTTGCTTTCGATACCAACGCCTTATTACTCTGGCTGTATGGTTTGTTCTGGTATCTGTCAACACAAGCTCGCCCTTACCACTCTTCTATGTACTTGCCATTCTCAAGCAAATATACTTCTGTATGCGCTAAAGATCATTTTAGCCATTCTCTGCTCCCCACGCTCCCCCCAAAAGAACATCCCATTGGGATTCTAAGTCAAATCACATTAAATGTGTGACATTGACATTTTGATGATGCAGTCGTCTTGTTCAAGAACATGGTACACCTTTCCATCTGTTTGGTTCTTGTTTTAGATTTTCATATAGTTTTATAGCTTTCTCTGTGTAGTTTATCTCCTGTACATTGTTTTTACTTCTTTTTCCTTTTCCTTATTTTGCTAGTTTGATCAGGTTAGTTTTATGCTCTTTCCCCACTATTAATTTTTTATTATAGTTTTCCATTGCATTTCATGTCCATGTTTTCATAATTTCAAGACACAGATTACCCTCATTGTATTTGACAATAGGGACCAATAATGAAGAAGTGTTGGCAAGTTATGGATCTGCAGGAAGACCTTTCTCTAAGACACACATGCATACACTATATGCTCCTAATTCATCTAGTCAAGCGCACAGTACCTGAGAGAAGCAAGGGACCACACTGGACCAGAGTAGATCAGTATGTCTTCATGTGGTTTCCCCAAGGTCTTTTGGGCCCTTAACCAGGCATGTACTCCATCCCTACAGGGGCTGGGAAAGCACACAAATCCTTGCTATGTCTCAAGTCTGTTATGCTTGGGTTTACTTCGCCATTCCAGAAAAATTTAGGTAAAAATCCATGTATTTTTCAAGGGAATGTTTATAAACACTGACTTGGTTCTCCTGGTTCTTAAATCATATTCAGCACAAGGGATACCACTCCTTATCCAGGTGGAGAAACCAGAGTCTATATCTTTGAATAGTATCTCTAGGTCCTTTATCAGTGTCCTGGGAAGCTGTTTCTTTGTCTATATGTCATGAGCAGACCTAAAATGGGTGCTTCTGTGTGTCTGTATTCAATTCAGAGGTTATCATATTGTGAAAATCCATCTAGAATATATGTTGCTTCAAGAAAACCGTAGGGAAGGGTTTCTAGAGTTGGACATAGGTCCAAATCCTGGTTGAACCAATTATAAGGTTTTTGAACTTAGACAAGTTATTTAATATTCCTGAATCTCAGAATCTTCATCATGAAATGGGTAACTATTTCTGAACTCATTTAGTTTGTTGTAAGAATTGAGTGACTGAAATAATGTAAAGCACCAGTACGATGGCTGACATGCAATGAGCGCTCAGTAAATTGTTAATAGTCCTAATACTTCGTGACATACTCGTAGGTGTGCCATCCCAGGATATGGCAAAGCCAAAGGCTTTGGGGCTGGAAAGAAACCAAAAAACAAAAGGAGAAGTTTTGTTGGAGGAAGGGAATGCATACATATTTCCTGGTGATAATTATATGCAGGCATGGGAATTAGACTTTTCACCTAATGGAAACAAATTTAGTGCTCACACTGGTCTGGAGAGTTGTACATACTACCAGCCCATTTTACATATGAGGAAACGGAGGCTCAAAGAGATTAAAACCCAGAGTAGAGTCTAGATTAGAATTTAAATTGGTATGACTCCAAAATCCCTACCCTTTCCCCCATGTCATGCTCTTGTTCTCTTATTTTAAGTTCATTTTATACCTGGGCAATGTATTGGGTGGGGTGATGGAGGACAGACTATTTTACAACTTCCATTTTGGCCAGAGTGTCAGATATCGAAACTGAATTCTGACAAATATGTACCTTTGTCACAAGGACAATACAAAGGGTGTGCCTGTTTCAGCATAAATCCATTCAATCATCAGAAAACAGTTTCAATCTCATTCCCGGTGGAGAGGGGGTAGCCATAAAGGACCACGCTTTATTTTTCTGGTTCCATTTATGGAGGCCAGTCTTCTATGTGGAATCCTTCTGTGAAGTGAACTGGGGGAGCCCCGATGGAGCACCACAGAAGTGGATTTAGCAAGTGTAGAGTCCTGAGAGGCAAGCCTAGGGCCTTAGGGCCTACTGAGGTGGTCCAGGGTGGGAGAAGCCAGAGGACGAGTCTTCTTCCAAAACCTCTAATTTAGATAAAGCTTTAAGGAACAAGGAAGGGGGAGATTTGAGCATGAATGGAAATAAACAGAAGCACCAGAATCGAGGAGTTAAAACTTGAGAAGGTAGCATATTGTAGAGCAAAGGCTCTGGAGACTGACTGGGTTTGAATCCCTGTGAAATGTGGGTACCTCACTTCACCACTGTGTCTTAGGTTGGGTCCACTAGAGAGAAGCAGAGCCCCAAAAGGAGTTTCGTAGGCAAATGATTAATTGCAGAAGTAGTTTCAGGAGAAACCTCTAAGGTGGTGGTGGGGAGGGGGGCGGTGAGGAAAACATACTGGTTTCAGCCTGATCCCAAAGAAGGTTCTGGAGCATGAATTGCCCCACAGAAATTGTTCGGCCTAGAGTAAGGAGCTAGGCTGTTTTAACTGCACATCGGTCAGTTACTGAGAGATGGGGTATCACCTCTCAGGAATCTCCAGAGGAGGCAGTTCCTCTAAACCAAGCTTAATCTTCCTGAGCTGGTAGCAGCTGCAGGAATGGGGGCACAGCTCTGGTAGAGAGTGGATCTGGGGCAGCACCAGTGACATCTGCTACGGGCTCTGAGCTTTAGAGTCCTCATTTGTGTGTCTCGTAGGATGGTAGTAAAAGAATGTATGTAAAGCAGGAGTGGTAACTTTTTGGAACTGAACCTAGGAGGGTCCTGGGTGATTACAGAAGATTAATATTTTCTGAAGATTTGTTTTTATTCATAGGTACTGCTTGATACCTGGGTGATTGGGCTCCAAAGTAAAGAGTTGGTAGGATCATGGCTTGAAATTTTAGAGCAGGGTGTATTTGTTTCCTATTGTTGCTGTAACAAATCACTACAAACTCAGTGACTTGAAACAACACAAATTTGCTATCTTACAGTTCTCTATGCCTGACTCAGGTCTCAGTAGGCTAAAATCAAGGTGTCCACAGGGCTGCTTTCCTTTCTAGCTGCTCGAGGGGCGAATCTGTTTCCTTGTCTTTTCCAGCTATTAGAGGCTGCCCACGTTCCATGCCTCTTGGCCCTTTCCTTCTTTGAAGCTGGCAGTGACTGGTTGAGTGTTTTCACATTGGGTCACTGGCACACTCGCTCTCCTGACTTCCTTTTCCTCTATTTGAATGGACCCTCCTAATTACATTGGACCTTTCTGGATAATGCAGGCTAAGGTCTTAAGATCCTTCATTTAATCATACTTTGAAAGTCCCTTTTGCCACATAAGGTAACGTTTTTACAGGTTCCAGGGATTAGGACATAGACATCTTTGGTCGGGGCATTATTGTGCCTCCTATGCAGAGATAGACAAACTTTTTCTGTAAAGGACCGACCAGGTCGTAAATAATTTAGGCTTTGTGGACCATAAGGTCTCTGTTGCAGCTGTTCAACTCTGCCACTGTTGCAAGAGAACAGTGCATACGTAAATGGCCATGGCTGTGTTCCAATAAAACTTGAATTATGGATACTGAAATCTGAACTTCATATAACTTTCACATGCCACAAAATATTGTTCTTCTTTGGATTTCCCTCCCCCAAACCCCAACCACTGAAAAATGGAAAATACAGTCTTACCTTGCAGCCTGTACAAAAACAACTGCCAGATTGGATTTTGGCTTGTAGGCTGTATTGGTTTAGAATTTTTTCCATCCCATTCTATTTAAGGGTTTAAGAAGCAATCTTCAAATGTTTGGAAGAATTTCTTCAGCATGCTTGGCTGGTTGTCATACATATTACAAACCTTGACCATGTGGCCTGTGCTACTTCTGTTTGATTTTTGTTCCCCCATGAGAACTCCCCTCCTTTTAGTTTTTCATGGAAATTGCTGAAGGGTGAAATGGTGATGGTTGGTCTTGAAATCTTGTGCCTGTGTGGATGATAAATTTTTGGAAACATAGGCACACTGAAAAGAATACTCAAATTATGTGAGTTGATCAGAGAAAATAATCTGTATATTGCCACTTCTATTTTTTTCCCCCATTAAACCAGAGTCATTCAAAATATTGTTAACATTTTATTGGATCTGGCTGAATTGGTGAGAATGAAAAGGTGGGTGAGAAAGAAGTGTGTGGCATAAAAGAAAAATAGGAATTACTATTATTCAGGAGCACCTTGCTGGCATTAGTTTGCCATCTCACAATATATTATGACTGCCTCTGATTTATCTAATGTAATTTTCTCTTTAAAATATGGCACTTTTTCTCATGATCGTATTTATGCCTCTTGCTGAATGATAGATAGTTGGCTGTGCAACACTTTTTTTCTTTTTATTAGGTGAAAGGGAAGAGGACCCTGGGAGAAAATATTGCTGATAATGGAGGTCTGCGGGAAGCTTTTAGGGTATGTACTGCAACATTTGCTGTGATTTTAAAATTTAAGCTATAAAACACTGTATGGGTGTACCTCAATTTACACCACAGACGTGTTCTTGAGAAGTTAGATTTCTGTAAATGCTGTGAATTTCTGTAAGTAGAATTATATTTCCCCATTGACGCTGTTATTCTCTATTATATGAACAGAGCTGCATTTATTTCTTTTTTCTTTTTGGTTGTAAAGTTACCCTAAAGAATAATATTTGTTATTAAGACTCATGTATTTAAAGGATAGTTTTCAGAAGGTACATTCACAGTAGTATCAAAGCGTGCTATAGAAATCTCCTCAGGGCTAGGTTCATAGGAGCTTTCCTTGAGTATACTCTCTCTCTAGCCTTCCTTACAATTTTCTCTTAAAATAGCAAACTTCTAAATTATGGCCAGCAGCTAGTGGTTCTCATATAGTGGGCCAGGTAAGAGTTGATAATAATGTTTTCATCATCTTCTACTCTGTGGTTAAACGAGAAAGATAAAGAAGATATGGAAAGATTTTCATGAAACTGAATGCATTCAACATAAAGATCAGGCTGTTATTGAGGATATATCCTTCCTCTATTGTAGTTAAAATATACTTTATTTTATAAACGATGGTGATTGAAGGTGATGGCTTTCCGTTTTACTTGGAAAAATAATAATTTGGCAATATGTTGACTCCCAGATTTATTGCCATAGTTCTTGCCATTGTGTTAAAGAAAACAGCTTTTTGTGGGGGGAGGGGAGCTCTTTAACGTGTGAGCATTTTGGTCCAGCTGCTTTTGTGCCTATTGAGGGTGAGGTCTTTCTGCAGTTGAACCTGCCTCACTGTTAAACAGTACAACATTGATTGCATTTCCAGCTGTAGGTTTTCTTAAAGGAAAACTTGACAGGATGCATTTTGCACGTGGTGGGGGTTATATTTAATATCTCTGTAGTGGATGAGAAAAGAGAAAAGCCATCCTTGCAGAGGATCACATCTGTTCTGCTTCTCCCCCAGGCTTACAGGAAATGGGTAAATGACAAGCGGCAGGGAGTCGAGGAGCCTCTCTTACCAGGCACCACATTCACCAACAACCAGCTCTTCTTCCTGAGTTACGCTCACGTGAGTAGACCAAGGAAAGGGCAGCAAAGATGAAACGTGGTACTTCAGCCTCTCCCTCGGTCGAAGGTTTAGAATAAAAGTTTAATGGCATAACTTTGATTTTAGCTGAATTTTATGTGGCTGCTTATTTTCCAGATAAATTTCACCTTCTTAATGTTCTGTGGCACATAATTAATTAACCAATTGAGTCAAGGTTTACTGGAATTTTTCTTATCAAGTGAGTAACCAGGCTTATGGCAGCTCACTTGGTATTTCTTTAATGTAGCCTGACTTCTTGGTGTATTTGATACCATTTATAACCATTTCTACTGCCTCGTTCTTTGGCCTTCAGGGCCCTCCCTTTCTTGCATTTCTCCTTCTCCTTTGCCCCATTTACGGACTTTATCCCGCTACTCTCAACCTGTGGGGGTCCCTCAAGGCTGTCTTCCTGACCATCAGATGGATGTGTGAAGACCGCCACAGCCGTAAACAATGAGAAAAGCAAGGAGAGTCAAGTCACTCTTCTGTGAATTTAAAGGGCTCTCTGAGCAGAAATTGAAAGAAGATAGGCCCTAAATAAGGCACAATTCTGAGTTCGAGTCTCTGGCTAATGAGGCAAGTGCTAGTTCTTCTTTGTTGTTCTTGCATTGGTTTATGTCACAAACGTGTAGGCTTCATCTTCAAGGAAGTCAGAGATGGGGAACTGAAGTTTCCGATGCATAGCCTCACAGTGGGCAAATGGGTATCTATATGCTCAAAACTTGACCAAACTTTTCATCGGTACAACCTTTTGTTCCTAAGTGTTTGCATTTGCTTCTCAGTAAGCTCATTCACTCCCATGTCTTCTTTAGTTGACTTTGGTTAAGGGATTCTCACCTATCTGGGGTGTTTTATTTCTTAAAGCCAGTATAACAACACTAAATAAATGATCATTTATCAGCCTGACGTCAACAAAACTGGCATCATCAACAAAATGACTTTGCTTTTTAGTTTTCCCATTTCCTTTAACATACCCCCAATCTTTAGGTCTTCCTGGTGAGAAAACCTGGATTCTTAGGTCTTACTTGACTTACCTATCCTTTTTTTTATGACATGTGTCCCAAAAGCTAGATGTTTCATCCTTTTAACCGCTCTTTAGATTCAACCTGGCTTTCTCCTCATTATCCTATCTTGTCACATAGGCTAGGCCTTGATCTCTTCTACTCTGGATTATCCCAACAGCCCTATGGCATGTTTGCCTGACTTTGGCGTCTTTCCACCACTGTTTTACATGCCACTCAAATACCACTGTTATTTTGTTACTGACCTGCTGAGGGAACGACAGTGGCTCCCAAGTGCCTATCACATAAAGGCCAAACATCCCCAGCAAGCTTTCAAAGTTCTGTTGAGACTTCTCCAACTCTACCCAACCAGCCCTAAATTCCCACAGCTCCCCTATATTCACCTTAGTTGGGCAGGTGTCCTCACTTTCATCCCATGATGTATGCTCATTACGGTCTCTGTGGCTTTGCTTTTTTTTTATTAAGGTATTATTGATATACACTCTTATGAAGGTTTCACATGAAAAAACAATGTGGTTACTACATTTACCCATATTATCAAGTCCCCACTCATACCCCAATGCAGTCACTGTCCATCAGTTTACTAAGATGCCACAGATTCACTGTTTGCCTTCCCTGTGCTACACTGTCTTCCCCATGATCCCCCCGACACTATGTGTACTAAACATAACACCCCTCAATCCCCTTCTTCTTCCCTCCCCACCCGCCCTCCCACACCCCTCCCCTTTGGTAACTACTAGTCCCTTCTTGGAGTCTCTGAGTCTGCTGCTATTTTGTTCCTTCAATTTTGCTGTGTTTTTATACTCCACAAATGAGGGAAATCATTTGGCACTTGTCTTTCTCCACCTGGCTTATTTCACTGAGCTTTATACCCTCCAGCTCTGTCCATGTTGTTGCAAATGGTAGAATTTGTTTCTTTCTTATAGCTGAATACTACTCCATTGTGTATATGTACCACATCTTCTTTATCCATTCATCTACTGATGGGCACTTAGGTTGCTTCCATTTCTTGGCTATTGTAAATAGTGCTGTGATAAACATAGTGGTGCATATGCCTTTTTGAATCTTAGAAGTTGTATTCTTTGGGTAGAGTCCAAGGAGTAGGATTCCTGGGTCAAATGGTATTTCTATTTTTAGTTTTTGAGGAACCTCCATATTGCTTTCTACAATGGTTGAACTAGCATACATTCCCACCAGCAGTGTAGGAGGGTTCCCCTTTCTCCACATCCTCGCCAGCATTTGTTGTTCTTAGTCTTTTCGATGCTGGCCATCCTTACTGGTGTGAGGTGATACCTCATTGTGGTTTTAATTTGCATTTCCCTGATGATTAGTGATGTGGAGATCTTTTCATGTGTCTGTTGGCCATCTGAATTTCTTCTTTGGAGAATTGTCTCTTCATATCCTCTGCCCATTTTTTAATCAAGTTATTTGCTTTTTGGGTGTTGAGGCATGTGAGTTCTTTATATATTTTGGATGTTAACCCCTTGTCGAATATGTCATTTACAAATATATTCTCCCATACTGTAGAATGCCTTTTTGTTCTGCTGATGGTGTCCTTTGCTGTACAGAAGCTTTTTAGCTTGATGTAGTCCCATTTGTTCATTTTGGATTTTGTTTCCCTTGCCTGAGGAGGTACATTCAGGAAAAAGTTGCTCATGTTTATATTCAAGACATTTTTGCCTATGTATTCTTCTAAGAATTTTATGGTTTCATGACTTACATTCAGGTCTTTGATCCATTTCGAGTTTACTTTTCTGTATGGGGTTAGACAATAATCCAGTTTCATTCTCTTCCATGTAGCTGTCCAGTTTTGCCAACACCAGCTGTTGAAGAGGCTGTCATTTCCCCATTGTATGTCCATGGCTCCTTTATCGTATATTAATTGACCATATGTGGTTGGGTTTATATCAGGGCTCTCTAGTCTGTTCCATTCGTCTATGGGTCTGTTCTTGTGCCAGTACCAAATTGTCTTGATTACTGTGGCTTTGTAGTAGAGCTTGAAGTTGGGGAGCGTAATCCCCCCAGCTTTATTCTTCCTTCTCAGGATTGCTAGGCTATTCAGGGTCTTTTGTGGTTCCAGATGAATTTTAGAATGATTTGCTCTAGTTCATTGAAGAATGCTGTTGGTATTTTGTTAGGAATTGCATTAAATCTGTAGATTGCTTTAGGCAGGATGGCCATTTGGACAATATTAATTCTTCCTATCCATGAGCATGGAATGTGTTTCCATTTATTGGTATCTTCTTTAATTTCTGTCATGAGTGTCTTGTAGTTTTCAGAGTATAGGTCTTTCACTTCCTTGGTTAGCTTGATTCCTAGGTATTTTATTCTTTTTGATGCAATTGTTTTCCTGATTTCTCTTTCTGATAGTTCATTGTTAGTATGTATTAATTTTGTATCCTGCAACATTGCTGAATTCAGATATTAGATCTAGTAGTTCTGCAGTGGATTCTTTAGGGTTTTTTATGTATAGTATCATGTCATCTGCAAACAGGGACAGTTTAACTTCTTCCTTGCAAATCTGGATGCCTTTTATATCTTTGTGTTGTCTGATTGCTGTGGCTAGGACCTCCAGTACTATGTTGAATAGAAGTGGGGAGAGTGGGCATCCTTGTCTTGTTCTCGATCTTAAAGGAAAAGCTTTCAGCTTCTTGCTGTTAAGTATAATGTTGGCTGTGTATTTGTCATATATGGCCTTTATTATGTTGAGCTACTTGCCCTCTATACCCATTTTGTTGAGAGTTTTTATGAATGGGTGTTGAATTTTGTCAAATGCTTTTTCAGCATCTATGGAGATGATCATGTGGTTTTTGTCCTTCTTTTTGTTGATGTGGTGGATGATGTTGATGGATTTTCGAATGTTGTACCATCCTTGCATCCCTGGAATAAATCCTACTTGATCATGATGGATAATCTTTTTAATGTATTTTTGAATTTGGTTTGCTAATATTTTGTTGAGTATTTTTGCATCTAAGATCATCAGGGATATTGGTCTGTAATTTTCTTTTTTGTGGTGTCTTTGCCCCGTTTTGGTATTAGAGTGATATTGGCCTCGTAGAATGAATTTGGAAGTATTCCCTCTTCTTCTATTCTTTGAAAAACTTTAAGGAGGATGGGTATTAGGTCTTCACTAAATATTTGATAAAATTCAGCAGTAAAGCCATCTGGTACAAGTGTTTTGTTCTTAGGTAGTTTTTTGATTACCAATTCAATTTTGTTGCTGGTAATTGGTCTGTTCAGATTTTCTGTTTCTTCCTGGGTCAGCCTTGGAAGGTTGTATTTTTCTAGAAAGCTGTCCATTTCTTCTAGGTTATCCAGTTTGTTAGCATATAGTTTTTCATAGTATTCTCTAATAATTCTTTATATTTCTGTGGTGTCTGTAGTGATTTTTCCTTTCTCATTTCTGATTCTGTTTATGTGTGTAGACTCTCTTTTTTTCTTGATAAGTCTCGCTAGGGGTTTATCTGTTTTCTTTATTTTCTCAAAGAACCAGCTTCTGCTTTCATTGATTCTTTCTATTGTTTTATTCTTCTCGATTTTATTTATTTCTGCTCTAATCTTTATTATGTCCCTCCTTCTACTAACTTTGGGTCTCATTTGTTCTTCTTTCTCTAGTTTCGTTAATTGGGAGTTTAGACTGTTCATATGGGATTGTTCTTCTTTCCTGAGGTAGGCCTGTATTGCAATATACTTTTCTCTTAACACAGCCTTCACTGTGTCCCACAGATTTTGCGGTGTTGAATTATTGTTGTCATTTGTCTCCATATATTGCTTGATCTGTATTTTTATTTGGTCATTGATCCGTTGGTTATTTAGGAGCATGTTGTGAAGCCTGCATGTATTTGTGGGATTTTTTCATTTTCTTTGTGTAATTTATTTCTAGTTTCATACCTTTGTGGTCTGAGAAGCTAGTTGGTATAATTTCAATCTTTTTGAATTTACCGAGGCTCTTTTTGTGGCCTAGGATATGATCTATTCTTGAAAATGTTCCATGTGCACTTGAGAAGAATGTGTATTCTGATGCTTTTGGGTGTAGAGTTCTGTAGATGTCTGTTAGGTCTATCTGTTCTATTGTGTTGTTCAGTACCTCTGTCTCCTTACTTATTTTCTGTCTGGTTGATCTGTCCTTTGGAGTGAGTGGTGTGTTGAAGTCTCCTAGAATGAATGAATGCATTGCATTCTATTTCCCCTTTTAATTCTGTTAGTATTTGTTTCACATATATAGGTGCTCCTGTGTTGGGTGCATAGATATTTATAATGGTTATATCTTCTTGTTGGATTGACCCCTTTATCATTATGTAATGTCCTTCTTTGTCTCTTGTGACTTTCTTTGTTTTGAAGTCTATTTTGTCTGATACAAGTACTGCAACTCCTGCTTTTTTCTCCCTATTAGTTGCATGAAATGTCTTTCTCCATCCTTTCACTTTTAGCCTGTGTATGTCTTTGGGTTTAAAGTGAGTCTCTTGTAGGCAACATATAGATGGGTCTTGTTTTTTTATCCATTCAGTGACTTTATGTCTTTTGACTGGTGTATTCAGTCCATTTACATTTAGGGTGATTATGGATAGGTATGTATTTATTGGCATTGGAGGCTTCAGATTCGTGGTTACAAAAGGTTCAAGGTTAACTTCCCTACTATCTAAGAGTCTAACTGAACTCACTTAATATACTTTTACAAACACAGTATAAAGGTTCTTTTTTTCTCCTCCTTTTTCTTCCTCCTCCATTCTTTATATATTAGGTATCATATTCTGTACTCTTTATCTATCTCTTGATTGACTTTGGGGATAGTTGATTTAATTTTGCAGTTTCTTAGTAATTAACTGTTCTACTTTCTTTACTGTGGTTTTATTACCTCTGGTGACAGCTATTAAACTTTAGGAACACTTCCATCTGTAGCAGTCCCTCCAAAGTACACTGTAGAGACAGTTTGTGGGAGGTAAATTCTCTCAGCTTTTGCTTATCTGGAAATTATTTAATCCCTCCTTCAGATTTAAATGATAACCTTGCTGGATAATGTATTCTTGGTTCAAGGCCCTTCTGCTTCATTGCATTAAATACATCATGCCACTCCCTTCTGGCCTGTAAGGTTTCTACTGAGAAGTCTGATGATAGCCTGAAGGGCTTTCCTTTGTATATGATCTTCTTTCTCTCTCTGTCTGCTTTTAATAGTATGTCCTTATCCTTGATCTTTGCCATTTTAATTACTATATGTCTTGGTGTTGTCTTCCTTGGGTCCCTTGTGTTGGGTGATCTGTGCACCTCCATGGCCTGAGAGACTATCTCCTCCCCCAGATTGGGGAAGTTTTCAGCAATTACCTCCTCAAAGACAGTTTCTATCCCTTTTTCTCTTTTCTTCTTCTTCTGGTACCCTTATCATGTGAATATTTTTCTGTTTGGATAGGTCACACAGTTCTCTCAATATTCTTTCATTCTTAGAGATCCTTTTTTCTCTGTGTGACTCAGCTTCTTTGTATTCCTCTTCTCTAATTTCTATTTCATTTATCATCTCCTCCACTGTATCTAATCTGCTTTTAAAACTTTCCATTGTATGTTTCATTTCTGATACTGTGTTCTGTAATAATTGGATCTCTGACCAGAATTCCTCCCTGAGTTCTTGAATATTTTTCTGTACCTCCATGAGCATGTTAATGATTTTTATTTTGAAATCCCTTTCAGGCAGATTCATGAGGTTGATTTCATTTGAATCTTTCAGGGGTTGTATTCATATTCATAATTTTACTTTGAACCAGGTTCGTTGGCGTTTCATATTTGTATATGGCACCCTCTAGTGCCCAGAAGCTCTACTCTCTGGAGCCGCTCAGCCCCTGAAGCAATGTCAGGTGTCGTAGGGGTGTGGTATTGGTGTCTGGGGGGAGAAAGGAGCTGTTTCCTGCTTCCTGGCTGCTGTGCCTGTCTCCACTGCCAGAACCAGTGGGCTGAGCATGCAGGTATAAGCCTCTATGCTTTGTGTTTGTAGTTGCTGTAGACAGGGTTTCCCTTTGGCTGGCCTAATGCCAGGGTAGTGTTTGCCGGTTTGCAAATCAGGTGGAGCTGGCTGGGAGAAAGGCGCAGTAGGCTGCTTATCATGGAGTGTGTCCTTGAAGCCCTGTAGTCAGCCAGGTAGCTGGAGCTCCTGAATATCGTGAAAGTTCCCAACCTGCTGGGCAGAGTGCACCCAAGATGATTTTGTCTACCTGTCCTTTCTCCCGAGCAGTAAGCTCTGTGTAATCCTTGCCCCTTTAGCAGTCCTCTTGCTGTTAGGGAGTCTCTGAGACTGCCCACCTTTCTTTTGTCACAGAGCAGCTGGATATGGATCCCTACTTTCCACAAGCAGCTGGAATCTCAGTCTCTCCAGGTATTCTGCCTGTCTTAGCTTTCCAGCCCCCTAATCACGAGAGTACCATGAAAACACCATGAAATCTGTGCTCCCAGATCAGATCTCCGGAGTTAGGTATTCAGCAGTCCCAGGCCTCCACTCCCTCCCTGCTCTGTTTCTCTTCCTCCCCCTGGAGAGCTGGGGTGGAGGAAGGGCTTGGGTCCCGCCAGGCCCCAGCTTTGGTGCATTACCCTGTTCTGTGAAGTTTATTCTTTTCTCCAGGTGTATGCAGTTTGACACAGTCCTCTTTCCTGTTGCTCTTTCAGGATTAGTTCTATTAGTTATATTTTTGTATTATATGTGGTTTTAGGAGGAAGCCTCTGTCTCACCTCTCATGCCGCCATCTTTAATCCCTCTGTGGCTTTGCTTTTCATTTTCCTTCTATAATGTTACCCCTTCCTACTCCTTTCCCTCAGATGATTCAATCCCATCTTTTTCCTTCATGGTTCACATTGAGTTCTACTTCCTCCGCATCTTCCACAAACTTTTTCAAGGACTCCAGGTCTCATTTTTGAAAATATCACCAACTCTTTTACACTTATTGTCAATGCCATGCAGTTGAGTCCTTAATTGTTTTCAGAATGTTGAAGACTTTTAGTTTTATTTCCATAGCTAATGTTCTGGAGCTTTACATTTCTTGCATATCTTCATACCACCTGGCAAAGATGCTGGGTATGTTGAAGACACCTGACATTTTTAGGTGAATTGCTTGAAAAAGATAACCAACACAGTTCAGAGATTTTCTTTTGGGTCAGTACTGGGTCAGGTATGTAAAATGAGCACACAAATATAGTTAGAACTTTTAGGTCAGGGGTTGTTTTATTGGAAAACAGCCATGCTCTCTTCTTTACATATTGTGCTTGGCTGGTTTTGTGCTACAATGGCAGAATTGAGCAGTTGACCTTATGGTCTTCAAGGCCTAAAATATTTACTATTTGTCCCTTTACAGAAAAAGTTTCCTGATTCTTACTCTAGAGAACAAAGTACAAGGTTCATCATTTCTTACTTAGGTTCTTACTTACTTAAGGTCCTTCTTGTTATATCATAGTCCATAGTATCTCTTTGAAGATAAAATCAACTAACTGATAACAACAGTATAGTCATAATTTTAAAATGTGTCCAAATAAAATTCTAAACCATACCTGATTTATTTTAAACTAGAGATTTAGGAAAAAAATGGAAAGCTATTTTATATCACTAATGAGAAATTTATCTTGGAACTTTTCCTACTGTGACAGAATGAGATTTTCAGTCTTTTGCACTTTGGAATAAGTCTGCTTATAGGGAGTAAAGTTATTTTCTCTACTGAGGAGGTACTAGGAAAACAGTAACAATGATAATGTTTTTCAGAAATCTCTTAAATGATACATTAAGCAAAGACAACACTGTATAATATTGTAATAATATAAAAAGAAATAACAAAAGAAAAAAGGTGAAATCAAATGCCAGAAACAACTTCATATTAGTTAGCTTCTAAGGAAAATAAGGAATCACATTACAAAAATATCTTCAAAGTCAAATTCAGAACCATAGTGACTGATGGCTTATATTCATCAAAAGCAATAGTATCATTACCTCTCCTGCTTCCTATATCCCTGTAGTTTCTGTGACTTGTCAAGTTTTTCCTCAGATATTCTATTTCTCTCCATTCCCATTTCTACTTGTATAGCAGGCATTCTCTGGGAACCTTCCTGGGTCCCATAAATAACCTCCTAACTAATCCCTGGTTTCCTCCTACTACTATATACTTCTGCCAGATAAATCTGTTAAAAATATGATTTTATCATTTTCCTGCTCAAAAAGAATGCTTAAATATAGTGTAATCACAGTAGCCTGTTGCTCAGGACTTCAGAATTCTGGCACCATCCTCTCTTTCCCCTGCTTTCCTATTGCTGCCCATTACCTACCATGCAGTCCAGCCATGCTGACAGTCTTTTTTTTTTTCTTCTATGTTTTTGCTTCTATTTTCTCCTCCACTTGAAATTCTCCCTGTCGTATTCATGTGTCTTAGTTCTACTCAGACTTGAACACTAAGTCTCATTTCAAGATATACTTCAAGTCAGGATTAAGTAGGTTATGGTGCAGCAACACACAACACAAGGAAAGTCACCTTCCTGTTCATGCTGCACGTCCCGCTGGGGTCAGCAGTAGGGCTCTGTTCATAGCTATCACTCAAGGACCTGGGTTCTGGAGTCTTTATCTCGGCATGTGCTTCCATGGTTACCACAGGAGTAAGAAAGAAACACAAAATTGTACCCTGGCCCTTAATGTAGCACTTTAAATTGTCCTTAAGGCTCTTAAAACTTTTGCCAGGTTTTTAAAGCTTCCACAAGAAAGTGACATATATCACTTTGACTCACATTTCATTGATCAGAGCAAGTCATGTAGACATGCCTAACTTCAAGGAGATGGAGAAGTGTCCTCCTATCCAAGGCCCAGACTAGGGCAAGGCAAGCAAGGCAAAATACTAGCTTCTCTTGACGATACCCAATAATGGATGGTTGAATCATTTCTTTGATTTGAAGAAGTATGGTTAAATTTGATAAGGAATATTCCAACCATTACATTAATTGGATGAATACATTGGTCGATTTTTGGGCACACATACTCTTCTCTTGATTTAAACATTTGTCTGGAAACCTTCCTAATTTACTCAAATTGTGGAATCATTTACAATGATAAAACCTTCTACTTTGGGGATTAGAATAATAGATGTTACTCCTGATGAAGATTTTATCTGACACTAAAATTGTTTGTCATCCACTGAGTCTAAAATTACTCTCCAGTATAATTTGGAGCAGTTCAGGCAGTAGACAATGGGCAATTGGAATGGAAACGTAATTATTGGGATGCTTTTCTCTTCTAGGTGAGGTGCAATTCCTACAGACCAGAAGCTGCCCGAGAACAAGTCCAGATTGGTGCTCACAGCCCCCCTCAGTTTAGGTAAATGGGAAAATGGGTGACACTGGATTTAACTGTGCATCTCTTCACCTCCTTCCCTACCCAGAAGTCCCAGTGCACTACTAAAGACGTGACTCGGATGAAAACCTGTATTGTGAACAGTGGTATCTCCACTTTGTACACATACAGAATCTAGCTGAATAGAAACTAAGCATCTTTTCTTTCCTTTGTATGAAGCTAGCTCAGTCAACAGTCTCTCAACTGAATTTCTGCAGTGGGCATTTGTACACACCTTTAGTCTAGTGCTGTATCAAGAGATCCATGAGATTGTATGAGACTCCAAAGGCAATTTAGATTCCAAATCATAGCTTTAGTATTAATTCCCATTTATTACCTTCCAATTTCTGAAAGACATCAATCCCTGGGTTCCATGAGCACTCTGGGTGCTCAGTACAATGAAATATTTGATTTGTACAACCATACTTTTTTTGTCTGGGCCCTAAACATCTCTTTCCTTAGACAAGGATGAGATCTTTTGTACTATGCCTTAAAGCAACGGGAGCTCTGGCTTATACTGTATTATAGAATATCCGATTTAATGCCTCTTGTTGTTTCATTCAGCCAACCAACAGACATGAATGAGTGCCCACTTTCTGAATAGCTCTGAACACAAAGGAGGATATATGGTGATATTTAGCTATTATAATTCATATCTAGAGTTAAAAGCTCTACATTTTGGGTTTTAGTTTGAATCATTTTGAAATATTTGCTTTTATATGAAGGGAAAAGGATTATGAATTACAATTTTATTTAATTATGAGAATGTATAAAATAGTAAGTAAAAATAAAATTTAGGTTAATATTACCCTGTGCTAGGTTTGTAGCATGGTTTGAGGGAAGTTTTATATAGTAGGGGGCAGAGAATTGTAACAGGAAATCCAAGAAACCATAATAACTTATGTTTTTCATTCTTTGCTTAAAACATATTATATCTGGATATTTATCTTTATATTTAATGTTTAAACAAATCCATTAACATATTGTAGGAAAGTCATCTAAAATTTCTCCTATATTTTAAAATCCTATTCCTAAAACCTTGCTTTAGAAATGCTTCAGAAATTGACTATAAATTACCCAATAGCATACAAATCTAATCACTGTTAGAAATTCCTCCCCACTGGGCTAAACTGTCAAAAATGCTGACAGTCTCTAATGGACTAAAATGTGCTCCCACTGACAAAATGGTGCAGAGGAAACCACAGAGCAGATTAATTACTCAACAGATAAGATTTTAGAAACTAATTTCCTTTTTGCTAACTAGTTGCCTGTAATGTTGGATTTTAGCTGATAATTTGCAGAGTATACTTAGTAATTATCAGTTAAATTCTGTCTTTAATACTTGCCCAGGGTGAATCACACTATGAAATATACATCCCTACCCATACATCCCAGCTAAAACACCAGAGGTTATGGGGATTTTTTTGGATACAGGCCATTACATTCATTTAAATGCCCAGAGGTAACAAAGTCATTAGGGAAGAAATAGTCGGTGACCAAGAATGCTGAGTTTCTAGTCAGCCTTTGAACATGCAGTTGCCTAAGAAATTGATGAAGGGGAAGTCTTTTGCTGGCTTGTTGGCGATGTCTGCAGTAACTATAGATTTTGAGTGCGGCAGAAATCACACAATGGAAATACCAGTTCCAAAAGGCAGTTATAATCAAAGTGCTGAGTAGGAATCCACAGTGTTCACTGCAGTCGGTGAGCTTGTACAAACAGCAGATTTGGGAGCTAACCCAGTACAGTATTACTCATCAGTAACACCTAGACACCATTCGTTAGCTTATTGTTGCATGAACCAAATTCTAGGTAAATATGAGCCTTCAAACATAATAGGAATTTAGAGAAAGTGTTTTTGTATATTGAATGAGTTCTTTAAAGATAGTTTAAAGATAGCAACAATATGGATGAGTCTTACAGGCATAATATCGAGTGAAAGAAATCAGAGACAAAAGAGTGCATACTGTGTGACTCCATTCAAATGAAGTTGAAGAACAGGTAAAAGTAATTTATGGCGGTAGAGGTCAGACTAGGAGTCAGTTCTCCTTGGAGGGTACCACTGGTAGGGCCCACAAGGGAGCCTTCTAGGTGCTGGGAATAATCCCATGTGGTAATAACATGGATGTACACATATGGAAAACTCAATGAGCTTTATTTTACATTTAAGATGTGTGCAGTTTATATGAATTACACCTTCTACAGCAAGTTATATTAAAAATATAGAAAAACTAAGTAGTGATAAACCCTACAGTTTATAGAAATGTGTAAATGTCTAGGAATATACAATCCTATATACAGTTTATAGGAATTGTAAATCCTACAGCTTATAGGAATTTGAAGATATTTGGGAGATCAATAGGAGGCTTTGCCTGGCATTTAGGAGGTGATGGTTCTAGTTTCAGCTCTGTTAATTTCTTTGGAAATTGATTTAACCATTTTGGGCTTCCGTTGTCTCCTCTGTAAGCAGATTAAATGAATGGAGCATCCCTTCAAGCAATATGCTGCTATTTCCAGAACCTGTTGATACACTAAGAATTAAATGACATGGACTATGATGTATCTTTTTCAGGGTCAACGGTGCAATTAGCAACTTTGAAGAATTCCAGAAAGCTTTTAACTGTCCATCCAATTCCACCATGAACAGAGGCATGGACTCCTGCCGACTGTGGTAGCTGGACTGCTGGTCTCTGCCATCGCGAGAGGCTGCACAGAGCACTCACCGCCTACTGCTTTGGGCCTGTATTTCCCTGATAAGTTTGATTTTAATGTATCTTCATTTTCTAGGTATAGCTTGGATCTAAACAGTATCTATTCAAAGTTGTAGGGCTTAAAAAATGGAGCACATAAAGTGAACCAAGTATGGTTCTTTAGAAAAGCAAACCAACAGAAATAAATTCCTTGGCCACTTTTGTTAAAACACTATCTGCTGAATCGTTGCTGTTGTCCATTGCGGTGTGTACGGCACAGCTAAGTGGTGCATACCATTTCCGTCTGCTGCTGTGCAGGGGGCCTCAGGATAAGGTATCAAACAAATTCAGTCTGTTAAACTTGTACCCCTCAATGCCGAGAACATGTGCATGGATACCTGGGAGGTCGTCCTGCTCTGTGGAATGCAGTACTAGATTTTATGTATCGTCATTACACAGCATTTATTAACTCTAAGGTAGTTAAATTAGAAATAGCTTGCATCTTCCTTTTACGATCGGTGATGAAGTGCGTGTCTTCAGCTTTGGAGTCCGTTGGGATGAAAATGTCTGGTGTGGCTGGTACCCCTGTCCCAATCAGCATGAGCCAAGCTGGCAGAAAGGCCACTTGGTAAAGGACTGGAGCTTACCAAATAGAAACAAAAGGATGTATCTTTTAAGTCCCAGAAGAAACCAAAACTCCTCGTCATGTAACAGCAGAGACATGGGAGATGAAATCTCCAAAGTCTGGTCTGGTCTGGTCTGCCCAAGCCTCAGTGCGGTATCTGTTTTGCAGACACTTCTCCTTAGTCCAGTCCCTGGTTGTCCTCTTACCCCCATATATGTGCACTCTCCCATTTCTGGAGGCAGCACGCACCGGGACAATGGTTTTCTAACTCCCTGTTAGAAACATACGGCTTTCATTCCTCTTTAGGGCAAACGGACAGACACCACCTTGAGGAGGGCAAAAAGTGCCCTTCTGTTTTGGCTCAGTCAATGTCACCTGTCTTTCAGAGAGCCTTTTTGAAATATTTCTTGATTGAAGACAGTTTAGAATCTGTAGATTGAATTTGAAATCACCTGCACAGGCCAGAGAAACATAATTTTTACTCTTCAGGTTTTCTTCTCAAGAGTCTATAAGAAATTTGTAGTGGGCTGTGGTCCTCAGAGCTTTATCCTTTCAAGAGAACTCCTCCCTCCCTCCTTAGTGTGTGCGCGTGTGTGTGTAGGAGAAAACCATAATGCCTTTAAAGTGGTTACCTGGCATTCTGGTTTCTTACGCTAGCTATCCACCTAACCTCTTTTACATTATCCATGTGGTTCTGGGTTAAGTGGACTAACAGAAAAATCTTAAAAGCAAAATGGCAAATTCAGACTAACCATAAGAAGCTGTTTTGCATCCCTGTTTTTTGCCATCCTTTTTTTAAAAAGTGTAAGTATGTGCCATGTCCTTTTGTGTATCCATGGGAACTTGTGAAGGGAGAAAAACATGGGGACATCAGCGCGAGGAAAACAATTACACTGCATTAGTCAGAGGGCAGTGATTTTCCCCTTGACCTCCTCCTCTGACTGGATAAACTTCTGAAGGGCAGCTACCTTTCCTCCTCTTAACTATGGTTTAATGTGACCTCAAAGTTTGTCTTTTTACAAACAAGTGATATTAGGTTAGGAGTGCTGGAAATGTACGTGCCTTTTCTCTGGAGGAATCATTCTGATTTGTTTAGACACACAAGACACTGCTCATTTTATTCCAGTACTTGGACATTTAAAATCAGCTGAGGTATGTTATGCTTAGGTGAATAGCATTTTTCTTCTAGATTTCTCTTTTTAAACTCCAAATAAGCACATTCCTGCAGGTCAGAGAAAGTGTGTGAAAAAAGTCTAGGATTATGACTTTGGAGATAGGAATTGCTCAGTCTCTTGTTAGGTCAGGAAAACTGGTTGGTGATCATTTGGGGCCCTCACGGTTTCTAAATAATGTGGCTACCTGATTAACCTTGCTTGCTGCGACTCAGTGATACTGAAGTTGCAGATAGGACAGACATTTTTAAAACAAAACAAACCCAAAACAGCAATACCAATCCATCGGTACTGGCTAAGATAATTTTCTAGTAGGGCCAGATTTCTAAATATATACTCATGTTTAAATTTTCAGGTTACAGTTTTATCCCTTCTGTTCAGTACAGATTGCTAAAAGAAGCAGACACTGATTAAGTGGTAGAAGGAACAAGGTAAAATACAACCGGAAGGAAAAAAGTAGGGAGTAACTGGTCTAAGAAAGTGATTCTGAAGAGAAGACAGGGTTTTGGCAGTCTTTGCTAAGCACATCCAGTGGGGTAGAGCCATAAAGTTTCACAAAAATGATTATGGTAAATTAAAAGGAAATTAGATATTGGATCTCAGTCTCAGACTACCGTGATATCCTTCTCTGATTCACATACCAGATGTTCTCCCAGTGAACTATTGTCTGGGCATTGAAAGTTTGTTTTTGTGTACGTGAAATTCTCTTGGATTATTAGTCAAGGACATAATGTATATAACGTGGTATTGTTCAGGCTTCTCACCATTGCTCAAAGTTTGTTGAACTTCTCACCAACCACACAGCTTTGGCCTCTTATTTTCCATTTTTTTCCCTTTTATGAGATCGACTTGGACATGACTTATACAAGCTCAGGATTCATACATTATCCTGAAGTGTATTCAGTGCCTTTCCTCAATGGAGCTTAAAGCACAGCACGTAAACTTTATCTTATTTAGCCCTGGAGCATTGCTAAGAAGCAACTAGGAGCTTTGGTTCACCACACAGGTTATGCTAGCACCAGAGAGGTGGAGAGGTTTAAATCGCTTGTCAAGTGCCCCAGAGTCAGGAAAGGTATAGTCTTTGCTCTTTGGGCTACTGACCTTTGCATTAACCTTCATGCCTTAGATTACCCCATTTCTGAATACATTTATTCACAGTATTTCTGTAATCACTTCACATTTGATAGGCTTCTTCCTTGATTACTTTTAACATAATGTCTCAGTTACATATTAAATTATGGAAGAATATATGATTATTTCATGCAACAATAGTCTCAACACCAGTGCCAGTGCCCCACTGGCTTAAAGAAAGGTGTTCTTGGATTATGCATTTCATATCTAAATGGTCATTGTATTTTCTTCCCTTACTTGTGAAGCAATATGAACAATCATCTTAAGGACAATAAAAAGTTGAAAATTTTCTGTTTCCTCTCTTTTAAAAAAATATTAAAATCAGTCCTATCTGTTACCATGTTTGGTTCTGTTTTAGACAATATTTGCCAAGTATACAAAGCACTGTAGTACACTTGGTTTCTTGGTTTAGGAAAGTGGGATTTGAATGGAGTAACCTTCTCCATAGAGAATGAGGAATTTGTGAGGTGGTCATTGTATTTTCTTCCAGAAGACAAGTCAGCAGATGTGGTTTATTGCTTATGCAGTAATATTCCTTCCTATAAAGGAAAGGGAAGACTTCTGAGGAAATGATGGACCACGATAGCACTGGTCTTGCAGAAGGGATGATGAGCATTATGGTTACTATCAAACCAGAGAACCTCCATGTGCTGTCCTGTTTCTTGAACAGTCCAGGCAATGTATAGTCACTCATTCTGCACACAAAAACTGAGCACCCATTATACTGAAATCACGGAACTAGCTGTAGTTAGGTGGGTCTTATGCAATCTCTGGCCCTCAGTGAGAAGTCTGGTCTAACATGGGAGACAGACAGGTAAACTGTTACCATCACCCTACTTCCTGACAAGAGCGATGATATACAAGGACACCAGGTTGTGGTTTGGTGCACAGAGAAGGGTTCTGCTCTCCTTTGGTGTACATGGTTGGTGCTCTCTGTGCCCACATCCTGCCAAATCCTTTTTACTGGGCACCCTAATCTCACCTTTTCTGTGCTTTTCTTTCTAATTGGCTGTGGCTCTCTAGGATGGCTGCCATCATGCTGCTGAAGCCTCTTTGTCCCATGCAGTCTCAGAGAACTGAAGTGCCTGGGAGTTTATGTCCCCGGAGACCTTTGGACAATGACTGAGTGGTGCAGGACAACGTGAGCCTGACTGCCCTGCCTGAGTCTCGACAAATCCAGAGGCATGCCGTAGGACTCATACTAACTTCTTTGTGGGGCATTTGGGGGTTAGGCTGGTAGTGTAAGTAGAGCCCCCTATTGATTATTTAAAACATTTTCTGGCGCTGATTTGTTCCATGATCTACAAGAGTACTGGTTTGTAGTAGCTGTGCTAGAGCTGCCATGTACAGGAGATAGGAATCAGATGGGATACGGCGTTGGTGGGTAATAAGTGGCTGAGTATGGCCTCTTAGTGCCCCTCTTAAGACAGTTTAGTGTTGGAACTGATCCTTGAAATAAAAATTTTCGTGTGTAGGGTAGTGGCAGAAGGAAAGATGCATAGAAGTGAAAGTTTATGAGTGACCTCTGGGTTATGGGCAGGAAGGGCGGGGCTTTGGCAGAATGGAGGGAAGAAGGCTAAAGTCTCTCTGTATGATAGATTTTTATGAGACACAAGAGGTTTTGAGTCATTTTTGATTTTTAGACATATAAGTGGACCTGATCAAAGTTTGAAGGAGGCTAACGTTTCCAATCAATCAGGTTAAAGGTATTTGCATGTCCCTCAAGTTCAGTTGCTTTCTTTATTAAGGTCACATTAGCTGTTGAAACAGATCATCTCAATGGCTTAACCCGATTTAAGTTTATTTCTTGTTTTCATTACATCCAAAGTGGGCATTAATGATCGGTGAGCTTCTCTCTTCCAGTTGGTGATTTAGAGACCCAGGTTCCTTCCATATTGTGATTCTGCCATTTTCAACATGATTGAATACATGCTCACCTACAAGAAGCTGATGGAGATGAAGAGGCCATGGAAGATATTAAGTGGAGGTTTGCTTTAGTCCTAGAAGTTATCTCTGTTACTTCTGCTCATAGTCCATTGGCTAGAGCTCAGCCATGTGGCCAAACCTAACTGCAGGAGAGGCTGTGCTGTATAATCTAGCTGTGTGTCCAGAAAGAAGAGGAAGTGGGTTTGACTCCAAGCTAGCAATCCCAGCCACACCTTCTAAAGTGAGATATGCGGCAGCAGTTTTCAGCACTTCCGAATTTAGGAAATTGCTTTTGAGCACAGCACAATGAAAATGTAAAATACCATTGGTAGCCTGCAGTTTATTCTGTAAGAGTCTTTTTAATTAACAGCTTAATTGGATAATTTAATCCCCCTTAGAACTGGAGATATGAAAATGAGAATGAGATACTCCCTGTGATCTGACAATAGCGTGCTTTAATAAACCCGCCAATGTGAGCCCGGAAATGAGTACCACGAAAGCGTTACCATAATTTGTGATCAGTGAAAGAAAACCTGATCTATAATTTTAATTATTTCTAAATGGTTTAGATACATGTTTCATTTGAATGTTTATTTTGTTTTGTTAGTTGTCTCAATTAAGATAACTGAATATGATTCTTTGGCTCTACCATGGATTTACAATATGTTCTAAGCTTTTAAAATATATCCCATTGAGACAGTAAACAAAATATCCTATGAAATAAAATTTTGTGGTGTATCTTCTAGTATTTTTAGAGAATTTATATGGAAATTGTTTTTACTCCTCCACTGATTATAAGATGAGAAATGCTACTCACCATATTCTTGTTTTATGCTTTCTCCACTTGAAAGAAAAATTGAGAATCCAAGAAACGAAGATGAGTGTCCATGTACAAGCCACAAAATTACTGTTTAAATTAATTCTAGACTCGATGGAGAAAAAGAACTAAATGATCAAGTTGAACCTCAGTGTAAAAGCTACCACATTACTGAGTACTGTCTATGCTGCCAGCTGGGCTGCGTGTCTGCAAATATCGTGTACTCTTGTCAGTTTTCAAACCGATTTAGAAGCCAGTGGAATCAGTACCCTGGTGACAGTAACACGGCTCTCCCACCTCAGTGACATTTGCTGCATGAAAAAAAATAGCCCAGGGCAAAGGTATGCCAAAATTGGCCATGTTTTCAATTGGCATTTGTAAATAATTTTATTTTTGGCCTAATAATGATCATGATGAAAATGGCTTCCATGTCCTAGGCACTCTGCTAGTATCTGGCTTGCGTTATAGCCAGTCCTCACAACAATCTTGCAGATACTTATTGCTGTTTGCACTTCACAGGTGAGGAATACTTGTGTGACTTTCCAAGACCATATTAGTACTTAGAAGAGCCAGGAATAAAGTCAATTTTGTCGGACTTCAAAGCCCATTCTCTAATGTTCTACTAGGCATATGGAAGGAACAATGGTCAGGAACCTGATTTTGACCTGGGACTTACTGAAGATTTCAGGTTATGTTTCAGAGTCATCTTCTAGAAAAGAATGTGAAGAAAAGAGTCAGTTTACAGGTATTTGTATGGGCTGGTAGTTAGCTTCATCTTGAGTCCTTCAGAAGGCTCTCCAGAACCTGCTCATCACCGATAATGCTCACTGCCATTTAATGAGTGTCTCCCATGTGCCAGGCATGAATGAAATGCTTTATTGATTTATATTATCTAATTTAATCATTACAATAACTCAGATACCTATTATTATCCCCATTTTATAGGTAAAGGAACTGAGGCTTGGAGAGGTTAAGGAAGGACTTGCCCATGATTATTTAGCTAGCAGGCGATAGAGTCAGATTTGAATTCAGTTTTATTCAAGTGCTCCCTTAGGCAAATGTAAAGCCATGGTGACCCTATGTCTTGGATTTCCATGCCAGGATATCACCCCAGTTCATTCAGTAGACCCCCTCAATATTTACCTCTGATTGTGTGTGCCTTCTCTGTTGGATCTTCTAAAACCAAAATGTCACTTTCTCCAGAGAACAAAATCTTTGCAACCCTGCCTGTGGGTAGTTGAGGGCCTGTAACTTAAGTTACAGACTTTGAAGCAGTCACCCTGTTTTTATGCCTAGCTGACATTTGCGGATACCTAGAGCTTCCAGGGCCTGAGGCCTTCTGGTATTCTACTGGCTACTTTGCTTGTTTCTACTAGGGGTCTATTATTGTTGCTCATGTGGGCTTATACCTTTTTTTAAAAAATAATTTTAGTATCCTTTTTGTGAGAGGGAAATTAGATTGATATCTGAGTAACTGGAAGTCTACTTTTTGTTTTCTAATGGGAAAATATAACACAAATTTATTTGGGAAGAAATGCTGCTATAGATACTGAATTATTGCTTCTATCCAGAAATATCTGTAACTAAAGAGTCTACAGCTTCCTTTAAACTGCTGAATATTGGGATGTTTTATTTTATGCAGAGGCAAATCCTATTTTTTCATAGTTATTTTAATAAAGCAAGCATGCCTGAACATTTGATATTTTCCATTTTTGCTAACGATGTATAACTTAGTCTTTGGAGATTTCATTTGAGATGAAAAGAATGTATCTCTGTCTACCTTTGAAAGTTGCTTAGGAATACGTCTAGCAGAGTACTAGAGTGTATTTGTCACGAAGGCTTGAGAGGAAATTTTTACTTATCAACAACAGCCAAGGCCGGTCCTTGGAGATTCACATTTAAACTCTCATTCAAAAACACTCAAACACACACACACACACACACTCTCTCTCTCTCTCTCTCTCTCTCTCTCTCTCTCTCTCTCTCATACAGATTGAGTTTGAGTTAATGCACATAGCTTGTTGGGAAGAAATCAAAAGCTTTTTTAAGCATAAATGGTTCTTTAGGAACTGAAAGCTCAGTGCCTCAATTTTATTGTAAGCATTGAATAAAACCATTTTAAAGCGTTCAACATATTAAAACTAATCTACAAACGCTACTAATAATGAAGCTACTCCCTCACCCAAGTCCAGTGGAGATGTGTGTGAAGTAATATTTATTGTAGATTAAAAAAATAAATCGACTGTCATTTAAGATTTCCCTAAACATGTGAGGTAGAGTGCTAGCTGTCTTACTGCATTTTTTTTAATTGAAGTATCATGGATATACAATCTTATGATGGTTTCACATAAACAACACTGTGGTTTCAACATTCATCCATATTATCAAGTCCTCACCACCCCCACATTGAGTCACTGTCTATCAGCGTAGTAAGATGCTATAGAGTCATTACTTGTCTTCTCCGTGCTGTACTGCCTTCCCTGTGACCTACCTATACTGTGAGTGCTAATTATAATGCCCCTTAATCCCCTTCTCCCTCCCTCCCTACCCACCCTCACAACCCTTGACCTTTGGTAACTGCTAGTCCCTTCTTGGAGTCTGTGAGCCTGCTATTTTGTTCCTTCAATTTTGCTTCATTGTTTTACTCCACAAGTGAGAGAAATCATTTGGTACTTGTCTTTCTCTGCCTTGCTTATTTCACTGAGCATAATACCCTCTAGCTCCATCCATGTTGTTGCAAATGGTAGGATTTGTTTTCTTCTTATGGCTGTATAATATTCCATTGTGTATATGTACCACATCTTCTTTATCCATTCATCTACTGATGGACACTTAGGTTGCTTCCATTTCTTGGCTATTGTAAAATCCTGCTGCAGCAAACATAGGGGTGCATGTGTCTTTTTGAATCAGGGATCTTGTTTTCTTTGGGAAAATTCCTAGGAGTGGAATGACTGGGTCAAATGGTATTTCTATTTTTAGTTTTTTGAGGAACCTCCATATTGCTTTCCACAATGGTTGAACCGATTTACATTCCCAACAGTGTAGGAGGGTTCCACTTTCTCCACATCCTCACCAGAATTTGTTGTTTCTTGTCTTTTGGATGGTGATTATCCTAACTAGTGTGAGGTGATATCTCATTGTGGTTTTGATTTGCATTTCCCTGATGATTAGCGATGTGGAGCATCTTTTCATCTGCCTGTTGGCCACCTGAATTTCTTCTTTGGAGAAGTGTCCGTTCAGATCCTCCACCCATTTTTTAATTGGGTTATTTGTTTTTTGGGTGTCGAGGCATGTGAGTTTTTTATATATTTTGGATGTTAACCCCTTATAAGATAAGTTGTTTATGAATATATTCTTCTATACTGTAAATGCCTTTTTTTGTTCTGCTGGTGGTGTCCTTTGCTGTACAGAAGCTTTTTAGTTTGATGTAGTCCCATTTATTCATTTTTTATTTTGTTTCCCTTGCCTGAGGAGATGTATTCAGGAAAAAGTTGCTCATGTTTATATTCAAGGGATTTTTGCCTATGTTTTCTTCTTCTAAGAGTTTTATGGTTTCATGACTTACATTCAGGTCTTTGATCCATTTTGAGTTTACTTTTGTGTATGGAGTTAGACAGTAGTCCAGTTTCATTCTCTTACATGTAGCTGTCCAGTTTTCCCAGTGCCAACTGCTGAAGAGGCCGTCGTCTCCCCATTGTATATTCATGGCTCCTTTGTCATATATTAATTGACCATATATTGTCTTACTGCATTTTGATTGATCTTGGACTGGTGAACTTCACCCCAAACTTGACAAACAATATTAGAATAACAACATTGTCATTCTTCTGTTTTAAAACCCTTCACTTATCTTTCCATTGCATTTACAATGAAACCCAAACTTATACTGCTCTGAAAGCCCTGCATGACCTGGCTCTCCACATCTCCATTGTCGTGCCACTGCTTTTTCCCTAAATACACTTTCTAGGGCTTCTATCCCTTTCTCATATTTACTAGGCTTTCTCCTACCTTCTCAGTCTCATGGTTTTTACTGCTCTTCCCAAAATGGTCTTTGCATGTGTTTCATATCATCCTGTAGAAATTGGAGCCCTTCACTTTACAGGCCATCACCTCACCCAGCTTACACCTCCCTAGGTTTAACCACAACTGCCAGTTTCATTCCTCCCTCCCTTTTTCCTCCCTCTTTCTTTCTTTCTTGGCCCTTGTTGATAAATAAAAATTTCTTCTGGAGCATTCATGACAAATCCACTCTAGTACCCTCCTAGATATATTCCTAAGCAACTTTTGAAGGTGGACAGAGACACATTCCTTTCATCTCAAATGAAATCTCCAAAGACTAAGTTACACATGTTTAGTAGAAGTGGAAAATACCAAAGGTTCATGCATGCTTGTTTGATTAAAATAACTATGAAAAGTAGGATTTGCTTCTGCATAAAATAAAACCTGCCAATATTCAGGTAAGAGCATCCCTAGGACTTTAAGGAAGAACAAGGAGGCTAGTGTGGCTGGAGTGGAGTGAGGCAAGGAAGAGTGTAAAACAGGAGGGTGTCATATTGAAAACTGGCATTCAAATCTGTGATGGTTATGTAGACCATTGTAAGAACTCTAGTTTCCCCTCTGTGTGAGATAGGAAGCCACTGAAGACTTTTGAGCAACAAAGTGACAAGATCTGACTCATGATTTCTGGGATGATTCTGGCTATGTTGAGAACAGACTGTGGATGAACAAGGGAAGAAGGCGGAAGACCAATTAGGAGGCCTTTGCAATCATGCAGGTGAGAGAGCATAGTGGCTATGTCAAGGAGAGTAGCAGGGGAGAGAATGAATGGATGATGAGTAACAAAATTTAAGAAAGAACTTCATAATCCTGCTACATTTTTCTTTTGTATTTGTCCTTTTCCATGTTGTTTCCTGGATCCATGCATAATTACATGGTATAATTTTAGAGCACAATAGGATTTTGTGTGTTTTATTATTTAATAGTATTGGCATGTATCCATGGTGCTTCATAATCTTCCATTTTAATGGCAGCATAATATTCTTCAGAGTTTCCATAACATCTTTTGTTCAGTCATTCCTTTATGGTTAGAAATTTATTATTGACTTTTTTTTTCTTGTTCTCTGTGTTTTTTGTTTAATTAAGGTATCATTGATATACAATCTCATGCTCAGGTTTCACATGAGCAACACTGTGGTTACTACAATCCCCCCTATTATCAAGTCCCCACCACATACCCCATTACAGTCACTGTACTGACTTCATTTTTAACTATTGTGAATAATGTAAAGATAAATAATATGTAGAGTTTTTTCCTTTCCTCTTGATTGTATCCATAGAAAAAATAAGAATAGTGATTTGTGCACTTTTTTATATGTATATTTCATTATATTTTAAAAATATAACAGTAAAATAAATTCAAGAAAGTCCACTTGATAAAGGGGGCATGTATATGCTTTTGAAATATGCTGACAAATTGCTTCTTAACAAGTTTGTATGTATGAGGGTATGTGTATACATTGCTTTACAACAGAACTGGATCAGGAAAGGGTCCTGCCCAAAAGAAAGTGAAATATATTGGGGGAAGTAGATGTGTAAGCCAACAACTATAATATCAAGTATAATGAAGAATAGTATAAGAAGGTGCCACATTTAGTGAAACCTGAGCAGCTTTAGGTATTATTCATTTCAACTTCACTAATATTTTATATCTACCAAATAATAAAAGTATGATTGATTGTTTAATTTTACTAAGTAGCTTTTTAGTTTTTATTTTATGTAAATTACTCACATGTCAATTCCCTTTTCCCTATAAGCTATTAAGATCTTGATTTTTTTCTTTTAATTATATGAGATTTTTATTGCTTATTATTTGTAGTCATTTATTTAAATAGAAAAAATTGTGCCATGTTCTGATCCTTGTCTTTGTATTTTTGCAACTAGTACTGTTCTTTTGTATGATAGTGGAGTCAGGGACAGAATGTTCTACTTCATACAAATTGCCTTGCTGGAATAAGCTTCATACAAAGGAGTATAAACAGTTAACACAAATTTTGGAAGACTACAATGATTAAATGAATGTCAGCTAACTGAGCAAACATTTATTGAACCACTTCCTAGATATTATTGCAGTTCTAGCTCCCAATTATTTAACAATTTAAAAATTACTTAACTCACAAGGAAAAGTAGATATGTAAATAACAATTTCAACAGTGTAATATATCATAGAATAGAGGTGAACACAAGTTTCTTTGGGAACAGGACTGGATAAAAATATTTACAGAGCTATGCGGTGAAAGAATTACAATGCCCTCAGCTGTGAAATCAAAATAATAAGAAATGAATAAGGCAGACAGCTCAATAGGAAATTGGGCAGTTGACTTGAACTTTTTCGTAAGAAAGGATATCCAGATTGCCAACGAGAATGTGATTCATTTATACACCCCTCTCTATAGACTCGCTGAAATAAGTGGTTTAGACAAGCAGAACTCTCATTTACTGCTGGTGCAATTACAAATGAGTATGGCCGCTCTGGGAAACTATTAGGCAATATCTTCCAAATATATGTTTATCCTGTGACTCAGCAATTCTACTTCTAGGTATTAAGTTGTCATCTTAGTAGGTCGAAAATGGTTGAATATTGGCAATTTCATATTGTTCAATGTATACTCATCAGAAATGTACACATATACTCACCAAAGGACATGTAGAAGAATGTGCATAGGAGCACTATTGGCAATAGTCCCAAAGTGGAAACCATCCAACAAACCACATCGACATATATATGAGTGTTTATCACAAACATAATATTGAAAGAAAGAAACCAAACACAAAAGAGAACATACTTGATGATCCTATTTATCTGAAACATACAAACTTGCAAAAGCAATCTATGCTATTAGAAGTCAGAGGAGTGGTTCCCCTTTAAGAGTTAGTAACTGGAAGATCCCACAAGGGAGACTTTAGAGGTACTGGTAATGTTAGGTTTTTTTGATCTGGGTGCTATTGACGTTAATGATTTGTGCACATTTTTATATGTATATTTCATTATATTTTAAAAATATAACAGTAAAATAAATTCAAGAAAGTCCACTTAAGTTCCCCCACAATAACTACTTTGATGCTTTCTGTAGGAAACAATAAATATAAAATTCTTTCGAAAATCTCTTCTCCACCCATGTTTTGAGCTCTTGCTTTGCTGGTACTCTTGAGTCATCCTGCATTTGTCACAGGAATGTAGGTAATGTAGGTGTGGGGTCTGCCTGGGAAGCCTTGGAAGAGATGGAGCTGGACCTGAGTTTTGCAGCATCCAGTGGGGACAGTTGAGGGAGCAAGTGGAGAGCAGAGTTCCAGGCAGAAAGGCCAGGCTGCCGGAAAGCATGAAGATGTGGTGGAAAAAAGAACCCATGGGGAGGGGCTGGAGCTTGAAGAGCCAAGGAGGGGTTAGTGATAAACAAGATAGCTTGGCAGAGGCCAGATTAAGAAGGGCCTTGAAGGGTTCTGCTGCTGAGTTTGGGCTTGATACTATAGGCATCCGGGAGCTACAGAACAATTTAAATGGAACCAGTGACACAATTATATTTCTGTTTAATCAAGATGGTGATGGTGTGGAGAACATTTGGAGAAGGATAAGACTGCAGCCTGGGGGACCAGTTAAGAGGTCATTGCAGTAATCCAGGGTTGAAATGACAGGCTGGTGGCATAGGATGGAGAAGTGGGGACAGATGTGAGAGCTGTTGAGGAGACAGAATCATTCTGATGGGACTTAGCAATTGATGGGTTTAGAATTGATACATAAGCTTGGTGTTTTTTTCTAGTAAAAAAATGGTAGACTCTTTAATTTGATAAATGATGACACACATCTAGCCTTCTTCCTGTCTTTCTTTCCCCCTTGAACACCTTTCTAGTTACATAGGCCAAAAGATGCTACTGTGACAAGGAAGAGAAAGCTTACTTACTACTTCCCATTGCTGCTTAGAATGAAAACCCACTGACACATTTCACATGTTTTCAGTGGAAGATCATGTAGTTCATCTTGTGCACTAGCATGCAAACTTCTTGACTTTGCCAAATGAGTCTATTGAGAGGGGAAAGACAATGTATCTGAGAAGTCCTGTGTAATGTTGTTCTGGAAATAGAAAAAAAATGGTACCTGTATACATTGTCATATACTATGGCAAACAAAAAACAAATTGTCCATGTGCTTATATGATAATATAGGTACAAAAATGTGTATACATGCCTAGGAATAAACATACACATTTCTATATACACATGCACATGTAACTATGCACTAGAAACCTGTATGACTATGTGATACCCTTACAATGTCAGACAGAGATTATCTAGGTATGTAAAAGATAACATACATTTTTATTTCAGTTTCCCTCTCTTTTTAAGGGTTATATCTGGGTGGCAGAGATCTGGAGGATATTTTCCTTATTTTAATTATCTCATTGCATTTCCTTTCTTTCAATTTTGGTTTTTATAAATGAGAACACTGTATTAATCCATTCTAATTAAAAACCAGTCATGCAACCCTTCAGTTAAAGAAACAATTTTTAGTCTGCCTAGGATATCATTTAGTCAGAAATTGCCTGTATTGCTTTTGGAATTATCACCACTGCAGTGCTCTGGTGACCACTGGGGTGACAGCTTTACTAGCTGATTTTATTCTAAAAATATCAGGAATTGGCTAAGCGCCTTTGCTCTGGAGAAGGGTTCAGAGCTCTTCCATGGAGCCCTAACAGAGTGTGGAAATTTCTATTCCTACAGTTAAAGAAGAAGGGCAGTTATGGAAGGGGTGACAAGGAAAGACCTATGTTCACCTCCTGCTTGTCCACAGACACCTCTTCGCCTTCCGGCTGCCAGAGGAGCTGTGCTATTCTCAGCCATCTCCTGCGAAGGTAATTATACAAAACCCCTCTGAAGCCCATTTCCGCATTTGTCCAAGAAATTCTTTTATCTTCCGTAAATCCCCAGGGCTGTAACTAAGCCCTTGGTCTGCCCTTGGCTGGATGGGAGGACAGCCAGGCTTCCTCTCTCAAACAGAGCCCTTTCTGTACCTGAAGACGATTATCTCATCATCATGCCACCCTCCTTCCCCTTCTCCAGACTGGAAAATGTTCAGCTTTCGCTTTTCCCTTGTCCTCTTTTTTGCCATTTCTATCATCCCCTTCCTTTTAACTATTGCCAAACACTTTTAAGAACTGGACCTGGTACAGTACAAAAAGCTTAGTTGATCTTGCTCTCCAACCGATGGGGAAAATGTAGAGTTAACAGGGTTTGGGAAAGCAACAGAGAGAGTCAAGGTGGGTGCCTCTTGCCACAGCTGTGGAGTCACAGGTCAGAAAGACAGAATCATAGCCCACAACCCAAGGTAGCATCCCCAAAACACAAAGCCAAGTTCAAAGGCCTTGCTGGCCCCAAACCCCAGAGAGAATCTGGCAGAATTTCTCAGTGAAGGGAACAGTCTGAGTGTGGGCCAGGGTAGTGAGTAGGCAGATGCAGCCTTAAAAATAAATTTGTCCTACTGTCATGGGAGGTGGAAGGGCAGGCATCCCCCACACAACTGAAAAATCAATCAGTAGTGAGTTCAGGATACTGTTCTGATTACCTTTTCAGACCAACACAAAATTCCTCCTTGTCACTAAACATAGGCCTCAGACCTTCTGGTAGACCAGGACCAAGCTTATGAGGATGCCGAGTAAGCAGATGTGCCCCCGCTAAATGGTGTCTCCCTAGTTGGACCATGTGATAGTTTTTTGGGCTTGAAAATTTGGAGTCCTCCCTTCCCCTCCTCTCTGTTGCCTGCTCCCACTGAGTTAGTCACCAAACTGTGGCCTTTCAATGTCTCCCTTCACACCTATTCCTTTTGGCCTCTGTTTCCCCATTTGGACCTAACAATCTCAGTCCTGAATGATAAATTGCTTCCTCATAAGACTTTCTGATTCCTGTCTCAGTTTGCCACTATACACTATGCTTCTTTTTAATAAATATATATCTTTACTCGATGATTTTGAATTGCCTGTAGGGATAAGTTTATACCCCTTGTTAGTCAGTGCATACCCTTCAACCTTTGGCTCTAAACTCTCTTTTCCAACTGTATTCCCCATCGCTTCCTTATATGAGCTCTCAGTTGAGTCAAGCATATGGCCCTTGAACACATGGCTTTCCACATGTCTCTTTGTCCATGTTATTCCCTTAATTTGGAAGTCCAGTCTCTTCTCTCTGCCCATTTAAATTCTATCTTTAAAGATGCAGATCCTATCTTAGTTCGTCCAGAATCGTTGTGGCCAGAAGTTCTCTGCGTCCCTGTCTGTCTGTTTCCCTCACCCAACCCTGTGCCGTACTGGGCTTTCCTATATGTGTACTGACTTCCCTGTCTGGAGTTTTAAATACCTCGCTGGCAAAAGTGGGCTTTTAGTGGTAAGGATATCACTCTGAACATCTCGGCATTGTCCTGAAGGCACTGAATTTGCTGTGGACGCTGTACAGGTGCAATGCTACATTGCAGTGATTCTCAGTAATTTTCAAAGATGAGGGTCCCTTTGTTTCCTTTCCATTGTCAGAAAATTTTCCTTTCCCACATGTGTGCCATGAGCCATTGATTGAAATTTTAAAAAGAATGACCAGAAGGTTTTGTGAATTTGATCATGCTTTACAATGAAGTTTCATTTCAGTACAGCAACACCCACATGTATTTGAAATTTAATCGTGTGGTATTTGTAAGCTGTTTCTATTTATTTGGTCTGTAGATAAATCTGAATGAGTATGTGGTTTTGCTGACCTTTGCAATAATGTTGGCTTCCCATGTCTTGCCCCATATTTGGGTGTATCATTACTATTATCTCATAGGGCTGTTGTGAGGATTAAATGAGTACCATATATGAGGTGCATGGCACAGAGCATGGCATTTAAGCGAACTTGATCTTTCTTCCCCTTCCCCATGCCACCATCAGCTGATTTTGAACATGGGTAAGTTCTGGGACCTTCTGGGCAATTTGATTGGATAGGACAGAATTTGGGGCAGTGAATGTGGGGAGGGTATGCAGTGTCTCTGAGAGCCAAGGGGAAAAGGCATTAAATATTACCTACAGCAGCAGTTCTCACATGTTTTACTCTTAGGACTCTGCTGCCCTCTTCAATATTATTGAGGACCCCAAAGAGCTTTTGTTTATTTGGAGGGTATCTATCAAGAAACTTTAAAATACTTATTTATTATTTTGTTCAAAGTAAAAATAATAAGCCATTACACATGAACATAAACAACACATTTTTTACAAAAAATATGTTTTCCAAAAGAAAAAAAACTAGTGAGAAGAGTGGCATTGCTTTGACTTATTGCAAATCTCTTTAATGTCTAGTTTAGTAGCAGACAGCTGGATTCTCATGTGCTTCTGTGTTCACTCTTTTGTGATATTTGGTTTTGGTGAAATGTAGGAAGAAAGTTCAGGTTCCTACAGATACGTTGTTGGAAAAGGGAGGAGTATTAGAATAGTCTTTCAGATAATTGTGGGTATTCTTCTTTGAAACTAAAGCCAAACTCAACAAGTGGTAGTTTCTTAAAGGTCACTTGCAATATAGAATCTGAAACCTATCAATGAAGTTTTCATACTCTGTTACACTAAAATCAGTTTTAATCATGCATGACTTTGTAACAGCAGCCACTGGGCATTTGGGAAATACTGGTTCACTGAGTTAAGCAGAACTTCCAAATGTTGACACATTTCATTACCCAACTTCAAAAAATGTCGTTCATTATTAATCACCACTGATCTCATCAGATAAGTCTTTAGTACAGTGAAGCTGTCAGGATCATGGTGGCAGATACAAGATTTTCAGAATTCTAATTTTCATTCAAAAGCTTGAATTACATAATTGGCAGCCAATACTGTCAGTTATTTTCCTTGAAGTGTTGGGCTAACTTGGTTCATTTTAAAGAAAATGTCTGCCAAGTACCAGGTTTGGATAGCCATAGTTTGTCAGTTGTTCTTTCAAGTGAAAATAGTGTTCTGCAAAACAAAGCAGAGTTCACCTTCTAACTCAAATGATGGCCTAAACACTTTCCCTCGAGGCAGCCATTGTACTTTGTTATGCAGCAAAAGTGCTCTATGTGTACTTCCCATTTTGTCACACAAACTATGCAAAGACATATATTCAAGGGTTGAGATTTAATAAAATTAATACTTTATAGAGCTTCATCCAGGACATTCTTAAGGAAACTGGCATTTTCTTTTTTTGAGCCACAGTAATACAGTGACTATGTGTGTAGTGTGGTGCCATTGTGCAAAGATGCTTTGTGCTAAGATGCCAACAGTTTTATCCACCATTGCTTTTGCACCATCACTGAAAATGCCAGACAGAGAAAAAGGCAAATAACCTGTTAGAATTATTATGAAAATACTTTTGACCTCAAGGACCTTCAGAAAGAGCCTTGGGAATCCCTAGAGGTCTGTGGAACACATTTTGAGAACAACTGCTCTAAACTTTTGCAAAGGATCAGCCCTCCCCCACGACATAAAATATAGCTACTAGCACATTTGGGGGAGAGCCGAGGTCTTTTTCATACAGGGCCATTTGCCTCACTTTTTGGAACCCAAGATGGACTTTTTATTTCTTTGTAGAACTGAAGGCATCTGGCTTGGGAGCATGATTATTCTCCACTCACCTTTAAAATGCCTCAGCTATTACTAAGTCTCTGCAGTGATATGTTGATTATGTGAATTTAAAGCCCAGAGGAGCCAGAGGAATGACAGATCAGATTCCCTTAAACGAGAAATAAAATCCGGAGCCTGGCAGTGGGACATGCATCTCTCACTCCTGCTGACCTTTGGTGTCACTCTGGTAGAATGACTGCTTCTGGACCAGATGGCATGTAGCTTAAACAGAGATGTCTCAACCTGTTTCCTAGCATTAATTGTGCGCATTGATAGTCCTTCATTGTGCAGTCCATAATTCTTCATCATCAACCTCATTTAGATGTTTTTCTGAGGTAGCTGAATTCTAACAGGCCTCCATGAATCCAAGCAGTTTCAAAAGGTCCAATTTCTTTTAAATCTCCAAACCCAAACCTTTGTATATCCAATCACCCATTACAGGCTGACCGACACTGAATCTCTCTTTTGTCAATCAAATATAAGTCTAGCAACTTTAAGGAGCAACTAGATTGAAGGACAGAGGACAGAGTCTGCATGCCCTCAAGGAGGCAGCTGAATGGAAGCCCGTTTAACTTTTTGTTTAAAGACACTAAATAAGGATCAATTTGTAAAGGCAGCTTTTCAAGTGTAGGAAGATAGCCTATTAAAACTGATGGGGATAAATGGAAGGTCAATACCCTTTATCTTATCAACAATTTCACCAAATAATATTTATTAAGGGCTTTCAGGTCAGGCTTCTCAGCTACAAACAAGCAAATACTCCAAGCAGAGCTATTGGAAGTGCTGAACCAGAGCAGCTCTTAGGCATGGCACATTTAGATTAGAAGTTAACATCACTGTCTATAGAAAAGCGTGCTTCCTGGACTCAAAAGCTTGACTCAGAATTTATTTCTAAAGTAATCTAAAGTAGACCCATTGAGCAACGAAGGCAAATTTAGCCAAGTAGGAAAGATGGCTGGCTTTTTTTTACTCAGGGTCATATGTAAGGACAAAATTTTATCATGTGAGAAACATCTCAGTTTAGACAGAAAGCCACTGGTTCCAGGAAAGAAGAGAAAATAAGTTATGGACACTATATTTGACAGACTTTTTCCCCTTTGTATTCATGGTATTTGAATTATATACACATGGCTGGAAAAGAAAATACTGAACTCTCATGAAGAACCTGGCAAGCAAGTAATTTTAATTATAAGACAGGAACATTTGCATATGTCTTAATGCTGTAATTTTTAGTTTCTACTCAGAATTCTGGTTTACTGTTTCTAATAAGGGTGGGACATCCATGCTTTTGTAAGAACCACTTTGGCTTATTAAAAAATAGACCATTTTTTAAACCCCAAAATTTTCAAATTATCTAAAATTTAAATCAGGATGTAATGGGAGTCCTGCTTAGAGAATAAAATGCGTTGGCCTTAGTATTTAGGCAGGTGAGGTGTGTTTGGAGCTGCATGAGATGGGCGCATAAGGAATTTGTTTGCATGAGGGATGAAGTTGCCTTCGGGGAGTGAATGAATCCTAAGAGAGGAGAGGGTAGCATTGCTGGAATACTGAAAAGGTTCAAGACCTAGAAGAGAGTGTCAGGGGTGGGTGGTATTGTACATTCCAATTTAAACCAGCTGCCAGGAGCTTGTGTGGCCTGAGTCCTTGCCAGGGAGGGAGGGCCATAATTAAGAGCAAGTAAAAGCTAAAAGAGCAGTTAGTTTCAGGAACATGTCTTTAAGACTTCAGGGAGTTTGTCTGAAGTGCTTTGTAGGCCATGCAATTGAGTGAAAGGAAAGAGGGCAAGTGTAATTCCACGGGGAAAATGTGTTCTCAGCCCAGGGCAAATAAACCTTTGAAGCCAAAATCAGTCAAAGAGAAAAATAAAGTGGGAAATATCTGTTTATTGCTTACAAGCAGTCATGGACTCCCATTTGTCTATGTCTCTCGTGACTTGGCTGTGAAGGCTCCACCAAACCTCCCTGGTCCAGGTGCCTGCTCACTCCTCACCCCCCTTGTAAATCACCTGTTGATATGGAGATGCACTAAGGCCAGATGAGAGATTCTGGAAATACTGCAATTTAACCCACAGCAAAGCAGCCCATTCATTTTCCTGGACTCAGCAGCACCTCCAGTGAGTATTGTTTCTCTGCTGGGGCAGCAGTGAGTCTGAGCATTGGTGGGCACCGGTGCCTTTGGTAGCTGTCTGGGTGTTGTGTCTTTGCCATTGTGTAGCCAAGAATCAACACCCCAACCAGCCAGAGCCAGAGAACAGGAAAATGGTGGCTGAGTACTGAAAGCAACATAATTCCCTGTCACCATATAATAGAATAATGGGACTGTGAATAGTTTTCTGTTCCTATGGTAAACAATTCTGAGAAGAAGCAAACTTAGCTCCATATTCCAGGAAATCCTTTTTCCTGAAAGATAACATTGTGAGCCAACTAAGAGTTTATGTGACAAGAATAACATATCTCCCACAAGTAGTTGCTTCGGTATTCTCACCTCTGTGTGCCTACCAATCTAGAGCTGTCATGTTATAACATTTGCCCAAGCCACCTTGCAAGACTTGCCCTAAAATCATCCCACCCAGTAGCTAATATCTACCCTGCCACCCCCACCGCCAAAGGCAATGGTCGTTTCTCTTCTTTTGGTGTTTCTGGGGGTGACTTGACAGTCGACAGAGCCACAAGGGTGAATGTTTGCACTTTCAGGAGAGATCCTTCTGAGGTGTGGAGGAGCCCCAGTTATGGGTGAGGATGGAGCCAAGTAAATAATGGTTTGTTGCTCTTTTTGTGGTCCTGTTTCTACTTGCAGGAAGATGAGACCCTGGGAAATTTCCTTAAATACCTATAGTCAGTCTTTAAGTGAGAACAGCAAATGTCTAGCCGTGTGAAATTACCACATTCACTACTTTCTATGTGATTCTTCCCTGATGAGATAAATACAGTGCTCCCTTTCTCCAGAGAAAGGTGATTTTAAATGCATTGTATCATGACAAAATCTTAAAGGTACACGTACACACACCCACACCCCACCAAGGGATTTAATGCAGTTTGCAAAAGTGCAATAGGATAAAAATAAATAAGGGTGTCCCAGAAGGCAATGCTCTGTGGGGCCTGCTGGGAGCTTATTCTTTTGGTTGCTACTGCGCTTTCTGCCCCCATCAGTCTCTTTTTCCATAGTTAAAGGCACTTTCTCTGGTGGCACATGAAGAACAGCCTTAGCAACGTTACCACTGAAGCCCTTTCTCCTGTGTCCCAACTATGTCTGACTCCCCCACCAGAGTAGTGGGATAAGGCAGGGGAGAGGAGAAAGGAAGTCCTTGGCAGTCAAAGCCCAGTCACAGCCACATGGGACAGGGAGGGATCTGAAGCCACTTCCACCTCCTAGGCCCCAGAAGGTTGTATTATGCTTGCAAAATTGTAGACTTCTGTTCCCGCGTGCCTCAGGAGCTGAAACTGGGTCCTGCTGATGCTGACGGTGGGTTACCAGGCACTGAGAGTTCTGGATTGATGCAGGGCCTCGATATTTACAGACAAATCCCTTTAAAGTAAGTGAGCAAAGCCAAATCTGTGTCTCATACTCCAGAGACTATGAACAGGATGCCTGCTGGTGAAGAAGAATTTGAATATAACAAAAAAAGGTAGTATGAATGTAAAGGAGGTGCATTGTTGGGGAAAAATAAATCTCCCGAATGCCTTTGGGAGGACTCTAAGTGTCATAGGTGAAAGAGATGATTCACCAGTTCTGGCCTGTGGCAAATGTGATTTGCCTATTAAAATTTCTGGGCAAATGATTCTGTGTAAGCATGCTTTTTGCTATGACTATGCTAATGTTTACAAAAAAATGGATGTAAGATATATCCAGGCTAGTGAGGATGGCCAACATCCAAAACACAAACAACAACAAATGTTGGCGAGGATGTGGAGAAAAGGGAACCCTCCTACATTGCTGGTGGGAATGCAAATTAGTTCAACCATTGTGGAAAGCAGTATGGAGGTTCCTCAAAAAATTCAAAATAGAAATACCATATGACCCAGGAATCCCACTCCTAGGAATTTACCCCAAGAATGCAGCAGCCCAGTTTCAAAAAGACAGATGCACCCCTATGTTTATTGCAGCACTATTTACAATAGCAAGAAATGGAAGCAACCTCAGTGTCCATCAGTAGATGAATGGATTAAGAAGATGTGGTACATATACATAATGGAATATTACTCAGCCATAAGAAAAAAACAAATCCTACCATTTGCAACAACATGGATGGAGCTGGAGGGTATTATGCTCAGTGAAATAAGCCAGGCCGAAAAAGACAAGTACCAAATGATCTCACTCATATGTGGAGTATAAGAAAAAAGAAAAAAAAAAAACTGAAGGAACAAAACAGCAGCAGACTCACAGAACCCAAGAATGGACTAATAGTTACCAAGGGGAAGGGGACTGGGGAAGAAGGGCGGGAAGGGAGGGATAAGAGGGTAAAAGGGGCATTATGATTAGCAGACATAGGGTGGGGAGGCACAGGGGGGACTGTACAGCTCAGAGAAGACAAGTAATGATTCTCATCTCACTACACTGATGGACAGTGACTGTAATAGGGATGGTGGGGGGTACCTGGTGAAGGCGGTAGTTTAATCATCACAATATTGCTCATGTAATTGTAGGTTAATGATACTAAAATAAAATAAATTGTAAAAAAAAAAAAGTGCAGGCAAAGAAGACAAGTAGTGACTCTGTGGCACCTTACTACAGTGATTTCAATGGGGTACTGGGGGTACTTGATAATATGGGTGAATGTAGTAACCACAATGTTTTTCATGTGAAACCTTCATAAGAGTGTATATCAATGACATCTACCTTAATAAAAGAAAAAAAGTGCAAAAAAAAAAAAAAGATATATCCAGGCTGTGAAATTCCTGTGTTGCAAGTTGAGGAAAGTATACAAGGTTCCATCTTCATGTATAGCACTGTCCAGGGATGCAAGAAAGTATATTTATCTCCAAGAGACTTACAGGCTCCTAACAGCCATCACCATAAGAGAGCTGAAAAACTTTCCTGTGGTCCATTTGAAAAAGTTCATCCTTGTGTTGCCTCATGAACAGCTGAAGTCCCTGAAATTCTGCTAGCCGAGGACCATATGAGCCATAGTCCACCAGAGCAGCACACCGTGATGTCACCACGTCCCTCGCAACATGTGCCACACAAGCACAATAACCACACAAGGAACTCTGTGCTCCTCCAGCAGAATTGTGTCCATCCCCACCTCCTTCAGTCCGTCAGAATATTTAATATTTCAGAAAGAGAACACAGCAATTTAATCATCATCCCTATTCAGGATGACTCAAATTTTGGTGCTAAAGAACCATTACCTTCTGCCCCAGCACCTGCTCACCATCCTCCTGAATGTCAAAGTCAATCAGTGGAATGCCATCCTCTTCGTATTATACCTCCAGAGCCACATGCACCACCCCATGTCCTCCACCACCGGTAAGCCACCCAGTGTCGTGTTCTCTTCAGGATTCAGGTAGTTCTTATTTGGTTTGTTGTCAAGCGCCACCTCAACCCATGACTTCTGATCCATCACCAATAACTTTTTCCTCTGGATATATTATTGGCCACTTTATGAATCTTCTGCCTCCAGGATCTCCTCTGTCTCAGAATGGTGGTCCACCTGGAAGTGAATTCCCTTTTAACTGCCACAGTCCTAAATCTTTACCCCACTTCACTGAAGAACAAGAAACTGTGAGCCCTCCTTTTATACGGGTGGAACAAATCCTGGTATATGGCCTTTATGAAAAGGACTTTCACCTCCCCCAACAGTGTAAGGTCCACCTTCCCCAACCGCACTTCCTTGACCATACTCTTCAGGTCGGACAAGACAAAGACCGTATTAGCAATGATAGCAGTATTTTGAACTGAAGGGCTGATGAGGGAAAAAACCTTAAATGTAGTCATCCTTTCAATTAAACATTGTTTGGGGAAGGAAAAGCACTTCCTCAGGATTAGTTATAAAACACTTAGGATCTTGTCTCTTAAAATTTTTAAGTTTTAAACCTTGACTTTAGGATTTATTTCAAGTTCTATACTGTAGTGTGGATAAATGGCTCAGTTGAGCATAACTGTATTTTAACAACTTTGTTCCCTTAGTGTGGTAAATTGACCCAGAGGTGATCTTTTGTAATATAAGTACCTAAAATAAATTTTCATTGTTCTACTTTCGAAAGTATTGTTTTTGTTTAGAGTTTTTTTCATGATGTATTTTGTCAACCTGTATGAAAGGGTTGTATTTCCATATAGTTGTAAAAATGCTATTTTTATGTGAATTTAAGCACAGTCACATACTGTTTTTTTTAACCATGTTTTCCCACTAATTTCCCACTGTATAATAAGCCTAGAAGCAAAAACCAACAATATACTCTAAGACAGACAGCTAAATGGTAGAGAGTTGTTTCACATTTTAGGCACTGAAAATTCAAGGTATCATCAATGCACAATACATTTATTTCACTTGGGTGCCTTTTCATTTTGGGGCAGCCCCGGAAGCACCAAAACACATCAGAATTCCAGTACTAGGATAGATTTATGTTTGTAATGTTAAAAGGCGCTGCTAAATTATTTGGGAAGATATGGTCAAAGTGATTGCCTCTAGGCTCCAAGCTGGTGGAGATGCTGTTACTTGTTAATACTTTTTAAAGAATGGTTGGAAATCACATAATGCACCACACTTATTAGTCTTAAGTAACATTATATTATAGCACTGTTTAAATGGTGTTATTTAGATGAAGTATGTGCTACTCTGTTCATTGTCTTAAACTAAATGTTTAGGGCTGAAAAGATTTTATTATGATTCCTCATTTCATGGGAGAGTTTGGTCCTATTCTTATGGTTTCTTGTTTATTGGGTTTTAAGCTATAAGTGCTGTAGATATATATATAATGTATTAATGATAGGCATTCTTTATAGTCACAAATTTGCAATTGCTTGGGTTTCATTATTGTGTGATAAGCGTTTTTTTCTCTAACTTGAAATAAAACTATTAATTCTTTCCTAATTCTTTGATTGGTAAAGAATTCTAAACTTGGAACATTTTAGCATGAAGCTAACAGTAAAGACTACCAGCAGAAATTTCACTGCTTCATAAAGTCCCTTTAGAATTGCATTATAAGGACTTGTTATTTTCCCGCTAAGATGACCACTTGCACTTTATATGGAATTCGTATGTATGAATTGACATTCTTAGGACATTAGTATATATCATTTGAATAAACCCTCGTGAAGATTTTCCTCCCCTAAATGGTGCACAATATAAACATGAAATGTGTAGTATGTGGGTATCATTTATTAGCTAGTTTATAAATTTAGAGCATGTTTCTTTTTGGGAAAGGATGAGCTGATTGCCAGTTTATCAGTTTATTCTGTTGGACACAGGCAAAACAAATTATTTTGGCTGATCAGATGCAAATGCATCTCTGAGCTTAAAGCTGAAGTTAGAAATAATGGAAATGGCCATTTTAACCTTGACCAGCCTAAAATAACGAATACGCTTATTTTTGAAGTAAGTGATTTTTCACACCTGCCAATTTGAGAGTCCAGTGTTAATGTAATTTTTCTAGTGAGAAAGCCTTGTTATTAGAAGCACAGAGTGCAGTAGTGTGATATGTTGGTGGTGAATGCTTCTATCATATTATTGTAGGTACTTGGACTGGTACAATCTTGATTCCCTTTTCTACCCAAGTTTAGGAGCTGTTAAAATATTATTGTTAAGATAAAATACCATCCTTTGCTTCCTGTAATAAGAAAATAGCCAAATTCACTTTAAAGCTTCTCAACTATCTGTGAAGGGCTCTTCTGTTTTTATTGAAATTCACTAGGGTTGAATGTGGTATGAAACCACTTAGATGATGTATTGGAGAAAAAATTCAGTATCTTGATAAAATTGCACATGTTAGGAGGTAGACTTCTAAAAATGATTTATATATTTAGAAAATATGTTATGCAGCAAAACAGATCATATGGATGTGTTGTAGCAGACAAGATTATAAAATGGCATTAAGTGTGAACTTATCCAATTGTTGTTTGAATGACTGTGGTGGGTAAAGTGGGAGGGTAGGAAAATAACAGAATTACTGTTAATGTTTCTTTAAGGAGAAAAGTAATTTGAATCTTGCCATACATCAGAGAAGACTTTGATGCTATAATGGACATAAGTCTAACTTAAATGTATGTATAGTGCATTAGTCTGAAGACTGCTGAGGTGGCAATTTAATTCTTAAAAACAAATGGATGCATAAATACTAAAAAAGTAGTATTTATGAAAAATAATTATCAGGGAGAGGGAAAATGAAGGTAGAATAATTAGTAAAATCAAGCCCAAGTTAAAGTTGGAACCAGGAATTTTTGAACCAGAAAATCCTGCACTGTTGTTAATGATGGATGAAATGTGGTTAAAGCAAAGAATCAAAATTAAAACATGCACATTTCACAGAGTAAATACGTCTGACCCTGAGCAAAAGGGTGCATGAAATGGTCACTGTGTGATATAGGGATGATTCCTGATTCAGGCAGCACAAGAGAATCTCCTGGAGAGTCTAGCATCCTTCACCTTATTCCCACAAGATTCTGATTCACTAGGTTTGGGGGATGGATGGGACTTACTGATCTGTCCTTTCAGTGAGTATTCTAGGTGACTTGGAAGCTGCTGCCTGACAGATTTAGTCACCAGTCACCCGGTCTCCACTCTTGGTGGCTTACCATCCTTTCTGCTCACAGCAACTGAGCTCCTCATTTGAGAATGGAAACTGACCCTCAGATAGTTTCACATTGCACTTCAGGTCCAATTCTGTTCACATGACTGTGTACAGTTAGGCTCCTGGTGGATTTTCCAAAGTCATGGCCTACCGTTCATCCCTCCCTCCCTCCCTCCATTCTCAGCCGTACAGCTTTGCCTTCATCCTTGCACCACCAAGCACATTCCTGCCTCCATATTGGGCACTTGCCTTTTTTTTTTCTTCCTGGTCTATCTTCCCACATATCTTCATAAGGCTGGCTGTCTCATTTTATATCTGTCCAAATGCCTTCCTTGCTACTCTGGAAAATAGCATCCCTTCCCCTCCACCATCCCTCTGTATTTCCTAACCCTGCTTTATTTTTCTTCATGGTGCTGTCACCTCCTATTATTACATAATTAATTGCTTTCTTATTTTTGTTTCCTTCATGTGAATGTCATCTCCAAGAGAGGTGGGTCTTTGTACTGGTCCATCAAAAGAAAGACAGAGTGATATATAGTTACAAAACAATTTTATTTTTCCTGCTCTTTTTTTCTTTTTACATTTTACTCTGCCCTTGGTGAAAACTGGGGCCATCTCATGACTTTCCTTTACACTCTTAGGTGACAAAAAGCCCTCTAGTCAGTAATGAAATTGTCTAGTTCAAGGTGATGGTCAAAGTTTGGAATTGATTTAAGGGTGAAGCCTTTCCCCACTTCCCCCGCTGAGGCTGGTGGAAAACCAGCCGTTAGGGGAGAATGTTGTGGCCAACTTCCTGCCTTACCACATTTGCTTCTATTTCTTCTCCCCTGTTTCACTAAGTGGAGACCTTGGTCCTTTAGAGTTGGAGTGCAAGGGATTGGAGGAGGAGAGGTATGGGAGTAGAAAAGGTCTTACCTGATTGGTACCAAATGAAACTGGGTTGGTGCTTTCTCGGCTTGACCACAGGTTTTAAGAATTGATTCTTTCTTTCATGGGAACTTTTGTGGTTGATAAGAACTGCTTTCATTGCTCCAGATCTCTCCCTGTAGTTTCCTTGATGAAGATGAATTCATTTCACTTCCAGTTAGTTCTTTATTTCTTCTTCAGCCTCTGAGAATCTGGCAATACCTGCAGCTTCTCTCCACTGAGTTATGGTTATCCTGCCAGGTGGCCCTCTGGGGCAGGGCCCAAGCTGACCTCCCCACTGGCGCCCTTTAGTGAGGGGCAATATCTGGCCCATGAGAAACACACTTCCTTTTCTCAAATAAATTCTGGCTGTGCTGGCCAATCCCAGTGTTGCCAGCACCCTCTTCCTCACCTGTCAAAGAAACTAGTCAGCTTGTCTCCTGTAATTTAGATTTTCCAGACAAAAGTCTAGAATGTTGCTAATATTCCAGAGAACACATTGTTAGCCCTCTCCATGGTCTCATCAGAATGTCCCTCTCCCCCAGGAGGTATCTTCCATCCGTTCCTCCTGGTAGGGAAGTGATGGTAGCACTCAAGCCTAGCAAATTCCAGTGCTAGGCTATGTCCTGATATTTGTTAACTAGTTCTTGTTATTACTCTGGATCCAACTATTCTTCATTTTCAAATGGCTCAGGAACCCCAGATGGGAAGTGCAATCTGCTTAGATTGTGTCTACAAAAACAAAGGAAGGGAAAGAAAAGGTGATTCAATGGATAATTCAGAAAAAAATCATCAGGTATTGAAATTTTCTTGGCAAATTTTTATTATCAGAATCATTCTGAAAAGTATCAGAATTTAGCACATCTCATAACAGTTCCAACAACACTTGCTGAATAAAACAACACATTTTTTTCTTGGACAAAAGAGTCAATAGATAGATTTCATTTCCAAAAAGAAGAACTCAGTCATATTTTAAGCATCTCTCAAGGTCAGATCTAGGTAAAAAATGTGATACAGATGGAGTTCATATTTGGCTGGGAGGAGGTACAGATACAGAACCCCTTTTCCTCTGCTGAATGAAACTGGGTTTTTTTTCTTTTGCCCATCACATGTCATCACAATAGAAAGAGATGGACTGCTTACTTTACTGATCATTACTGTGTTTTAATTGTTTTTCTGATATTTGGCTTGGATATTCTATTTGGTTTATACATGTGGTACACTGATGGCAAAATTGACCTCAATTCTTCACTCCTTCCTATACTATACCTTTTCCATGTGGCTTCACCATTCCTTTTATCAAGAAGTGGAGTCTCTTTTCTTGCCCCCTTGAATATGGGCTGCCCTTGTGATTTGCTTTGACTGAGAATGTGGTAGAAGTGTCAGTACCAGTTCTGAGCCTAGAAGCCTTGAATCTTTCCACGCTCAGAACCCTGCCACCAGGAGGACACACTTGGCCTACCTTGCTGGTAAATGAGAAAACACAGTCAAGAGAGCTCTTTTTTTTTTCTTTTTTTTAATTCAAAGCGGTCCTAGACAAGCCTAAAGTCAGCCAACCTCAAAACTTGGAGAGTGCCCAGCCATGATTAGCAGAGCTTCCAACCAACCTACAGCTGACTGCACACCCATGCAGGAGCTCATTAGAGACCAGAAGAACCATCCAGATTACCTGTAGTTTTGTGAATAGAAGATGCTGTTGTTTTAAGTCCCTGAGGTTTGGAATTGTTTGTTACACAGCAATGGCTAATTCATATGAGCCCTTTTTGCCCTCAGTTTCCCCTGCAGTTAGAGAATTACACACTGTCCAGTTTTACGATTAAAGTCTGCTCTAATGTAAAGTATTTCTAAAACACAAATTACAAGTATTTAATGCTAAGACATGACGAGAGTTCACCTTTGAAAGGGTTTAGTATACTAAATATTTTCTTCAGGTTTTGTCATCTTTACATATTCATTTTCCAGTTTTCTCTAATATCCAAGTTATGAGGATGATTAACCTTCAATAAACTGCATAGTAACCTTGAATGAACTGTGGAGGATTTAGCTTAAGCAGACATTACATATGGAGCTGGTATTTCCTAGAGTCTTGGTGATCAAATTATTGTGGACTATATGCAAAGTCTTATGTTTATCAGCAGAAATCCTTATTCCAGATTTTCTCTTCTGAATTGATGACTTGGGATCTTCTCAAGTTTCTGGGAGCCATTTGTGCAATAGCTGAGCTATGGTGGCCTCTTACGCTGAAGATCTATGCTTTATGACTGATGGATCTGTATTCCAGGAGTGTCCACAGTGCCTCTGGTGCATACTCTTTATCTTTGCATCCAAGGAAGTACAGGGTAGCATGGGCTACCTTGGAACAAAACCCTCCTGTTAACCTCATCCTTTCATCCCATAAAATGAAATTGATGCCTAAAACTTTCTTTCCCTTATGTGGTCCAACCTTTCCACTTCTCTCTGTTATATTTCAATCTCATATGAGAGAGCTATTAACCCCCGAGCTCTGCACAAGTCCAGATGTCTGTCAAGACTGACATCGCTTTGGATACCACTTAGCTGCATTTTAGGAGGCAGTTGGGCAAACATCTGTTTTGGGGACAGATGTTTGCATAATCTTCGGTTTCCAGTTTAGAATATACTTACAAATGTAATTTAAAATACTTTAATTTTTTATTAGGGAAAATAGCTTTGAAATAATTTTTGTGTTTTAGTTTATAAAAGCAACACATGCTCATTACTGAATATGTAATATAGAAAAGGAGAAATAAAAATTTAGATGATCTGTAATTCTATAAGTGATTTTTTGGTATATATTTTTATATGCATTTGCATGGTACTCTGTAAAAAGTTTCCCAAGTTTTCAGAATGTACCTTTTCTATAATCTCTTTCTTTTATTAATAGTTAATTATTTCAATTACATTTGTTAGAGGGTCAACTTTAAACTTTTGTATTTTAAAACCACACGACTTATTTGTATTTTAATATATAATAGCACTTTGATAGATTTTAGTTAGGGCTCAGTATACATAAATTATTCAGGTTCTTAATGTAATATCTTTATGTTCATTTAAAATTAAAAACCTTGACTCTCACTGACTCCACACTTTGCCCATGTTTCATTCATACCTGGTTCTCTCTTTAGGGTAAAGATAGACATACCTACCAGGCCATGTATATTTGTAAGGGAGAAGGAGCAAAGTAGTGGTCAACTCCAAAACAGGTGCTTTGACAAAGAGCACCTCTCTCAGGCAGTATAATTGCCATTAGGTGTATTTTATTACAAATTCATTACTAGATCCTTTTCTATATTCTCTTTATTTTCCCAATGCTCTTGACTCTGAAAGGGGTCGCCCACACATTAGGCCAGGGACAAGTAACACACTGCACACTGTTCTATGAAACAGATCTGATGAAAATAAAATTATATTTGGTATTTTCAAGTCTGTAGGTAAACATTTTTATTTGGTTTGAACCTTAAATTTCATTTTGTGCTTTGATATACTAGCAACTCGGAGCTGTTTACAGTGTATTATCTGGCCGACTTCTTGGACATAGTCTGGACACCTCAACCCCAGTGATTCCATGACTGTCCGGTCACCTGCAAGCCAGTGGATTGCTCCTCTAATGTTCCCTGTCTTGGTGAATGGTTCCCTTAGCCAACCAATGTCCAAGCCAGAATGCTGGCGGTCATCCTTTAGTTCTCCACACTCTTCCCTCTCTCCCCATATTTAGTTGGTATCCAAGAGCTGTAGACCCTACCTTTACCATAGTGTGGGCAGGCATTCATTGCTTCTCTGGGGTCTGCTGGAAGAGACTTCTTACTGCTTTCCCTGCTTCTGGTGTCATCACAAGCCTCTCTCATCCAACACAACTGCTACATAGGCCCTCTAACATGTTAAGTCTTTATAAACACCAATATACAGCTCTGACCTTTGGAACAATGTCAAATTTTAAGAAAAGCCTGAACTGTCTCCCTCTCTAGCCTATTTCCCACTACTCGCCCATGGGCCTCCTCTTCTCCAGTTGTATATTTTCAGTATTTTCCTACAAAAACCCAGCAGTTTTCTTTTGTCTTTCCATACAGGTTTCCCTCTGCCAGATATTCCTTTCCTTGTTTTTTTCCCTGCTTCCCCTTGTCTTTCTTTTTTAAGTACATTCTTCAAGTCTCAGCAGAAACATCACTTCTTTCTAAAACCTTTCTCCAACCGAGTGCATGATTCTGATGTCTCTGCACTGTGATTACTGTACCATTTGTATGTTTACATCATGCTAGTTGTCAGTGTATTTTAATTATCTGTTTACATACCTTTCTATTCCACAGACTAGTGGGCCTCCAAGTGTGGTCCCCTCACCAGCAGCATCAGCTTCACCTAGGAATTTGTTACAAAGGCATATTCTCAGGCCTCACCCCAGATCACCAGCTCTGTGGGTAGAGCACAGCAGTTTGTGTTGGGGGCAAATAATTTAATATCTTAAGATAGGGGAAGACTGGCTGGCCATAGTGGTGTGCTAGGAAATTATTTGGACGAAGCTGCTTGAATACTGCACAAAGAGACTGGCAACAGCATGGAAGCCCACCATGCCCAAGAGCATTTCAACACTTTGTGCTGTAACAAATTGCCACCAATTTAGTGACTTAAAACAAGCAAAATTCTCTTACAGTTTAAGAGGCCAGAAGTCTGAAGTGGATCTCACTGGGCTCAGATCAAGGTGGTGGCAGGGCTGAGTTCTGTCTGGAGGCTCTAGGGGAGAATCCATGCTCTCATTCTTCTAGTTTCTAGAGGTCACTTCCATTCCTTGACTTGTGACCTCTTCCTTCATTTTCAAAGCTAGCAATGGCTGGCTGAATCTTTTTCACAATGCCATCTGTCTGGTTCTGATCTTCTCTGCCCTCTGCCCCATTTAATGACCTGTGTGATTACATTAGGGTCACCTAGCTAATCCGAGCTAATCTTATTTTAAGGTTGGCTGATTAGCAACTTTAATTCCATCTTGCTATGTAACATATTCAGAGATTCCCAGGATTAGGGCATTTTGGGGGTGGAGGCATTATTCTGTCTATCATGACATTTATTTTTCACTTTTGGAGATTTAAATAAAATTGAGTCTGCCTTTTGCCTTAATGTATGGGCTCTTATGAAGAAAGTGGTTTGAAAAATTTTTGGTGATTTAGGGCATTTTATTGAAAAGAAGACCCCTGCCCTCAGGATTTATAGTTATGAATGTAAAACCTGAACTTCACTCAAGGTTACCCAGGAAAACATCCCAGATGGCAACTAGAGACCATGAGATCTATGAAAACAAGTGTGTCTACGTGTTACAAATAAATCAGAATACATCAACTTCAAATATTTAAAAGAGAAATGACGTGTTATCAAATAATATGTCTTTGAAGAAGGGGCAGGTGAATGCTTTTTAAAATTTTTTGCAGGAGCCTGATATCACACTTGGCAGGTCCTTTTCATCCTCCGGAGAGGCCAGAGGTGTCCTTTAAAAAGCTCCTTGTATTTAAGGATCCCAGGTGAGTCCTCAGACCTGCCTCTCATCTGTCTTCCGAAACCCGTCGTCCCAAGCCCTGGGGGCAGTGGCTGCCTGGTCACTGTGCTGGTCCCCCGCTCCGCCTGGCTTGGCTTCGGTGGCTCTGTTGAAGGGTTTGTGTGGTTTCAGTCTACCTTCACCCAGGAAGATGCTTGTCACATAGCTCTGCTACCATGTTCCCCAGATGGGCGCGATTCCACCCCGTTTTTGTATCCAGCTCTGGCTTCCAGAATCTCATCCTCCTCACAAGATTGGGTCCCCGGTTCTCAAAGAGGGGTGTTCATTTCTCCAGTTCCTTAAATAAGCACATGGAAGCCACACAGAAGATAGAAACAGCTATATCTTAACAGCTCTTAACTTCTGCTGCTGCCTCCAGGGAGCTGGGAGAGTGGGAAACAGGAAGCAAGGTCACAGGTAAGAGTGGTCTGAATACTGGGGAGACTCCTGAAGGCAACCTTCAAGACATAACTTTTACCTTTCCTCCCTGAAGACAGAACCCCTGCAGAAACACAGTAGGGGCCTTTACCTTGCCGGGATTTGGTGCACTAACAAATAGCCATGGCAATGGAGCAGTAGAAATGCATTTGATGAAGGCTCTGAGGTTTAAATACTGGCCTTTGATAAGTTACCATTTGGAAACTGGGAATACTTTTCAAATACAATATACATCCCCTCTGATGTGGAGGCAGAACCGGTTTGGACCAGCACTGGGAAGTACACAAGTGTGTGTGGACAGTGCAGCAGTAACCTAATGAGGGAGGAGTGCATTTTAACCAGAAAAGCCTTGCTGTCTTCAGTTATCCTTAATCAGTGGGTTTATCCATTTCCTAGTGAGAAAGGATGGGTAGTTAAACCAGGATCCCTCTGAACCTCTGTGACTATACGTGCCCAATATCAATTTCTAGTCACCACCTTTCGAAACGAAAGACCTGGAAAATAGCACCTTTAGCCATTGAAGTCAGCCAGAACAAAACGTCCTTCATTTAAGTGTGTTGGAGACAGCAAGGATTTTGATCTCTTTAACTGAAGGAAGAGAAGCTGTGAGAAAATTACCTGGCCAATCTAAGCACAAAACCCCTAATTCTTTGCCTCACATGTCTTTTATTTTAGAACAGTATGTTGTTTTGCTCTGATCTTGCATAAGTTTTTGGCTTTACTTTGCATGTGTTAGAGTTACACGGGATCACTTCAATCATTATAATTGCAGAAGTGTAGGAGCAGTGGTTACAGATTCACTGTGGAATGCAGCTGTAATCGCCCGTGCAGCAACTAGCTAGCCACCCAGGACTAGTTACTTCTGAGTTAGACCCTTGGGCATTGGCTACACAGGAACATAGGCGAGGAGAGTAAAATAAGAGGCCATTGATTTTCTACATTCCTATAGTCCTTAAAGGGGATTTGTAGGATGCAAGTATGTGTATGTGTGTGTTTCTTAATAGACCAGCTTTCATCTCCTTTGTTCATGAGTCTGCTTTAGAGAAGAAGTTTGTGTTTCTAAGAAATGACTTTGTACCTTCCTAGGCTCCAGAAGGAAACTTTCAAGGCCATATTTGCTATGAGGGATATTGATCATGGAAGCTAAGTAACTTATGCTTTAATTCAAGTGTCCTCTCAGCATTGAGAATAGGTTATTTTCTCCAGGAGAAATAGAAAAGAAATGGATTGCTGTCAACAGCCCCCAAATCAATACAGTTTCAAATATAGATGGGGCCAAGCGCCTGTGCTTCTTTGTGGGCTGAAGAATGGTGCTGACCTGAAGTCCTGTGTGATCATAACACTTGGACCAGAGCCAGTGAGTGTGCTTGGGGGGCATGAACGCCTGTGGCCCTTCTCTCCCCATTCTAGACTGAGATTATACCAACCCTTGTACACACCACAGAGTAATGATAACCTCCCATCCATTCATCTTTAGCAACCTCCCTACAAAATAGATTTTGGAGCAGACCATTTAAACATCAAAACATATTCTTTTTTCTTCACCTTTTAAAAAAAACAATAGAGAGAGAACCTTAGGGCATTGCCAGTCAGCGCTTTTTTGACTAGGGTAACGTGTGACAAATAAGGCTATAGCTAGAAAGTCCTTGATAGCAGGGTACCAATTTTTATCTTCCTATCTCTCTCCATACCTGATGGTGGCTTACACAGAAAAGCAGCCCAATATATACCTGTTAAATAAATGGATTAATAATTTCATATACCAATGCTATAAAGAATGTCCAGTTGTGCTGTATATATATTTTTAAATTTTTACTTGAAAGGTAGATTTTTGGTGCTGAGAGAAGGATCTTGATTCTTCTGTTTTCCATTTTCTCTGCTGCAATTCCCCAAATTGCTTTATATGTCTTTGAATTAGGTAAGCATATTTATTTTAAAGTATTTTTCTGGTAACTCCAATATCCTCCCTTGTTATTCTATTTCTATTTTTTTTCCTGCTGGTCTTAATACAGGTTGTCTTGTCTCCAGCCTGTCTGCTTTCATTTGCATGTTGGGCATTGTATTTGAAAAATGGTCAAAATAATTTGAGGCCCACGATGCTGTTTTCTTCCAAAGAGAATTCCCATTTGCTTCTGCCAGAGGCCCAGAGGCACTAGCAATCTCGGTCACCTCTGTCCAATTTCAGGGATTGAGAGGATTTGAAGATGACCTGCAGTTCCTACACTAGTCCAGGTACTTGCAGTTCACACAACTTTTAGGGTACAGATCTTTGGAGATCCAACCCAAAGTGAGGAAGGTTGACCAGTGGTTCCCTATCCCCACTTTCTTGGTGGCTCCCAGACCCCAGTATCTGTTCTTTTTGCTCCACTAGGTTGACTGAATTATTGCCTAGCCTCTCCCCTCCAGGACCATCAAACCCTCCCAGGAGTAAAGACTCTAACCTCACGGCTCATTTCTCAGGGCATCCCTTCTCCCCAGGATCTTGTCCAGGTAATACTTCTCAATCTTGTTAACATTGCGAGGCCTTTAAACAGATTAAAAAAATGTTTTGTCATACGTTTCTAGTGGTTCTTAGTGAGAGAGTGTTGCCCAATTATCTAATCTGTCTTCAGTAGAAACAGAAGTCCACTCATCTTATTTTTGGTTATAGTTGATTATTTTTATATCTTTAAAACAGACTTTTTTGTTTGGTCAGTTATATTTCTTTTTTTGTGGGTGAGTCTATTCTGATAATTAGAAATATTCATTTTCTTCTTTTGGTGGCTAGCTTTATACTCAGAACTTCGATAATGCTTTAATCCTCTATTTTTTTCGGAAAGTATCTATTCATCTTTTATTTTGAGAAGTGATCAAATTAGTATACTTTTTTCTCACCCCACTTGATCACTTGATATGTGTTGATTGCATCATACTTCTTAGTGTTTCTTGTGACACTGTTAAATGTATTTCTATTTAATTTTTTAGTTTAAAACAGTAGCATCTGACTTACAGCTATTAGAAAGGACAGAGTATAAATAATATATATATGGAATAAAAGAAAAAGAATAGACTGGGAAATTAGTTTAATTAAATTTTTACTTTTCCATTTCCCTGACAATGCTAGATTTTAGAAGAGTTGAGCTTTATTTCATCCCTTTCTCCCTTTTGTGATAGTGTTGTCATGTAATTTAATTATACATGTATTTTAAAGTCCATAAGAAAATACTTTTATTACTTTATATATTAAGTACTCATTTAGATGTACTTTTATATTTACCTTTTTGTTTTTCTTTATTCCTTCCTGCATTTCCCATGTTTCTCTCTGAGATTATTTTCTTCCTTCCAGAAAAACTATTTTTAGTATTTCTTTTATTGCAGGCCTGCTAGTGATGAAGTCTCTCAGTTTTTGCTCAAAGACATCTTTATGTCACTTACCTTCTGAGGAATATTTTACTGCATATAGAATTCTAGGTTGGCAGTCATTTTCTTTCAGCACTTTAAAGGGATCATTTTATTGCTTTCTGGGTTCTTCTCTCACTTCTTTGGAGAAGCCAGCTATAGCTCTTAATGTTTTACCTTCACGTATTTTTTTTTACTTCTGATTTTAAGGTTTTCTCTTTATCCTTGATTTTTACAAGTTTGACTGTTCTGTGTCTAGCTTTGGTTTTCTTTGAGTTTATCTTGCCTGGAGTATACGAAGCTTCTGGAAGCTGTGGGTTGGTGCTTTTCTCTTAAAATTCTGAGGCATTATTTTTCAAATATTGTTTCTGTCCCATTCTATCCTTTTCTCTGCAACTGTGTGTTAGATATTTTATTTTTCCCGTAGGTGTCTTATATGCCTTTTAGTATTTTGCATTCTTCTCTTCTCTCTGTGCTTTGGTCTGTATATTTTCTCAATAGAAAATACACCTGTCCTCTGATTTATGAATCCTATTTTTGCTTGTCTTATCTCTTGCTAAACACAACTGGCTAGTTTTTTATTTCAAATATTGTATTTTTCAGTTCTAGAATTTCTATTTGATTTGTTTTTTTATAGATGCCATTTCTCTGATAGTTTCCATCTTTTCATCCATTTTCTTCTGCTATTTTTGTTGAAGATACTAATCTTTAGTATTTCAAAGTTCTTGCTAATTCTAAAGTCTGGATCATCTGTGGGAGTCTATGAATATTATCCATTTTTCTCTTGGTTTGGGGCCTCTTTGCTTCTGATAGTATTTGATTACATGTCAGATATTGTGCACGAAATTTTAGAGGGGCTGGATGAAGTCATTTTTCTCAAGAAAGGTTTCATCTTTTCCTCTTCTAGGCAGATAGGGGAAGCTGATCACCTTAACTGAACCAGGGAAACAGACTCAGGTCTGGATTGTATTTTCTCCAGTGTCTGTCTACCTACCAGTTGTTTGCTTCATGCTCCTAGGGTGTAGTCCCCCAAGGGTTCCAACTGAGAGCCTGAGGTATCCTGTGAGGCTTGTCTACCCGGGCTGATCGCAAGCTCTTAGTCTCCTTAGCATGGGAAAACTGGTAAGTACAACCCTCTGCTCTTCAGAGGCTTTTTGCTTAGCTCCCTGCATCCTATGTGCAGCTCCAGAATTCAGCAAATATTCTGAGGGGAAAGTTAGTCAAGTGCAAGACTCAGATCTCTGTTCCTCCCTTCTCACTGGGATCCTTGACCATCAAAGCTCTGATAGTTTCTCTGCCTCCCTCTGGAAAAAGCCTGTGTTAGCCTGTTGCCCCATGGCTAGAACTGGCAGGTGCCCTCAGGAAAGAGCAGATGCGGACTACCTGCTCACTCTCGGCAGCTTCCCCGTGCTGAGCGTTTGTTTTGTTTGCATTAACGGCTCTGATGCTTTCAAACACACCTTCCTTCCTTCCTCCTTCCCTCCACTCCTCTCTCCTTCCTTTCTCTCCTTTCTCTCCTTTTAAAATAAACTGTTTCTTCCTAGTGTTTCTTGACAAAAATTTGATCTGCTGTCAGTTATTCCTTCATACCTAGAAGCCAGTTCAAATTTTTAAGAAAGCAGGATGATAGAGAATAAATGTTAAAGAATATAAACATTCCTTCCATTTATCCAACCAATTTGGATGAGAGACTAGTGTAATACACAACAAAGATAAAAAAGATAAAGTCTCTGCTCTTAGAAGCTGTGGGTAGAATTGTAATATTTCCAGAATATCTCGCCTGGCTTTAGTACATCTGCATATTAATAGGCATTCAGAGGTGGAAAGAAGTATGGCTTTAGTTCATTTGCATATCCTCAGGGCTTCAGAGAAGTTCTTCTCCATATCAGTGGGTAATTACCTGGCAACAGAGGGCTTATCTGTACCCGAGAGGTGAGGGGAGGGCCGGTTTGCTTCTGCTGGAGCAGGAAGGAGAGCCGGCCCAGGACTGCAGCTTGTGAGCAATAAATGGATTTTAAACTTTATTTCTCACTTTGACTGATTTTGGTTTTTAGAGGTATTTTGCCCCAGGATTTCCTCTCCCCAGACTTACAGAAGCTCATCTCTAATTATAATTACTGAAGCATGAATTACTTTATGCCTTGCATTATTTTTAATTTTCTTTTATCTTTAAAAAAGATTTGCTGATTTTCCAAAGAACCGCATCTTTTTTTCACCTTTGAGATATAATCGACATATAACTTTGCATAAGTTTAAGCTGTACAAGACAGTGCACATATTGTGAAATGATTACCACAGTTAGTCAACACTTCTACCACCCCACATCATTACCTGTGGTCCTTTTTTGTGATGAGAACGTTTTAGATCTCCTTTCAGCAACTTTCAAGTATATAATACAATATTGTTGTCTATAATCAGATGTCCTAAGCATCTCCCCACTTCCCCATCCCCTGGGTCCTGGCAGCCACCATTCTCCTATGTTTCTATGAGTTTGGCCTTTTCAGATCCCACGTATAAGTGATACCATGCAGTATTTGCCTTTCTCTGCCTGACTGATTTCACCTGGTGTAATGCCCTGAAGGTCCATCCACAGTGTTGCAAAAGGCAGATTTCCTTCTTGGTTTTGTATATATACCCCACTTTTTAAAAATCCATGCATGTGTCGATGGACACATAGGTTGTCTTCGTATCTTGGCTGTTGTAGATAGTGCTGCAATGAGCATGGGAGTGCAGACAGCTCTAAAGGATAGTGATTCCATATCCTTCATAGATATACCCCAGAAGTGGAACTGCTGGATTGCATGGTATTTCTATTTTTAATTTTGCGAGAAACTGCCACATTGCTTTCCATAGTGGCTGCATCAATTGACATACCCACCAACAAAGCACAAGCGTTTTCTTTTTTCTGCATCCTTGCCAACACTTGTTATCCAAAGAACTAAGTCTTGAACTGATCAGTTCTGCCATGCTTTCAAGACATGTTTCCTGTATGTGTGGTTTATTTCCACTTTTTTTTCCTTGGAGTTATTTTTGCATCTTTCTTAAGATGAAACCTGTCGGGCACATTTAGTTTGTCTCACTCTGGACCTCCTGTATGACAATCGCTTTCATTTCTACTAAATGGTAACAACCCACACTCATAGTTATAATAGCTAAACAACCTGCTATGAACTATTGTGAGTATTTTACAGACATTAACTCAATCACAGCACAGTTGATGAGATAAGTGTGGTCATTATCACTATTTTACAGATGCAGGAACTGAGGCATAGAAATATTAAATAACTTGCCCAAAGTCACAGAGCTAATAAGTGGCAGAGTTGGGAATGCAGACTCCAAGAGCTCCAGAGACTGAGCAATTAATCTGTCTGATAGCACTTTACATCTTGCAATGATTCACACTCTCAAGCTCTTCTCCCCAACTACAGTATCCTAACTGTACATCCCACCCCTCACCAAGATTTGATATTTCAGCCCCTTTTTCGGGGACAAGACTAGTAAATTCTCTCAAGATTCTTTCACCTCCCAACTCAGCCCGGATCTTCGGTTATCTTAGGATACGAATCAGTTTTCTGGGTTCCTTGATCATTTGGCCCTCTCTAAGCTCAGCCCTCTGCCCAAACTGCTTCCTGTGTATTTCCTCCTAATCCTAGGCCTCAAAGCCCTGCTGGAGATCATCCCGAGCCTACCTAGATGAGCCTCCTTGCTCCAACAACCTGTCATACTTCCCACAGCGTGCTCACCCTTCCATTTCCCCACTGGGGCTTTCCAAACATTTGTCTCTCTCAGTGAATTTTATGCCAAACTCTGCCTCCCACAGTCTTAACAGGTGACCTCAACTCCTATGCCCTGAGGAAAAAAGTCAGAACTGAGCTTTCTAAATTCCTTTCCTTCACCAGAAAACTTGTCTGTGGTGTCATCCATCCTTTTCTCTTTTTCTCCTAGATGAATTCATTTTTCTTGCTTCCCTCCTTCTTTTCTCCTTCCTTCTTTCCTTCCTTCCCCAAATACCTGCTGAGTATCTACTACAGGCCAGGCCTTTTCAGTGTCTGTAGATACCACAATGACTCTAACAGGATTCCCCTCTTAGAGCTCACACTCTAGTTGGGGAGACAACGGGAAAACGAACCAAGGCATATCAGGACACCGAATGATCAGAGATTAGAAAAGAAAATAAGAGGGATAAAGGAGCTGCTAGAGAATCCTGGGGGGAGAGTGCTTCATTTGTATGTTTAATGGTCAGAGAAAGCCTTCTCTGAGTATCTTAAAGGTAGGATTGCCACATTTAGCAAATAAAAACACAGGCGATCCAGTTAAATTTACTTACCACATAAACAATGAATAATTTTTTTAGTATGTTTTTTAGTATGTTTCATACTGTACTGCAAATTATTCATTGTTTATCCACAATTAAACTTTAACTGGATGTCCTGAATTTTATCTGGCATTTTATTAGCCTTTCTATCTGAATTTTATCTAGCCTTATTAGGGAAGTATGGTGATACACCATGCCCATATCTGGAGGAAGAGATTCTGGGCATAGGGAATGTCTTTGAGATGTTAATTTTATGTCTGCAATTGTCCTGGGTACTAGGGATTCAGAAAATCAGTCAGGGAGGGCTTTGCCTCCTACCTGGGCTGGCTGGGTCACTCCTCCCTGCCCTGTGGTCTGTTCTACATACAGCAGCCAGAGTGAGCCTTTTAAAATATGAATCTGTGCCTCTGTGCTCAAAACCCTCAATGGCTTCCCTACTCAGAGTAAAAGCCAGAGTTCTTGAAATGGCCTTCGAAGAGCTGGGTCAGTGGTTCTCATATTTGGCTATATATCTATTGGTCACTTGGGGTGCTGATGCCAGCACCCCACCTCTAGATTCTGATTAAACTGTTTGTCTGTAGCTGAGAATCCAGGATTTTTCAAAGCATCCTGTGTGACTGCAGTGAGCACTGGAGTTTGAGACCTGCTGCCTTGCCTGACCTCACCTGACTGCCCCCTCTGGGATCTTAGCTCCCACAGCTTCCCTCTTGCTGTCTCCACTCCAGCCCTGCCGGGTCACATTATTGGCCTCTACCTGGCCTCCAGGCTTTTATTTCTGCTTTCCCCTCTGCCCAGAATGTTCCTTTCAGTACTTCTACATGGCCCTTTGCCCCAGTTTCATCTGGTCTTTCCTCGAAGATCATTTTATCAGCGCAGCCTTCCCTGATATTTGCCCTCCACCCTGGTGCCCTCTTGCTCTTTTTTCTACTCTCATGATGACTTTTTCTGTTATACGTTTGTTTATGTCTTTGTTTATGCCTCTCTCCCTGCACCCTACCATAAGCCCTGTGAGGGCAGCACTTTGTTCAGTCCATGACTTCAGTGCTTAGAACAGTGCCTGACACACAGGTTGAGCTCAACAAGTATAGGTTCATGGAGAAGCTGACTCTAGTGGAGAATTTAGATCCATAAACAACTAATTATAATACAACACAATAGATCATTATCAGAGAGTTTTAAACAGAATTCCCTAGGGAATATAATGCTTTTGATCCCAATTCTATCCTTGTCTTCTCTCTCTAGGATGTTGTTTTCCACCTTTATCATTAAACATCTCACTTTCTACAGCCTCCAGACTCTCTGGCCATAAGCCCACTCCAGCCCTTCTCTTTCCCAGCCCCCATAAATGAGTGCTTATATGCTAGGCATCATATTAAGCACATTCTAAAAATCATCTCATTTAACTTTCACAACAATCGCGGCAGGTGCAGGGAAAATGGAAGTTCCATGGCCATGATCCTCACCTGATCCTAATCTAATCTACCCCTTGTGTACATGCAATGATGTAATACTTAGCCTACTGTACAGGCGTATACTTGTATACCCATTGGTGATAAGCTGTTATTACCTGTGTTGCTATAAAAAGAGTTCTCCTAATGCTAAGAGCAGAACCCAGAGAAGAGAGCAAAAGAGCAGGACAGAGGAGAACAGAGGCTGGAGGTGAGGGCAAAGCCTGGAGTGGAGACAGAGCTTGTGGCATAGACACAGCCAGAGGCCGGCAGGTTTCTAGTGCTTGATCTACCACTGTGAGAATAAAGTTTGGTATAATCCTTTTTTTACCCACAGTGTTCAGTGGTCATTATTTGGTCTCACTGAACCCAGAGTGAACTTGCCTGGGGTTGAAACCCTCAGGCAAGACAGCAGGTATTAGTATTATACACATTTTACAGATGAGGAAATGGAAGCACAGAAAGTTAGAAAGATTGCTGAAAGAGCCTGGGAGTTCATGCCTGGGAGTGACTGTCAACCAAGGAGGCATGAGAAGAGATGGATCAACACCCTAGCTTCCTTCACCATCCCTCAGATAATGCTGAGTTGTGGTCCCTAGTCTTTCTAGGGGGTCTCCAGTGGGATTGTACCCTGGGGAAAAAGAAACAAGCCCAAATTGGAGACATTGCCGCCATGACAGCAAACCAAGACTTAATTATAGTTTGAACCTATCCCAGAAATGTGACGTTTTAACACTCAATCTGAAATTTCCTCTTTATCAGTAGTGAGACAATCTGCATGATAAAAATTGTGCTGTTCCCTTTCCCACAAAAAGAATGTGCCCTGGCCTGAAACAATCCTTCCTTTCTTTTCTTTTTCTAATAACTTCTTCAGCCTCTGCCTATGAAAATCCTTTCAGCATCTCTTCACTTGCTAGATGGGATGCTGCCTGATTCGTGAATTACTTAATAAAGCCAATTATATCTTCAAATTTTGGAGATTGAATTTTGTTTTTTAACAGCCCCAGTTGCACACAGCAATAACTAGCTCCTTAATACATTGTTTGCTTCTTTCCCTTTTCTGCCGGCCTGGGATCTGCTCTCAAATAAACTATTTGTACCCAAATACTTGATTCAGGATCTCCTTCTGGGAGATCCACAAATGATACAACATCATACATATTCCTTTAAGGAATGGAAAAGAAATCCCCCAAACAACCACCAGGACCTTCTCGGTTGTTGCTTGAACTGGAGAGACTAGGCTGTATTGTACAGACCTTCTCCTTATGTCTTGACAATTTCTATGCCTAACACCTCCCTGCATACATCATCCTTTTGACCCCTGAGGTTCTAGCTATTTTACAAATTTCTTTTTATGACTCTTGGCAAATTAATTTTGGTATATTTGATCATATTCGCCACCCATTGGATTCACAAAGATGGATGGATATTTTGGCTTGACCAATCTGTGATTTGGGGATGTTGTTGCCTAGGTAACAGCCTGTGTGGGTGTGGAATTAAGGATAATAGGCCTAATGCTACATATGAAAAGAGAACACATTGCCTGGTAGAAGGAGGTGCATTAGATTTCTCAAGCAACTTGAGATGCCATTTAGTTCACTAGAAGAGGCCATTTTCTAGACAGTTAGAGGAGTAAATGACTCAGTAAGAGATGCTGTTTGACAGTAGGAATTTCTGTAAAGGGATTTTCCATCACCTTATTCCAACTTCTTTCAGTTCAGTGTAGTCAGAGGAAGCTATGGCGTACACACACACATATATAAGGAAAATACAAATATCTGAGAAAGAAAGATAAACATACCAGTCCCTGCTTGTGCAGGTCATTCCTCCATGCCCATGGGATGGAAAGGATTTCTGTACAAAGGCAAGTAGATGAAATCTTAATTCTGTCTCTCTGCCCAGGGATAACAGGCAAATAAATATTCTGTGCCTCTAGGAGGAAATAAAGAGCATTTATACTGTGGCACAAAACAAGCACCATATTGCTTAGTGCTTCATGGTGACCTTGAAGTGTGAAGTAAGATTTGTTCAGCCAAGTTCCACACCCCAAACTCTTCTGCTGTTTCATTCATTCACCTACCTTTAAAAGGTGCTGGTATAACAGCAAGCACCCTATATGGAATTCCTTCACACGGAAACAGCATGGAACTGGATTTTGTGGAAGATGGCTGTCTTCCAGAGACTTTTCATGATCCTTTGAACACCTAGATGTAGGTGCTGCAGTCTCTAGAAATCATAAGCATACAGGCCCAGCCATTTAAATTTCAGAGGTGGAAGCATCTCTTCACACGTGATAAGGATTTTGATTAGAATTTTGGAGCTTGGATAACATTATCACTTCAAGGCTTTTGGATCTAAAATGGTAATGTCTTTCCACCAGTAGATGCTCTCCCCTTTCCTGTTTCATCATTTGTGACCTTCTTCATCACATTCAGCCTCTCCACAAACTTTGCATGGAAAGCAAACCGTAAACACTATTTCTCTATTTTCTCTGTCTTAATTTACATGCTGTTGCTTCAAGTTCCTAGTAGAGTGCATCACAAAGATTCTTCAAGATTATTACCAATAAGTACGCTGATGTTATAATGAAGAGATACGGTCCTGTTCAAGAAATTTTCCATTTAGAGCAATACTGTGTGCATGTCAACATTTTATTTAATTATTTGATGGCAACCTTAAATGTATTTCAATCTTCTTTGATTGTTTCACTTGAAAATTCTGAACATGGTCGAAAGTTTTGGATGATCTAGCATCACCATGAATAACTGGTTGTGCTGAGTCTTCAGGCCCTACTGCTGTAGTCAGTGGGGTTTGATTCCTTAAATGGCCTGCCTTTACAGTATCTTTCAAATACTGTCTTGGGTTTCCTTTTTTAAGTTGCTGTGTCTTTTTTCTCCATTACTCCGGTGTGCCTTTTTTTTTTTTTTTTTTGCCAATCTTCCCTTCAAACTTACAGATATTCTCCATCTCCTCCTCCTCCAGAATCCACTATTCTTCTTTTTAAGTATGGCAGCCAGGTATCTAAGTTTGTTGGAACAGCATGTGAAGTTAGAACACATCAATTCTACATGAGGACCTGAGGCTCTTTTCTATAAGTAAAGTGTATGAGCTTTGCACATGAACTTGGCATCGTCTATTTTGGTTGCTCATTTTTTTTCCCTTGTAGCTTCCTATTCTCAGTGTAGTTGAATTAGGTAGATAGTTCCTTACAGACAAGAGAATTGTACCCATATTCTTTGTGTGTGTGTGTGTGTCTGTGTGTGTGTGTGTTTGTACTACCCTCATAAATTATTTACTATGTATTTAGGGACCATAGCAACATTTCTTTCTGGTGTGTTGGGGGAGGAAGAAATTTCGTCTACCTCTTCAGGTTCCTCTGTTGGGGGAGAGGCATTGTGTATTTTCCTTGGTCCATGTCCCCGCCACGACTAAGAATTGAAGGGTAGAGACACAGTAGTAAAGCAGAGTAAAAGTTTTATTTAAAGTTACTTAGAAAGTGCAGGTGACCTCAGAGAGAGAGGAGCACCCTGAAAGGTTGGGAAAAGTTAAAGTTTTGCACTCAGAAAGTGAGGGCGACCTCAGAGAGAGGAGTGCCCTGAAAGGTTGGAGAGAAAGAGTTTAAGATTAAAAGGCTACACACTTAGAAAGTGTGGGTAACCTCAAAGAGAGGAGCACCCTGAAAGGTTGGGGGTTCCCCCTTTTAAGGATTTTTTAGGAATGTGACAAAGGGCTAGGGTGTGGGCTTGTTAAGTGGTCTCAAGTACCTTTGATAAGACATTAAGGTTCTTATCAGTCCTCTAGGTAACTCTGCAAAACTAGCTTAACACAAGAAATTTATTGCTTTGGTCCCCTACCAGGATAGCAGCTTCCTGGTTTGGGAGCATATCAGTCAAGACTGTCTGCTTTTCCTCCAAGGTGGGCAGAGTTACATGTTTGCTAAAGAGTATGTTAAGAATCTTTCTTCTTAAACTTCCTGGGTTTCTTTTCAAAATGCAATTTTGGCTTTAAGGTGGGATCTCCCTGTCTTTATTATGGTGTTTATAGGTGGGCCTTTTAGCAGGCTAGAGTAAATCTTACAATGACACAATGAAGACATGGGCTGTGCTCAGATACTTTTCTTTACCTGGGGAATATTCAAACATTGAAGGCCAAGTTGCTCTTGACCTTTTGAGCTTTACCAGATTAACTCATTAACTCTGAGTCTTTTCTGGATTTCTAGTTTTAACTGGTTAACTGAATCCTTTCCAGGGGGCTTTACTGACCTTGTTCTCTTTCCACCCCGCTCATATCTTTTTTCCTGCCTGACACTTCTAGCTGGTCTAAGAATCAAACTGACATGAGACACATTAACAGGAGAAAAAAACAAAGTTTAATTAGGTACCTCCAGGGAAGCCACAGACATGGGTACCAAAGACAGTCAGGGACAACGAGGTATATATATATCATCCTGAACCAGGGAGAAGTGGGTAGGGCTCTGAGTCTTCAAAGGAAAAGGGAAGTAATTAATAGGAATATGGCAAGAGTAGATGTTTGATAAACAAAATACTTGAAGGGCCACACAGAAACAATGGGGCACAAAGACAAATTTTAACAGACTTAAGCACATCCTTCCCTGTCTACCACCCCCAGTTTACATTATAATATAGCTATCTGTGGTGAGAGCTCTCCAGCTGGAGCAGTTCCTCGATCTAAATTCTTTTTAAGCAGTTGTGGGGTGGGTGTCAAAGTCTCCTGAGTCTTTTGGGCCTTGATTGTTCTCAACGCTGAAATCCGCCTGTCACGATGGCACCCCTTGGGACAGCCTGCCCCTGGCTCGTGCAGTTGCTTCAGCAGTCGGCTCCCCATTGCAGTTTTCTCTTTCTTAAGTGTTAATGCGCGCCAAGCCCTCCAGATCTGGCTTACTAATGGGTGGCTTCTGCCACTCTGATTGGAATTTTAGAAGTTGTAGCTGACAGAATATTGTACCCCAGGGCTGGCTAACGCTTTGCAGACGTACTGAATCTCTGTGGACCTGGCAGACCCATCTGAGAGGAGGAGATGATTGTAATGGACTTTCTGGTTAGGTTTCAGGGCTCTACTATGCTCCAGCATCCAAGCCTTTTCTGGGGTTTCTCTTGGGCAAGAAACTCCCAAAGTCTTGGACCCTGTAGGAAAACAGGGCCCTAAAACCTAACCAGAGAGTCCATTCTGTTGGAGAAGAAGAATTTTCCTCTACCCTTCAAGGTTCTTCTAGCTGGTCCAAGAATAAAATTGACATGAGACAGATTAAGAGGAGAAAAAAACAAAGTGTAATTATGTATGTAGGGGGAACGTATAGACATGAGATTCCAAAGATAAGCAGGGACAACGAGGTATATATGTCATACTGAAGAAAGGAAAGGGGGTAGGGAAGGAAGGCAGTTCAAAAGAATAAATGTCTGGTAAGCCAATGTTTGCAGTCCCACAGAAACAATGGGGCATAGAAATTTTAACAGACTTTGCCTATCCCTCCCTGTCTACCTCCCCCAGTTCACGTTAAAATGTAGTTACCTATGGTGATAGCTCTCCTCCTGGGGCACGTCCTCCATCTAAGTTCTTTTTGTGTGGTAAGGTGGGTGGGGGGGGAGAGTCAAGGTTTCTTTCTGAGTCTTTTGGGCCTTGACTGTTCTCAGCTGGACATAATCTGCATGTCAAAGTGGCTCATCTAGGGGCAACCTGCCCTGGCCTTTAGGGTTACAATCATCCCTGCTTGCTTCATATGTATATTTCTACTCTTAAATTTCTTTGTCTACGGCGTTCACAATAACTTAACAAGAAAGTTAAGTTAGATTGTTAGATAGTAAAGAAGCAACCCTTGAACCTTTGGTAACCACGAATCTAAAGCCTGCAATGGCAATAAGTACACATCTATCAATAATCACCCTAAATGTAAATGGACTGAATGCACCAATCAAAAGACACAGAGTAACAGAGTGGATAAAAAAGCAAGACCCATCTATATGCTGCTTACAAGAGACTCACCTCAAACCCAAAGATATACACAGACTAAAAGTGAAGGGATGGAAAAAGATATTTCATGCAAACAACAAAGAGAAAAAAGCAGGTGTTGCAGTACTTGTATCAGATAAAATAGACTTCAAAACGAAGAAAGTAGCAAGAGATAAAGACGGACATTACATAATGATAAAGAGGTCAGTCCAACACGAAGATATAACCATTATAAATATATATGAACCCAACACAGGAGCATCAGCATATGTGAAACAAATACTAACAGAAGTGAAGGAGTAAATAGACAGCAATGCAATTATTTTAGGAGACTTTAACACGCCACTCACTCCAAAGGATAGATCAACCAGGCAGAGGATGAGTAAAGACACAGAGGCACTGAACAACACACTAGAACAGATGGACCTAACACATATCTACAGGACTCTGCACCCAAAAGCAGCAGGATACACATTCTTCTCAAGTGCACATGGAACATTTTCCAGAATAGACCACATACTAGGCCACAAAAAGAACCTCAGTAAATTATACTGAAATCCTACCAACCAACTTCTCAGATCACAAAGGTATAAAACTAGAAAAAAATTTTAGAAAGAAATCAAAATGCTCACAAATACATGGAGACTTAACAACATTCTCCTAATTAATCAATGGGTTAACGACCAAATCAAAACAGAAATCAAAGAATATATGGAGACTAATGACAACAACAACACAAAGCCACAACTTCTGTGGGACGCAGCGAAGGCAGTCTTAAGAGGAAAGTACATTGCAATCCAGGCCCATTTAAAGAAGGAAGAACATTCCCGAATGAACAGTCTAAGGACACAATTATTGAAATTGGAAAAAGAAGAACAAATGAGGCCCAAAGTTACCAGAAGGAGAGACATAATAAAGATCAGAGAAGAAATAAATAAAATTGAGAAGAATAAAACAATAGAAAAAATCAATGAAACCAAAAGCTGGTTCTTTGAAAAAATAAACAAAATAGATAAACCCCTAGCCAGACTCATTAAGAGAAAAAGAGAATCTACACACATAAACAGAATCACAAATGAGAAAGGAAAAATAACGACGGACCCCACAGAAATACAAAGAATTATAAGAGAATATTACGAGCATCTATGTGCCAACAAGCTGCAAAACCTAGAAGAAATGGACAACTTCTTAGAAAAATACAGCCTTCCAAGACTCACCAAGCAGGAAACAGAAAAACTAAACAGACCAATCACCAGCAACGAAATTGAATCAGTAATCAAAAAACTACCCAAGAACAAAAGCCCTGGACCTGATGGATTCACCTCTGAATTCTACCAGACATATAGAGAAGAAATAACACCCATTCTCCTTAAAGTTTTCCAAAAAATAGAAGAGGAGGGAATACTTCCAAACTCTTTCTAGGAAGCCAGCATTACACTAATACCAAAACCGGGCAAAGACCTCACCAAAAAAGAAAATTACAG
>JAQQAC010016209.1:16246028-16406975 GCA_029783875.1 Phataginus tricuspis
CATAGTACTGGAGGTCCTAGCCATGGCAATCAGACAAAACAAAGACATACAAGGCATCCAGATTGGTAAAGAAGAAGTCAAATTGTCACTATTTGCAGATGATATGATACTGTACATAAAAAACCCTAAAGACTCCACTCCAAAACTACTAGAACTAATATCTGAATTCAGCAAAGTTGCAGGATATAAAATTAACACACAGAAATCTGTTGCTTTCCTATACACTAATGATGAACTAACAGAAAGAGAAATCAGAAAAACAATTCCATTCACAATTGCACCTAAAAGAATAAAATACCTAGGAATAAACCTAACAAAGGAAGTGAAAGACCTGTACTCTGAAAACTACAAGACACTCCTAGGAGAAATTAAGGAAGACACTAACAAATGGAAATGCATCCCATGCTCTTGGCTAGGAAGAATCAATATTGTCAAAATGGCAATACTACCTAAAGCAATCTACAGATTCAACGCAATCCCTATCAAACTACCAACAGCTTTCTTCAATGAACTGGAACAAATAACTCTAAAATTCATATGGAACCAGAAAAGACCCCGAATAGCCAAAACAATCCTGAGAAGGAGGAATCAAACAGGGGGAATTACGCTCCCTGACTTCAAGCTCTACTACAAAGCCACAGTAATGAAGACAGTTTGGTACTGGCACAAAAACAGACCCACAGACCAGTGGAACAGAATAGAAAATCCAAACATTAACCCAAACACCAACAGTCAATTAATATTTGATAAAGGAGCCCTGGATATACAATGGGGAGATGACAGCCTCTTCAGCAGCTGGTGTTGGAAAAACTGCACAGCTACATGTAAGAGAATGAAACTGGACTACTGTCTAACCCCATACACAAAGGTAAACTCAAGGTGGATCAAAGACCTGAATGTAAATCATGAAACCATAAAGCTCTTAGAAAAAAACATAGGCAAAAATCTCTTGGACATAAACATGAGTGACTTCTTCATGAACATATCCCCCCGGGCAAGGGAAACAAAAGCAAAAATGAACAAATGGGACTATATCAAGTTGAAAAGCTTCTGTACAGCAAAGGACACCATTAGTAGAACAAAAAGACATCCTACAATATGGGAAAATATATTCATAAATGATGTATCTGATAAGGGGTTGACATCCAAAATATACAAAGAACTCACGCACCTTAACAAACAAAAAGCAAATAACCCAATTAAGAAATGGGCACAGGACATGAATAGACACTTCTCTAAAGAAGAAATTCAGATGGCCAACAGGCACATGAAAAAATGCTCCACATCGCTAATCATCAGAGAAATGCAAATTAAAACCACAATGAGATATCACCTCACACCAGTGAGGATGGCCAACATCCAAAACACAAACAACAACAAATGTTGGCGAGTATGTGGAGAGAGGGGAACCCTCCTACATTGCTGGTGGGAATGCAAATTAGTTCAACCAATGTGGAAAGCAGTATGGAGGTTCCTCAAAAAACTCAAAATAGAAATACCATTTGACCCAGGAATCCCACTCCTAGGAATTTACCCCAAGAATGCAGCAACCCAGTTTGAGAAAGACAGATGCACCCCTATGTTTATTGCAGCACTATTTACAATAGCCAAGAAATGGAAGCAACCTAAGTGCCCATCAGTAGATGAATGGATTAAGAAGAAGTGGTACATATACACAATGGAATATTACGCAGCCATAAGAAAAAAACAAATCCTACCATTTGCAACAACATGGATGGAGCTGGAGGGTATTATGCTCAGTGAAATAAGCCAGGCCGAAAAAGACAAGTACCAAATGATCTCACTCATATGTGGAGTATAAGAACAAAGAAAAAAAAAAATGAAGGAACAAAACAGCAGCAGACTCACAGAACCCACGAATGGACTAACAGTTACCAAAGGGAAAGGGACTAGGGAGATGGGTGGGAAGGGAGGGATAAGAGGGTAAAAGGGGCATTACGACTGGCAGACATAGGGTGTGGGGGCACGGGGGGGACTGTACAGCTCAGAGAAGACAAGTAGTGATTCTCATCTCACTACACTGATGGACAGTGACTGTAATAGGGTTGGTGGGGGTACCTGATGAAGGGGGTAGTTTAATCATCACAATATTGCTCATGTAATTGTAGGTTAATGATACTAAAATAAAATAAATTGTAAAAAAAAAATTTTCTTTGTCTAAGTCAAATACATCTTTAGAGTGATGGAATTTTATATTCAAAGGCTTTGAAATTCTTCCCCAGTGAGCTCAGTTACAGATGGTGACACAGGAGCTCTGAGAGTTCCTATCAACTTACAACCCCTAGTTAGTGACGGAGGTGAGACAGAACTGGGTCCCCAGAATAGTTTTGTTGTCTGGTGTTTTTGCCCTTTAGCCACACTGCCTCTTCCTCGTGAATTTAAGATGTTGTGGGGGCAGAAACGCACTCGCAAAGTGCAGGCCGGCTTTACTGTGATGACCTCCTCGCCAGCTCTGGAATGGTGGGAAGCCCCCCTTCACCACATTGCAGATCCCTGACTTACTCACTCGAGGATGGGACACTTCACAGAAGAGAGGGGGCCACAGATGTAGAAAGGAGAGCAGATGCAGCAGAGTTCAGCAGAGCATCCTTTGATACTCTTGATCCTGAGACAAGGTTTGGTCTTGCTGACCTGGTCATTTTGTGCAATGACTGTGTATTTTCTAATTGGCTAATGAGAGCATTCAGGAAGAACTCCCACAGGCCAAGTCTGTATACCGTTAACAGGGAATACTGACGCTTTTCTGGAGCACTCCTAGATCTTAAATCAAGCTCGCGGTCAGCAGGCTGCATCTCACCATAGAGAAAAGATCCTGGGTCCAAGCAGTGTAACATGTATTGGTTAAACACCCAGGCTTGAGGGCTGGACTGAGTTTGAATTTCTCAGATGCTGAGAGACCTTAGGAAAGCGATTTTTAACCTTTCAGCCCCTCAGTTTCCCCACCTATAAAATGGAGACAAGAACAGTACCTACTTGACAGGGTTGTTAGGAGGATTAAATGTATTGCGATATTTGTAAAGTGCTTAGTACCCTGCAGAAGAGGTGCTTGGGGTCACCCGAGGGCAGTGTGTCAGCTGTTACTATCATATTTCCTTCCTTCCAGATCTCATTTCCCTACAGGCTCTACTTGGCTGAGATACTCTTATTTGAGTAAATAATTAGCTTTTGGAATGGGTGTATAAATAAAAGTGCAAGTTATGAATTTGATAGATGTTTTCTTCCATTGTGGGTATATCTAACAGTTTTCTTCCTGTACAAATGCAGAAATTACACATGATAAAGTTATATTTCTCTAGAATAGTTATGGAAAGGGTTATTCTGATAAATCTTATATTCTACCTAGTCTTTAGAGTATAAAAAAACAAAACTGAACAATTTTCATGGAGTCTATAATTTCCAAAATACTCTTGCATATATTATCTGAGGCTTACAGCCCTTTGCTGAGATGATATTATTAGCTCCATTTTATGGGTGAGGATGTTTGAGGCCTGGAATGTTTAAATGAATTATGCCAGAGTGAATTGCCAGCAGATCTGGACTCAAACTCAGGTTTTCAATCCCTGAAGCCCATGGCAAATTGCTGTCATCCATCTACAGATAAACAATTTTCAAAGAATATTAATTTATTTCCTTCTATTATAATTCAAAACATATTTCAGGATATTGTAACACTTCAACCACTATTGTGAGTATTTGTTAGTGTGGAACATTATTGCCAACAGCTCTGGCCATCAGAATTTTCTGGTGGTGTGCATGCTGGGTAAACGGAAGCTTTACCAGGGAAAATAATAATTTGTGATTAGAGACTAGAAACAAAGCTGATTATATTACTCAGCCATCCTAGTATATTATGAGGGAGAAATGCTTTTGTCCTGTGTGTGTGTGTGTGTCTGTGTCTGTGTGTGTGCGCATGCACGTGTGTGTAGTTCTGTTTGTAAACTTGCTGTTAGAAGTGATTCTGGAGAGGAACAGCAGGAGGGTCAGGGAAGGAAAGCATGTGTCTGTTTAATGGAAAACTTCAAAGTCAGTGAATCTTATTTTTGCTTCCGAAGTTGTCACTGCCACCCCAGTTGCTGACCCACACATATGAACAGTCTGTAAGCAGAAGCTTCAGGCTGATGCTTTCAGAAACCTCCTCATAAGATTACCAGATAAACATAATATGATTTTCCTTTCTATTACAAGGTAATGTGAGTCATCCTCTCCCTCCCAAATAGCAGTAACGGGCTTACTTTATCTTATTCGGGGACTCTTAAACACTGCTTCCCATACCTACCTCCCTTCCTAAATAATTCTAGAGAGAGATAAATTTAATTTTTATTAGCTGTGCTCCGTGAGTCATTCTGTTAACTGGCACCACCAACCACCTCCCCACCAGACTGGCCTTTGCTGAGGGCTCTAAATTTAGAAACTGAATGAGATTGCCTGCGTTACATAAGGAGGCGAGGCGCTTATTTATAGAACGCTATTATACCTAGAGAGCCCCGTGCCGTTCTCTGATTTGTTAACCACAGGCTGAAGGAAAACGTGATTACTGATTCTGTCTGCAGGCTGTTTGGGGCCGCACCCCTCAGGCCCAAATGACATTTGCAGTTTTGTTTACTTCCAGTTCCTTATGTTTATTATGTCTGTGCTATAAACACCCTGGAAATCCATTGTGTTCAAACACAATGCAAGATTTTTTACTCTCTCCTTTATTTGAAGAAATCTCCAATATGCATTATAATTTTATCTTTCCTTTCTTTCTCCTTTTTTTTTTTTTAAAAAAAGAATGGAAAGAGAGCATTTTGGCTGCTCGTTTTCTAAGGCTGCTGCCAGAGCTGATGATGGCACATGTCTATCTAGACCAATGAACTTTTGTTTGTGTTTTCCTGAGCAGAGACTTGTTTTTACTTTCTTTTGCAAGGAGATGGCCATAGCTGATTGGGAGAAATAAGAGTGGCAAGGCAAACATTAGGAGGCATGCTGTCACCTGGCAGGAAATGAATGGGTGCCGTAGCAGCTCGAGAGAGAGAATCAGGACAGAGGCCATGTTTTGTTTCTCAGGGCATCCATTCCCTTTGTTTCCCAGCCTGATACTGAAACAGCTGTTACCCCTTCCGATTCTCTTAGGTGACATGTTAGCAATCAAGTATATCTACTTCTTTGGAACTTTAATGCAGTGATGGTGACTCTCTCTTACTTATTTATTTTTATTTGTTGTTATTTTTGGAGGGATTGGATGGTCATATGGCTAGTTGCCTAGGAAATCTGTCTACTTGGAGTCACATTGCTTTCTGCAACCGATGTTCAGAGCCAGGGTTTTTAGCTGGTGTATATGTGCAGAACAAGGGAAATGTACGAAGTGAATGGTGCTGTTGACTGTGAGGGCATTCCCAATAATGACATGAGAGCCGCTCGCTGAAATGGTTCACTGAGACATTGGTGAGACATGAGTATTTTGCAGTGGTTCTGGGATGCAAGGAGCTGGATTGTACAAGAGTGACCAGGGGGCTTGCCCTGGGAGGCATGGCCAGTGAGCTAACTGTATTGGGGCCCCTCCCTCTTTCTCCCAGCAGGAGCATCTGGGTACCCAATATTTACTTGCTAATCCTTTCTCTATCCTTGCTCATACAATTATTTTCTAAAAGATAAATCTGATGTCATATTATTGGTTCATAAGCAAATGGGCTCTAACGGTTCCTAAATAATGAAGATAACTAAGCAGCAACCAAATAAAAAGCAACTTGCCTGTTCCTTAATAATATGACTTATATAAATATGGAAACAGACTGTTAAATATATGAAACAAATCATTATATTTCTCAGAAATAGGTGGGCAAGAGAGGGGGAGGGAGACTTCTGACAGATTATTACATTACTAAATATAATCCTTGTTGCAGCCTAGCCAGCAGCCATTTCTCCTTGTGGCAGTGGCTGCACCCAACCTCAGCTTCCCATGAGCTAGTAGCTCCCACACCTGGACAAAAGTGGCTGCAGCTTTCCATGGGCCCCAAGAGGCCCCTGATACCTGCCAGTTGGTGGTCTCAGGCAACTCCTACGAACAGTTGGGACCCAAATCTAGATAGCTTGGTGCCCAATAGTGTGTTTGTATCCTTTCTGACAAGGCCACTTTCTCTATTTGCTCTAAGATGGAGAGTGAAAGGGCCAGAGCCTTCCTCCTGGAATTCAAACCTATGCCTCCATTCTGGAAAGCCTTTCCATGTAACTGATAGGAGGAAGAACATGTATGCCCTCTCTTCTTTTAGAACCCTGGCTTTGTAAATTTCTACTTTCTCTATATGATGTGACATTGTGGAATTTTATAAGTCTTTTAAGTCAAGAGGTGATAGCCACAAATGGATGCACCTGGCACACAAGGTGAAGAGCATTTGTTTTCCAGCAGGAAAGGGTCCAGTGGTTCACTGTGGAAGTAGGAGATACCCCTCCTGGGTTTGCAGACAGGGTATCTGGAGGGCTGGCAAGCAGGGTCATTTGTGATGAGGGAAGAGCAGCTGGTCATTTGGAAACCCTGGAGTGGTGGACTCACTGTGAGAGCGGCATCTGCGTGCAGAAGGGTGGCATCGGGTGGCTGAAGCAGCCTACCCTCCTCTCTCAAAAATCTGAAAGCCCTGAGCCCTAAGGACAGAGGAGGGAGAGAAAGGCCTCACCCCAGGATGCTCTGTGGGGGGGCTGGGCCCTCCTAAGCATACCACCTGGAGGCTGTTTGGAAAAAAATCCAGTACAGATAGAAATGGAACATTACCAGGAAAAAGAATCAGGCTCCCTCCAGGCTAGTGCCTCACTCTTGGTTAGGAAATTGCCCGAAGCTAGATTGCTTGTTTCTGTCAGTAAAGCTGAAGGTGGGCAGTAGGAAGGGTTTAACACAGGGCCCCCTACTGCAAAATAACTTGCTAAACTGAGTGCATTGGACATCCTGTGCCCAGCCTCATACCCTCTTGGCCCTTATATATTCCTGTGGTGGCAGCCAGCTCTATGCAGCTGGAACCTAACAACACCTTATCTTAATTACACTAATGAGTTGACCCAGGGCTCCCCTACAGCCTCTGTGTTCTGGGGGTTATATAAAGACCTGAATGGTATTAACCCTAATGGGAAAATCCTTGAGCACTTGGGAATGGCAGTCAGTAGATAAATATTAGTCCCTAGGGAAGACAGTTCTAACAGGCACTCTACACAGCCCCTCAGGGGGTGTCCAGAGGGATTGAGCTCCACTCGCTCACAGTGGTGACACAGCTTAATCATGTGCCCTTAGATAGGCTTTCTATCCTCCTTGTTTCGTTCTTTCCCATACCCCCATTTCTATTCCTTGGGATCACATTCCAAAATAAACTACCTGTATGCAAGTCATATCATGAAAGTCTCATCTCAGGCTCTGTTCTGTGGGAGAACTAAAATCATAAGGTGGAAGTATGCCCATCCTACTGTAGGATGCAAGGTTAGCAGAGCAGATCTTTTGAAATTCTGAACCTACGTAAGAATTTACATAATTCTTTCTTGTGGGGGCTGACCCCGGTCCATTGTAGGATGTTTGGGGCATGTCCAGCATCTTTCCGCTAGATGCTAATAGCAGCACCTGTGCGCCAGCTGTAACAATGAAAACTGTTTCCAGACACCAGTGAACGACTCCAAGGGGCAATTCACCCCCAGCTGAGAACCACTGCTTTAGGGGAACACCAACCCGGGCGACATGACCCACAGATTGTCCAAACCTCAGCACATCTCTCTATGTGATAATGGGCAGAGGGGGGACTTGTGGCTTCCCATTCTCCTGAGCCTGGCTCATAACTTTTGTTTTTTTCCCAGTAGAGCCTGTCCCTTAACTCATACCCTATGACCCTGTGGAATTCATGCTTAACTGTCACGCAAATGACAGTTCAGTGACTTCAACAGCTTGTGTAAAAGCTGTGGCCATCATGGGGTGTGTATGTACGTATAGAAGTACACACATTTGCAAACAATCTCAGGAGAGGTATAGACCCCCTGAAGACCATCCATGGGCCTCCCAGGATCCACAAATCCCAGGTTATAATGCATGTGTGGGGAGAGGCTTTTTTTTTTTCCCTAAGAAGACTTAATAGTACATTTGGATAACAGAAACAGTCTGTTTGTTCCACTTACTCAAATGAGTTTGTACATCTAGGTTTTGAATCGTGAGATAGTGTTCCATTCAAGCAGGATGTGCTATTCTACTCTAACAGTTTTAATCATCATTGTCTGATGGGAAAAACATCTCCCTTCCAAAAGAAAAGCCCTGGCCTGCCCTAAATGACCTGCCATCAAAGCCCATCCCAGCCTCATGTCATCCTCCTTCCCCTCCTCTTGAATCCCACCATATACTCATATCTCTGGCCCTCCCTTAGAAAATGACTGATTCAGTCTGAAGTGGCCTGGAAGAATTCATTTTCATTATTAACCACTTAGCAAACTACTGAGAATTATATTCAGTATTTGAAATTTGGGATTCAAAGATCGTAGTGTGTGGGGTGTGGGGCATAGGAGAAGGGTGGGAGGAGGGACACCTGACAATAATCTGACATAGAAGTAGTAGGTCTCTTCATGAGAAAGAGTTTTTAACCTCTCTTTTACTTTTTCAGTTTCTGGCTCAAGGGGGAAAAAAATCACAATCTTTGCCATTGTGAGAATAAGTTATAAAAGCTAACACTTATTGAGCACCATAGTAAATTTGTTAGCCATCTACCAAATATTTGTCCTTTTCCCTCTATAGTCTAATAGTCTAATAGTGTTGTTGGAAAGCAGCTGCTACCCATCCAGAGACCCCAGACTCCTTTGCATCAGGGAGGGGCCATGTGATTGAGTTTGTCAATTGAATGTAAATGGAGTTGAGCCTTACCATAGCTGGAACAAATCCTTAGAAGCCTCTCAAGAGATCCTCCACTCTTTCTTCTCCCATCTAATAGCTGGATGTTAACACCCAAGGTGACCTTGGGAGCCACTTGTTGAATTAGGCAGATGAACTTCCTTTCTCCTTGAGCCTTAAATGACTACCTGGAGCAGAGTGTCATCCTTTCCCACCTTCAACCTTTGGTTAGCATTCTCATGAATGAGAAATAAACTTCTGTGTAAGGCCACTGAGACTTTGGGGCTTATCTATCAGCATCTAGTATTATTTAAACTAAATGAAGCACTTAAAATATGCCACACACTAAGTTTTTACATGCACTATGTTTTAATTTTCACCACATCCTATCATATATATATATATATATATAATATTCACATAATTTATATTATTATATAATACTGCATATTTTATATAATACCATATATGTTATAATATTAACCTGGGATTTATGGATCTTGAGAGGTCCATGGATGGTCTTCAGGGGAGTCTGTATATCTTCTGAAGTTGTTTGCAAACGTGCCTATGTCTATATATAATAATATATAATATAATATATATATATACAAACAAATTTATAGATAGAAGACTAGACATAAATTTTTTAGCTTTCTTAATGTTACACGATAAGTAAATGGCTGAACTGGGATTCAAACCCAGGTGGTGCATTTCTAGAATCTGTGTTTCTAAGCACACTATTAATGCTATCCAATTACAACTGCCACTTTGATTTCATAACTTATTAAGGTGAGCTCACGTGTCATACTGTTGATTATTCCAGTTATAATCTTTCCCCTGTCTGGGATGTTGGAACATTATGTGAGGATTTTATTTTGAGACCCCCAAGGGGAGCCCATTGCTGTGTGACAGAGGCGCCTCTGCCTCATCCCCCACAATGCTGGCTTGTGCTTTTTATGTTATATACAGATTGAAATTAACAAAACCATCTCACAATTCAAATGAGTGTGATGACTTCTAATGTCTTTAAAATATTTATTATTTTTATTTTTAATATATTTTCTTTTTTATAGTTGACAAATCCAAATTGTATATATTTAAGGTTTATAATGTGATGATTTGATATTCCTATAGATTGTGAAATGATTACCACAATCAAGCTAATTAATGTATCCGTCACCTCACATAGTTACTGTGTGTGTGTGTGTGTGTGTGTGTGTGTGTGTGTGTGTGGCTAGAACACTTAAGATCTACTCTCGGCTAATTTCCAGTATCTAATACAGTGTTAGCAGTTATAGTCACCATGGTGTACATTAGATCTCCAGAACTTATTTGTCTTATAACTGGAAGTTTGCACCCTTTGAGCAACATCTCCCCATTCCCTCACCCTCTAGTCCCTTGCAACCACCATTTTGCTCGCTGCTTCTGTGAGTTAGACATTTTTAGATTCCATATGTAAGTGAGATCATACAGTATTTGGAAGACTTTTAATTTCTGAGTGGCAGATTTTTAAGAAATGGAATGGATTATACCCCCATTGGAGCAGGTTAAATATGGTTGCAAATTATTTGATATTTTTTCTATCAAGAGGTGAACTCTATGTCCTCCCTCCTTGAATATGGCCAAGCTCTGAGACCGATTTGACCAAAAGAATACTGCAGAAGTGACACTATGGTGGTTTCTGGGCTTAGGCCAGAAGAGACTGGCAAGTTCCATATCCTGTCCCTTGGAACATCTTTAGAGCCCTGAGCTGCCAGGTAAGAAGTCCGGTTACCCTTAGACTGCCATGCTGTGAGCAGCACAGTCCACAACCTCAGAGGATAGTATGTGAAGAGAGAAATACAGACACACAGTAAGACCATGAAGCTCCAGACATGTGACTAAAGTTATCTAGGAAGCCTTCCTCCACTGTCAATACCACATGCATCAGAGGTGAACTGCCCTCCTGAGCCTTTCCTGAATTCCCACCAACTCATGAGGAAAATAAAATGAACCACTTCACTTTGGGGAAGTTTCTTCTGCAGCAATTCATAACTACAACAACTTTAATGATGGTTGTAATTGATTTAAGACTAAACTAAGCTTATGATTTAATCAGTGAACGGAGATGAACTTTATCTAAATAAGATTTTTAAAACTGTAGTATTTGAAAAGCAAGGAATTTGATTTTATAAAAGTGGGAGTTCGAACAGACCCTAAATCCAAACCCAGAGGGTGCCCTGGGAGAGAGTAGGAACAAGAGAAAACATAGCCCCAAATGACCTGTGGAAACAGTAGTCACATCCCTGGAATTCTAACAGAAAACAAAAGGGAATACTTCGCTTCACCCAATTTAGTTTGCTCCCCGGGAAAAGATTTAAAACATGAATACCTAAGGACAAGATCTCTGAGCTCACATCTTGTGGGTCCACTCTCCTGTTTTGTAATGATGGTTCCCACACAGGAGTTTCTTACTCCTAAATTCACATTTTTTCTGCCAAGAAGCCTCTGGGACTCTTGAAATATTTTATTAGGGTTCACAACATCTCAGAGAATGTTTTCAGACACCATAAAACTTATCCTGTAATGACCACGTTTTCAGTTTGGATCATTACTATCCCATTTATAATAAATGTAGTGATAAACCATTTATCTGTAAGAAATATAAAACTTGAAATCATTCAAGCAGTAACATAGTCTTATTGGAAGTTTAAAAGGCCACAATAACAGTCGAGGAATGGAATATTATGTGACTATAAAAAAAAGCATGAGTATATTCTCTATGCCCTGGGATGGAAAGATCTCTAGGATATAGTATGAACTAAAAAAACAAAAGGATACAACAGTGGGTAGAATATGCTATATTTTGTGTTAAAAATGAAGAAGTTAGAATGCCATATTTCTATGTGCCTAAAGAAATTCCTGAAATATATTTGAAAAATTAATAAAAGTGATTATTTGTGGTTTTAGGAGCATGAGGAACTAGACTGATATGTGACAGGGTGGGAGTGTCTTCACTTTATATATATATATATATATATATATATGTAAAGACAAAAACATATGTGTAAATACATCCATACATATATAAGTGTTCAATCACATGAACGTATTACCTTTTGAAAAAGTAGCTATGTATATGTGTATATATAGATCATGTTTAAAGGTGCTCTGGTACCTTTATTAAAGGTGCTCTTATTGAGCAGGCATGTTATGATCCTGAATATTTTAGCTTATGAATTTTAGCTTCTTTCAAGCCCCAAATAGAATATTCTAAGTTCAGTATCTTGTTCTGGGGTCAGATGAGTCTGGTTTAAGCCTGTGGATGCCTACCTTCCTTCCCTCCATGTGTTCATATGGAGGAAAACACATGACACCAAAGGGTAGCATGAGGGCTTTTTCAGACCTGTCTCCTAATTGTCATTGGCCACCTCCCATCTTTGACATGGAGAGTTGACATTTCTCAATTAAGTGTTATGCAAATAGAAATTTATTTAAATAGAGATTTAAGCTCTGCAGCTGCTTCCCATCCCCGCTTCCTCCCCAGTTTATACTTTTTCTCCAAAGCTCCTTTTATGCAGAAGTTCTAGAGCTGCTATTGAGGAAAATGTTTGCATGAAAGCAATATTCTCTCTCTCATAGGCCTGTTTCTAGCTGGCTCTAACTTAGAGGGCTGTGAGTCATGTAAGCTATAAAACCAGGTATGTGAGACTTAGATAATGAATTTATCTGGGTTATTGCTTTTCAACACATTCAACCCAATGTTCCTCTTCAGACTATGTAAGGTATATGAACCAGCCACGGCCACCATAATGCTGTGTAACAAACAAGCCCCCAAGTCAGTGGCTTATAACAACCAGTGTCTGTTCTCCTGTTCACAGGTCTGTAAGTTGACTGTGGCTTGGCTGCTCAGTCTGGGTGCCTGCTTTCCAAGCAGCAGGTTGGCTGGACTTGGCTCCAGCTTGTGGGCTGGGTTCAGGTGTGCTCCACGTATTTCTTTATGTGGCCCAGGTGGAAGGAGCAGTGGCTGTTGTGGTATGTCTTCTCATGGGTGAATTTTGGAATGAAAAAGCAAAGCCCAATTACATGTGCACATTTAAGGCCTTGTCTTTTGACATGCCGTTGTTCAAAGCAAGTCACATGGTGAAGTCCAACATCAAGGGGACAAAGAAGTATAGTGTATCTACAGTAGGAGGGTTGGGGGAGAAGGAATATTTGCTGAACAATAATTGAAACTATTACAGAAGGTACATCAACTTTCCCTCTGAATTTCAGAGGGAAGAAAGCACTTCCTTATTCTCCTTATAGTTTCTATGTGAGTTGGGAGCGAGGGTTTTAAGGAGTCATCTCCCATTCCATGCTTATCTCCAGGAGGCCCACTTTGCTGTCTGGAGTAGATGTTTTGATTCTTTTTATTCTATTCTTGTTTCCTCCTTGTTATATTAGTTCCTCCTCAATCTATTCTTAGAATGTTTATCAGAATGTTAAGTTTTTATGACTAGCTTATCCATAATATTTTTTCCTTCACTATCCCACCTATTACATCTCCTTTAAGAAGTAATAGGCCCCAATTAAGCCAAACCAGGGTTGTTTATCAAGAATCTGATATGTGCTCACCTATGTTCTAGTGTTGTATTAGATACAGAAAAAATGTTCCTGCAATTCCTTACCCTTAGGAGCTCATAACTGAGTTTCTAAATTGGATTAAATACTGAATTGTGTGATACTGACTCAGTGTAAGAGTTCATAGGAAAGAGAAAATTTTCAAGGTAGACTTAGTTAGGACAAAGGTGACCTTGTTGAATGGGTTGAATTTTGCATAGAGAGACAGGAGAAGAAGGGAGGACACTTCTGGAGGGTGGAGTTGCATAACCAAAGACCTGCAGTCAGGAATGGGCCTAGGCTGGCATAAGGTTGCCGCATAACTGAATTTATGTTGTTTAAGGTTTTAGATTTCATATTTAGACACCCATAATCCAAAATGAAGACAAATAGTAGACCAAGCCATGACCTGGATACTGAACTGGCTCTAGTGGACATTCCTTTCTTGGCCATTTCCTAACTGCTATTGTGCTGGCCACCAGGTAGGGAAGCCTGCACCAGGGTAGCCTTTGGTCACATATGCCTCTGGTGACAACATCCAAATCACTGTGTTTCCCTGTCTGGGACTCAGAAATTATCTCTGGGTCCCAGATCCCTGAACTCCTAGGCTCCCTGGGCCCAGAACTGTGCTGCCCCGTGGGAACTACCCACCACCCAAGGCCTGGGCATCTTTCTTGTTTTCTAAAGCTTCCTTATAGGTGAAAAACACATAATTTAGAAGATAAGTAATATCAGGTAGAACTTTACTGAGGAGATACTTTAGGGTTATAAGCAAGGGATAGGAAGACCAACGTTGGGGGTGAGCCTTAGACATACGGGCAGAGATTCTTCCCTTGACCAAACTTCAGTCAGGCTCTTGAGACTTCTCCTTAGCCCATCTGGGCATTTCCTTATAAAATCTACTTTGAGTAAGAACCCTGGTAGGTCAGTTTAGCATGAGTTCCCCATCTTCCATATCTGAGCCCCCTTGACATCTAATAGGGTTCCTCATCCTTATCACCCTGGCCCGTTTTCAGGAAGAATCCTGCTAGGTCAGTTTAGCCAGAATCCCCCTTCCCATGATGTTTCCTCTCCACTGACCCCCACCCTGCGCTTAGGCTGTAAATCCCCACTGGTCCATGCTACATTCCAAACTGAGCCCGAATCTATACTGAGGTCTCTTTTCCTGTACTGCAATAGTCCTGAACAAAATCTGTTTCTACTACTTTATCTACTACTGTCCAGCTCTGGTTCTTCTTTGACGGTGCCAAATAGCATGCGACCTTGAGGAGGTCAGTTCAGCTTTTCAGGACTCAGTCTCCGCATCTGTAAAATGAGGAGGGTTGTGGTTTATCTTTCAACTCTGGTAGCACATTGGGGTCACTGGGAGAGCTTAAAAACATCCCAATGCCCAGGCCCCACCCATATCAATTCAATCACAATCATGAGGGGTGGGACCTAGAAGATCAGTACTAAAAACAAAACAGTAACAACAGTGGGTTTTAATGGGGAGCCATTACTTTTAAAACTCTTAAAACACCCACTGCCATGAAGGGTCAACAATGCCATAGGATAGCTATAATTATACTAATAGCTGCCATGAGTACTGGTGAACACCCAGTGAATGTGTATGATATGCCCCTCTGCCAAACATTTTACATTGCTTTATCCCATGTCTCACAACAAACCCTGAAAGAGGCACTCGTCTTCCCATTTTGAAGGTGAAAACACTGAGTCATGGGTTCAAGTTATTTCCTCCAAGATTATTTACTTCCAAGAAAGTAAAGATGTTGGGTTCAAATCCAGAAGTCACCTGACTCAAGATCTTTGACTATTTGACCAAAATGAAATAAAAATTACAAAATAACGCCAGAGGAGACCAAGATGAGACTGGCTGTTTCACAGTGGTGGAGGCACATGTTGTGAGGGAGGTGCTAGGTCAGGGAGGAAGGGAATGGTGAGGCCAGACTTGCTTGTGTCCAATATACTCCTATTAAATATTTTGAGTGCTTTTTAGATGGAGCCATTAATTTATTTTTGAAGATGTGTCCTTTGGGTGCTAAGTTCCTGCTGCGCCATATTTTGTCACTTAAAAGAACAGGTGAAAGACTCAACACAGAATGTGAGACAGATGGCCTCTGCTAAGGGACATTTCTACTTATGAAGCAGGCTTGCCAATTTTTAAGGCTCTGATGTGCTTATAATTCACACTTTCTCCTCTTGGCTTGGCTTCCCAGTCCATCTCCCAGTGTCTGCCTATTTCAAGCAGGGCCTATCAGGGGAAAATTGCAGGTAAAAGAACTCCACTGCCTGGTGATCTGATGGCCATTAAAACATGGTCATTGACCAAATCTCTTAATGCACAGAGCTCTTCGGTTGGCTTATGAACACACTTTTGAGAGGATTAACTGCAAAGCATGTTTAATGGAGGGCAAATCACTCTGACTCAAGTACCACAAATAGGATGCAAGTTTTACACCCTGGAAAGCTTTCCTGGGAGGAAATGACTATCACACTATGCCAGGGAGGTTGTTCATTGTCATTCAACATCGGAAATGCCACAGTGCCTACATTTGGGCATTTAGTTCTTGATTTGCAGATTTGTGAAGAAACAAAGTGGTGAGGAAAAAACACTGTAAATTAAGCTGTCAAGTCCATGTGTTTAGTTTAATGGAAATATGCATGGACTCTGTCATTAAAAACTGAGTGATACTCTCGACCGCAGGAGGAAGCATTTAGTTTGTAACTTTGGCTTTCTCTTTTCCAGTTTGCTTTTCCAACTGTTACACATTTTTCCTGAAATTTTAAGGATTCTGTCACTAGCTTGATTGCATTCATTTATCCATTTATTCACGCATCCATTCATTCTGTTAAACACAAGACAACAGGCCTCAAATTGAGTCGCTTATGCTAAGCCCCACAAACTGAGACTGAATTACAGTTTCTGCTGTCCCAGAAAGGGAATCTCAAACCAGTCAGTCAGGAATTGCTTGATCAGTACCAGTTAGGTAATCTGCCTGATAGACCCCTGCTGGCTTCTCAAGGAAAGTGACCTTGTAATAACTAACTCACATTTTTTTTAGTATAACTTTCTTGTTCCTACTCCTTTCTGCCTATAAGTTTTTTCTCATTTGCTACAGCGCCTCAGAGCTCCTTTCTGTCTGCTAGACTGGATAGTGCCTGGTTCGAATTGATTTTTGCTCAAATAAATTCTTAACCTTTTCAGTGTGCCTTAGTTTACCTTATAACAATTCGCTTCTTGATCCTTTCAACAAATATTTATTAAATGCCAGGTGAGTGCCAATGCCTTCTTCATGTTTCAATGTGGCTGGATGGCCGTTTTCCTGAAGCTAGGATACTATTTTCTGTCTAAATTCCCTTCCAAAGATGAGTTACTGTGCATTCTCTACACTGTAATTACGAATGTGCATTTTAAAATTAAACTTGCATTATAAAAGATGCAACATTGAAAAAGGCTATTTACCTGCGGCTGGTACTGTTAGCCAGCCTAAGTTAACACACTTCCTTGTTCACCATTTGGTAACTGTGATAATGCCTAGTCATTGTCTCTCTTGTACATCTTGCGAAAGGGAAACCTTTGGCTCGTTTTTCTCCTCTGCTTGGTCCGGGGCTGAACTCCCTCAGCTCCTTGTGGCTTTACTGCTCTGTGGCTTTGATTTAAGGTCCTCATAGCTTCTTCATTCACCCCAGGGCTGCAGCTTCTCTGAGCCGCATCTCCATCAGCTGCCAGAGGCCGGGTCCTGTGGGGGCGGGGAGAGGAGAGGATGACACAGCAGCTCCTCTCTTCCTCGCCTTGCATTTATTTCTCCTTCTCCTCCCCTCTTCCCTCCTCCCACCTTCCCTCCTCCTCCCCTCTTTCTCCCACTTTCCTCCCCCCTCCCCCCTTTCTTCTTTCTTGTTTACTCTTCCACTAAGCAGAAAAATAACCAAGATGAGGAGAAAAGTCTCCCACACCGTGTTTTAGATGGCTAGATTGACGTTCTCCTTCCCTCCCACGCTCTTTTCTTTTTCCCTCTCTAAGGGAGTAAAGGACATTATTCCTTTTAACTCACCCACCTCAGTGCCTCTCCATCTTGATTTTACTTGTCGGGCAGAACCAGTGAAGCTGGATCCAACTTCATTTACAGAGAATACTCTTCTTGGAAGGCAAGGTGACCTTCACCGAAATGGGCAAACAGCCTCAGCAATACTCAGAAACAGTTTCGTACAGACCCACAGTCATCCACACAGAGCTAAACATCTCACTGACATTCAAACAATATTTGAAAGCAAGAATTCCACTGTTTTCCTTACACTCAATATCATTGTAGGATGTTTCCCCAGTAGTGCTGTTGAATCTGTGTTGGTCTATTCACGTGGTGCAACGCCAACCCTTGAGACCAAGGCTACAGCCTGACAAGGTGGTAAAGAAGACGGCTTAAAAGTCTCCAGCGTGGAGTTTTAATTCAGTCAGTCAAATAGTTATACTGATACCATTTGGTCATTCTCTCATCAGGAAAATATCTTTGAACAATTGGGATTAATCATGCATAAATTAGTAAGTTGGGACTTGAAATAAAGCAATCAGGGTTGTAAACAGTGTTTCGACTGTTGACCAAGTTTTAATATACCTCACATCGAAATCTTCTCCAATGGTTTAAATCACAGATATATTTCTAATTTGAACTGGCACATTTTAACATTTCCTTCAGATTTTAAAATTTTTGTAAAGTTTCAAACATTACAGTTGAATTTGAATCATCTTACACTTTTGTGCCTTTTGATTTCCTTGAGAGAATTAAAAATGTGTTTTAATGAAATAGCTAGAAATGCTATAATTAAAGTACTATATTCCTTTAGGTCACAATTCTTGGCATAGAGTGGGTATTCATTAATATTATTTTTATTTTGAAGAAATCCCAGTGAAATTATTCATCTGTTTTGGGAAAGAACATTTCTAAGAAATATGTAGCTTTTCCTTCAATTTAATAACTCTGAAAATAGGGGGGAATTTTTATCAACACCAAGAGCCACAGATTCTCCTGAATTTGCAGTGTTCTAGCACAAAAGAGTGAATAAAAGGGAGCATTTGAAACTGTCAAAATGTAAATGACACATTTAAGGTACATTCATCTGGCACAGTAACACCTTACAAATTTTTTTTATCATACTGCACATAGTCACTTTCCATCATTTTCAAAATGTGACATTTTAATATAGGATTTCATGACTTTGAGTTTTTTGCCCATTTATAGACATCTATCTTGATACTGTACAATAACTCTGTCTTCTTTTCATGGCCTAGGTTTGAAACTGAGGTTGAGCTCCTGTGAAGACCAGGACTACCAGCAGGACAGAAGAGCAGCCCTCGGGATTCCAGGCATGGGGATTCCAGGGGCTCCCTTCACCGCCCATCCTGCCCCCATCCCCTCCAATCACAGCTTCCCAGAGCAGTAGGCTGTAAGTTGAACTGCTCTTCCATCTTCTCAGCACCAAGCCCATGGTATCTTCTGTCCCCCAGTCACTGCTAAGTAGCCAGTCTTCCCAGGTCCCTCTGACTGCCTGGAACTTTTCCCTGTGAGAGTTTGTTTATCTCCTACTTTCACTCGGCTTCCCACAACCTCCTCACTCCTCAGGCCCTTCCACTCTGCCTGCTGGAAAACCCTCTTCTCCTAACATGCCTTTACCTCCTTGATCTAACTCAGAGTTTGTCACCCCGGGGACCCTGTTGACACTTGGGGCTGAGGCATTTTTTTATTGGGGGCTGTCCTGTGCATTGTGGGAGGCCACCAGCCCTCACTCTCCAGATGTGACAACCAAAAATGTTTGCAGACATTGCCAGCTGTGTCCTGGGGGACAAAACTGCCCCCAGGTGAGAATCACTAATTTAACTGCTTTCCTTCGAAGACACTGCTTTCCCTGCAGCCCTCGGTCTGTCACCTGTCTTACTTCTGGGTCAGCTACGATTGTGTCCTTATTGCTCCACCCTCCCCAACAAAAACTAAAGTTCCTTTGAAATACATGCCACCATCTCACTAGCCTTTTATTCCACAACTGACCTTTTGTTGGATGTTGGCCATCCTCACTGGTGTGAGGTGATATCTCATTGTGGTTTTACACTGCTGGTGGGAATGCAAATTAGTTCAACCATTGTGGAAAGCAGTATGGAGGTTCCTCAAAAAACTCAAAATAGAAATACCATTTGACCCAGGAATCCCACTCCTAGGAATTTACCCTAAGAATGCAGCAGCCCACTTTCAAAAAGACAGATGTTTCTCTGATGATTAGCAATGTGGAGCATCTTTTCATGTGCCTGTTGGCCATCTGAATTTCTTCTTTAGAGAAAGGCTCTCTCCCTCCATCCCTCTTTTTTTTTTCCTATTTGTGTAGCTGTAGGAATTGAAACAGTGTTTGATTTTACATTATTATTTACAAATTCCCGAAAATTGTTCAAATCAATTTCACATTTTAAAATTTCACACAGATGAAGTAATTTTTTTTCACCAGCTATCCATGGTGAAGTTATTTCTTCATAAGGCCATGTAGAAGGTTCTAGCAAATCCAAATAATCAAAAATACTGTCATTGTGGTTTTTGTCAGATAAAAGACATAAGTGCATGTGTTGAATTATATTTTCTAGTAACGTATTCCTAGGAAGGGCATTGAATTTATTGTTTCTATTAAATGGAATGTCTTTAAACCTATGTGACTTAATCAAACCTTCAATTTGAGACTCATGTTTTCCAGTACCCATTTAAAAATTTTCCAAGCCTCCCATAGTGCGTTTTGTGCTTTCTGAATATTAGTTGATCTTGACTGTAGTGCCGCTGAAAGTAGTGAAAATTCTTCAAGAATGTCTATCATTAAAGCAAGGTCTTGTAAGAAATGAATGTTAGCTAACCTCTTTGCCAAACCAGAATAAGAACGAGAAAGAATAAGAATCACCAATCACTCTGGTGATGATTCTCCCGCAACTGTGACATCCAAGAAGATCTTTTCAAACCTCTGACCTCTAAGTTACTTGATCCTCTGGCCCAGGGGAAACTCAAATCTCAGCCCATTTTACATCTGAGGAACTCAGTGTCATTGGAGAAAAACACAACAACTTTGCAACTGGCCTCACTTCAAATTGATGCCTGTAAATTTCACCTTTCTTGATCATCCTACAATATTTCCCTGGGCAGGTCGCTCTCCCGTTCTCAGAGACGGTTTCATACCCTCTTTCCTCAGAAATCCCACTACTGCCTTCTCTCAAGCCTCAGTCTTCATAATGACCTTGTTACTTCATTCATTGAGAAAATAGAAGTACTCAGAAAAGGACCGCCTCATCCTGCTGCCACTAATTCAACTAACTTCCTTGTCTGCACCTATAACCTTACCTTTTCCCTTCCCTCCTGTCACAACAAGTCTGCTACCTCTTCTCTTGAGGTCAGCCTGTCCCCTTGGGCATCCCCTCCATTCATTTTCAACTATCCTAAGTTTTGCTCCTTCTCTTACTTTCCTGGTTTTCCTCCTCATAAAGTCTCCCCTCTCTACCATACACATATAAACATGTGATATCTAAACAAGCAACCACAACGCGACCTCTACAGACTGTCATGGTTCAGGCCTATGCCCTTTCCTCTCCTCTCCTTTTACCCCCCACCCTTCCCTCCTCTACCCTCCCTTCCCCATTTTACCTTCTCTTCCAATATTTACTCTCTAAATGGCCTCAACCAGTCCCATGCCTTTATATAATATCTGTATACTAATGATCCAGTTTATACCTCTGCTTTTCATTTGAGCTCCAAATTCATATATCCAGCTGTCTACACACATATGTGTGTGTGCACATGCACACACACACACACATTCACTTGAATGTCTCACTACAATCTCCAATTTATTTGAACTTGCGGTTATCCCCTAAATCCTTGACTTTTTCAGTGTTTACCCTCCCTATACATTTAAAAAGGTACTCTGACTGAAGATCCAGAAGCCATGCTAACTTCCTTCTTTTCTTCCCACCCTACCTCCCTTATCAAGTCTCATCAGTTCTACCTTCCAAATAGATCACCATCTGCCTTCTAGCCATTATTTCCCCCTGGTCTAAGCCACCATCCTCTCCTGGACTACTGCTGTAAGCCTCCTAACTGGTTTCTTTGCCTCTACTTTACCCGCTTACAGAATCTTTTTCACGCAACAGACAGGGTTGCCTTTTAAAAGTTGTAAATCAGGTTACATCACTTCCCAGCTCAAAATTCTGCAGTGGATTTCCGTCACATTTGATTAGGAAGAACTCCATGTTTGGGGAAGATCTGGACCCTACTTAATCTATTTATCCCTTTTCCCCTGTCTCACTTCACTCTAGCCACATTGGCCTTCTTGCTGTTTATCAAGCACATCAGGCTTATTTCAGCTCTTGGGTCTTTGCGCTTGCTGATGCCTCCTCATCTGAGATCTTTGCGTGTTTGGGTCCTGCACCAGGCAGAGTGGATACATCACAGATGGAAGCAAGCATGCGTCAATTACCATGCCAGGCAAAGAAACGTGTATTCATTGGACTTGCCTTCCTGACATCCAGTGTTAGATCATTCAGGAAACTTGAAATTTACAACTTGGAAACTGCTAGCTGTTGCTCCAGGATTTTATTATTCAGGTGGCTGTTACATGACCCTGAGCCTGACAGAACCTCAATGCAACACGCCTTGGACCACTTTGAGAACTTTGCCTGTGCTTTTGTGGCATAAATCAGGCGATGATGAATCCCCAAAGAGAGTTTATAATCCCCTCCATAACCAGTCAAGTAATGTCTCTCAGAGTCCTGACTCTTTTGATAAAAACTCCTCTTCTGACCCTGTCCAGCTTTTCTGCCTGGGACGGCTTGGAGAGACTCCCTGAATTCACTCTGGCCTGACATGGTTTCTCCTTGCCTGGTGAGCAATAAATTCACCTTTGGTCGTTCAGTCTGCTGGTCTGGTTATTTAAATATGACAGTGCCTTAATGATTTCATTTTCTTCCCCCTCATGGTTTTACGCTTTTATCTTTAACATTTTTGGGAGCTCGGAGCTCTGGTACTTAACATTGGTCTCTCTGTTTCCCAAAACCCCTTTGTGGGAATGTGGTGTATTCCTTCCAAAAGCAGACGGATTCTGCTGATCTGGATGAGGGACAACCACAGGACTATTACAAGTAATTTGTTCTTCTGAAAAATTATCATACAAAAATTCATTCCTGAAACTCCCATCAAATCTGAATCCTTTTCAGAAACTCCCCTCCCCCCACCGCAAACAGAACAAAAAAGCTAAACTTTAATTACTATAGCTATTTATTTTGCTTTCTCTCTGTGGGTGAGATTTACATTAATTAGAGTATAATGAAGCCTGCCCTTTCAAACAAATTTATTCCTTTGTTTGCACTCATTTGAGCAAACTGACTGCACTGTATGTGCACATGCAAAAGAGAGGCATTGAAAATGGCTTCTACAAAACCAGACCCCCCAGACCTAACCTTCCTCATCCTTCCCAAGACGCTTGCAGCTTTGCCCACTTGGGGTCTGTGAACAGAGACCTGAGCTTTCTGTCTTGTTTTTCTACTTGCAGAAAAGACACATTTTCTCAGAAAACATTTCCTTCTCTGCGGCTTTCTGGTTAGTATTCAGGCCACCACCTCTGTTATCAGACAGTGGCAACAAAGCTTTTCCGCCTGAATCTTCTGCGAGGTGGCGGGGGAATGGATTGCACAGTAATGAGCTGTTTTTGCAGGCTTCCTTTGGGAGCCTTTTCTTATTTCCCTTGGCAAGAGGAACTAATTCAAAACAGCAACCCAACCCTTGGGCATCTAAAATTCACAGAAATTCAGCTGACTTGACAGTAAGAGGGTCTCCCTTAAAATCAGTGCTGTAAATCAGAGCTTCATTCTTCAAGGGGCGGGGTGGCTAGAGATTTTCCAGGACCTTATATGAGGTTTTCATCCCTGTTGCTGTTTCAAGCCAACAGAAGATAGTAGGGAACGTGCTGGGAGCTACTTTTCTTTCCAGATTATGCCGTTTCATCCTCTAAGCAATATGAACTGAGAGTCTCAGAGTATTTCCTTCCAGAGAGGCAATCATGGACTGTTTCACTCTTCATGAATTTGAGCAGACAGACTTAAAACCTCGAGAGGAAGGCCAGGGAATATTCTGTATATATGTCCAGTAGCTTAACACATTGCCTGGCACTTAGTAGCCCCTCAGTGTATATACTGCATGGACGCTAAGTGAATGGTTGGTAGGGCTAGTGCTGGCTGTGCTGACTCTACTGTAGCGAACAGTGCTGCTGTCCTACTGCTGATGTTCTGGTCCCTGGTGTAGCCACCGCACATGCTTCCATTTCTTCTGGCTCCCGCCTCTGGTTCTGTTCTCTGCCGTGTTCATCTGTTCGTCTTACTTCTCTCTATCCAGTCTCCTTTCCCCCAGAATATAGTGACTCTCCATCCCTATAGACTTCTCAGCCTCCACCCTGAGAAGCCTGCTTAAACCACCCTCCATGCCCCCCACACACGCGTGTGCACACATGCATGCAAGCACGCCGGTAGAGCCCAGTTCTCCAAGATTCCTGCGTGTTTCATAGGTTGCAATTTCCTTCTCTCTCACCTTCTCATCTCCCCCTTCACCCTCAGGTCTCCTTATTCGTCAGCCCAGACTGACTTCCAGTAATGCCTGGTTCTGCCCTGTCTTCTGCCTTTTCTTATCCTCAATTCCACTCCTTTGGTGGGTTTCATGCCTTCATCCTCCCACTCCCCCGCACTTCCTTTATGAATGTATATCCTAAGTTGCTGGAGGTTGGAGTTGGGAAAAGGTGGTCTTTTTTTTTAAATTTATTTTACTTTATTTTAAATTAAGGTATCATTGACATACAATCTTATGAAGGTTTCACAAGAACAACATTGTGGTTTCAACATTCACCCATATTATGAACTCCCCCCAACACCCCATTGCAATCACTGTCCATCAGCATAATAACATGCTATAGAGTCATTACTTGTCTTCTCCATGCTGTACTGCCTTCCCCGTGACCTACTTATATTGTGAGTGCTAATTATAATGCCCCTTAATCCCCTTCTCCCTCCCTCCCCCACCAGCCCTCCTCCACCCCTCCCCTTTGGTAACCACTAGTCCCTTCTTGGAGTCTGTGAGTCTGCTGCTGTTTTGTTCCTTCAGTTTTGCTTCATTGTTATACTCCACAAATGAGAGAAATCATTTGGTACTTGTCTTTCTCCACCTGGTTTATTTCACTGAGCATAATATCCTCCAGCTCCATCCATGTTGTTGCAAATGGTAGGATTTGTTTTCTTTTTATGGCCGAATAATATTCCATTGTGTATATGTACCACATCTTCTTTATCCATTCATCTACTGATGGACACTTAGGTTGCTTCCATTTCTTGGCTATTGTAAATAGTGCTGTGATAAATATAGGGGTGCATATGCCTTTTTCAAACTGGGCTGCTGCATTCTTAGGGTAAATTCCTAGGAGTGGAATTCCCAGGTCAAATGGTATTTCTATTTTGAGTTTTTTGAGGAACCTCCATACTGCTTTCCACAATGGCTGAACAAATTTATTACATTCCCACCAGCAGTGTAGGAGGGTTCCCCTTTTTCCACATCCTCATCAGCATTTGTTGTTACTAGTCTTTTCCATGTTGGCCATCCTAACTGGTGTGAGGTGATATCTCATTGTGGTTTTAATTTGCATTTCTCTGATGATTAGCGATGTGGAGCAACTTTTCATGTGCCTGTTGGCCATCTGAATTTCTTCTTTGGAGAAATATCTGTTCAGATCCTTGGCCCATTTTTTAATCAGGTTATTTGTTTTTGGGTGTTGAGGTGTCTGAGCTCTTTATATATCTTGGATGTTAACCCGGAAGGGGTGGTCTTTACCTTTTAGATTTACATGGCTAACAAATGAAAACCTGAGCAATGACAGTTTTAGGGTACAACAGCAGAAATTGCATATATTCCTTTAGAGTGTGAAGAATAATTATTAAGAGGATTAAAGCTGGACAAAGCCTTAATGTTTTGTTTCATTCAAGCTAGTGGTTCTCAACCAAGGGCAGTTTTGGCAATGTTTGGAGACACTTTTGGTTATCAAAGCTGGGGAATGGGAGGAGGGATCTAGTGGGTAGAGGCCAGGGATGCTGCTAAATCTTCTACAGGGCACAGGACAACCCCACCACAAAGACTTACTGGACCCAGAATGTCCATAGTGCCAAGGATGAGAAACCCTGGTTTACACATTCTTCTTCCTTTTTCCCCAGGCCCTCCTCTGCCCTATGGGGGGCTGTCCTGTGCTGGTAGGAGGTTTAGCAGCCTTCCTGACCTTTGCTCACTAGTTACTAGTAGCACCCCCCCCGCCCCCACCGTTTGTCATAACCCAAACTGTCTCCAGATGTTGCTAAATGTCCCTTGCTGAGAACTGCTGAGTTAAACTGAGAAGACGGACTCTCAGGATTCTTTCTCAGTGGCCCTAGGGTGGGGCCTGGGAATTCATGTTTTAAAACAGCTACCCCAGGTAAGTGTGCTAATCAACCAGAGTTGAGAATCACTGCCCAGTTTGTTCTCCTTGGTGATGACAACACGTTCCTTATTCTGAGGTCCTGGTAAGGACCCAGTTATCAACAGACTGGAAATGGAGTGGCATAAAAATACACATCTGGAGGAAAAATAGAGGAAAAGAAGTTACTGCCATTTCCCTTCCTCTTTTTCTTCTCCCTGAGGTGAGAGACATTGACAAAAGCCAAACTGTCAACAGACAAAATCAGAAGCAGTGTAACCTCACCCACGAAACAAAGAAGTAAGTAGAAATGGAGGTGCACTCCTTTCTCAGCCTGTGGGCACCTGGGCACTCTGATTGATACACAGGGGAAAGCTGGGCCTTTTGCAGTGAAGGCTGCACTAGGAGTAAATGCTCCATGTCCCAGTGACGGATTTTAATGCAGTCTCTGAGAAAGTGGACAGTCTATCCAGTTAAGACTCTTAAAAGAGAATGGAAACTCAGAAGATGAGGTAGGTCTGGCATTTGACCCATTAGCTATTCACTTTGGTGTGGCTCTTTTTAAGGCCTTCCTTCCATTATTTTGGGTCTCTAAATCATGGCCCCTTATTATTCATCTTGAAAAGTGGCTGATTGGAGTTAGCATTATGGAGATGTAGCTCCTATATACATCTAGGTCATTCTTATGTATAATACCTCTCTTCTCTCTCTCTCTCTCTCTCTCCCTCTCTCTCTATTTTCTTATAAAAATGTGGAATGATAGGAATTTATATTGAGGTTGAACCATATAAAATAGCTGTTTTTGAATATTAAGAAATGAGAGTATTGGCAATTTCATACACCTAGTCTTAATCCTTTCTTTAGCTCCTTCTCCTCGCCTCCTTTTCTCTCTGTCTCTCTCAGGCTCTTTTCATAGCAACATGCTCTATTTTCTTGCCTTTGCAAGCCCATGTGTATTACCCAGAATACAAGCTGTGAAGATCAATAGATATTACCTGGAAAAAAATTAAGAAAAAGGAGAGGTCTCAAATTTCAGTAAGTATTAATTTGAAAACCCACTGATGCACTTCATGTACCTGGAGGGGAGTCCTGTGGTCAAGCCCAAGCAACAGCATGTGACATGTTTGATCTTGTTGAATGGACCAGTTCTGGTGAGACTGTTAATTTGCTCTTGCCACCATTCCTGCATGTGAATAGTGTTGCTTTTTTCTTTATTTGGGCTCTCAGATTCAAGGGGACTCTTTTGGGTTTGGGGGTACATTAGTAGAGGGATTGTTAAAAGAGTAGTGACCTTAAAACCATGGGGGTCAAAAATCTCTACATATGTACTGACCAATAAAGCAAACCTGGATAGACAGGCTTTGTCTTACTGCCCCACCAGTGATCCAAGTGTCTGATGTCCAGTTTCCCATCAAAGCTGGTCTCCTGGATGAGAGCTTGGGCCCTTGCAGCATCTTTGTGAGCTTCTGTAAGCAGACCTTGTTGACTGTCCTTACCCTGCATGCCAACATCACTTTTGTTGCCTGGATCACAAATGGAATCTGTCACCTTCTCGTAGATATTACACCTTGCCACAATACCATTGTTCCTCTGTACATAACATGCTTGCTTTCTCTTTATCTCTTTATCCCTTATACACCCACACATGTGCATACACACACACATAGTTCATACAATATTTTTAGTAATTTATATTTCAAATGTTATGTTTGCCTGTTTTCATGATTTGGGCAATACAGGAAAGTATAGAGAATAAAAGAATAATCACCACTTCTCCAGAAAGAGCACTGTTAACATCTTTGTACATGTTCTTATGTTTGAATGCATATGTATTACAATGGGGGTCATATCATAGATAAAATTACAACATGATCTGTTTACTTAGAATCATCTTTAGAGAATTGTCCAATCATCAAATACTATTTGGAAAGATACTTCTTAATTATAGATGTACAGTATTCCATGATACATATGTGTGTGCTTGCTTGTATATATATATATAGTTTATCTATTCTTATATTATTAATCACTCAGTCAATTCCCAGTAGTTTGAAAATTATAAATGATGCAGCTATGGACTTTCTTCTATATACATACTTTATCGTACCCCTCATAATTTTGTTAAATTTCTGGAAATTGCATTGCCAGTTTAGAAGGTATGACCTTTGTCAAAGCTCAGGATATATATTTCCAGTTATTTCCTACAAAGTTTGTATCGGTTTATTTTTTTCACCATCAGTTGAAAGAGGCCCTTGTTTCTCTGTATTTTCCCCAATTTGGGAGAAAATATCTCATTTAAATTTGTACTTTTTGATTTCTAGAAGAACTAAACTTGTTCACATATTTACTTGCTATTTGTATTTCTTTTGTGAATTATCCGTGTCTGGACTTTGTTCTGAGGGCAGTGGGAAGACGCTGACAGATTTTAACTAGGGGAATGCCAAGATTGGTATTTTCAAAAGCTCGTCCTGATAACAGCGAGGAGAATGGACAAGACCGCAAACTAGGGAATGAGTCAGGAGGCTGTTGATAATCCTGGTAAGTGATGATGGTGACCAGCTCTAGAGTGATGGTAACGGCGCTGGTGAACTCTGGATGGGTTTAGAGATATTTAGGAGATAAAACGGACAGGGCAGTTAGACATGGGGGGGTCAGGGTGAGGGACTAATTCAGGGTTTCTCAACTTTGTCACTACTGACATAGCACTACTGGCTGGGTCGTTCTTTATGTGGGGGCGTCCTGTGCATTATAAGATGTTTAACAATGTCCCTGACCTCTGCCCACAAGGTGCCAGTAACGCATGGTTGCCCTTCCCCCAAGCTGTCAGAACCAAAAATGCCTCCAGACATCGCCAAATGTCCCCTAGGGCAGGGGAAAAAGTCACCCCTGGTTGAGAATCACTGGACTCATCGATGATGACTTCTAGGATTTGGTCTTGGGTAACACAGAAAAGGAACATGGGAAAAGAAACAGATATCAGTGGTGAAGGAAGGAGTGACCCACAATTCAGTGTTGGACATGCTGATTTCAGATCATTGTGGACAGGACAGTAGTAGGCAGTTGTAATCATTTGAGCTCCACAGATCTGACCTGGAGATAAAGATTTGGGAGTTATCGGCACAAAGATGATGATGAATGAGAAATAAAATGAGAAGGGAAGAGGGCTTGGGCAGAAAGAACTTGGCTGGTTATCAACATTCAAGAAAGAAGGAAACATTACAAAAGGAACACAGGAGGAGTTACCAGAGAGGTAAGAGAAAACCAGAAGAGCGACGCATCATGGAGGTAGGAGATTTAGAAGTAGCAGAAGCATTTGACCCAGTCAAACGCTACTAGAGCTCAATCAAGATAAGGCCTGAGGAATTTCCACTGGAATTAGTGACCAAGAGATTCTTGATTATCTTGGCAATAGCTGTTTCAATTGAGTACTGGGTTAGAAGCCATAATGAAATCGGTCAAGTGGTGAATGGAAGGTCATGAAGAAAAACAGAGTCCGAACCATTCTTGAAGAAGTTTTGCTGACAAAGGGAAGAGAGAGAAAAAGTGTTGAGAATTAGGTAGGCTTGAAAAAAGGTTTCCTTTGTTTACTTTCATTTTTTAAAAATAAACTTTATTTTGAGATAAATGTAGATTCACATGTGATTGTAAGAAATAGTACAGAGAGATCCATCCACATACCCTTTACCCATTATTCTCTCAATGGGTAACATCTTGAAAAACTGTATTAAAATATCACAATCAGGATATTGACATTGATATAATCCACTGATATTATTCACATTTTCCCAGTTTTACTTGTTCTTGTGCATATGTGTATACTTACTTCTATACAATTTTATCACCTGCGTAGGTTTGTGTACCTACCACCACAACCACAGTCAAGATACAGAGCATTTCCATCATCACAAGGATCTCTCATGTTGCTCCTTTATACATCACCATCCTCTCACCCTGGCCTTGACCCCTGGTAATCCCTAATCTGTTCTGAATTTCTATAATTTCATCATTTCAAAAATGTTAAATAAATTGAATCATACAGTATATAACCTTTCAGGATTGGCCGTTTTCACTCAGCAAAATTCCCTATAGATTCAGCCAAGTTATGGTGCATATCAATAGTCGTGTTCCTTTTTATTGCTGAGTACTGTTACATGGTGTGGATGTACCACAGTTAGTTTAGCCCTTTATCTACTGAAGGGAATCTGGGTTGTTTCCAGAGTTTGGCTATTAAAATAAGGTTTAGTTTTCTAAGAAACTGTCAAAGTGTTTTTTGGAGTGACTGTACCATTTCATATTCTCACCAGCAATATTGAATGATTCAGTTTCTCTGCATCCTTACCAGCATTTCTGATAGGTGTGTAGTGATATCGCACTGTGGTTTTAATTTTTATTCCATGAAAGACTAATGATCTTGAACATCTTTTCATATGATTAGGTGCCATATATATATATCCTCTTGGTGAAATGTTTATTTATGTATTTTGGCTATTTTTCGAATAGGATTTTTGGATTTTTTTGCTGTTGAGTTTTGAGAGTTCCGTATGTATTGTAGATACTGGCCCTTTATTGGATATACTGTTTGCAAATATTTTACCTCTGCCTGTAGCTTGTCCTTCTATTCTTTTCACAGGGTCTTTCACAGAGCAAAAGTTTTTAAATTTGGTGAGGTCCAGTTTACTAACTTTTCCTTTTATGGATCATGCTTTTGGTGTTAATTGTAAGAACTCTTCATCTAATCCTAGGTCCCAAGGACTTTATCCTTGTTACTTTCTGAAAGTTTTGTGGAAATGGATCTTAAACCTGTTTCATGGGTATTAACTGATATAGGGAAAGGAAAGTATCCCTCTGGTATAGGCAGAAACTTTACAACTTTTTAGTTATAGAATCTGAGTCTCAAAACAAGGAGGGATTTGTTCAAATGTGTACAGTTCAGCATCATGTGGAAACTTGTAATATGCATTTCATATCCTATCGGGTTTTTTCCCCTCTCTCTCCCGCCGGTCCTGCTCTCGGTCAGGACTACAGCTCTTTGTGTTACAAGCTCTTTCTGCGACCCTCCGAACCAGCGGAGGGGAGGAAGGCAGGGAGAGAGGCTCGCCCCGATAGGCAGAGCAAGGGAGGTAAGCGCCGGCTGTCCGCCCGTTCCCGCAGCCTCCGGAGCTCGGCGGCGCCGCCGCTTGCAGCCGCTCCAGCCTCTGCTGCCGCCGCCGCTGGCCGCTAGCCGCTGGCCACTCGCCGCTGGCCGCCCCTTTTCCCCGGAGACAATCAGACGCGACAGGAAGTTCACTCAAAGGGAGAACTCATTTATTGGGGCTCAGGGCATGGGATATATAGGGTGAAGCCTCCCCCCATCGGTCACCTATGCCAATAAGGTGACTTTACTTTTCCGAATCAGGCACAGAGCTGCGCGCCTGCGCAGCTGTCTCTGATGTAAGAAGCGGACCGGAGTGGGCGCAGCTAAACCTCAGGGGGCTTTTGGCGGCCACCCCTGCAGCGCGGCTGAGTTCTCAGTGGCCATCTTTGTGGCATCGCTGAGATTCAAAGGCAGTTCCCAGCAGCCACCCTCGTGGCGAGGCTGAGATGTAAAGGCAGTTCCCAGCGGCCACCCTCGTGGCGAGGCTGGATGCAAAGGCAGTTCCCCACAATATCCCACTCCATACCTACCGGTTCAAAAACCTTTGGGTTGGCTCCCAGTAACCTGTTCTTAACAAGCCTCCCAGCTAGTTTTGACGCATGTTAAAATTTTGAGAACTATTGACATAACAAATAGGTGACAGAGCCTGGATTCAGGTGTTCCTATTCAAAGGTCAATGGATTTTTGATGCTGCTTCTGTTGCTGTCAAAGTCAAAAGCAGCAAGAGATTGATATGAGCTCAGATGTTAACACTGAGTTCAAAGAAGGTATGGTAAAAAATGCTGCACTTTGACAGATAAGAACAAAGTAACTTGGTAATGTGTATCCCTAGTATATTAGCCTGTTCCTTAATTATATCAGGAAGAAAAGTAAAGACTGATGATTCCCTGTTTTATTTTCTCCATGTTAATATCTCAGAGATGGTACAATTTATTTTGAAATTTCTTTAAGATAAAGGTAGTAATTTAGCTTAATTGTGAAAAGTAAGAGTTAGTTATGTAAGGAAAAGAGGTTCTCAAATATTCCTAAGATGGCTATTGATGTATTATTTAGTATCTTTGATATAAGCATATTTTACTGATAAGTTCATGTGTCTTGCTTTTCTACTTTCAGCATACTTCTTAGCATGCAACTTGACACATTTAAGAAAAAATCCAGTTGAAAACCATTGAAACATCCATTTGCAAGTAAATGATAGTTATTTGTGCGATCCCAGCTCTACTTAGAAGGCAAGAATCCATATCAACCAGGAGATTATCGGTTTGAACTTGAAGGGTGAGTATAGTGCGCAGAGGAAAGGGAGAAATCGAGGACACTGATCACTTTGCTCCTTATTCAGTGACAAACAGGATGACTTAGTTCTGAAAGTGAACAGGTAGACATTAGTATGGACGTACTTAGGAATGAGACCTAGCAAAACACGAGCTTCATTCACCCTTAGGACAGGCCCAATACCTCGGGGTCATAGTGGTGTCCTTCAGGAAGGAGTACTATATCAGAAAATGAATTGCTGTAGAAACAAAATGGCAGAAAATGCTACTAAACTAATGCCACCTATGAGTTCTCTTTTTACCCTTGTGAGTCAAGCTTTGTTTTAAGGGATGAAATGGATATAATCCAGTATCTCCCAGTAGCAATTAATCATATCAGTTTTGGGCAGCTATTCCAGTTATCTTCTGCTGCAAAACAAATCACCCCAAGTGTTAGTAGCTTAAAACAATAACAACAATAATTATGTTCACAGATCTGCAGTTTGGGCATGGCTCTGTGGAGACAACATATCTCGGTTCCACTTAGTGGCTGATGGGACAGTGTGAAGGCTGTGGGCTAGAATTACCTGAAGGGCTACTCACAGGTCTGGCTGTTGGCTTAGCTACCACCTGTGACTAGTCACCATATGATATTCTCATGTGGCCTGAGCTTCCTCACAAGATGGTGGCTGGGTTCCAACGGTGAGAAGGGAGGGAGGGAGAGAGAGAGAGAGGGAGAAAGAGGAGAGGAGAGGAGAGCAGAGAGGAAAGGAGAGAGGAGAAGAGAGAAGAGGAGAGGAGAGGGGAGGGGAGTAGAGGGGAGACAGAGAAGAGAGGAAGGGAGAGAGGAGATTAGAGGAGAGAAGAGGAGAGCTGCATTAATTTTTATGCCCTAGATTCAGAAATCAGGCAGTGTCTGTTCATTGAAGTTGTCGTAACTTCCTGCCCAGGTTTAAGGGGAGGGGAAATAGATCACACCTTTTGACAGGAGAGTGCAAGGTTCTGGAACAGCAAGTGGGGCTGTTGGAAAAGACAGTCACAGGAGCTTAGGAATTACACCTCTGATTTTATCTAGTTGTTTTTTAACTTTTTATTTTGAAGTAATTTAAGGCAACTTGCAGAAATAGTAGAGTTCCCATATACACTTCACTGCATTTCCCCTCATGCTACATCTTACATAACCATAGAACAATTATAAAAACTGAGAAATTCACCTTGGCACCATACTATTAACTAAACTACAGAATTTATTTGGATTTCACCAATTTTTTTCTCTAATATCCTTTTTCTCTTCCAGGATATAACCCACGATTCCATATTGTATTTTGTTGTGTCTCCTTGGTCTCCTGTGAGCTGTGACGTTTTCACAGTTTCCTTGTCTTTTATGGCCTTGACACTTCCGAAGAGTACAGGTCAGTCATTTTGTAGAATGTCCGTCAGTTTGGGTTTGCCTGATGTTTTCTTATGATTAGATTGAAGTTATGCATTCTTAAGAAGGATACCACAGAGGTGATGTGCTCTTTTCAGAACATTGTATCAGAGGGTACACGATATTCATAACTATTATTGGTGATGTTAATCTTGACATTTGGTGTATCTGCTAAGTGGTGTCTACTAGTATTCTTGACTAAAAACTTACTATTTTTATATTTGTAATCACTAAATATTTTGGAGAGATACTTTGAGACTAAGTAAATATCTTGTTTCTACTTAAACTTTTGCAAACTTTAGCATCCATTGGTGGATCTTGCCTGCAGTAATTACTACTATGGTCTTCTAGTGGTTGTTGTCCATCTTCCTCATTCATTCTATGTTACTTATTAGAATTCTTCTCTATTTATTTATTCAGTCATTTGCTTATATCAGCATGGACCCATGGATATTAATTTCTTCTTAGGTTTATATTCCAATACTATCAGTATTTATTTTCTTGTTCAGTTTGTTCCAACTCTGGCCATTGGGAGCTCTTTCAGGATGGCTCCTATGCCTTTACAACATGCCCTCATCTTTTTCTTATTTTTAATTTTTTGGATCACTTCTTTACTTTCTGGCACCAAAACATGCCCCGGGTTCATTTCATATTTTCCTTGCCAAAGCCCTGAAATCAACTAATTCCTCAAGGAGTCCTAGTTCCTTTGGAGAATGGTATTTAGAAACCAAGATTTGGGTACTTAGATGTAAACACGGCTATTGGGGTGTCATACACATATACACATCTATATTATTTCTATCCTATCTGGGTGTATATGTATGTGTGTTTATATATATAAAATCATGAGTCCATATTTATATTTCTGACTCCAGTCTAGCCCTATAAGATTTATTTAGCCTTTCCCCCTTCTTTATTTATAATTTCTTGTTTTGACAATGAAAACCTGCCTCTCATTATCTGCAATAGATTTAATTATTTCACTCCTAGAATACAAATAGTTTTAGAACTGCTAACTCCTAACCCCATGAGAAAGTAATATACCAACTAGAGTATGGTGTTTGTATGCTGCTCTTACACTTAGTCTTACAGTATCCAGTCAAAAGGCTGTTTCCCCTCATCACTTTCACATGGTTGTGGGACTCATTTGTAATATAGCTCAATTTGCCATAGTCTGCATTCTGTCTTCTCTGCCACAGCCTAGTTGAGGTTTTTTTTTAAAATTTAAGTACAGTAAAATTCATTCTTTGTAGCATACAATTCCATGGGTTTTAGCAGATACAGAGTTGTGTGTCTACCACCAAAGTCCCTTGCAACAGTCCTATCACTCCAAAAATTCCCTTTTGCTGTCTGTTCATATTCACCTCTCTGCACCTCCACCTTCAATCTCTGGCAACCATGACTCTATTTTCCATTCTTATGGTTTTGTCTTTTCCAGAATATCATATACATGGAATCATGCAATGTGTAGCCTTTTGGTTCTGGCTTCTTTCATTCAGAAAAATGCACTTAAGGTTTATCCATATTGTTGTGCCCATCAGTATATCATTCCTTCTTATTGCTGGGTAGTATCCCACTGTATGGATGGACCACAGTTCACTTATCCATTCACCAGTTGAAAGATATCTGGGTTGTTTCAAGTTTTGCTGATTATGCATAAAGCTGCTAGAAACATTCATGTAAGGTCTTTGTGTGAACATAAGCTTTCATTTCTCTCAGGTAGATATCAAAGAGTGTAACTGCTGGTACACATGGCACATATATGTTTCACTTTATCAGAAACTGTCAAATTATTTTCCAAAGTGGCGCTACCATTTTGACTCCCACCAGCACTGCATGAGAGTCCTCGTTGCTCTGCGTCCCTGCCACTGCCTTTCGGTTCTGTGACTTCAGCTCCCTGATGGGTTTTAGAAAAAGTCATAAATTTGAAGTTAGTTTGGTCATTTTTTCATTATGAGCCTGGGAGCAATACTCCTTTTAACTCCCTACTTTACAAGTGGGAGTCAGAAGTAGAAGAACTTTGATTTTAAAGTTTAAAAAGGGGTAACATAAGTTTAACTGGGAAATTAAGATTGAAACAACATACTTAGGTTATTTTGGAATAAATAGAACTTCATTGCATAGAAACATGATGTACAGGGAGATCATGGGGATAAACACATCACTTTTTTTGAGTGGTCTTCTTCAATTTTTCCATGCTAAGTGACTGGGTCTTTTCTGGATGTTCCCAGAGAGTTTTGCCCATACATCTGCTCTGCTAGTATCACACTACTTTGCCATTATTAATTAATCACATGTTGTATACTTGAATGCTTATGGGTCAGAGAGACAGTATAAACAGGTTAATCTTTCTGGCTACGATACAGTAGAAAGAACAGGGTTAGTAGTTAACCTAGGGAGTATGGACCCTGCTTTAAGGTAATCCTATTGAAAACTCGTATGTGCTTGTATGTATGTATATATATTGGCTAACAAGCAAAACTGCTCAGGGCACTAGTGAGGGCAACAATCAGGAGCTTCTGATCTCCGGTAACTTCTGTATGATTTGGCTGTTGATTCTGCAAGCAGTCATCAGCATGGTGTCTGTCAGCAGCAGTACCAGTAGGTGTTCAACAGATATTTAATGAATGAATGACTGTCACAAAGTCTGGCAGGAAATCCAAAGCATTAATGATTCCATTAAAACAATTTTTTTTTCTTTCTGTGTACTTTGGGAATGTCACTGGCTTTTACAGATCTCATGGAACTTCTTGTCCAGTCACAGGTTTTGACAAGATCTCTATACATACATGCCATAGGAACTGAAATTAAAATAATGAAAGGACTAGTATTTCTTTTATCTGGCTCACTTATTATTAAAATAAAGCTGGTTTACAGTGAAAAATTATTGGAGTCTGTTCAAACCAGTGTTTCAAATACCATACATCCATAACAGCAAGGCACTTTTTATTCATTGATGTAATTAAAATATCTTTATGCCAAGTTAATTTGAAATCTTGCTTCAGTTTTCCTTTCATGTGATTAAATACTTAAGAATCAGGTCTCAAAGGCCAATTTATGTAAATAATGAAGAACCTGATTCACTGATTCACCCTATCTATGTTGGCCCTTCCTTCTATTGTGGAAGTAAATGTTGTAATATACATGCATCCTACATTGCATGTCCTTTACCTTTTCTATCCCTTAGAAATATTAATTCTGAAATATTAAAGAATTTTGGCTTTCTTGGGTACATTGCTACCATGTCTTATCAGTTCACAGAGGAATAAATATGAATTTCATGTGAAAAGGCAGTGTTTGAGAGGATAGTATTTATAAATGACAATGGCTGAAAGGCTAAGTGTTGATCAGACTTCTATGGCTTTGAAAAATAATGGAGCACTCTCTCTGCATGGCTGTCACTGTGCAGTCCAGGGCATAAATCACAGCATTTAAGATGACAAGACCTTGTATTTACATAGAGACTTTCTCCAAGGAATTCACATCACTCCTTAAGAATGGCTCCATTAATTCTTATAGCTTTGGGAACTAGAGTGGGATGATATATCTTTATGGCCAGTTGTCATAAATGAAGGAACCATGCCTGAGATAGGTTTGTAACTTTCTCAAGGTCACTCTGGCCAAACTGAATGGCCGGAAGTGTGGCAACCTAGTGTCATATCATTTTCTCATGTGGGTTAAGGCTATATGGTCTCTTGGGGGTAGAGGAGAAATATGTCTTTTCAGAAACTATCTTTCAACATTTTTACTCCCCTGTGTAATCTGTGACTGACAGAGAATATCTTTGGTTAGTGTTCCCTAAACCATGGTTCTCTGAACACTAGGCTAATCAAGACATTAGTAAGTCTTTATTGAAAAAAACAAAACAGAACAGAACATGGCTCCATAGCCAAAGAAGTTTGAGAACGGCTTCATTCTGTATTTCCTTCTTCGTGATTCATAATTCTTATTAGTATAGTAAAAGCTCTGAGAAGTCCTAGAGTAAAGAAAATTACTAACTTTGCTCAGGCCACAGTTTTCCAGACTTATTTGACCATGGAAACAAAGTTTCTTTTATGCAGTACCTCTTAATGACTTAATGGAACTGTTCTTCAATGGATCGCATTCTGAGGAAATACATATCTTGCATAAAGGCTTTGGTGAAGAAATACTTCTCTAAAATCTATTTTTATTTTCTGATCTTTCTAGGCCCACACTCTGTTTTGAGGTCTCATTCACAGACCTGCTCAGTGTTTGGGCCTTGGAGATACAGCAGATACTCTTAGTGTTGATGGATAAGGTTCTATGGGAGGAATGGGATGGTGCTGAAAAACAACCCGGGGAACAATACATAGCCTTTGTTCCAGGCTCCTTCCAATTCCTGCTCAGTGCTAGTCTATTGCACACCCTGATCTGGGGCCACTTACCTTGAAACCCTTCAACAGTCCATGCCTCTATTTGCTCACTGCATTCAGGGATTCAGAGGGAGGGTTTCACAAAGAGAGCGGGACTTTTGTTGGTAGAAATGGGAGGGTAAGGGCAATTCAGAGATGATTATGTTGCTAACATCTGAACATGCGACTTGCAGCTTTAAAAGATTAGGCTGATTTGCAGCTAGTTATACTATATTCTTGAGAATTTTATGGCATCTAATGTCTTCCTGCTTAAAAAAAATATTACAGAGGGGGAAAAGGTAGAATGTTATTTTCTATTTCTAGGTAAAGCTGTCACATTCAGGAAGTTTTTTGACACTTCATTATAGGTAGAAGTACTTTGTGTAGTCTCTTTACATTTTATATTCAAGATAACTTTTGGATTGATACAATTGTTCTAAAATAATGCTCCCGTCAGATCAGAAGCAAAAACAATTAGACAGAAGACACCTTTGTTTGAAATCAGTATGACTGCATAAAATGTATTAATAAAACATAGTGAATAATCTTGATCTCTTGATAAATTGCTTGCTCTAGAGAGCATGGGCAGCTCTTGTAACATCTATTGAGAAAACAAAGAAATCCTGTCAAGATGATATCTGCTGCGTCTGTGGAACGTGTTAGGAGTCATCAGATTTTGAATATAATGTAGTTAGCAGCATCGTGTACTTAATCAGCTGGCAAGGAGGAATGTTTGACTTTCCACTTGGGCATTTATGGATTCTAGAATTCAGCTCACATTTGGCTTTATCTGAATAGTAAAAGTCAGTAGGACATTTATCTTAAAGAATCTACCTGAAAATTCTGTTCCCAACCTGGCATACCTCAGGGTGTTTTTGACCATTCGACAATTAACTACGGTGAGATGGGGCTGGGGTGGTGGATCAGTTAATAATGCTGCATAACAAACAACCACAGAATCTCAGCAAACACAAAGTGGGTGTTAGCTCGCAAATCTGGGGGTTGACTGGAGATTGGCTAATCTAGGTTAGGTTTAGCTGGGGCAGTTCAGTTTTGCTCTCTTATCTTCGTGCTGGGATCAGCGGGCCTGCCTAGGCATGTTCTTCTCATTCTGATGGTAAAAAGACAAAAGAGAAAGCATAAACACACAAGTTATCTTAAGGCCTAGGTTTGGAACTAGCACACTATCTCTTCTGCCTCATTTTGTTGGCCAAAGCAAGTCACATGGCTAAAATGACAGTCAAGGTACAGAGAAGTATATTCTGCCCATGAGGCCATGGCAAGGGTATGGATTCAGAAAGTTGTGATGGATTGGGGCCAAAGCTGTCAGGTTATTACAGGAAGAAAGTAGCTCTGTCCACTTTGATATTTTATTTAATCCAGGCTACCCAGAAAAACTCTGGGTGACTCAGACCTAAGCAAGGGTACAAGTTCTTGACTCTCCTTCTGTGGCAGTGACTGTTGACAGTTCACTAAAATCCATTGCAACTTTTTCTTGGGTTGTTTCTTCTTCCTGTTGAGTTGTGAAAGTTCTTTGTATATTGTGGATACTATACCATTAGTAGATATTTGACATGCAAATATTTTGTCCCATTTTGTGGGTTGTATTTTCTCTTTCTTGATGGTATCCTTTAATGCACAAAAGTTTTTAACTGAAGTCCAATTTTTCTATTTTCTATTTTTGCTTGCAATTTTCATGTCATATCTAGGAATCCAAGGTCACAAGGATTTATACTTAAGTTTCCCTCTAAGAGTTTTATTACAGTTTTAGCTCTTACATTTAACTCTTTGGTCCATTTTGAGTTGATTTTTGCATATGGTATGAGATAGGGATACAACTTTATTCTTTAGCATGTGGATATCCAGTTTTCTCAGCAGCATTTGTTGTAGAAACTATTCTTTGAGAACCATTTATTTTGATAATAAGAAATTTTCATAGCGCTTGTCATTTAGTCAGATTCAGGTGTAGGCTTTGTGGGTTGCTTGGTGCTAGGGTCCTTTCAGGGCAATGAGGAGAAGTCTATGAGAAAGAGAAGGCAAGGACAGGGGTGGGGAGGATGGAACTGAAACTGACATGAATGCTGGCCTCTTGGAGAGGTTATATCAGTTAAGGAACACTGCCAAATGAATGTTATATTCTCAGTCTAAATTCTAGAAATTTTTATTTCAGTGAATTCATAGATATGTATAGACCTGGTAGTTGGAAATCCATGTGACAGTTGAAAACTTGGCAAATAGAAAGAAGATACCAATAAATGAAAATACATCCCATGCTCATGGATAGGAAAAATAAATATTATCAAAATGGCCATCCTGCCTAAAACAATCGACAGATTCAATACAATCTCTATCAAAATACCAACAACATTTTTCACTGAACTAGAAAAAATAGCTCTAAAATTCATACAGAACCACAAAAGACTCTGAATTGTGAAAGCAATCCTGAGAAGGAAGAACAAAGCTGGGGGTATTATGCTCCCTGACCTCAAGCTCTACTACAAAGCCATAGTAATCAAAACAATCTGGTACTGGCACAAGAACATACCCCAAAATCAATGGAACAGAATAGACAGCCCAGATATAAACCTACACATATATGACCAATTAATATATGATAAAAGAGTCATGAATATACAATGGGGAAAAGACAGCCTCTTCAACAAATGGTGTTGGCAAAACTGGACAGCTACATGTAAGAGAATGAAATTGTATTATTGTCTAACTCCATACACAAAAGTAAACTCAAAATGGATCATAGACCTGAATGTAAGTCATGAAACCATAAAACTCTTAGACGAAAACATAGGCAAAAACCTCTTGAATATAAACACAAGCAACTTTTTCCTGAATACATCTCCTCAGGCAAGGGAAACAAAAGCAAAAATGAACAAGTGGGACTGCATCAAACTGAAAAGCTTCTGTACAGCAAAGGACACCACCAGCAGAACAAAAAGGCATCCTACAGTATGGGAGACTATATTCTTAAACGACTTATATGATAAGAGGTTGACATCCAAAATATATAGAGCTCACACACCTCAACACCCAAAAACCAAATAACCAGTTTAAAAAATGGGCTGAGGATCTGAACAGACACTTCTCAAAGAAGAAATTAGGATGGCCAACAGGCACATGAAAAGATGCTCCACATTGCTGATTATCAGGGAAATGCAAATTAAAACCACAATGAGATCACCTCACACCAGTTAGGATGGACAACATCCAAAAGACAAGGAACACATGCTGGTGAGGATGCAGAAAAAGTGGAACCCTCCTACACTGTTGGTGGGAATGTAAATTGGTTCAACTACTGTGGAAAGCAGTATGGAGGTTCCTCAAAAAACTAAAAATAGAAATATCATTTGACCCAGGAATTCCACTCCTAGGAATTTATTCAAAGAAAACAAGATGCCTGATTCAAAAAGCCATATACATCCATATGTTTATCGCAGTGCTATTTACAATAGCCAAGATGTGGAAGCAGCGTAAGTGTCCATGAAGAGATGAATGGATAAAGAAGATGTGGTACAACCAATATCTCTGATGAACATACATGCAAAAATACTCAACAAAATATTAGCAAACCAAATTAAGAAATACATCAAGGAGATCATACACCTTGATCAAATGGGATTCATCCCAGGGATGCAAGAATGGTACAACATTCGAAAATCCATCAACATCATCCACCACATCAACAAAAAGAAGGACAAAAACCACATGATCATCTCCATAGATGCTGAAAAAGCATAAGACAAAACTCAACATCCATTCATGATAAAAACTCTCAACAAAATGGGTATAGAGGGCAAGTACCTCAACATAATAAAGGCCATATATGACAAACCCACAGCCAACTTCATACTTAACAGTGAGAAGCTGAAAGCTTTTCCACTAAGATAGGGAACAAGACAAGGATGCCCACTCTCCCCACTGTTATTCAACATAGTACTGGAGGTCCTAGCCACGACAATCAGACAACACAAAGAAATAAAAGGCATCCAGATTGGTAAGGAAGAAGCCAAACTATCCCTGTTTGCAGATGACATGATATTGTACATAAAAAACCCTAAAGACTCCACTCCAAAACTACTAGAACTAATATCTGAATTCAGCAAAGTTGCAGGATACAAAATTAATACACAGAAATCTGTTGCATTCCTATACACTAACGATGAACTAGCAGAAAGAGAAATCCAAAAAACAATTCCATTCACAATTGCATCAAAAAGAATAAAATACCTAGGAATAAATGTAACCAAGGAAGTGAAAGACCTGTACCATGAAAACTATAAGACACTCTTAAGAGGAATTAAAGAGGACACTAATAAATGGAAATTCATCCTATGCTCTTGGATAGGAAGAATTAATATTGTCAAAATGGCCATCCTAGATTCAATGCAATCCCTATCAAAAGAGTTCTTCAACGAACTGGAACAAATAGTTCTGAAATTCATATGGAATCACAAAACACTCTGAATAGTCAAAGCAATCCTGAGAAGGAAGAATAAAGCAGGGGGGATCTTGCTTCTCAACTTCAAGCTCTACTACAAAGCTACAGTAATCAAGAAAATTTGGTACTGGCACAAGAACAGACCCATAGACCAGTGGAACTGAATAGAGAGTCCAGATATTAACCCAAGCATATATGGTCAATTAATATACGATAAAGGAGCCATGGACATACAATGGGGAAATGACAGCCTCTTAAACAGCTGGTGTTGGCAAAACTGGACAGCTACATGTAAGAAAACGAAACTGGATTACTGTCCAACTCCATACACAAAAGTAAATTTGAAATGGATCAAAGAACTTAATGTAAGTTGTGAAACCATAAAACTCTTAGAAGAAAACATAGGCAAAATTAAGGAACCCTACCTACCTCCCATGAGAGCAAGCCCTGTTTGGAGGGTGAAGGGTCTCATGGAGACGATCTCAGGCAATCCAGTCAACAACCAGTCAACCCCAGATGTATAGCCATCTAGCCCTCCCAGAGCTGACCAAGGACCCATAAGGGAGCCCAGGGGATACAAGTCTCTAGAATCATGATATAAATAGGTGGTTGTTTTAAGCTTCTGAATTTTGGAGGTGCCTTGTTACACAGCAACAACTAACAATACACAGGGCCTCAAGGTCCTGCTGAATGGATTGTAGATCAGGATGGGTTTTCTCAGGACTAGGATAAAGCAAGGGATGTGCCCAGGGTGTCACATTTCAAGAGACATTCACTCTCAGGTGAGACCCTGTATTCTTCCTGGCCTGGGGTCATCTCTTCTGGAGTGGGAAGTGGTCAGAGTGAGAGCTAAAGAAGGCAATTAAAACATATTGGATCACTAGGAAAAAATATTAGGGAAGGTACAGATCAGATTATAGGTGTGCTCAGGTAGTGCCCTGTGTTGGGATTGGTGGGGAAGATGTAAGCTCTCTGGTTTGGTTGGTGGTCAGAGAAATCCCATTTGCAGCACAGAAGCCCAGCTATTATATTTGGGCCAGTACATATCAAACCTGGATATGTGTCAGAAAGTAGGCGAAGCTTCAGTCTGGGCTGTTGGCTCAGTTCATGAGCTACGGAGGGCAAGGAAGGATTTGGGAAGGGGTCCAGGCAGCCATCAGCTCTGTACACACCCACTCCTTGGCCTATTGCTCCTTTGACAAGTTAGAACAAAATGGTTAAAATTCAAGAAATAATGGGCCACTTTGAGAAAAGAGCTGCTTTGCAGAACATGCTTCAGAACAAACAATTTTCATGATGAGCAGCAAGAGATTCTTTGCTCCAATTGCAGCTGCCATGATTTACACATTGCATTGAGTAGTGACAGGCGATTTCAGAAGTGACAGGGACAGGCCATGGCCATGCTTGCAAAACCTGGGTCAGACCAGCAATGATAATTTCTAGGCTTTCACATCATCACCATCTTTATAGTAATAAATGACAGTGATGATGGCTCTTTAGATTTGGGGAGGGGAGTTGCTCAAACAATGAGGAGGAAAGATAATAAGGGTATGTGTTCCTTGGGCTAAGAAGTGAGCAGTTTTGAAGATATGGTCTATATCGTGAACACTTACTGAGGCCTTAGGATAATAAGGACATATTGGATTGGATTAAAGATGGCGGTGTGAGAGGTGAGACAGAGGCTTCCTCCTAAAATTGCATATAATATGAAACTATAACTAATACAACTACTCTTGAAAGAGCAACAGGAAAGAGGACTGCGCCAGTCTGCATACACCTGGAGACAAGAGCAGACCTCACGGAAAAGGGTAACATACTAAAGCTGTGTTCCTGCGGGATCCAAGCCCTTCCACAACCCCAGCTCACCGGCAGGAGGAAGAGAAACAGATCAGGGAGGGAGTGGAGATCTGGGACTGCTGAATACCTAACTCTGAAGATCTGCTCAGGGAGCACAAACCTACATTTCATGGTGCTTGCATGATACTATCATAATTAGGGGGTTGGAAAGCTAAGACAGGCAGAATTCCTAGAGACACTAAGATTCCAGCTGCTTGTGGAAAGCAGGGATCCATATCCAGCTGCTCTGAGACAAAAGAAAGATGGGCAGTCTGAGAGACTTCCTAACAAAGAAGCCCTTAGCAAGAGGGCTGCTAAAGGGGCAAGGATTGCACAGAGCTTACTGCTCAGGAGAAAGGACAGGTAGACAAAAGTGTCCAGGTGCACTCTGCCCAGCAGGTTGGGAGCTTTCACGATCTTCAGGTGCTCCAGCTCCCTGGCTGCCTACACAGCTCCAAGAACTCCTTCTGTGACAGGTAGACTAGTGTACCTTTCTCCTAGCCAGCCCCATCGGGCTTGCAAACCGGGAAACCCTACCCTGGCGTTGGGCCAGCCAGAGGGAAGATCTATCTACAGCAACTAAAAACGCAAAGCACAGAGGCTTATACCTGTGTGCTCAGCCCACTGATTCAGGCAATGGAGACAGGCATAGCAGCCAGGAACCAGGAAACAGCCCTTTCCTCCCCCAAGGCACCAATACCACTCCCCTACAATCCCCGACATTGCTTCAGAAGCTGAGCAGCTCCAGAGTGTAGAGCTTCTGGGCACTAGAGGGCGCCATATACAAACACGAAATGCCAAAGGAACCTGGTCCAGAGTCAAATTATGAATACAACTCCTAAGAAAGATTTAAATGATATGGACCTTATGACTCTCCCTGAAAGGGAGTTCAAAATAAAAATCATTAACATGCTAATGAAGGTATGGAAAGATATTCAAGAACTCAGGAATGAATTACGGTCAGAGATCCAATCATTGAAGAGCACAATGGATGGTATTAAAAGCAGATTGGATATGGTGGAGGAGATGATAAATGAAATAGAAACTAGAGAAGAGGAATTCAAAGAACCTGAGGCACAGAGAGAAAAAAGGATCTCTAAGAATGAAAGAATATTGAGAAAACTGTGTGACCAATCCAAATGGAACAATATTCGCATTATAGGGGTACCAGAAGAAGAAGAAGAGAGAAAAAGGGATAGAAGGTGTCTTTGAGGAGGTGATTGCTGAAAAATTCCCCAATCTGGGGAAGGAGATAGTCTCTCAGGCCATGGAGGTGTGCAGATCTCCCAACACAAGGGACCCAGGGAAGACAACACCAAGACATATAGTAATTAAAATGGCAAAGATCAAGGATAAGGACAGACTATCAAAAGCAGCCAGAGAGAGAAATAAGATCACATACAAAGGAAAACCCATCAGGCTATCATCAGACTTCTCAGCAGAAACCTTACAGGCCAGAAGGGAGTGGCATGATGTATTTAATGCAATGAAGCAGAAGGGCCTTGAACCAAGATTACTTTATCCTGCAAGATTATCATTTAAATTTGAAGGAGGGATTAAACAATTCCCAGATAAGCGAAAGCTGGGAGAATTGACCTCCCACAAACCATCACTACAGTGTATTTTGGAGGGACTGCTATAGATGGAAGTGTTCCTACAGTTTAATAGCTGTCACCAGAGGTAATAAAATGACAGTAAAGATAATAGAACAGCTAATTACAAAGAAAATGGAAAATTAAATGAACTATCCCCAAAGTCAATCAAGGGATAGACAAACAGTACAAAATATGATACCTAATATCTAAAGAATGGAGGAGGAAGAAAAAGGAGGAGGGAAAAAACAAACAAACAAAAAAAGAACCTTTAGATGATGTTTGTAATAGCATATTAAGTGAGTTGTTAGACTCTTAGATAGTAGGGAAGTTAACCTTGAACCTTTTGTAACCACGAATCTGAAGCCTCCAATGCCAATAAATACATACCTATCCATAATCACCCTAAATGTAAATGGACTGAATACACCAGTCAAAAGACATAAAGTCGCTGAATGGATAAAAAAACAAGACCCATCTATATGCTGCCTACAAGAGACTCACTTTAAACCCAAAGACATACACAGGCTAAAAGTGAAGGGATGGAGAAAGACATTTCATGCAACTAATAGGGAGAAAAAAGCAGGAGTTGCAGTACTTATATCAGACAAAATAGACTTCAAAACAAAGAAAGTCACAAGAGACAAAGAAGGATGTTACATAATGCTAAAAGGGTCAACCCAACAAGAGGATATAACCATTATAAATATCTATGGACCCAACACAGGAGCTCCTACATATGTGAAACAAATACTAACAGAATTAAAGGGGGAAATAGAATGCAATGCATTCATTCTAGGAGACTTCAACACACCACTCACTCTGAAGGACAGATCAACCAGACAGAAAATAAGTAAGGAGACAGAGGCACTGAACAACACATTAGAACAGATGGACCTAACAGACATCTACAGAACTCTACACCCAAAAGCAGCAGAATACACATTCTTCTCAAGTGCACATGGAACATTTTCAAGAATAGATCATATACAAGGCCACAAAAAGAGCCTTGGTAAATTCAAAAAGATTGAAATTGTACCAACCAGTTTCTCAGACCACAAAGGTATGAAACTAGAAATAAATTACACAAAGAAAATGAAAAATCCCACAAACACATGGAGGCTTCACAACATGCTCCTAAATAACCAATGGATCAATGACAAAATAAAAACAGAGATCAAGCAATATATGGAGACAAATGACAACAATAATTCAACACCGCAAAATCTGTGGGATGCAGCGAAGGCCGTGCTAAGAGGAAAGTATATTGCAATACATGCCTACCTCAGGAAAGAAGAACATTCCCATATGAGCAGTCTAAACTCCCAGTTAATGAAACTAGAAAAAGAATAACAAATGAGACCCAAAGTCAGTAGAAGGAGGGACATAATAAATAAAGGAGAAATAAATAAAATTGAGAAGAATAAAACAATAGAAAGGATCAACGAAAGCAAGAGCTGGTTCTTCGAGAAAATAAACAAAATAGATAAACCCCTAGCCAGACTTATCAAGAAGAAAAGAGAGTCTACTCACATAAACAGAATCAGAAATGCGAAAGGAAAAATCACTACGGACAGCACAGAAATACAAAGAACTATTAGAGAATACTATGAAAAATTATATGCTAACAAACTGGATAACCTAGAAGAGATGGACAACTTTCTAGAAAAATATAACCTTCCAAGGCTGACCCAGAAAGAAACAGAAAATCTCAACAGACCAATTACCAGCAACGAAATTGAACTGGTAATCAAAAACCTACCTGAGAACAAAACACCTGGACCAGATGGCTTCACCGGTGAATTTTATCAAACATTTAGTGAAGGCCTAATACCCATCCTCAAAGTTTTTCAAGGAGTAGAAGAAGAGGGAATACTTCCAAACTCATTCTATGAGGCCAGCATCGCTCTAATACCAAAACCGGGCAAAGATACCACAAATAAAGAAAATTACAGACCAATATCCCTGATGAACATACATGCAAAAATACTCAACAAAATATTAGCAAACCGAATTCAAAAGTACATCAAAAAGATCATCCATCATGATCAAGTAGGATTTATTCCAGGGATGCAAGGATGGTTCAACATTCGAAAATCCATCAACATCATCCACCACATCAACAAAAAGAAGGACAAAAACCACATGATCATCTCCATAGATGCTGAAAAAGCATTTGACAAAATTCAACATCCATTCATGATAAAAACTCTCAACAAAATGGGTATAGAGGGCAAGTACCTCAACATAATAAAGGCTACATATGACAAACCCACAGCCAGCATTATACTTAACAGTGAGAAGCTGAAAGCTTTTCCTTTAAGATCGGGAACAAGACAAGGATGCCCACTCTCCCCACTTCTATTCAACATAGTACTGGAAGTCCTAGCCACGGCAATTAGACAACACAAAGAAATAAAAGGCATCCAGATTGGCATGGAAGAAGTTAAACTGTCCCTGTTTGCAGATGACATGATATTGTACATTAAAAACCCTAAAGAATCTACTCCAAAACTACTAGATCTAATATCTGAATTCAGCAAAGTTGTGGGATACAAAATTAATGTGCAGAAATCTATGGCATTCCTATACACTAACAATGACCTAGCAGAGAGAGAAATCAGGAAAACAATTCCATTCAAAGTTGCATCAAAGAGAATAAAATACCTAGGAGTAAACCTAACCAAGGAAGTGAAAGACCTATATTCTGAAAACTACAAGACACTCATGACAGAAATTAAAGTAGATACCAATAAATGGAAATACATCCCATGCTCATAGATAGGAAGAATTAATATTGTCAAAATGGTCATCCTGCCTAAAGCAATCTACAGATTCAATGCAATTCTTATCAAAATACCAACATCATTTTTCAACGAACTAGAGAAAATCATTCTAAAATTCATATGGAACCACAAAAGACCCCGAATAGCCAAAGCAATCCTGAGAAGGAAGAATACAGCTGGGGGATTATGCTCCCAAACTTCAAGCTTTACTACAAAGCCACAGTAATCAGACAATTTGGTACTGGCACAAGAGCAGACCCATAGACCAATGGAAAAGACTAGAGAGCCCTGATATAAACCCAACTATATATGGTCAATTAATATATGATAAGGAGCCATGGACATACAATGGGGAAATGACAGCCTCTTCAACAGCTGGTGTTGGCAAAACTGGACAGGTACATCCAAGAGAATGAAACTGGATTATTGTTTAACCCCATACACAAAAGTAAACTCGAAATGGATCAAGGACCTGAATGTAAGTCATGAAACCATAAAACTCTTAGAAGACAACATAGGCAAGAATCTCCTGAACATAAGCATGAATGACTTCTTCCTGAACGCATCTCCTCAAGCAAGAGAAACAAAAGCAAAAATGAACTCATGGGACTACATGAAACTAAAAAGTTTCTGTACAGCAAAGGACACCATCAACAGAACAAGAAGGCATCCTACAGTATGGGAGAATATATCTGTAAATGACATATCCGACAAGGAGTTAACATCCAAAATATATTAAGAACTTACATGCTTCTACACCCAAAAAGCAAATAACCCAATTAAAAAATGGGCAGAGGATATGAAGAGACAGTTCTCCAAAGATGAAATTCAGATGGCCAACAGACACATGAAAAGATGCTCCACATCACTAATCATCAGGGAAATGCAAATTTAAACCGCAATGAGATATCACCTCACACCAGTAAGGATGGCCACCATCCAAAAGACTAAGAACAACAAATGCTGGTGAGGATGCGGAGAAAGGGGAACCCTCCTGCACTGCTGGTGGGAATGTAAGCTAGTTCAACCATTGTGGAAAGCAGTATGGAGGTTCCTCAAAGAACTAAAAATACAAATACCATTTGACCCGGGAATCCCACTCCTTGGAATTTACCCAAAGAATACAATTTCTCAGATTCAAAAAGACATATGCACCCCTATGTTTATCGCAGCACTTTTTACAATAGCCAAGATATGGAAGCAACCTAAGTGTCCATCAGTAGATGAATGGATAAAGAAGAGGTGGTACATATACACAATGGAATACTTTTCAGCCATAAGAAGGAAACTAATCCTACCATTTGCAACAACATGGATGGAGCTGGAGGATATACTCAGTGAAATAAGCCATGTGGAGAAAGACAAGTGCCAAATGATTTCCCTCATTTGTGGAGAAAAACAACACAGCAAAATTGAAGGAACAAAATAGCAGCAGACTCAGAGACTCCAAGAAGGAACTAGTGGTTACCAAAGGGGAGGGGTGTGGGAGGGTGGGTGGGGAGGGTGGGAGAAGGGGATTGAGGGGTATTATGTTTAGTACACATGGTGTGTGAGGTCACAGGGAAAACAGTGTAGCACAGAGAAGGCAAACAGTGAATCTGTGTCATCTTACTACCCTGAAGGACAGTGACTGAATTGGGGTATGAGTGGGGACTTGATAATATGGGTAAATGTAGTAACCACATTGTTTTTTCATGTGAAACCTTCATAAGAGTGTATATTAATAATATCTTAATAAAAAAATGGCAAAGAAAAAGAAGGCATTGTGGGGTGCTCCATTCAAGTAAACATTCAAGTCATCCCAGTGGAAAAAAAAAGACATATTGGAGACAAGTTTTCGATTCTTAGCTTGTCTGTCTTTGTGTAATAGCCTCACCTCACTATATGTTGGGGAACACAAGCCTTTCCAGATTCGGGTAGTTAATGAGAGCAGAGGAGCAGCCATTCGGTAGCCTCATGGTTTTATCTCCAGAAACTCTGCTTCTCCCTGACTAAAGGGGCAGCCCCTACCTCTCCATCCTCTTTGTTTATTACTTTTATTCAGGCTGGGACCATTCCAGCCCACAGTTTATCCCGTCCTGATAGTTAACCTTTCAGCACCTCTCACTTTTCCCTCTTCCTATGTAAATGAATGCCCTTAATCTAGTTGCACAACCACGCATTCTCCTTCTCCTTCTCCTTGAGATTGCAGCCATGCTCAGCTCTGCACTCCTCTGAGAACCAGGACTTAGAGGCGGCTTGGCCATGTGTTTTTGCTCTCTTTGGGAAACCACTCTTTCTCTAAAGTTCACACCAACCACTCATTCCTGAGACCCCTTCTTTGCACCACCATCTGCAGACCTCTTGGAGATTCACTGAGGACTTCACCCCTGGCTGTGTCTCACTGTCTTCCTCTCTACCCACCTGTGATCAGTATACCAGATGATTTTAATGATGTGCGGGTATGACAGAGCCTATTTCAAAGTGGTCTCTTATAGCTCATGTATCCCTGCTAAAATTTGGTATTTTTTTTTTTGCTAAGATTCCAAATGCCCACAACTTTTGACTGGATAAAGTCTGACTCATAGGACTTAAGGAAACTTGGGTGGCCATCTTGTTTATAACAAATTCCCATCCTACTGAAAATGTTTTCCCAACTCTGGAGTGAGGAATTCCACATCGTCTCACCCCATGGATGTATTACTCCTGTGTTTAACTTGATTACTTTCAGTGGTGGTCTCTTGAATTTAGAGACCATGTCATCTCATTCTCTGTTCTTCATAGTGCTCAGTACAGAGTAAATATCTGTTGGTGATTTGGTGTGTTAATGTTTACACTTCGATGTAATGCAAAATGAGCATGTTGTCAACTTTTCCCTTCAATTTATTTTTTAAAAATTCTCAGTGCCCAGGTTACTGTCATTGACCTGGCCTTCATTCTCCATGCAGGAGTATAGAAAATAGAGTTGATTTTGTCTTACCCAATTTTGAGCTCAAAAGAATTTGATAACTGCTAAGAAAGAAAAGCAAAAGGAAACTGATGTATAATTTATTTGGTACCCGGGACCCACAGGAAACATCTGTTGTGATTTTATAAGCCCATACGAATTCAAAACAAGATAAGTGAAGAAAATGTGTCTATTTAAAAGACAGCCTAGCAGTCTTCTCTAAGCATATTAAGGAGAGAGATGTCTGCAGCTTTATTTGGCAATTGTATATAATCTCACAGGCAACACAGCTATTTTATTCATTTAATTAAAAATGGAAAATGTATTATAATGAGAAAAGTAAGCTGTGGAAAATGATGAGCCACAATCTCTGAGTTCCTAACCTCTTTTTTTCATTTTGTGTGGTTAAGTTCTCCTGGCAGTTAAGATATTTAAAACAATGGAACAAAAATAGTTATAGGATGGCTGGTTAATTTCCTCACGAAGTTATTTTTTAAATCCCTTGCCAATTACTCAATAAACAAAAAACTTAAACATCGATGTTAATTACCTTTATTAGCGCTGACAATAGTAGTTTCCACTAATGATCAGGTTTGTTCTGTGCCCCACTTCCTGAGCTGAGTTGTGAATTATTAATGGGTACGAGGGTTACTTTACCACAGATGGAAATATTCAGACTTTTTTTTTCAAAAGATATGTCAATAAAATCCTCAATGTGCTGACCAGCTTCCTATGGGCATCCATAAACATTGTGTTAAAAGAATCTGTCTACCTACTTATCATTGCGCCTATGATCAGTGTGTTTCAGCCAAAGACAGTATGGTTTTTCGTGTGAAGCTGCATCAGGACTCTTCCTGCTTGGTCCTAAATCACTGAGAAACACTGGGAAGTCAATTCACATCTCTGGATTTCTTTGGCCTATGTACAAATTAAAAGTGTTGAATTAGATGCCCCTACCGCAGCCCTGAAATATGATTATAATGTGAGGCCAGCTTTAAAAAAAAAAAAACTCCCATAGCCCAGCTTAGGTGGATATGAAGTCAACATAATAAGACCTAGCTGTGGTTTGAACTCCAGAGGCCATGAAACAGTACTTGGTTTTATGTCTCCCTGTGACTCCCTTCACAACTCCATGCAGTACTAGAGTGAAGGCCAGATAATTTACTAATTACTATCCTTTGGCCAGTTGTAAGAAGATTTATCAACTCTTGGGTCATTGTGGAAAATAATCACATGTCTGAGCAGCTGCCTGCGTCTGGGAATATAATAATAATCAACCCTTCTATTTGTACAGTGCTTTGAGCTCTTCCAAGTATTTCACACACATTTTCTCATTTTACCCAGAACGTAATGAGGGTGATGATGAAGATGGTCTCAAAGCACATTTTCAAGGAATACAAGTTGAGGTTTTCAATCTTGGCAAAATGAAGGGCTGCATTTTTCCTCTGGGATGAGATTGCATTTATGTTGTTCTTCCTGGATTTCATTAGCTTCTCACTCCCAACTTGAAAGAAGACTGTGAAAGGCAATGAAGACACTGAGAATGTGGCAGGAAATGCTGAATATAAAGTAGAAAAAAATGAAAGACTTCCTTTTGAATTTAAAGAAAATAATGGTCTTGGCACTCTGATCATTGGGTTTGATATTGAAACAGCCTGTGGATTGTCAAAACCAGGGAAATTGCATGCATCTGAAATTTTAGGCCAGAAGTGCTAGAAAAGATAGATTCACGGATGTGTGTGGAATTGCTGAGATTGTACAAATTTAGCAAGAGTAACTTAATTTTGTTGTTCCTACAACAAAATTAAGTTGTTTTCAATAACAACACCTCCAAAACACTATGACTACAGGGGTTTGGAACAGATGGGGAAAGCAGGTGCGCCTGAGTTCTCCTTGAGTTCCTGAATACCCTGGGGGAGCGAGGCGGAGGAGTCCTGGGAGTATATGGGTTTGTCCATCTCAGAGCTTTGGGGATCTGGCTTCCTGACAATGGTCAGATTAACTATTGCACGTAAACTCAGTTTCGTTGTACTTGTTATAAATATTATTATAAAAGAAAGTGAAACAATGTGTACGCATATGTGTGTTTTTTTTCTTCCTCTTAAAGAGGTGGTGATGTGGGTTTTGGATCTGCCTTTTTTAACCTGTTTCTATCAGGGTTGCTGGAACTTTGGAAAGCTTTCAGGATCTCTTTGGCAACAGCAGTATGTTAAAGTCCTTAAAAGCGACCCTAGGCTGAGACTGTCTGGGGTATTAAGAAGCACGAACACTATTTAAAAATAAGCTAAAAGAAATAACTGGAGGAAAGGAACCAGTTCTTATTAATGGTCTTGATGTGTGTGTGGCTCCGCCTCACAATGGAAACATCACAAACAACTCAAAAGCCTCCCTATTTGAGAACCAAACGGTCGAAAGTACACACACTGGTGTCTTCCTGTGGTTCTCGCATGAGGTCGACAAAGGCATCACCTGGACCCATGTTAGCAAAACAAATCTCAGCCCTGCTCCCGATCAGCAGTCTGAACAAGCTCTCCAGGGGTTCTGAGGCAGGCTCCACTTGGGCAGCTACTGGCGTTTGCTAATAGAGTGGGCCTCAAGTTGTCTGAATACTGGAATCACCCAGAGAACTTTAAAAAGAAATACTCAAGTCTAGTTCCCACCTCCAGGGATTTTAATTGAATTTAACTGGTCTCGGGTATGGCCTGATCACTGAGTGTTCCTAAATGTCTCCCGGTGCATCTAATATTCAGGCAAGCGTGGGGCCCACCCAGTCAGCTAACATCAACCTACTCTCTTATGAGGCGCAGTTTTTCAAAAAGGAAAGGCTGGAGGCAGGGTTAACAGCAAAGCAAAAGAGGAGTTTGGGGAAAGGCAGATACGGTGAGTTAGCCATACAGAATGCTTTCTGCTCTCTCCAGAACCTTTTCAAGCGACGATTATTTCTCCAGGTAAGAACATTCCTCTCTGTGTGTGGCATAGCCTGGCTTTTTTGGTTGTCACACTTCAAAATTTATGTCAGCGTTTCCTATGGGATTCTGATGGCAAAAACACATAAAGAAATTGCATCAAATTTTGAAAAAGTTACTTTGCAACTCAAGAATATTGGTCAAGCCATCTGTATTGCTCTTGTTCTTTGAAACCTTAAATGACAAAGTTAAGTTTTAAGCTTGTGTTTATTTCACTGAATCTTGGGGTTAGAAGGGGCATTAGAAGGCCACGGAAACTATAGGAGTACTCTCTCCTGTTTCTGTGGGTTGGTGGCCTCTACTGGAAATTTGCTGGGAAACGTTCTGTATTGCACTTGTATCATCCAATTGTTAGAAAGCTCTTTGATATTAACAAGTTCAAATTGAAATATTCTTATAAGTTCTACCCGTTCATCTCTCTTCTGCTTTGGAGAACTACTACAAATAAGCAGGTTGTTTAAAATCCTTTCCAGCTCAAGGAAGGGTGCATAAATATAACCCAAAAATCTGGTGGTGGTTTTGAGGGTTGTGATCATATGGATCATAACTACTCATACTATTTTCCCCATTAGTTTTGAGCCAACTGGAAATATACATGGACATCAGATATCTGATGGTCATTATTGTGGATAAAACTGGGGCTTCGACCTGAAAACATCATTCGACTTTGGCCACTTCCCTCTGAACTGGACTGACTTTGTTGCAGGGCAGAGCTGACATCTCTGTGAGTGCATCTACCACATCCTACTGGGGCAGGCAGAACTCCCCATCAGCTCTAAAAGAAAAGGCTGGCAAGGTTGGGGTTTACACATGCCTGAGGCTCTTTTCCCTTATCTCCTCTCCTGGGGAGGAGTTGGGTTGAAGAGGGAAACCCAGAGTTCATTTCACACAGGTCCCTCGTGGCAGGGAGAGAGAAAACTAGACGTGTGTGCTCCAAGTTCCTATCCCCCAACACATGGCAAGCCTTCTGAATGTTTGTGTACTTCAAATAGTTGGAGGCAGTTATTATTTGCCCTTGAAGTTGTCTTTCTCTTTGTAAAAAATTAAAGATGCCAATTTTATGCATGCATTTTATATGTAAGGGGATGTCCTGGTCCTTTATATGCTGGTTATCCTATGTGGATATGATTCCCTGTTATTCTTCCTCTTAAGGTATGATGTTCAGAAGGGCTTGTGTTTTTTTTATTTAAAAAGATTCTTATTTTTAGATGCCTTTGGTTGGTACTTTGTGATCTTGTTTAATAAATCCTTACCCCAATGGCATAAAGATAGTTTCATATATTTTCTTTGAAATACTTTAATGTGTTGCCTTTCACATTTAAGTCCTCACATTTTGTGGAATAGATTTTTCCATCAAGGAAGGAATCTGGTTTTATTTTCTCCCAAATGGATAGCCAGTTGTTTCGGCATATTCAAGAGTCCCAACCTTCCCTGCAATTTCTAATGACCCTTAGGTCATGCCCCAATTTCCCTTTAGACATGAGTCTGTTTCTAGGTTCTCTGTTTTGTTACTGGGGTCAGTTGGCCTTTTCTTATGTGAAAACTACAATATTTTAATTGCTAAACCTTATAAAACAGTTTTGATATCTGAGATGAGTTCCCACACCTTGTGTTCCTTCAGAGGTGTCTCAGCTCTTCTTTGTCTGTTGTTCTTCAGTATAAATCTTAGAATCCACTTGTTAAATATCTTTAAAAATTTGTTAGGATTTCTGTTAAATTTCATTTAAATTTTCATAGAGTTGATTTTTGTGTCAAGGAAGGAATCCAATTTTATTTTCTTCCACATGGATAGCCAGTTGTTTTGGCATATTTGTTCAAGAGTCCAACCTTTCCCCCAATTTCTCAGGACCCTTCGATCATGTCCCATGTTTCCCTTTAGTCATGAGTCTGTTTTGGTGAATTTGGTGAGAAGAGAGGGACTTACCAAACCATATTCTCATCAATGAATATGTCTCCATTTATTTAACTCTGTTAATGTCTTCTAATAGTTTTATTTTATAACTTTCTCAATAAAGATATAACAACTTTTGTTTGGTTTATTTCTGTGTGCCTCCTATTCTTTTGTTGCTATTTTAAATAATATCTTTTGAAAAACCTGTGTTTGCCATTGGTAACCATACTATAGTGCACTAGCAACAATCTTGCTGAACTCTTATTAAGGCCAGTTATTGGTAGATTATTTTAGTTTTTCTACAGAGGCAATCATACCATAGCATCTCTCAAGTTTATTTCTTCCTTTTGAGCTCTTGCAGCTTTTATTTATTTTTGCACCCAGGACAATATTGAATAGAAGTGATAATAGGAAGTATTCATTTCTCATTCCGGCTTTCAAAGAGGATTCTTTTAAGTTTCAGTGTGGTGTTTGCTGTAGGGTTTTTTTTTGTTCATGGCCCTTAGGAATCCAGCACTTGCTATCAGCTTCTTGCTGCTGGAATCTCCAGGTGGCCATTTCCATCCCAAATTGCTTTAACTTATTCGGGCAGGGGATACTTATAGGGTCTTTGGTGTCTTCAATTACTGAAAATACATGCTCAGGGTGGAACCAGGTTCGTCAGATTAGCCTTGAGGCCGGAAGATGGTAATACCTCCATTGTGCCCCATGGAAGAGGTAGGAAATCATAACTTGGCAGCAGCTTTCTCCGATGAACTACCTTCATCAAATCTTGTCCCATTTCCACATTCTAGCTTCTCTTTATATCCTTGACCTGGCTGGGAGTATGAAAGGTCAGGTGCTGGTTTTTAAATATTCCTGCATGAATTACGTACCTGGGAGTTTCAGTTGCACACTCACCTTGGTATCTGATATTTCTTTATTGGTGTCTCAGTCAAAAAGGAGTCAGGAAGAATCCAATTGCACCTCCAGTGACACTTGTATCTTTAGCTTCATGAAGGCTGAAGTTCAGCAATAGTTACCCCATTAGAGAAGAATATGGGGACTTTAGAAAGCTTTAACTTTCCTTACTCAATCCTGGCTGTCCTTTAATTGTCCACTGTTTGAATTATGTTATCAATATCACAAATTAGAAACTAGTTATCCTTTATATAAACTATATTTGTTTACACATACCCACAGGTTACCATGGTCTTGGCTCCACTTTCCTTCTTGCCTCTCAGACCTGCCTTCTAGGGTCTTCTTCCCTCATCATGAGGTACATCCTTTAAGATTTCCTTCTTGAAAGGTCTGTTGCTAGCTAGCGTACTGGGTGTGTGTGTCTGTGTGTATGTTTTTGTCCTGGGGAACTGTGTCCCATGAGCCAAATCAACTGCAGCTCAACACTGCCATTGGTGGGGATAAAGGAGAACAATTCATCCCCCACTTTCCAGCTCCCATTGGCCTAAATTTGACCCACAAGGTGCTAGTTCTCCCACATGACCAAGCTGTGTCCAGTGAAGTCATTGGGTGGTATTAGCAGGGAGCTTCAGTGGGGAGGTAAGAGGTACCATGCCTAGGTACAGAATGAGGCCCTGTCAACTTGCTCCTACCTTCAGAAGCATAGACTGTAATTGGTTGGAATCTATGCACAGGTGCGGATCACAGTGGCAATGTGTACAAGAGTCAGGTAGAAATAAGAGGGTATGAAGTGGTGCAAAATAAGTGGCCTATTTCACTGTGTGTTTTGTGGTAGATTTCTTCCTTCCTTTCTGCCTTGAGCTTCTTCTTTTACAGTGAGTAGTATTTGTACCAACTATATCTGAGGGTTCTTTGAAAACTGGGTTTAATGTGCTTTCCTCCAGAAAGCAATTGTGTCTACCTCTGTGAGATTTCTGGACCTCTTAAAGTAAATATTTGCCTGTGTTTTTCTAGTTCTTGGAAGTTGTGTGATTTCTAGATCCAATTTTGCTTGAATATTACCTTATGGTTACACATTCTCAGGAGAGACCCTACCACCCCCGCCACCAAAGAAAAGAGGAAGAAAGGCAAATGACTTTATTATAACGCTTTGTGAGCTGGAATTTCCCCTCTTTTTCACAGTGAGTATAGCTCCTGAGGGACCAGGGATTGTAAAGTGATCTCGATCTACCCAACTTTTCTCTTTGCTTGGGCCCAATCATTGTTCCTTTAAAACCACAAACTCTAGGCAGCTAAGGCTCTACAGATAACCTCAGGGCAGCTGCTGGCATTAGCATTTTATCTCCTTTCTGGATTCTTGCTTTTGTTTCTTTTTTGCCACTGAAGACTTCCTTCCTTTTATTGCCAGCTCATCCACTCATCTGCCAATTCCCTGTACCTAGCTACCTATGTAGCTACCCTCAGTTGGATATATTTTATATATACATATAATTATAGTCCAGCGTTTTGAGGTATTCTGTACTAGTATTGTCCACAATATCATCTGTTCTGTTAAACCAAGATCAAACTGCTATTGAATTCTGAGTTAACCATTAAACTCTTAGTTATTCCTACTTCCTTTGCATTACCTGAAATTTAACATGTATGTTCTTTGTGTCTTTCTATTGCTAAGGCCTTAGCGTTTCTAATGTTAAGATGTCTTGGAAGTCCTCATTGAAATTCCATTCCTTAAAGTTCTTTTATCATTAGGCCTGAAGTTCAATACTGCCCAATTCCCTACATTCTGACCTCTGAAGACAAGTATATAGGCCCTTGTCATTTTAAAAGAAACTGTTATGGGATATATCCTGGTTATCTTTTGATATATAATGAATCAACTCTAAAATCTGTGGCTTAAAAATTATTTTATATCTATTATCTTTCATGGTTTGGGGAGTTGACAGTTCAGCTGGGCAGTTCTAGGCTTTCTCTTGCAGTTGTCATAGGTAGGGTTGGGGTCAGCTCCAAGGTTTCTTCAGTCACATCTTTCAATGTTGAGGCTGGCTCTCTACTGGGACCTCAGTTGAGCCCTGATTAGAGCATGTGGTAGGACAAGTGGTCTCCCTTTGTAGCCTAGGCGTCGTCACAGCATGGTGGCTAGATTCCAAGAAAGCATCCCAAGGGAGAAGAGGGAGTTTGAAGCTGTATTACCTGTTATGTTCTAATCTCATGTGTTGTAAGTCTGCTGCATTTCATTTGTTAGGAGAGTGTTGGCAAGACTGGCCAAATTCACTGGGAGGGGAATTAGACTCCATCCTTTTGAAGAAGGATAAAAGAACTTGTGGACGTAGGTTATAACCACTGCAGATCTAAGTAGACAAACACAGGAGGGTTTCATGTTTTTCAAATCCTAACACATTTTTCATTGCCATGAATTCCTGATCCTTTTCGGTGGAAACACAAATGTACATTTCCCTTTTATTACTCACTGGGTTATACTCACTATATCTCCAGAAGCTACCTTTTACGTATATTCAAGCCCTGAAGATGCATCACACCTACAATAATCCTTATTGTGTCTTTCAAGGATGATTCAAACAATGTTTATCTGGTTTCTCAGCCTTGACTTTTAACCTTCCTCTTCCACACTGATACATTTCTAACTAGCGCATCTAATCATGTCTCTCTCATGACTGCAGAATCACTGGTGGCTCTTCATGTCCAGCTCCTCAACATGGCAGAAAAGACCCTCCACGACTGGCTCCTTACCCTGTTTCATTCTCATGTCTCACTTCTGTTTTTTCCTCTACACTCCAGCAAAACTATAAATACCATGCCTTTTCACCTCTCTATACCTTTGAATATGTTGATCCCCTTCCTGGACTGCCCATCTCTAACTTGTCTGGCAGTCTCAAGCATTCTTAAGGCAGATTCACAGACATATCAGTGTGTTCCTGCATCTATAGCACCCATGGGTTCAGCCTTACTTGCTAGACTTAAAGTTCTTTAAAAACCCTCTGAGGTTCAAATCTGCTCTAATTTTCACTACTTCTTCTTCGTAGGATGTAATAAATAAATGAACCTCTCCCTTCTGACATTAGAAGCAGCACTTGTCAGCTCTGGTTAAGAACTCAGCAATCTTTGAGACTCCCCACCTCTCAAATCTTCAGAGGACACTGGTCATTTTTCTTAAGAATAGTCTGACTTCACTTTCTTTTGGTGACAGTATCCAGTCATAATCCTATTGTTGACTCTAACTGTAAGAATACAGCTGTACAGAATTTTAAAAAATATCAACTAGAATGAAGACTTCCTTAAAGATGCAACTTAAATAATTCAGCAATATCAAAGAACTATGCAACATTATAAAATATAGCATTACAGATGTAATACCGCATATACAATTTTTAAAGCACAAAACTAGGGAAAAGAAATCAAAATGGCAACTGTTGATATACCATAATTTTAACTAACCTTTTGTTGGACATTATGATATTTTCAATTTTCCTTTTAAAGTAACACAGAAACAAACATCTTTATGTACAAAAACTTGTTTTCTCTTAACTCCATTTCTTTTTGTATTCCCAGAAATGGGTCTAGTAAGTTAAACGGTGGGTTCTTTCAAGCTTCTTGATGTTACCAAATTCCCACCATTCTTCCTGGAAACACACGAGAGTTCTGCTTTACTGCACCCTCACCAGCTTTGACATTACCAAAACCTCAGTCAAAATTTTTTTTCAATAAATCAAGATTTTTTTAATAACTCAATGAAGTTGAGTGTTTTACATATTTTTATAGGGTGGGAGATGACCTTGAAAAGACAAGAGATTTAGGTGGGCTTAGAAGAGACAACTGGACATAGTAGGTGAGAGGAATTGCATTTAAGAAGCTTTTGATAATGACTCTTTTGTATCCAGGTTAATTACTTTCCTCAAAGATAATGTTGCATTCTCCATGATTTTTTTCCAAAGGTGGAAGAATTGTTATATTCTGTCTCATTTAGATTTCATATATACTGTAAACAAGACTTTAAAACAGTTAAGTTTTCTTCATCCTCCCTCAGATTTCTATTTAAAATATTTCTGTTCCATTTTATCTCTTGCGTGCTGAATAAGATGGTTCATATTTATGGCATCTGATGGGTTCTACATAGCTTAATTATGAAAGAGGATGAAATTCAAATTTTCGTAAGTTGGTGCCAATTAAACTATGTAAATGAGTGTTTCCTGCAGTTTCTGTTGTTGACTTGATTGCTTTTAATTTTTTTCACTAACTAGCTCTGTCTACTTACAGTGAAGGTGCCACACAGGGTGTGTTGATAAAATAAATATTTGGCTCTCTTTGTTGCTACCTTTTGAGACGTCTGGGAAATACTCATGCTCTTGTCCCAGAAATTAAATGAACATGTCTGCTGAGCCACTTGTCGTATTATCCCTCTGTCCACAGACTTGCAAACTTTAATTTTTAAGGTCTCTGGGGAAATGGTTCATTTAGTATGAATCGTAGCCACCAATCTCAGCCAGCTGGTCTTGTTTTTTTTCCCCCTAAGGTGTATTCCTCCCTTATTTCAGTTTTAATAAGCTTGATTTGAATTAGAAAACAGGTTCTTTGGTCAGAAGTATTCGTGTCGGAAGATTGACTTAGACCTATACATAGCATCTGCTTCACTGTCTCCAAGAGAGATGGATATTTTTGTTCCTTCTATTGGTCATTGAACCAGTTTACTAACAAAGTACTGTGACATTGGAAGGTTCAGAATTTATAGATCCGGGAAATGATTTTATGAGCAGTATGTCCATCTGCTGTACAGAACGTTCACTTCCTTATAAAACATCTCTTTATATATATATATAACTAAGCATCCCAGGATTTTCATTTACTGTTATTTTTTGAATCACAATCTTGGCTAAATATGTCTGTCTGTCCTCCCCCCTGCTCAATACAAGACAAACTGTCCAGTTCCAAAGGCCGATAGAATCCACATAGCATTAGAAAAAATTTTGCCCAACCAAATTGCTGGTTACTGTACCGTGATAAATTAATTTAACTATCCTGGGCCTTGGTTTACTCATCAGTAAGGCAGAAGTTTTCAATATATGGATAATCTTTAGTCCTGAGTCCTGGGACCATGCAGTTCTCCTGTTACTTTGCCTGTGAGACAACTGGTGTTACACCTTCCACATTCCCAGGACATGCCCTTGAAATTCTTGACTTCAGGTCCAGGGTTTCAGGGTTCATTTCTAATAGTTCACTCTGACAGAAATTGGGTGCTTTAACCTATTTCATTTAAATGGGGTGATAGAGGAGAGATGGTGAGTGATGGGGAAGAACTTTCCAGTCACAGAAGTTATGAAGAAAGGCCTTAAATCAGGAAAGATGTTGGCTTATTTGAAGAACTAAGAAAATCACTGGGACTGGGGCATAGCAGATGAGGGGGATAGACAGATGGGCCTGGAGAGATGGCCGGGATCTATGTCTTGGAACTTTTCCATCATGTTGATCAGTGTGACTCTTTTTCAAAGTGGGATGGGAAGCCATTGAAAGGTTTCAAGTAGGTAAGTGTCATGGTCTGATATTTGCTTCATCTAAGCTCCATGGGGGTTTTATGTCCAATATTTAATCTCCATTCCACATCACACTGTTTGGCTCATAGTAGGCCTGCAAAAATATTTGAAGAATAAATAAATGAATAAAAGAAGGAAGCAATCAGTGTGTTTGCAATGTGGAGAATAGATCAGAAGCACCTGAGGGGAGCGATTAGGGCGCTGCTGTAGCATTCCAGCCATTGGTGGCTCAATCTACGCTGGATGCATTAGAGATGAAAAGTAGCAGATGTGTTTGAGAAGTATCCTGTATTTAGAAGCATTAGGACTTGGTCAGAGGATGGGAGGTGTTGAAGTTGACTCCAAGTTTTGTAGCTTAAGAAATCTGGGGGAGTGCAAAGAAACAGGAAGATTTTGGAAAGGACCAAGGGCTTGATCTGGAATGTGATACATCTGGGATGCCTAGGAGAAGATAGACAAGTTGAAATCTGAAGTTAGCGATTGGATATAGCAGACTGGTGGTTACAAAGGGGATTCTGGTTAGAGATGAATTTAGGCATTGTCTGTGTTGGGGAGGAAGAATTTTCCTCTTACCCTTCAAGGTTCTTCTAGCTGGTCTAAAGATCAAATGGACATGAGGTGGATTAACAGGGGAAAAAACCCCCAACATTTAATTATGTGCATGGGGTGGCCCAATAACAAAATTGAGACCCAACAAAATGACTAAGGCAGGTCGTTTTTACACATTGTAAACAAAGAGACAGTAAATCTGTGAGGAATTGACAGGACAAAGAAAACTGACGTTTGGCAGCTTCAATCAGTAAGGAATTCTAAATAGTATTTGGTTTGAGGTAGTAAATCAGTAAAAAATTAGTAAGATTTGTTTATGCTATTTTGCTCTAAATTCTCTGTCTCTGGTGATAAGGATATCTCTCTACCTCCTGGTACAGGGAGGTGTCTCTCACACGGGAGATTTATTTCCTATTTGTTTGGGGCAGGGCATAGGAGGGTCAGAGCATCCCTCCTGCACCAGCTGTTTTTCCAGTCACTTTAATTCAAAGTAATAGGTCATTGTGGCACATTTTGGGGTGGCCTGCCCTCGGCCCCTATATCTGCAAATAGATATTTTTAAATAAAGTGTAGGCAAATATTTAGAAAAGAGAAGCAGAGCCCAGGCCTTAGGAACTCAACATGTAGAGTTCTGGCAGAGAAGGAAGGGCCAGCAAAGGAACTAGAAGAGCAGTGTCCACTAAGTGCAGAGGAAAGCAAAGTATCACGGGAGCCAATATTCCAAGACGGAAGTCATTTGCCAAACTTTCCAGATCAAAGTAGCCCAAATGGGGACACTGGAAAGGAAACACACACTTGAAATGGACTTTCTAGAAGGCGGATAAGGGGTTAACAGTGTAGAATTCCCCAGAGATGACTGAACGATGATGATGATGATAATAATAACTATTAATAAACTGATGGTAAAACAAAGGTGAAAACCTAAGAAGTTGTCAAAATGGCCCTCCTGCCTAAAGCAATCTACAGATTCAATGCCATTCCTATCAAAATACCAACAGCATTCTTCAATGAACTAGAATAAATTGTTCTAAAATTCATATGGAACCACAAAAGACCCCAAATAGCCAAAGCAATCCTGAGAAGGAAGAATAAAGCTCGTGATGTCAGGGCTTTCTGCTTACTGTCGAAGCAAACTGGGTATTACACTGGACCATAAAAAAAATCACTATTTGACCATTTTTAACTACAAAAATAGCAATTTCACAGTATACATTTCAGGGGCACCCCTCTTCCATTCAGTGAGGAACATCTGTAATCACAGTTTAACCCCACCCCCCAACTTCTCTTTGTCCTTCTGTTTATCTAACTTGTCTGTCAAGTTTTATTTCCTTGGCTTTTACTCAGTAGCTTGGGAAACCAGGGAGGGTTTTAAGCAGAGACTGACAAATCTGATTGTGTTTTGTTTGAATGTCCCCCATGTCTGTTTTCACCCACAGCTCTTTGCCTAGCATGTGGACCATGGCAGAGATTTGATACTTTTTATATACCTGAGAGGTTCTTTCCTCAACCGTGCAGCAAAAACCCCAGTCTGAAAGTATTTCCCCTAATAGTTTTAAATATTGTGGGTGTTTAAGTCTCACCATACAAATTTTATGACATCTTCAGTTTACTGGTCATTGCTTTTGTTTCCAAACCAGGCCTTTTGCCATTTAAGTGTACAAATGCCCTGAGTTATAGAGTCAAGCCTGGTTCATTTTTTTTATATATATATATTTTATATATAATTTAATTTGGTATCATTAATCTACAATTACATGTGCAATATTATGGTTATTAAACTACCCCCTTCATCAGGTCCCCCCCACCAACCCCATTACAGTCACTGTCCATCAGCGTAGTGAGATGCTATAGAGTCACTACTTGTCTTCTCTGAGTTGTACAGCCCTCCCCGTGCCCCCCACCTTATGTCTGCTAATCGTAATGCCCCTTTTACCCTCTTATCCCTCCCTTCCCACCCATCTTCCCCAGTCCCTTTCCCTTTGGTAACTATTAGTCCGTTCTTGGGTTCTGTGAGTCTGCTGCTGTTTTGTTCCTTCAGTTTTTTTCTTTGTTCTTATACTCCACATATGAGTGAAATCATTTGATACTTGTCTTTTTCGGCCTGGCTTATTTCACTGAGAATAATACCCTCTAGCTCCATCCATGTTGTTGCAAATGGTAGGATTTGTTTTCTTCTTATGGCTGAATAATATTCCATTGTGTATATGTACCACCTCTCCTTTATCCATTCATCTACTGATGGACACTTAGGTTGCTTCCATTTCTTGGCTATTGTAAATAGTGCTGCGATAAACATAGGGGTGCATCTCTGTCTTTTTCAAACTGGGCTGCTGCAGTCTTAGGGTAAATTCCTAGGAGTGGGATTCCTGGGTTGAATGGTATTTCTATTTTGAGTTTTTTGAGGAACCTCCATACTGCTTTCCAAAATGGTTGAACTAATTTGCATTCCCACCAGCAGTGTAGGAGCGTTCCCTTTTCTCCACATCCTCGCCAACAGTTATTGTTGTTTGTGTTTTGGATGTTGGCCATCCTCACTGGTGTGAGGTGATATCTCATTGTGGTTTTAATCTGCATTTCTCTGATGATTGGCAATGTGGAGCATCTTTTCATGTGCCTGTTGGCCATCTGAATTTCTTCTTTAGAGAAGTGTCTATTCATGTCCTCTGCCCATTTCTTAATTGGATTATTTGCTTTTTGTTTATTAAGGTGTGTGAGTTCTTTGTATATTTTGGATGTCAACCCTTTATCAGATACATCATTTATGAATATATTTTCCCATATTGTAGGATATCTTTTTGTTCTACTAATGGTGTCCTTTGCTGTACAGAAGCTTTTCAACTTGATATAGTCCCACTTGTTCATTTTTGCTTTTGTTTCCCTTGCCCGGGGAGATATGTTCATGAAGAAGTCGCTCATGTTTATGTCCAAGAGATTTTTCCCTATGTTTTTTTCTAAGAGTTTTATGGTTTCATGACTTACATTCAGGTCTTTGATCCACCTTGAGTTTACCTTTGTGTATGGGGCTAGACAGTAGTCCAGTTCCATTCTCTTACATGTAGCTGTGCAGTTTTTCCAACACCAGCTGCTGAAGAGGCTGTCATCTCCCCATTGTATATCCAAGGCTCCTTTATCAAATATTAATTGACTGTATATGTTTGGGTTAATGTTTGGATTTTCTATTCTTTTCCACTGGTCTGTGTGTCTGTTTTGGTGCCAATACCAAATTGTCTTGATTACTGTGGCTTTGTAGTAGAGCTTGAAGTCAGGGAGCGTAATTCCTCCTGTTTTATTCCTCCTTCTCAGGATTGCTTTGGCTATTCGGGGTCTTTTCTAGTTCCATATGAAATTTAAAATTATTTGTTCCAGTTCATTGAAGAAAGCTGTTGCTAGTTTGATAGGGATTGCATTGAATCTGTAGATTGCTTTAGGTAGTATAGCCATTTTGACAATATTTATTCTTACTGGCCAAGAGAATGGGATGAATTTCCATTTGTTAGTGTCCTCTTTAATTTCTCTTAGGAGTGTCTTATAGTTTTCAGAGTACAGGTCTTTCACTTCCTTGGTTAGGTTTATTCCTAGGTATTTTATTCTTTTTGATGCAATTGTGAATGGAATTGTTTTTCTGATTTCTCTTTCTGTTAGTTCATCATTAGTGTATAGGAAAGCAACAGATTTCTGTGTGTTAATTTTGTATCCTGCAACTTTGCTGAATTCAGATATTAGTTCTAGTAGTTTTAGAGTGGAGTCTTTAGGGTTTTTTATGTACAGTATCATGTCATCTGCAAATAGTGACAATTTGACTTCTTCTTTACCAATCTGGATGCCTTGTATGTCTTTGTTTTGTCTGATTGCCGTGGCTAGGATCTCCAGTACTATGTTGAATAACAGTGGAGAGAGTGGGCATCCCTGTCTTGTTCCCAATCTTAGATGAAAAGCTTTCAGCTTTTCACTGTTAAGTATGATGTTACCTGTGGGTTTGTCATATATGGCCTTTATGATTTGGAGGTACTTGCCGTCTATACCTATTTTGTTGAGAGTTTTAATCAAAAATGGATGCTGAATTTTGACAAATGCTTTTTCAGCATCTATGGAGATGATCATGTGGTTTTTGTTCTTCTTTTTGTTGATGTAGTGGATGATGTTGATGGATTTTCGAATGTTGTATCATCCTTGCATCCCTGGGATGAATCCCACTTGATCATGGTGTATGGTCCTCTTGATGTATTTTTGAATTCGGTTTGCTAATATTTTGTTGAGTATTTTTGCATCTATGTTCATCAGGGATATTGGTCTGTAATTTTCTTTTTTGGTGAGGTCTTTGCCAGGTTTTGGTATTAGAGTGATGCTGGCTTCACAGAATGAGTTTGGAAGTATTCCCTCCTCTTCTATTTTTTGGAAAACTTTAAGGAGAATGGGTGTTATTTCTTCTCTATATGTCTGGTCAAATTCAGAGGTGAATCCATCTGGTTTGGGGGTTTTGTTCTTTGGTAGTTTTTTGATTACTGCTTCAATTTCGTTGCTGGTGATTGGTCTGTTTAGTTTTTCTGTTTCTTGCTTGGTCAGTCTTGGAAGGTTGTATTTTTCTAAGAAGTTGTCCATTTCTTCTAGGTTTTCCAGCTTGTTAGCATATAGATGCTCATAATATTCTCTTATAATTCTTTGTATTTCTGTGGGGTCCATCGTTATTTTTCCTTTTTCATTTCTGATTCTGTTTATGTGTGTAGATTCTCTTTTTCTCTTAATGAGTCTGGCTAAGGGTTTATCTATTTTGTTTATTTTTTCAAAGAACCAGCTCTTAGCTTCATTGATTTTTTCTATTGTTTTATTCTTCTCAATTTTACTTATTTCTTCTCTGATCTTTATTATGTCCCTCCTTCTGGTGACTTTGGGCCTCATTTGTTCTTCTTCTTCCAATTTCAGTAATTGTGTCTTTAGACTATTCATTTGGGAATGTTCTTCCTTCTTTAAATAGGCCTGGATTGCAGTATACTTTCCTCTTAGAACTGCTTTTGCTGCGTCCCCCAGAAGTTGTGGCATTGTGTTGTTGTCATTAGTCTCCATATATTCTTTGATTTCTGTTTTGATTTGGTCGTTAACCCATTGATTAATTAGGAGAATGTTGTTAAGTCTCCATGTATTTGTGAGCATTTTGATTTCTTTCTAAAATTTTTTTCTAGTTTTATACCTTTGTGATCTGAGAAGTTGGTTGGTAGGATTTCAGTATAATTTATTGAGGTTGTTTTTGTGGCCTAGTATGTGGTCTGTTCTGGAAAATGTTCCATGTGCACTTGAGAAGAATGTGTATCCTGCTGCTTTTGGGTGCAGAGTTCTGTGGATGTCTGTTAGGTCCATCTGTTCTAGTGTGTTGTTCAGTGCCTCTATGTTTTTACTTATTCTCTGTCTGGTTGATCTTTCCTTTGGAGTGAGTGGTGTGTTGAAGACTTCTAAAATGAATGCATTGCTGTCTATTTCCTCCTTCAATTCTGTTAGTATTTGTTTCACATATAGTGGCACTCCTGTGTTGAGTGCATATATATTTATAATGGTTATATCTTCTTGTTGGACTGACCCCTTTATCATTATGTAATGTCCTTCTTTATCTCTTGCTACTTTCTTCGTTTTGAAGTCTATTTTATCTGATACAAGTACTGCAACACCTGCTTTCTTCTCTTTGTTGTTTGCATGAAATATCTTTTTCCATCCCTTCATTTTTAGTCTGTGTATATCTTTGGGTTTGAGGTGAGTTTCTTGTAAGCAGCATATAGATGGGTCTTGCTTTTTTATCCATTCTGTTACTCTGTGTCTTTTGATTGGTGCATTCAGTCCATTTACATTTAGGGTGATTATTGATAAATATGTACTTATTGCCATTGCTGGCTTTAGATTCGTCGTTACCAAACGTTCAAGGGTTGCTTCTTTACTACCTAACAATCTAACTTAACTTTCTTGTTAACTTATTGTGAACACCATCTGATGTTTCTTTATCTCTCCCTTCTTACTCTTCCTCCTCCATTCTTTATATATTAGGTGTTTTATTCTTTTCTTTTAGTTAGTATTTGGATGGTCTGCTTTCTTTGCTATGATTTTGTTTTCCCTGGTGACATATTTTTAGCCTTAGGACTGCTTCCCTCTAGAGCGGTCCATTTAAGATATCCTGTAGTGGTGGTTTATGAGAGGCAACGTCTCTCAACTTTCGTTTGTCTGGAAATTGTTTAATCCCTCCATCATATTTAAATGATAATCGTGCTGGATACAATATTCTTGGTTCAAGGCCCTTCTGTTTCATAATGTTAAATATATCATGCCATTCTTTTCTGGCCTGTAAGGTTTCTGTTGAGAAGTCTGATGATAGTGTGATGGGTTTTCCTTTGTTGGTGATCTTTTTTCTCTCTCTAGCTAAGGCTGGTTCATTTTGATGTCAACACAGACTCTGGCCCAGGATTTGGAAACCTGGCTTCAGAAGGTCTGGAGTCACTAAAAACCATGCCTATGCATAGCCTTCCTGCTCAGAAGCTGGACTGCCCTTCTGTCTAGGGTTTCTGTCATACCTGCTGGCGTCCGTGAGGCGCATGTCCAGCCTGGTCATCTAGCCATCAATGTCTCCTTCCATTTATGCCAATATGCAGGGTGGGCTGAGGCTGGGAAGAGGCCTAAATGGAGTAGGGAGAGACGGGATGTTGGTGTGTTACCAAGCGATATAGCAATCTGTTATGGGGAAGTGTGGTTTCGCTAGCCTAGCTTTTAAGATGATTGATGAAGAAGAAGCAAAAAATAAAGTGGTGATAAAACAAAGCTGAAAACCTAAGAAGTTGCTTCCAAGTGTGTGTTTGCTTTTCAGTGTCCCCCTTTGGGCTACTTTGATCTGGGAAGTTTGGAAAATGACTTCCCTCTTGGAATATTGTTTAAAAAAAAAGACTAGGGAAAAATCCAAAGTAATGTCAAACCGATCATTTTTTCCCTAAGTTTCCACAAATTATTTTTCCAAACGACCCAGAATGATAGGACAAAAAGTGCTTTAAACAACAGTTACCTAATGACATTCTCCTTGTCTGCCTTCCCAATAACATCAGAACAATAGGCTTTGAATCTGCACCTAATATGGAATTGAAAAATTGTAGACTTAGGGTTTCTGATGAACACAACCCAGCTGGAGTATTCACTGAACAATGACAGGGTGGTTTGGAGAAGCCTGTCTGGCCTGCTGTGGTTCTGCCACAAGGGAACGATGAGTTTTAAAGGACACAGCCTAATTTCTCTCTGCAGCTGGGTGTCATTGACTAATGAAAATATATTGGCACGCTGGTCACGGGTTATTGTTCTATGTAACTGCACCTCTTAGCTGGGGATTTGTAAGCAGGCCATGATTGAAAGCAATATGACTGTGCTCAGTTATTAAAATATTCCAAATACAGCCTGCCCTATTTATTGGAAACAAAGTTTGACAAGATTATGTTGATACGAGGAGTGGGTAATGAAACATCACCATGCACAGGCACTGCCAATGTCAACTGGGCAGAATTCCAGTCCTTAAATATTTATATAGGAAAATGAAACGCAACTACTACTACTTCCAGGAAGTGATACAGTGTGAAAGGAGAAATAGACAGGAGAAATAAATAGTATCTTGGGCTACTTTTAACAGGCCAATTTATCATTTTTATAAAATGGCTGCATGTCTCATTCACAGGAAGTCTTCAAAGAATGGGAAAGAGCATAATCACCTCTAAACCTTGAAAAATTAAGCATGTTTAAACAAAAGTGTTCCAAATCCCTGATGACCAAACTTAGGTTTAAGAAAGACTTCATTTTTCTGAAGGTAATGCCATGTAGACTGATTTAAGCTATTGGTTGAACAATCACAAAATCTGGGTTTTAATCCAAGGTTTGCCTCTAGTTGGAGTTGTGGGGAGGTTGCTTGCTCATTGCAGGCCTAATTTCCTCACTTTCTGTCATGTCTAATCTCTGTATTTTGGGATCTGACAATACCTGTATCTTTTCTCTAAGTAATTTAGGAATGCATTTCTTTTAGTCAGCAAATTTGCCCATTTCTGAAACCTGACTTCTGATCAAGTGTGCATCCATTGATACTCGAGGAATTGGCAAGGAGGACTATGAACAGCTGGAATGGCCTTCAGCTTCTGCCCTTCATCTTTTCTCCAGCTGCCCATTAGTAACCCCTCTCTGAGGTGGGTAGCCCGAGTGATTTCTGCAGGCTTTAGGTCTCCCTCCCTTCTGTTGAGGTGCAGACTGATGGAGTGAAGGCAATTGTACTTTCCTTAGAATGCTACTTTGAAGGCAAAATGAAAACCACTCAACTAAAGTTTAGAAGCCTTCAGAAAGCTGTTAAAAGCATCACATTCAATACAAAATGCTCTGAACTATATAGTCATAAGATATACTTTTTTATAAATCAGCACATATGATTAACTGGTCATTGGCAAATTGCTCGTTTGTTGTATTAATTTTCAATGACTGCCACTAAAGCAAAATTGGAACTTTTCCTTCTCCCTCTTTTTTTCCTATCCTCCAACAGGCTTTTTTTTTTTTTTAAACCATCATCAGTCAACATTTAGTTTGTTGATGATGACTTCTGGTGTTGAACTGAATAAAATAATAGGCAGGAATGTGTGAAAGATGGAAAAAGGACATTGTTTAATTGCAGCAGTCTCCAAACTCTATTCCAAACATAGTTTTCCAAAGCCTTTTCAAGAGTTTGGCCTGAGAGCAAAGTTTGATTCAGGAGTGTTCTGAGGTTGCAAAGGGAGTTATTAAAAGCTGTTACCACTTTCAATTACTTTTCTGAGTGAGTCAGGATTTTATCAGTAACTTGTAATAAAATAGTGAAAAATCAAACGTGCAGACTGAGTTGTTGGCATTTGTAACCCCCAATTTCAAAAATTTTCAAAAATCTCATTTTTCTCTTTGATTGATGTTGGAAGTAAATGCTGCACATGATACTCCTAATTTTCTGCTAATAAAATGCAGCCTTTACCAGTTATATGTATTGAGGTTACATAAGATGTGATTCAGAAGAAAAATGGTTCCATTGCTTTAAAAAATGCTTGAAAACCATTGATAAGATAGAGAAGAAGAGGACTCTGGCTTGGGAAAATTTAAGGCTTGGTTTAACATTCATACTCCACCAGTGATGAGCTTGGTGACCTTGAGGAAATCACTTAAAAATTTTGGGTTTCCATTTAAATCTATGAAATGGGTGAAAATGGAATCAGTATCTTTTCTTAAAATGAAGAAAACAAGCAAAAATAACCTATATGAGAATTAAGAATCCCAGGAGATATTTGAATGTTTAAAAGGTTGGTGTGCACCACATCAACAAAAAGAAGGACAAAAACCACATGATCAGCTCCAGAGATGCTGAAAAAGCATTCGACAAAATTCAACATCCATTCATGATAAAAACTCTCAACCAAATAGGTATAGAGGGCAAGTACCTCAACATAATAAAGGCCATATATGACAAACCCACAGCCAACATTATACTTAACAGCAAGAAGCTGAACGCTTTTCCTCTAAGATCAGGAACAAGACAAGGATGCCCACTCTCCCCACTTCTATTCAACATAGTATTGGAGGTCCTAGCTACAGCAATCAGACAACACAAAGAATAAAAGGCATCCAGATTGGCAAAGAAGAAGTTAAACTGTCCCTGTTTTCAGATGACATGATATTGTACATAAAAAACCCTAAAGAATCCACTCCAAAACTATTAGATCTAATATCTGAATTCAGCAAAGTTGCGAGATACAAAATTAATACACAGAAATCTGTTGCATTCCTATATACTTACTATGTACTAGCAGAAAGACATATAAGGAAAACAGCTCCATTTGCAATTGCATCAAAAAGAATAAAATACCTAGGAATAAACCTAACCAAGGAAGTGAAAGACCTATAGTCTGAAAACTACAAGACACTCATGAGAGAAATTAAAGAAGATACGAATAAATGGAAACACATCCTGCGTTCATGGATAGGAAGAAATAATATTGTCAAAATGGCCATCCTGCCTAAAGCAATCTACAGATTCGATGCAATTTCTATCAAAATACCAACAACATTCCTCAATGAACTAGAGCAAAGAGTCCTAAAATTCATATGGAACCACAAAAGAGCCCAAATAGAAGCAATCCTGAGAAGGAAGAATAAAGCAGGGAGGATTGCAGTCCCCAACTTCAAGCTCTACTACAAAGCCACAGTAATCAAGACAGTTTGGTACTGGCACAAGAACAGACCCATAGACCAGTGAAACAGACTAGAGAGTCCAGATATAAACCCAAGCATATATGGTCAATTAATATACAATAAAGGAGCCATGGATATACAGTGGGGAAATGAAAGCCTCTTCAACAACTGGTGTTGGCAAAACTGGACAGCTATATGCAAGAGAATGAAACTGGATTATTGTGTAACCCCATACACAAAAGTAAACTTGAAATGGATCAAAGACCTGAATGTAAGTCATGAAACCATAAAACTCTTAGAAGAAAACAAAGCCAAAAATCTCTTGAATATAAATATGAGCAACCTTTTCCTGAACACGTCTCCTCAGTTAAGGGAAACAAAATTAAAAATGAACAAATGGGACTACATCATGCTAAATAGCTTCTGTACAGCAAAGGACACCATCAGTAGAACAAAAAGACATCCTACAGTATGGGAAAATATATTCATAAATGATGCATCTGATAAGGGGTTAACATCCAAAATATATAACGAACTCCCATGCCGCAACATTCAAAAAGCAAATGACCCTATTAGAAAATGTGTGGAGGATCTGAACAGACAATTCTCCAAAGAAGAAATTCAGATGGCCAACAGGCACATGAAAAGATGCTCCACATCACTAATTATCAGGGAAATGCAAATTAAAACCACAGTGCTATATCCCCTCACACCAGTTAGGATGGCCAACATAGAAAAGTCTAGGAACAACAAATGCTGATGAGGATGCAGAGAAAGGGGACCCCTCCTACACTGCTGGTGGGAATGTAAACTAGTTCAACCATTGTGGAAAGCAGTATGGAGGTTCCTCAAAAAACTCAAAATAGAAATACCATTTGACCCGGGAATTCCACTCCTAGGAATTTACTCAAAGAAAACAAGTTCTCAGATTCAAAAAGACATATGCACCCATATGTTTATTGCAGCACTATTTACAATAGCCAAGATATGGAAGCAACCTAAGTGTCCATCAGTAGATGAATGGATAAAGAAGATGTGGTACATATACACAATGGAATATTATTCAGCCATAAGAAAGAAACAAATCCTATCATTTACAACAACATGGATGGAGCTAGAGGGTATTATGCTCAGTGAAATAAGTCAGGTAGAGAAAGACAAATACCAAATGATTTCCCTCATTTTTGGAGTGTAACAATGAAGCAAAACTAAAGGAACAAAGTAGTAGCAGACTCACAGACTCTAAGAAGGGACTAGCGGTTACCAAATGGGGTGGGTAGTGGAGGCCAGGTGGGGAGGGAGGGAGAAGGGGATCATGGGGTGTCATGATTGGTGCACATGATGTGTGTGGGGTCATGGGGAAGACAGTGTAGCTCAGAGAAGACAAATAGGGACTCTGACATCTTACTAAATTGATGGACAGTGACTGCAATGGGGTATTGGGGGGGACTCAATAATAAGGGTGAATGTAATAACCACATTGTTCTTGTGAAACCTTCGTAAGAGTGTATATCAATGATACCTTAATAAAAATAAATAAATAAAAGATTGGTGTAAGTAAATGTCTGGTGCGTCACAAATGTGGAAGAATAGTCTTCGCCTGTTTCAGAGTCATCTCATGGTGCTACATCACCTACTCTTTTTTTTTCTTAGGTAATGGCCCTGCTTACCATATCACTCAGAAAAATACAGGGATCCATGTGGAAAATTACCCAAGGTTACTATTGTAAAGTACATTCTTTTCCTATCCATGAGCACCTTGAAGTTGACGTTTACTAGATGCTGAACATACATGGTGAGATTTTCAGATATCCCAGATTTGTAAATACCTCTCATCTATAGCATGTACCTTCCCCAGTAAAAGTCAGTCTCCTCATGTGAGTTACTGCTTGAGCAATCAAGGCAGAAAATAATAGCCTCATAAACATTCAGATACCTCCTCGGCCTGCGTTTCTTGTTCGCTAAGTAGCCTTATTCAAAATTCCTGCCTTATACAATTAGAAGTTACTATGTATCTTGGACCTGAAGAAGCATTCTAGAAGGGTTGTAACCTTGGACATTAGATCTTAGGCTGCTGAGGGCCTTCTGGGTAGGCAGTTGAACTTAGTGTTGAAAGCTCAGACTCTAGATTTTGAAAGACTCCAATCTGAAGGCTGGCTTTGCCACTTGCTGCCCAGGCATCCTTGGGCAAGCTAGTGAACCTCAGGTTCATCTACTCTAAGATGGAGATAATGAAGTTCTAGGTCCAAAATAAGATTCTAGCTAAATAGCTAAAATCAGTGGGCTATTATTGAATAACAATATTTTTCAGACCAATTAGCCTAACTTTACAAATTCATCAAGTTACCAAAAACTTACTTCCTCATATTAAATCTAAAGTTCACTGCATTTAATATTGAATGGGATGGTCCTAACAGCTTGGGAAGGTTTATGTGAAGTTTTACTTGACTGATTTTCATTTTGTCTTCATAACAGCATTTTAAGAAATATTCAATTTGTTGCAAACCAAGACTGATATGGTGGTTTGATATTTTCACAAATACATTTAATAATCAGAAAAGTGGTTTTTTCATTATACAATATTTGAGAAGTTCAAATGGGATTTTTTTTTCAATTTATATAAAATGCCTCTGGATCCTCTGATATGCCACTTTCTCTTTTACTCCTCTTTTAACATTTGTAGGTTTTTTCATCAAATTTTCAAGTAGCATATATCAATTTCTGTTTGGCCGTTTTGAGAGCCAGATATTTGATAAACTGATTTTTCAGCACATTGGGCTGCTTCTATTAAGCTGAACAGATATTTCTTGAGGGCCTGTGATGTGCTGGCTCTGGTTATACCTGAGGACAAGACAGACAGGTTCCTGCTCTCTAATTTTCCATTCCAGTGGAGGACACCCACAATAAACAAAAGGTGATGACTGCTACGAAGAGAATAGGACAGGTTGTCAGAACAGACAGTGCTACAGTGGTGGGGCGGGGGGTTGCCATCTTAGAAAAGGTGGTTAGAGAAAGTTGCTAGAAGGCAAGGATGCTGAGCTCAGGAGAATGCCTTTGTTGGGATGATGGGTAGTTCTGAGCCATGGGGCAAGAACGGGTTGGTGGGGTGATAGGAGAACAAAAAACAGTGGCCAGAGATGATACACACATGCTTTGGCTATTTGTGGTTGAGGCCTGTGCAGCTTAAATGCATCTCCTTTCATTGTGGAATGCTTGGGTTACCATATTACCATTCATTTAAAGAGGGGATGTTTGTGGATGTGTTATTTTTCCCCTCTTCTGTATAAATGCTAAATAGTGCCTATATTCAGGAACACAGTGTTTTATGGGAACAAAAGATATGTGTATATACAAAACAATCAATCAAGCTGGACAATTTTGGCAAAAGGCTTCCAGAATACACTTTCATTGATACAGTTTTAAACTGCTGTAGCAGCATTTTAGTGCCTGATTAAAGGGTTCATTTACTTCAAAGACTGCTTCAAACCATAACCTTGTTGGGGAAAAAAAAAAGCTTCAGAAAAGCTCATCATCATAATTTTGTTTACAAAACTTTCTTGTGTTAATCTTCATTCTAACAAAAACATCAATGGATACTGATTATATAGGGATTTATATAGGAAAAAGCCTTTACTTCAGTGCAAAATCCATATATATTACCTAGAGTATGAAATGAAAGATAGGAAAAACACGTCATAGTCACTCTGAAAATATAGGTGGGGGATGACATAGAATCATGTCTACTACTTAGTGTAAAACCTGGCTTCCAAATAAATCACACAAGAAGGCTGAGGAGTCAGCTGGGAATCTGTCAGATACAGCGTTAAGTCAGTGCGTCCCAGAGAAGGTCGGTGAAGTGCTGGTGCCATTTGACAGTCTTTGGGGGATTTTAATGGCACCACCTGTAAGCTTTATTTCTGTGGCTTGAAAACCTGCCTGAGTGTCTGTGTCACCTGAGAAGCTTGTTAAAAACAAATTTCTGGGCTTTCTCTCAGATCAGTGGGTTACAATCTCCAGAGTAGACACAATAAATACATAAACAAATACTTCCCAGGTGATACTGCCTTATATTTAGAAACCACCTTTGCATGTTAAGAGACAAAACCAAATCTTTGCAAGAGAATGCCAGAAGAATATCTTGCCAATTATGTTTTCATAGAAGGATGGCAGGGGTCACTGGGGGTGGGAGTGTTAAGAGGGAGGCCAAACAGCAAGCCCCTGGCTTCTACTTCAGGGGAACAACTCCATTTTCATACATCTCAAACTCTTCTTAAGAACATTGAAATAGCCTGGTCTTGTACTTAGTAGCATTAAGGTAACATGCACTCTGACAAACTGTGAGGACGACAGATGGTAGCAGAAAAGCTGTGGGATATTGTAAAGTGCGGCCTGACAGAGAGAGCTCAGGCTGGATTTGTTTAACTCCACGCAAACATAAGGGGTGTGGGCTCTCATTTCCCCATCACCATTTTCTCTCTAGTCGTCCAAAGCCCTGCTCTCTGCTGGGAGGGTTCGATAATTAAACTAAGCTCTTGACAGGGCAACTGTCCACATGGATTGGTTGAAAAAATATTCTTGGGATACAGGTCTGTAATTCTATCTAGACCATTGATGAGTGATGCCCAGGCTGCTGTTCATGGGAGGTCATTGCTGCTTGGTGACAGGCAGGGTAGTTATTATAGTTTCTTGGTGCAGGGGTGAAGTAGGGCATTTCCTAGTTGTGGGGGCTGGCTTACCCTACTCACGGCTCCCTGATTCTGGCACTGCTGTCACTGGAGCAGAGGCCATGTTATTTCTCGAGTGCTGGCTCAGCTCCTTTTTTTGTGGTTACTGGAAGTCTAGTCCTCTCATCGCTTTTCAACCATCTGTATTCCTGGTAATGGTTGTGTTTTTCTTCCTCTCCTTGCTCAGATAGCTCTTGTCTTGTCCTTGGAATGAATAAACTGGCCTTTCTTCCATCCCCTTTTGATTAAGGCATGAGCTTTATGTCTTGTTTCTTCAAGCCTCTTGAGTTCCCAAATTCCTAGCTCTTGCTTATCAAACATCTTGATTTCAACATAACGTCTCTCTCTTGAGTAACAAAGCTACAAATCCGACTTGAGTTCTCTGCATTTGGCCGTATCAGATCTCCACGAAGCCTTAGTGACCATGGTATATCTTTACTGGATAGGAGGTCAAGAGTGGTAATTAGGCTTAAAAAAGAATTTCTTTGAAGAACATTGGTTTATCCATCAAAATATTACCTTATTCTTGTGATACAGACCTAAGATTGAAGACAGAAAAAATGTTTTGAGAATGTGGTGAATAGCATTTTTAAGAAGCCAGTATAATAATAATGTTAATAAAACTATAGCAACAAATAAGAGTGCCTGATGTGGAAGAATTTGAAATGAAGAGGCGTTTTATGAACAAAAGTTTGGATGGATATAGGATAGGCCAGAGTCACTACACCAGGTTTTGGTGTCAAACAAATGGAGAAAGCCATGTATGAGAAAAACAGTTCCAGCTTTATCCAAGAATTGGAAAGAACTATTACTCATGTGTCAAGCATATGTGCATTTGCAATTATATATGTACTATGTATATGCTGCAATTATATATGTAATATGTATATGCTATAGATAAATAACAAGATGGCTATTCTCAGTCACTGACTTGTGGCTACAGTGGCAGGGAAGACAAATCTATTTTATTGTCTCTTCATGTATAAATTTCCTTCTATAGGAAAATTGTTACTTAATTAAAGCTTTATGCCATGGTCAGAGGTATTAGCCTAAAAAATGTTCTGAGTACTTGCCAAGGAGTATGAGTTTGATGCCATGAAATGCTTCTTAATAGCTTGCCCAAGAGAAACAAAATCTGTGGAAGGATTATTTGAAAGACATGGAATCCATTTTTCTCAGTAATTCTCAATGAGGCTCTGATTGTCATTTGGGACATCAGAATTCTTTATTGTGTGTGACTTCCCTATGCACTGTAGTATGTTAGAATATTCAGACCTTGCTCACCAAATGCCATTGGTGACCACCTCCCATCATTATGACAACTAACAATTGCCCTCCCATAGTTCCAAAGACATACCACCCCTGGTGAGGTACCACTGCTAGAAAATCTAAAATGTACAAATTGATAACACAGAGAACTGACCTAAACTGATTATATAGGCAACCCAGTAGGATCCTAGCTAGTATTAACTTTTTAAAAATCATAGCTCTACAAAACTTTCATGGGCTTCCCATAGGATATTTTTATTAATACTATTAAACTCTGACCTTTCTGTGATGAAATTGGGAGATATTTTGCTCTCTAGTCTCAGCGGTAGTGCTTTTCCTGAGCAACTGGTTTAATTTTTCCACATAGATTCTGTGAAACTTGAAACTGTGTCCACTAAATGTAAAAATGGAAACCGTAAAACTCCTAGAAGAAAACATAGGCAAGAAACTCTTGAACACCAGCATTAGTATTTTTTTTCTGGGTCTGTCTCCCCAGGGGAGGGAAACAAAAGCAAAAATAAACAAGTGAGACTACACCAAACTAAAAAGCTTCTGCACTGCAAAGGAGATGATCAACAAAACAAAAAGGCGACTTACTATATGGGAGAAGATGTTTGCAAATGACTTATCTGATGAGGGGCTAATATACGAAATATGTAAAGAACTCATGCAACCCAACACCAAAAAGACAAATAATCTAATTAAAAAATAGGCAGAGGACCTGAATAGACATTTTCCCAAAGACATACAGATGAACAACAGACACATGAAAGCATGCTACTATCACTAATCACCAGGGAAATGCAAATCAATACCACATGAGATATTACTTCACACCAGTCAGAATGGCTATCAACAAGACAAGAAGTAACAAGCTTTGGCAAGGATGTGGAGAAAAGGGAACCCTTGTACACTGCTGGTGAGATTGCAAATCGGTGCAGGCACTATGGAAAGCAGTACGGAGGTTTCACAAAAAAATAAAAATGGAAATACCTTAGAACCCAGCAATTCCATTTCTGGGTATTTACCTGAAGAAAACAAAATCACTAGTCTGAAAAAATATATGCATCCCTATATTTATCACAGTGTTATGTACAATAGCCAAAATATGGAAGCAACCTAAATTTCCACCAACAGAGGAATGGATAGAAAAATGTGGTACCTATATACAATGGAATATTTTTTAGCCATAAAAAAGATGAAAGCTTGCCATTTGCAACAGCATGGATGGATCTAGAGGGTATTATGCTAAGTAAAATAAGCCAGACACAGGAAGACAAATACCATATGATTTCATTTATATGTGGTTTCTAAAAAACAAAACAAATGACCAAACCGAACTGAAATAGACTCATAAAAACAGAGAAGAGACTCGTGGTTGCCATAGGGGAGGGAGAGGGAGGATGGGTGAGATAGATGAAGAGAAAAAATTAATGAGAATGTTTGAGACCTTGATCTGAGCAGTGGTTACATATAAAAAAAAAGCATTTTCCTTTTGGCACTTGGCAAGCTTAGAGCCAAACGTATTGGTTTACCATATATGCCATTGTGTTCCACCCCCATTTCTGGCTTCCTAATAGTTTCCTAAGATTATGTGCCCTTTGGCTTATATCTTTCTTATTTTTAATAGGTTTTATTTTGGTACATTGCAGGAATCTTTGTAAATGGCTTGAAGTCATCTTTGGACCAAGGTAAGATATAAAATGTATACATATTTTCACATACATACATATAGTTTATGGTGTGTGAAACTTGTGGGATGTAAATTTAAGCATATTTGTGAGAGCCAAATAATTGTACTTTCAATCACTAATACCAGTTGGAAATCAAAGTAATACTTTATAGTTAAACAGCTAAAATAGGGAATTTCATTATCACAAAAGCACAATTGTTTAACTTGCTAATGAACACTTATTGGCCCGTAATCCTCATACATGAAAGAGTATAACTCCATGTTTAGTAGGAATCTTGTCAATTATTTTGCCTCCTCTATCTAAATTTTAGCAGAGTCACAAACTTAAAAGGTAAGATAATTTACACTGTGTCGCATGTTTGCTAATAATGTTAGTTGATTATTTTTACAAATTATAAATGATATATAAAACAAAGTGTTAACCTAATTATTATTAGTCACTTTTGGCTGGAAAATTTCAACAGCTAAAAAGAAACACTAACTTTCCCTTGGAGGTGTTCATAAATACTATTTCTACTTAAGAGATGGGAACATTTGTGGAAAAAGTAACTAGTGGAGAGATGTGAAACATTCTTCCTTGTATTGGAAGACACTCTAAGCACAGTAAGTTTCACTAACTTAATCACTATTGGCTTGAGGCATAGGACAGATGAATAAAGTTGAAAATATAAAGACTCAAGCAGTAATACAAGATGTTGTGTGCTTAAATGTTCTTGAAGGTCAGAATGCTTTTATTTGCAAGAATCTCTGTATCTTAGGGAGGAGAATGTTCCCCAATATTGATTTGAAAATATAATGATTGGAACTCTTATTTTAAGGTCACCGAATAACCAAATAACCAAAATCCCAAACTTTCTTGATTTCTCAGGAAGCTAGATGTCAGAAACAGAAAACAGAGAAAAACAAACTCTTTGAGCTAGAATTCAGGCAAAGCATTGGCCTGAAAGTGTGTGTGTGTGTGTCTATATGTGTGTGCATGCGTGCCTGTGCCTGTGTTAGTGTGTGCATACACGTGCGTGTGCCTGTGCATGTTTTCTCTCGTCGGCTCTCCATCTGCCATTGAAATGGTCTCTTTGATTTGGACAGAGCATGTCTGAAAATACAGCTTTGAAAATTCAAATTACAAGTTACAGGGTGTTATTAGGATGTTAGACTAGACAGTGGCAGAGGGACAAGGCAAACAAGTCACAATGAAATTCAGAAATAAAAAGATATGCTGCCAAGAAAGAAAGCACTCACTGAGCTGTTAGCTCCATTTTTTTCTCTTAATAAAATGACTTTAGAGAGACTGCTCAGCCAGAAAGGTAAACCATTCTTACAACTTACAAGTATCAGTCAACTGTAAAGCCAGCAGCCAAGACAGAAGGAAATTTATGATGAAGCATAAGATTGTCACTTAAAAGTCAGAAGAAAGTAAGAGAAAGACAATGAAGCCTCCATAGCCAAGTCAGTTATTTAGGAACTTGGGCTGAGCTTCTGGATTTGTCCTTCTCCTGAAGCTTCTCTTCACCTTTCCTGACTTTGGCCTACCTTTTGAGCATTAAAGAGCCCATTAGGATCAACTGGGGAAAGGAAAGACAGAACAATACGAACCAAGCCTGTGTTGCGCCAAAGGTTGGCCCAAAGCAGTATGATTCAAAGGTTGAGCAAAACAGTCAGGTTCTGTCTTTCTATTTCAATTTTTCAGAACCAGATAGTGATCACTTAATCATCTCTTAATCTAGTGAATCTAAATCTGTGTGTGCAGGTGTGTGTTTGGAGCATGTCTGGGATGTCTACAAGTTGACCCGACCTACTTCTTGGAAACAGATTCTGCTTTGCCAGCTGCCCCTGTTAATGTGGGGCTGATACACAGATTGCTCGGTCGGGCAAGTGTATTTGTGTATGTGGACATTATGATTGGGGGGGGCTTTGTGGCAAGATGAAAGAGTCTGCCTGGGTCACTCACCCTGAAAAATCTTTGGACATGCTATGTTAATTTTAAAATAATGATTGTTCTATAGTAAACATTTTATTTTAGAGCAGTTTTAGATTTATGGAGCTATTGCAGAGATACTACAGAGAGTTCTCATATACCCCATATACAGTTTCACATAGTAACATCTTACATTAGTATGGTACATTTGTCCAGTAATAAACCAATAGTGATACATGATTATTAACTAAACTCCATATTTTATTCAGATTTCCTCAGTTTTTCTCTCATATTCACTTTCTGTTCTAAGAGCCCTTCCAGGAAATTACATTTAGTCATCAGGTCTCCTTAGGCTCCTCTAGGTTGTCACAGTTCATCAGACTTTCCTTATTATGGATGACCTTGACAGTTTTGAGGATTACTAGTCAAGTATTTTGTAGAATGTCCCTCAGTTGGAGTTTGTGTGATGTTTTTCTCATGATTATACTGGGGTAATGCGTTTTGCTGGGAGGATCACAGAGGTGAAGTGCCCTTCTCAGCACATATCATGAGTACATATTATCAATAGGACCTCTCACTGTTGAAGTTGACCTTGACCACCTGACTGAGTAGCATTTGTCAGGTTTCTCTACTCTAAAGGTGTTCTCTCCCCCACTCCCTATCCTTTCCATATGTCCTCTTTGGAAGAAAGTCACTATACACGACACTCACCTAATGAGAGAGGAGTTATGTTGCATAAAAAGGGCAGAGTATGTACACGTGTTATTTGGAACTCCTATTCTTGAGAGATTGGTTTATTATTCACCATTTATTTGATCATTTATTTATATCAGCAAAGATTCACAGATACTTGTACTTTGGGTTATAATTTAATACTACTTTACTTTGTTGCTCAGATTGTTCCAGATCTTTCATTTGGCTCATTTTCCCTTTGACATAACTCTATGATTGTGAGTTTTCTTCTTTTTTTTTGTTTGAACACTTTTTAAACTGGGCACATGTGGTGGATATTGTTTTTTTTTCTTTTAGTATTTAACCAGCCTTTCACATGTGGAATAAATTCCAATCGATTGAAGTGGGTAATTATTTTTTGGGTTTGATTTGCTAATATTTTGTTGAGGATTTTTGCATGTAAATGAGAGATACTGTTCTATAGTTTTCCTTTTTGTATTGTCATCTTGTTTTAGTATTAGAGTAATGATGGCCTCATAGAATTAAGAAGTGTTCCCTCTGCTTTCTAGGAGAGATTGGAGAGTGTTGGTATAATTTCTTTCTTAAGTGTTGATAGAATTTACCAGTGAAACCATCTGAGTCTGGTGATTTCATTCTTGGAAGGTTGGCATTCACTTTCTTCAATAGGTAATCTGAACAGCCCTTTATCTATTTCTCCTTGTGTGAGTTTTGGTAGTTTGCATATTTCAGGGAATTGGTCCATTTCATCTATATCACCAAATTTGTGGACATAGAGTTGTTCACAGTATTCCTATAGTATCCTTTTATGGGTGTGGAACAGTAGGGATGACCCTTTTTTTCATTTCTAATATTGGTAAATTGTGTCTTTTCTTTTTTTCTTGGTTAGCTTGGCTAGAGTTTTATTAATTTTGTTGATTCTCTTTTTTCCTCAAAGAACCAGCTTTTCCCCTTGCTCTATTTCCTGTTTTCAATTTCATTGATTTTTGCTCTGATTTTTATTTCTTCTGCTTCAATTGTTCTTATTTCTCTAGCTTCCTAAGGTGGAAGCTTAAGCTATTGATTTTAAATCTTTTTTCTTTTCCAATATATGCACTTAATGCTATAAATGTCCTTCTAAAAGCTGTTTTTTGCTGCATTTCACAAAGTTTGATAACTTGTGTTATCATTTGTATTTAGTTCAAAATATTAAAAAAATTCCCTTGAGACTCTTCTCTGACACACATACCCATGTGGTATTTAGAAGTGTGTTGTTTAATTTCCAAATACTTGGGGGAATTTTCCAGCTACCTTTCTGTTACTGATCTTTAGTTTAATGCCACTGTGGTTTGAGAACGTACTTTGTATGACTTTTATTCTTGTAAATTTGGTAGGGCATGTTTTTAGACCCAGAATGTGGTCATCTTGGTGAATATTCCATGCAAGCTTGAGAAGAATGTGCATTCTGCTGGTGTTGCTGGTGTTGGATGGAGTCTTCTACAACGGTCAGTTATATTAGGTCAATTGACAGTACCACTGAGGTCAACTATATCCCTACTGATTTTTTGTCTATTTGGTCTAGCAATTACTGATTTGGTAGGTGAGGGATGGTAGAAGCCAGTGAAAGTCTCCAACTATAGTAATGGATTTCTCATTTTATCCTTCCAGTTCTGTCAGTTTTTGCCCCATGTATTTCGATGTTCTATTGTTAGGTGCTCACATGTTCAGGAATGTTATGTCTTTTTAGAGAATTGGTCTCTTTACTATTATGTAGTGTCTCTTTTTATCCCTGATGTTTTCCCTTGTTCTGGGATCTGCTTGGTCTAAAATTAATAAAGCTATTCAACTTACTTTCTTTTTATTAGTGGTAGCATGGTATCTTTCTCTATCCCTTTACTTTTATCCTATCAGTGGGTTTTTTTAAGGTTTTTCTTGTGGACACAATATAACTTAGTCTTGTTTTATATCCAGTATGACAATTGCTGTCTTGTCTTTTAATTGCTATGTTTAGACCATTTATATTTAAAGTAATTAATAATATATTTGGGTTAATATCAACTATGTTTGTTATCATTTCTTATTACCAGGGGCTTCATTTTTTGCTTTCTCTGGTTTTAATTGAGCATTTTATATATTATCTCCTCTTTTAGTATAACAATTACACTTCTTTTAAAAAACATTTTAGTGGTTCTAAAACTTAAAATACACATTTTATTTATTATTTAAATTTTATTAAAGTATCACTGATATACAGTCTTATGAAGGTTTCACATGAACAACATTGTGGCTTTAATATTCATCCATATTATCATGTTCTTACCCCCTCCATTGCAGTCACTGTCCATCAGCATAGTAAGATGCTATAGAGTCATTACTTGTCTTCTCCATGCTGTACTGTGTTCCCTGTGACATACCTATATTGTGAGTGCTAGTTGTAATGTCCATTAATCCCCTTCTCCTTCCCTCCCCAACTCCTTCCCTTTGGTAATCTCTAGTCCCTTCTTGAAGTCTGTGAGTCTGCTGCTGTTTCGTTCCTTCAGTTTTGCATTGTTTTATACTCTACAAATGAGTGAAATCATTTGGTACTTTTTTTTTCTCTGCCTGGTTTATTAAAATACACATTTTGAACCAATATCAGTTCACCTTCAAATAACATTATTGCATTTCATTTGTAATGCAGGTGCCATATAATAGTGTATTCACAATTTTCCCTCTTGTTACTTGGAACATTGTTTATCCATATGTTATAATCACATAGTGCATTATTACTATTATTACTTTAAACAGTTATACTTTACATCAATTAAGGTAAAGAAAATATTTTAACTTAATTTATTTCTTCTTTGATATTCTTCCTTTCTTTACATAGAGCTAAACTTCTGACTTAAATAATTTTCCTTCTTCCTGAAGAAAATCTTTGAACAATTCTTGCAGGACAGATCTGCTGGATGAATTTCTTGTTGTTTGTCAGAGAAAGACTTTATTTCACCTTCAGTTTTGAAAGATAATTTCACTGGATATGGAATACCGCGTTGGTGATCTTTTTCTTTCAACAGTTTAAATATTTAATTCTGTTCTCTTTTTGTTTTCATGGTTTCTGATGAGAAATCAGGTGTAATGCATATTTTGTTCCTCTACAGGTGTTTTTATTCTCTGGCGTCTTTCCAGATTTTCTCTTTGTCTTTGGTTTTCCGCAGTTTGAAGATGCTATGCCTAGGTGTCTATTCTTGTTTGGTGTTTATCCTGCTTGGTATTCCCTGATATTCCTGGATATGGTTTGCTGTCTGTCATTAATTTTGGAAAGTTCTCAGCCATTTTTGTTTCAAAAATTTCTTCTGCTCTGTTCCTTCTTCTTCTTTTGGTATTCCAGTTACACATGTTTTATCTTTCTAAATCTCTCCCAGTTCTTGGATGTTTTGTTCTGTTTTATTTATCCTTTTTTGTCTTTGCATTTCAATTTGGGGAGTTTCTATTGACTTATCTTTGGGCTCACTGATTCCTCAGCTGTATTGAATCTACTTGATGGGTCCACTGAAAGCATTCTTCATTTCTGTTGCAGTGGTTTTTATTTCCAGCATTTCCTGTTGGTTCTTTCTATATTTGTTCTTATGTTACTCACTGTAACTCCAGGGGGAAAATCCTGGGGCAAAATACCTTTGAAACCAAAATAAGTCAAAGGGAGAAATAAAGTGGAAGAAACCCACTTTATTTCTTACCAGCAATCCACTTCTGCTCTGTCTCTCATGGCCTGGCTGCAGAAGAAGAGGCCCCACCCAACCTCTCTGGTCCAGATAAGCCCTTGCTAGCCCTTGTAATCACCTATTGATACGGAGATGGACTACTCCTCTCCACCCCCAGGAAATACCCATTGTATGAAGATGCACTAAAGCCAGATGAGAGATTCTGGAAATATTGCAGTTTTACCCACACTCATCTATTCTTGCATGTTATCTATTCCTTCTATTAGAGCCCTTATCATATTATAGTTATTTAAAATAATGTCAGGTAAGCCCAGCATCTGTGTAACATCTGAGTCTGGTTCTGATGCTTACTTTGTCTCTTCAGACTGTTTTTCTTGCATTTTGGCATAGTTTGTATTTTTTAAATTACCAGTTGGGTACATTGTACTAGGTAATAGGAACTAAGATGAAGAAGCCTCTGGTATGAGCATTTCTGTTAATCTGGCTAGGAGCTAGAATTTGTTTTACCTTTGCAGTGGCTATAGGTCCCAGAGGCTTAAATTCCTCCAGTGCCTTGTTTTTGTTTTCCTTGATGACTTTGTGCTTCCATAAGTACCTCTTGTTAGAGAAGATCTGTGTCTTTCAGAACTTGCAGCTGTAATCTACTGTGATTATACTGGAGCCCTGTTGGCATGATGATAAGGTTATGGGGGAGGTAAAGCATTTTATGATCTTCCAATTAAATGTTAGTTTTTTAGTAAACCTGTGACTCTGATATGCAGTCATCACAATTGTTTCTTCTTGTATACCTTCCTGCCCTCCTGATTAGGTGAGATAGAAGATGCTAGAGGGAGCTCTAGTGAGAGGATCTCTGGAACAAGGCTTTGGTGGTCTTTCCCCCTGAAGACTAGGCCATTGTTATGAGAAGTCTCTGGACATTCTTGACCAAGATGACTGTACTGCTCTGCCTGCCTGAGCCATGAGGGGATCTTTATTGGCTCTTCACCATGACAATCTAGTGGGGATCCAGGAGATAAAGCCCATGAAAGTGTGGAGACCCTCTTAAGACTATAGCCACCAAGAGTTTCTTGGTCTCAGGCTAGTCTGCACTCAGATTCTAGCAATCCACCAAAATTACTATTTAGTGTTCCAACCAGTTTATAACTCTAGTGGCTTCTGTTTCAGGTAAACAGATTGTGGCTGTGATTCTCTTGATTTGCCTGTCTTCAGATTTCAGTGTGGTAGTTTACATTGAAAACTGAGTTCTCTGACTGGTCCCAGACAAGTCACTGATTTTTAGTTTGTTCAGCTTTTTGTTGTAAGGATGAGTTCTGAGTTCTTTACATGCCCGAACTGGGAGTCATAATGACTTTTTTTGAGGATGATATTACCACAAATCTTAATAACACCTCAGAAAGATAGTCATTATTTTCCTTATTTTATGGATAAACAACAAATGAGGTTTTAGTGACATTGTTATATGTCCAAGATCATATGTCTGTAGGTGTAAATAGTTCTAAAATCTATATACCTTAGTTTCTTTGAAAATAGCTAGTAAACTATCAATTTTTATGTATATGTATATTTTTATATATACATATATGGAAATGTTTCTTGTTTTTAAGTTTGTGCCTGCATTTTGGGGACCTAGAGAGTTGAGTAATACTATCGGGTGAGTTGCTATTGGTTCACGCAATTTTTATCAGTTGATTCTTTTCTCCCCATTCCATTCTCTCATATGGCCTTCCCCAGCACCCACCAGGGGCAACCATTGAAGAATGGTTAATATGTATCTTTTTACTCAAGTATGCTCTTATAAAATGTGTCTTGTATTAATTCATGTAATTGCTATTTTCTTATATTTTACTCAGTTTATTCTCAGCATTGTGTTTTCAAGATAGGTCTCTATTGCTCTAGGTATACATGGTTGGTTGGTTGGTTCAAACTACTCTATAGTACTCCAGCTTTATTATGTTTTAAAAATCTTATATACTCATTACAGAAAAGCTCAAAGCCAAAAAGCTCATTATAGAAAATAAGGAAATAATGATCACTGAAAATTGCATCCTAAGATAACCAGTTATCAGTTTGGTTCCTGTAAGATACCTCTTTGCACATATATAGAAATTGTGTTCAATTTTACTTACATTGGGCCACCCTGCACATGTTAATTTATGACTGGTCTCTTTCATTCATCTCTATTTCATGCACATCATCTCATGCAACAGATACAGATCCACAGCATGGCTTTTAATCATCATGTAGTACTCCTTTGCATCATTGCATCATACATAAACAATTCCCTCATTTATGAGTTTTTTGCTTTTATTTCTTGAAACTTATTATAAACAGTACCTCAGTAAACAGCTTTCTGCAGACATCTTTTCCCGCTTGTGCAATAATCTCTTCAAAGTAAATACTTCCTGTCCTCTGCATGGATTGGCCCAGGTTTCACTCCACCAGCAAATCTGCCTTGTCTGCTGTTTTATGTTGCTCAAAGACTCATGAGCTAAAGTGACTTTACCTATTAAACTCTGTGAGTTCATAAGTTTATGAACATTGGCAGTAGAGGAAGAATTCACAAAAGAGGGAGGCTGTTGTTATCAGCTCTGTTCCTGTAAGTGGGACTATGAAGAAAGATTTATGTATGTATATAAATCCATCATCTTTAATGGTGCCGTCTAGTGGAGCCATTGCCTTCTATGTAGACTATCTCCCCAGTCGTGGCCCTGCACCAGGTCATGAGGGCACCTGCATGCTTACCTGGCTTTCTAGCATCCTGGTACGGACTAGACAGACACCAACCCCCCCATCTCTCTCTTACTTCGTATCAGAATAAATGCAAATAAATAAGCTGTCAGAAATTAGTAGTTTACATAATTTGATTAAAGTTAGAGTTCAACATTAACTTTGCTGGAATCAGATCGTTATAAAGGTTGTTCTTAACACTGAATGTGCCAGAAGTATTTACAGGAACATTATTTTCTTAGTAGTTACAACTCTGAAAGATGAGTGCCTGGAAACCTCTTTGGTATATCTTCTTTCTCTGGATATTTTAGGCCAAGATTTGAAAACTCAGGAAATTTAGACACATATGTTTGGGTACTTATTGTTAAATAAACTAAATGTTTCCTTATTTCAATTTTCAACATGTTTGTTTCTTCTTTATAGCTGATGGAATGTTAATTCAGAGTTCTAATAAATCAAACTTTCTGGGTTTCAGTTTGCATTTTGGTGGAAAAGGGGACAAGACTTGTTCAGCAGGAAAAGAAAAACACTTTTTGGGGGATCATGGTGGAGCCGAGCATGAGATATTAAAAGACTTAACAACAAACTGATTTTTAGCATAATAAGCCATACCTAATTCCCTATAACTGAGGTGTTAGTGAAACATTTTATTATGGTGATTTGTTTCAGGGTTTTTGAAAAGCCAATTTGGCTTACATATTACATGGAAATAAGCTTCAATTTTTTGAAATATTCAGTGAAATATTTGAATGCTTTTACATATTTCAGAGTAAACAAACAGTTGGAAGACTGCTGATTTTTGCCATTTACTGTAATGGTGTATTTTTCTCTTGGGCCATGAGATAGGTTTATGATGTTGTTATGAGGCTCAAACTGGACCAGCATTATTTTCCCCCCAGATATCATGAGATATAAGGGACATAATATACTGTATCAGTATAGAGTATGCAATATAATGATTTGATACATGTAAATATTACAAAATGATTACTACAGTAAGTTAACATCAAGTACCTCACATAGTTACAAATTCTTTTTTTGCCTTGTGATGAGAAGTTTTACAATCTACTCCCTTAGTGACATTCTTTGCCCTCCTCTTTGGGGATTACTCTGCTTTCCCATTGTGATCTGGCCTGTGCTGAAGTCTTCTGTTCCCACCAGGGTCTGCACTTCAGTTTAGAGAGGACTTGAGGCAGTTTAGACCCACGAAGAAAGAGACTTTCCCTTCCACTGGGAAGCTTCTTCAGCCAGAGGTGCATAATCTGACTCCTGAATGATCATTCTTCTTTTTGACCACCAGCAGTGGCCTTGCTCTTTCTCTTTGGTGCTTTTCCTCTATTGACGGCCTTCCCGCACCTTCCCCTGCGACTGGGTCAATGGTTATGGGGGTGTCAGGGCCATGTCACCTCGTCATCCATAAGGCAGGGCACATGACCTCTGCTCTTCCCATATCAGGGCCAAGTCCTTGCCTCCCTGCTAGAGAGTTCCTGGGGTGTTCTGGGAGTCAGCCAACAGTCCCCAAATCCCCTTCATGATATTTTCCATGGGGCTAAAATTCTCCAAGACCTTGGGCAAGTTAGTTAGCCTCTCTATGTTTACTTTGTAAAATAGGGATAATAAGTGTTTACCTTAAAAGGTTGCTGTCAGGGTTAAACAAACTTAATATTTATAAAGTGCTTGGAGCAATGCCTTGGTCTTAGGAAAGGGGCATGTAAAGGGGTAGGGAATTAGTAATACCATCAAAATTCTGAGCTCAGAATGATCAAAGGCGCAATCCTGACATGAGGTTCACAACCCATTGTGACCCTGATTACTTGAGCAATTAAATATGTTACTCTGAAATATCTGTTTTGGAACACTAACTTTACCACAAACAAGGGTCTTTTAAATGGAGAGTTAAAACGGACTGTATATGAAAATGAGGAATATGCAAATGTAATATATTTTGCTCTTTTTAAACCAGGGCCATTTGAGCTTTAAGATAAAATTACTTAAAAATTATTGATCAGCGTGTTTCTATGCATCTTGTAGCTCTCATGATATAGGCAATGGTTTCATTTATGCCCACACATACCCCCCCACACATAATTGTTCCTCTCTCTCAGTGAACATTTTCTCCAGCTCGCATTGTGCTATTTTGTGTTTTCCTATGTCTTTCAATCATTAGTTCAACGAATAATCTGATGTAAGAAACATGCCATGCCCATAAAATGTCCTCAAATTCCCAACAAACCATTGTGATGGTCTTATTTTACTTAGAGAAGCAGAGGGTGAAAAAATAAACTGCTTTGCTTAGATCCTGACTACAAACAAGTCAACTGGGGTGGCAAATTAGCACACTTGACTTAAAGGGCATCTCCTCCCTTTCTGTGTCTGTTAGCAATATACCTGTACAGAAAAGACAGGTGTGTTGTATTTCCCAATCACTGTATAGCAAATTACTGCAATCTTAGTGGCATAAAGCAACACAAATTTATTGTTTTACAGTTCTTTAAGTTCAGAAGTCTAAAATGGGTCCATAGGGCTGCCTTCCTTTCTGGAGGTTCTTGAGGAGACTGTGTTTCTTGCCATTTCCCTTTCTCAGCTTCTGCAGGCTGTCTGCAGTCCTTGGCTCATGGCTCCTTCCTCCATCTTCAAAGCCAGGAGTGTAGCATTTTCAAATCATTCTCTTTCAAGACTGGCTTTCCTGCTTCCTTTTTTCTAAGGACGCTTGTGATCACACCAGGTCCACCCAGATAAAGCAGAGTCTCCCCATCTCAAGATCCTTAACTTAATCACACGTGCAAAGTCCCTTTTGCCACATAATCATCACATGGCAGCATAAGCACAGGTTCTGGGAATGAGGACATGCTCATGTTTGGGGGTTCATTATGGTACCTTGTACCTATCACAGATGCACTCCTGAATAAGACCTTCAGTGCCAGTCAGGCATTTAACCTCCATGCCTTTCTTTAATATGAGTCTGTAGATAGTAATTGTGATAAATTCTTACCAGTTGTTCTCACTTTCCCCTCTCTCCCCGCAAGTCTTTCCACACATTTAAACAAGTCAGATGACTTTTAGTTTTTCTTAAATGATGAAAATACCCTGGAGTTTTGTGGGAAAGGATTTAATGAGAAAGACACCCCCACACTCTGTGTCTGTCTTTGACAGCTACATGAAGAAAGCAAAACTCAAAGATGAAAGTACATCAGCAAAGAATGACAAGACATCAAATGATTAATGGGCCTTTGAAGCTACTTGAAAAAAATAGATATGTTCCCTATGATTTTTCCTGGGGGGGGAATTGAGAATATGGGTGTCTGAATTAGCATATTCAAAGAGTGGCCAGAAAGAGGTCTTTAGGCCAAGGACAAAGACTTCCCGGGCTCTGCATTTCCAGCCTTGAATATGGTGCCTGGCATGCTGGAGGCAATTTCTAAATGATTTGTGAATAAATGACTTGTTGAAAGTATCCAAGGACGAGCTTAGGTCTTGGGAAGGATTTGGCCTTTGAAATAAAACCTGCAAAAAAAAAAATGATGGATTTAATATCATTAAGCAGGTTTGTTTCTAACTGCTGATTCACACAGCCATTCTTCATTGATTCCTGCTCCCTTGATGCAATAGAAATTAACTCCCTGGTGTCACTCTCCTGTCTCCTTCCTTGAAAGATGAAATCACAGAACTGCTTCTTTGTTTATTTTGCACACATATTACTATTGTTTAAAGCATGATTTTTGAATTCATTTCTAGCTAAGTGAATTGATTTTTTTTTTATTACTTGGGCTGAGCAGTTGACAGTAATGATTTATTGCATATCTGGGATTTTGGCAGCTCCTTACAACTCATAGTTTAATTCACAGTTTCCCTAGTGGCTTCAGTGTCTGTGGTGTTTGCTCCAAGAGCTCCCTTAAAGTGATGCATGACTGGAAGTGGTGCACTCCTGGCTCTGTGCTCTGGCCTTGGTTTTCTTTCTGCCCAGCTCTGTGACCGTGGTGGCTGCAGTGGAGAAAACACTCATAAACAGAGAAGTCCTGTTGCCTTCTCCTTAACTGCAGCCTTTGTAGCTCTCTTCTGGAAGCCGGAGACTGGTCATCTTAAAAGGAGGCCTGGGTAGAGCTGAGAGAAAAACCTAAATGTGGGCCATTAGCTATTCTTGTAAATAAAGTTTTATTGGAACACAGCCATGCCCATTCATTAACCCAGTGTTGTGGTTGCTTTTTATGCTGCAGTGGCAGAGTTGAATGGTTGAACAGAGACCCTATGACCCACAAAGCCAAAATTATAGGACCTTTTCATGAAATATTTGCCAATCCTGGTGTAGTCCACTTAATCTTCATGATCCGAAGTAGATTTTGGTAATACCAACACCATTTCACAGAAGAGGAACCTGAGGCTCTGAGATGATATTTAAGATGCTCAAGGTCTTCCAGCTCATAAGAGGTGGAGAGACAGAACTGGAACTCAAGGAGCCTATCATATGCTCCCTTGGAAAGTTACTCAGAGAGTGCAGTACTTGCTAAGCCAGTCACATTAACATGTCCTCTTTCCTCCCACCCTCACAAGGTTTTGCTTTGTGAAATCTTGTCAGATTATGTAATTTAAATTGTCTAATGGCTTTATGGAACTTAGCCATGAGCATGGTGGCTTTTAAAAGCTCTCCAGGTGATTTTAATGTACAACCAGGGTTGAGAACCACTAGTATAGAGTTTTGTAAGTCTAGCGCTGAAAGCTATTGGTCATATTGTGAGGTCTTCCATAGTGAGTAAAGCATTAATACAATAGGAAGGAAGAAAGGAAGGACAGGTAATTCAGATTAGAAGTGCCACCCTATCTTGAAAATGTTGCAAGTTGGTTAGCCTCGCTGCAAGAAATGTTCTGTATACCATTTACTTTGTGATGATGAAGACAGTTGCATTACATTCTGGAATTAATTCTATTTGTGCATCACTATTTCTGAGATATATGTGTCTGTATTTATCTGTTTGCCCAGGGAGAGACACTCCTAGTTGGAGAGAGTGGAAACATTGTACATCTTCCTTTAAAAAGGTACATATGGCTTGTGCATTCATTAAAAAGCTGCAGTATATTTCTTCTACAAAATGGATATTTTGAGTTCCTCCATGTTTTAACCTTTACTGAAGGGCAAATTAAACCAGGGTTAATCTAGACTCATGGGATTTGTTAACTGACGGCTGCCTCATGGAATTACATCATAATCACAACCATCAAATACTGAGCAGGACCTCACAGGGGATTTGGTGACCCTGTGCTGGTGCCTCGCCTCCCAGGAAGAGTGCCTTCATTGCCATGCCTAGGAAAAATATAATCACAGCTGAAATTCCAAATAAATATCTCACTCCTCAGATTCTTTCCACTGTTTCTATTTGCACTGATGATAGAGCCAATGTTGTTAAAACAGCATGAGACTGAACGTTTATCCATGAGCCGAATTCCGCAAGCTGTCTGTACCGGCTGGTACATCATTCCAGTAAGAATAATGAAATTATTAAACATCAGAGAGAGATTTACAAGACGTTTCCTGAACTATCAAAGGTCACACTTGTTTTCTTGGAGGCTGCAAGAGGGAAATGGAACACGTACATACAATATCAGAGACATCAAGCAGGTGTAAGTTTATGCAAAAGTGGCTCCCCTTTTTCCTTTCTTAGGCATAACTGTCAAAGGAGCACACACATTTCTCTGCTCTGGCTGGTGGAAAGGAGATGTATGTTTTAGAATTGGAACATGGGAGATTTATGGGATGTTAATGTGTCAAGTCTTAGTAACCTCTCAAAAAGGCCACTTGTGAAGTTAGACTGTCATCAGTCACAGAAACCGATGCATCTGTCTTCTGAAAATCCCTCAGAAACATCTTCCAGAAAGATTATGAAAGATGAAAAATCTCAAAACAGTGAAAAGGTATTCTATAAATGTGAACTTTTGCTGCTTCTGGCAACGTCTGAGCACTCCCTCAATTGAGAAATGGTGAAATGATACATGCATAGAATCTATTAAAGAAAATACCAAAATTGACTAAAGACAGCTATATAAAGATCAGTTATTGTATATTAATGAAAGTCACCCATCAAAATGAGGTTATATTAAGTGCATTTTATTAAAACACACATACAGCAGCAAGATGCAAACTTGTACTCAGCTAAAATTAGATAATACTCCCTAAAGTCAGCCAAGCAAACCCATCTGACTCTAATATTGTATAAAAGTGGTTTAATAATGATATTAAAGGCAAGTCTACCCAATGTTGAACGATATGGATGGAAAAGGATACAGTCAAATGTTAAGTCTAATGTAAACTGGAGATCTTGACTGTTGGCATCTTTTGCATGTCAGACGTAATCTGTATTTCAAGTTGGAACATGTTTTGTTGTTGTGCACACATAGTAAAGGAAATAGAAACCTCAGTTCATATGGGCTGCTTTAATGGAATCAAACAACCTATGACTGAAGTCATCAATTTTATAAGTCATATAATAAGAACCCAGAAAAAGTGGAGAAGAAATCCTTTGCTGTTGACTGTGTGTTGTTTGATCCTTCCACCTCAGCAGAGAGTGTGACGCTGATAGTTGCTGACATTTCCGCATTAAGTCTACTGTGGATCACAGGTCCAGACAATATGTCTCCATGGCATACCAGAAAAGAATTTATAAAAAGAGAGTGACAATTAACAATGGACCCAAACGGCAATACAAATTTGAAAAATGTTCACATTATGTGTCCTTATCCCTCCAGTCCATACAGCTGTGTGGTAAATAAGTCACCATCTGAGTTCCAGAGGATAAGGCACTGTTATTTCTCTTTGAGTCTTAGAGAAAGAAGAGTTAATTTGTGCAGTGTATCATCACATAGTAGAAAATGTAAGCACATATATGAATGAAAAGGATGATAAGGGCCATATTTAATTTCCTTTGTCATTCACTCTACAAAAATGTGTTGAGTACCCACTATGTGTCAGACCTCAGCTCATTGCTGGATGCACAGTGGTGAACAAATCACCTCTCACGGAGGTAGGTACAGTAAGTAAGACAACTCTAAAACGCATGGTCTCCCAAACAAATGAGAGTTACAAATTATAGTGAATATTATGTAGGAAAAGAACATGGTGTAACGAGTGAGATGAACAAGAGACCATGAGTTAGATGGCAAAGGTCTGGAAAAGCCGCTCTGAGGAGCATTTAAACTGAGGCCTGAAGGATAATTAAAGCATTTGCCAGGGGAGGAGTGCCCATCAGAACTCCACTAAGGCTTGCCCAACTCTGTGACAGCTAAACCTTTTGTGACTGGCTAGACTCTTTCCATTGATGAGATCTGCTGCAGTGTCAAGTTGTGACAACTCTCCAGTATTCTGGCATTTTTTTCCACTCTCTTTATTAAATCACAGTGTGCTGGGTGCTAAGATGTTTTCCTGAAAAGAAAAACGCTGGCTTAGAGCAGTGACGTCCAACTCTATTAGAGAGCAGGACGATGATATTGGAATGTGTATGTATATTTTATTCTAAAAGGTAAATTAATCTTTACTAATACTTAATTTGTGGAGTATGTGTAGATAGCTTATAAATAAATATATATCATCTGAGGGTGTGTGTTAAGACTATTTTACTGACAGGTGTGTACAATCAAAACGTTTGGAGATCATGTAAAACAATGAATAACCAGGAATTGTTGTACAGAGTAAGCTAAGCCCAGACGCTCTTTCTTCCTTTCCCCTTTTCTTTAAAGGCAGCTGTTCCTCTTTCACAGCTCAGGTTAAATTCCTCTTTGGTAACTAGGGAAGCTTCATTCTCTGAAACTTTGACCCGTACTCAAACTGTTTATATACTATCAGAGCGCATCACATTCCCTGTCTGAGTCAGTATTTTGCTGTTTTTGTAGTACTGTCCTTTATTGCTTTCTGGTGTTTTCATCTGAAATGGTCTTTTTCCAAGTGGACATAGCTTGTTCTGGGGCTAGATTGAGTCTAGCACATTTTTATCTGATGTAGTGCTGGGAAAATGGAAAGTACTCTGTGGAATCTTCTGGAATAAATCCCCTAGGATTTTGCTGTTCAAACTGTGGTCAGAGGACCAGCAGCAGCAGCATCCCCAAGATTCTGCATTTTGACAAATTAACAGATTATTGTGGTGCTTCGGCTCTGGGGACCACACATTTACATTTAAGGCCCTGAACTGTGCTGTCCAATGTGGTAGCCCTGACCACATGGCAGCTGTGGAGCACTGGATACATGGGATTTTTAAGCTTGGTATGGAACAATGTAAATATCTCAATAATTTTAAACTCTTGAGAGGTTGCAATGATAATATGGGTAGATTGGGTTAAATGAAATTTAGCATGATATTTGTTTTTACATTTTTAATGAAGCTAGTAGAGAATTTAAAAGTACATATGCAGCTCATGTGATATTCCTAATGGACAGTGCTGCTTGAGAAGATGCCCCCAGTTCTCTTAAACACAGTACCCATTGAGAATCCAGTTCAAGTTCACTCTGCTAAACTAACACCAGTATAGGGATGGCTAAAAGAAAAGTTGTAATTATAGATTGCAAAACCATCCTCAGAAAGACATTTTTCCTCATGGAAGCAAATACCCTAGCAATGCTACTTCTGTTACTCAAAATAGTGATATTCTGTCAACATTTTGGACTTCTGTATATGTGTGTGATTCATAATATGACCGTCCTTCTACATGGATGAATATGCATATAAGTATTGGATTGATCATCTGTGATTAAGTTCCTGACAAATATGGTTGATGGATGAAACTGTTATTCTATCCAAGGCATAATGTTCCACAGTTCTTGGCTATTCTGCTCCGAGTTTTCACTTTTTTTTTTTCTCTCTGCCTTTCAGTTTTTGAAGTTTCTATTAACATATCTTCAGGCTCACTAATTCCTGGGCTGTGTCCACAGTACTAATAAATCCATTACAAGCATTTTTTGTTTCTCTTACAGTGTTTTTGATTTCTAGCATTTCTTTTTAATTTTTTTCTTAGAGTTTCCATCCCTCTGCCTATGTTATCTGTCTGTTCTAGCATGTGGTCTACTTTTTCCATTAGAGCCCTTAGTGTGTTAATCATAGTTATTTAAACTCCTGCTCTGACACTTCCAACATCCCTCCCACATCTGAGTCTGGTTCTGATGCTTGCTCAGTCTCTCCAAACTTTTTTTTTTTTTTTTGCCTTTTACTATGCCTTATAATTGTTTTTGAGGGATGGGCATGATATACTGCATCAACGGTATTGAGGTAAATAGACCTTTAGTGAGCCAGTGGTAAGGTGTGACGGGTGGGGAAGCATTCTATGATTAGGTCTCAGTCTCTTACTAAGCCTGTGTCCCTGAACTGTGAGCTTCACCAGTCCTTTCCCATTACCTACCCCCTACTGCCTTAGGTGAGGCAGCAGGGCTAAAGGGGACTGGCGTTAGCTGTATCCCTTCCCCCAGGTTAGCTAGGCTCTGGTAAAACCCCAGCCTGTTTGGCTGCAGTGAGGTTGTTTTTGTGCTCTCAAGAGTGTTGTGGTGTATTTCAAAATGGCTACTTTCCGCCACCTCTTGCAGGAAGCACCAGGGGTTTTCTCTCCAGTCTTCACCATAAGAACCTGGTAGGGCTCCTAGAGAGAAAACTCACAAAAGTGCCAGAGCTCTCATAAGACCAGGCCGCTGCAGGTTTTTAGCTCCCAGATTTGTCTACACTGAGCCTCCAACAATTCACCATTGACAGTGTAGGTTTTCCTATGCCACACTGGTTCCCCTGGAAGGTTCCACCCTGGTGAGTTGTAATTTTATGTATTTGCATGTCTGCCTCTCCAGTTTTGGGTGGGGGGTGGGCAGCAGTTTGCCCTCTGGCTGCAGTTCTCTGCGAGAGATGTGCAGTGGTGTCATTCTCGGTTTATTTACCTTTTTTTCCCTTATTGTGTGGATGGGAATATGACTTTCAAATGCCTTACATGCTGGACTGGAAACCAGAAGTTCCCAGTACACATGCTGTATAGCTAGGAAGGACCGGCAAGAATGTGTAGATCAGTGTGAGATAAGTAATTTTGATTCAGGGGTACGTTTTTCACTTGTTAGTCATTATTCTTAAATTGATAGACACGTATCATTATTCATATTATTATTTACAGTTAAAATCCATGCTGGAACTATGAATAGTGTTTTTCTTTTATTAACTATGCTTCTTGAATTTGGCTTTTATGTTTTTCTTCAAAACCTTCTGCTGTTTATAGGAATATTGCATTCGTTGTAAGTGGTAGGATTGAATGAGATATTGCAATGTATTTTGGATGTTCTTTTTTAAGGCTTCATAGTCTTTTTCTGTCTGTACTGTGTTGAGGGGGAGGAAGATGGAAGGATGGTGGATATCCATGGGTGATGGTTTCTTAGGTTGTCATACGTCTAGAATTGTGGCTGGTGCTAGTGCTGGCAGCTGAGCTGATTTTCTGATCTTGGGGGAGCAAAACTTCTGGTATGATGCTGGGCAAGTCATTCAATCTCTATGTCCCTTGATGTTATTCTCATTTGTAAAGTAGAATTAATAACTCTGGGGGCTTCTTCCCTCATGTGTCTGACTGTTGACCAGAAGACCTACACATGGCCTCTCCATGTGGCTCGGGCTTCTCACAGAATGGTAACTGGTTTCCTAAGGCAGCATTGAAAAGGGGAGCATCCAGAGAGTGAACAGTCCAGAAGCTCAAGGAAGATGCTACAAGGCTTCTTTTCACCAATTCTTGGAAGTCATGCAGATACTGTTGTGGCCATGTTTGGAAAATTCAGTCCATCATGTCCTATTAATCGAGCAAGGTATGTTTGGGAGAACAGAAAGTCCACTCTGATTGGAACGCAGTGTTCCCTTGGGAACCTTTTACTTCTCCTTTTCCAGGAGCTGTATTCTAGGGAAGGACATTCTTCTGATTCTGTAATAGGTACCTTGGAGATATAGTGTAGAGTCCGTGGGTTGTGGAATCAGCAAGCCCTGGGCTCACTTAGTTTCTTCATTTTTTTGTATTCACTGCACAGGTTCAAGAGAGAGAGAATTTTACTATAAATAAAACAAAATAAATATACAATTTTATACATTGGATAGTATTTCTGTCCAGCCTTTTGTTAATTTTTAAGGGAGAGGGCATTTAATCTTCCTCTCACTCTAAAACAATAAAAAGAAAGTTACTGTTTCCTATGGGAGATTTGATTGATTTTTTTGCTTTCTGACTGTCCATGGCCCTCACAAGAATATTCTCCATTCTACTTCTGATGCTTCGGAATGGATGAATGCATGGGTAACATTTTTCTGGTGAATATAGTTTTTATTTTAGAATTTTTTTTCAGTTCTTGAAAAATGGCATTAATATACTATTTTTATGGCTTGCTGCATTTTTTTATTTTGCTGAACTCTTCCCTTCTAATTCTGATAAACTAAAAAGCCTGCCCTTTGTACAGTGAAGGAGAGAAATAGTTTCTTTCAGTGGTTTCTGACATAAGTAAGTTTCCCAGCCCTAGTATAAAACCTTGGAGGGCTTATAGTAAGGCAGCCTTTGACCTGAAACCTAGAGGGCTGAGCTAGAAATATTTTGAGTCTTTCCCACATGCGATGTTTTAGAATTTATTTTCCTAGATCTTCTTTATGCATATTATCCTCAGTTCTGCAAAAACACTATCCAAATGCAAAACCCCCAGATGTGACCTTATTCATCTTACTCCTTTATTTGTGGAATTAGGTACTTTTAATCTGACTCTTTACTTTTAATTCTATAGCATGCAACCATACACCTTTTATAATCACCCATCACTTGAGGTAGAAGCCAATATTATTGATGAATGCTCTTCATGACCCAGATACATCGCAGTCATTCATCATATTTGTGAGTTCTACCTCCTAAATATCTCTCAAATACAACATCTCCCTCCCTCCTTCCCTGTCTGTGCCTTTCTCCTTCAGCATCATGGTGTAGTAATGAAAAGAATAAGGCTTTTGGAAGCAGTGAGCCCTGGGCTTCTCTCAGCTCTAACGCTGACATAGGGTGAACTTATCAAACGCTCTGACTCTCAATTCCCCGTCTATAAGATGAGGATAATAGTGTCTGCCTCATAGTGTTTTGTGATAATTAAATAAAGGTTACAAAGCATCTGAAACATAATGACCCTTGATAAATGTTGGCTTCCCTTTCAGATCCTGATCCTGTCTCCAAAACTGTTTCACTGAACTCCACTCAGGATTGTTGCTTTGTTAACTTCTTTTGTCCATAATTAAGTGCAGACCTGCCATGACCACTTTCAAGATCCATCACATTATGGTAAATGTTTTGCTTCTCTTTTGCTGCATGCAATGCAATGCACAACTCAGTCAATTAAAACAACCTTTTTATTATTTCTCATGACTCTCTGCATTGGACGTTTCCTCTGCTGGTTTCTCTTGGGAGTTCACAAGTCAGACAGCATCTATGGCTGCTATACCATATACCTGGTCCCTTGGCTTGGATGGCTGTGCTCAGCCAAGACTCTAGGATCTCTGTCCCTCCACTTGGCCTCTCTATGTGATGTCTCCAGCAGGGTGACCAAACTTCTTACACGGTAGTTCAGGGATTCCTAAAGTGTAAAAGAGAAGCAGTAACGTCTTCTAAAAGCTGAGGCCCAGAACTGCACAGGTCACTTCCACTGCATTTTTATTGGCTACAAAAGGAATCATAAAGCTAGCCAGCTGCAGTGTGGGAGAGGTCTACACAAAAGACTGCTTATAGAGAGGCAAAGTGCATTGGAACCCCAGACACCAAGCAACAAATTCCTTTTTATCCGTTTATCTTCTGCATTTCTTTCCAGTGTACTCTGCACTCCCCCAAGGATTTTGTATGTGTGTGTGAGAGGTGGTAGGTGTGCCATGCTTTGCACCTGCTACTCCCATTGTCTGAAATGCCCTTTCTCTTTATGTAGATGTAAACCTTCTACTCGTACTTTGTGACAACTAACCTGTTTATCTTGTTTGTGAGGCCTTCCGTAACTCGTGTGGAGGGACATTCCCACTGTGCTGTCTGGATATATTTTATATTGCCAGATAGCATGTGTCAGCCTGTTTGACTCGGTATATCAAACTATATTTGAGCTTCTGAAGGGCATGGCTCTTTTTCATTGTCTTATACCCAGTGTTTTAGTTTGGCTTCTTCCAGAAACAGCCCCTGACACAAAGCTTTGAATGCAAGTAGGTTATTTCGAAGGTGATTCTAAGAAGCTGTGTGAAGGAGTGGGAAGCGAGACAGGCAAGGGAAGGAAGTCAATGAGAATGTGTTAATGAGCATGTTACTGTTCTAGGCAACTGGGGCTTGATCTCACTGGGGACTTTGGGGAAGTTGTGTAGAGGCCTTGTCAGATTTGTTCCGTGCAAGAGTGAAGAGGTTGGGATATTTATCTACCAACTCCCACCCTTCATTGATTGAGGGGCATTAGCTCCTGGAATTTCGGACTTCCCTGTACTCTAGCTGAGCCCCAGAACACGCTCAGGTGGTTGCCAGAGCGAGCCAGTGGTGGGGAACATCATGGTGCGAGCTAGGTAGAGGGTAGAGGGGGGCCCCCGGAGCATCCTCAGCAGCCAGTGCCCAGGCAATAATATGTAATCAATGAACACTGCTTGAATATCAATGAATAAGTGAGTGAACCTTGTAGGGTTTTTTTTTTGAGGGGAAATGAGGCCCCAATCAAGAAAAAATAACTTTTCTTAAAAAAAATTTTGTTTGAGAACATACCTTTTAAAATCAGAATTTGTTATGTCTACCAATGTTATGTCTACTGTGTATTCTTTTGTTATTTTCCCCTCAATACTTTCAGCTTTCCTGGCTAAGATATCCCATATAACATTACCAGAGTGCAGTGTGGTATCTGTTTGCAATACTTTGCTCTGGAGCATATTTAACATGGGGTGGGATCCATTCGTCCTAGGGGAAGGGATTTGAGGGGCTTGTGGAAGCTACATTGATGGAGATCTGTCTAAAGGTTTTGGCACAGGTTGCATTAATGCATTTACTGATTCATCATTTGCGTTGTAAATTATTTCACTTATACGTTTAGTTCTGCCATTGACAGACTTGTGCAAAGATTCAAGTTCATTTTATCTTATTTTGTTTATAATAATTTTCTTCAGGCCACTTGTTTTCAGGACCTGCAAAGCTACCTTAAAAATTAAAAGAATAAAAGTTCAAAAAGTTAATTCACATACCATGGAAACTCCAGAAAACAGTGATGTTGAGAAATGACATACTTATTAGTGTTCAGACAAGCACATCTCCCTGGACTTTTTAACATAGTTGGGATGTGACTTGATTTGTAAATTAATCTGTGCAGTGATGAGGCATCTTGTAAAGAAGCAAGACTCAAATTTGGGTGAATGTCAGAATCACCTGGAAGCTTGTCATGACTACAGATTGCTGGAACCCATCCTTCTGAAATATATATTTAATATATATATATATAATATATATAATATATATATATGTATTCAGATCAGTCTGAAGATCTTGCAGGTTTGAAAATTGCCATCTAAAAGTACTTAGCCTGCTTAAATGAAGTTTAGTCCACCTAGATTATTAACTCTTCATGGGCCAATGCCATGTTTTGTATTGACTTGGCTTCCCATGTAAGACCATTACATTGTTGAGCATATAGCGAGCCATTAGTAAATACTTGTTGTTGCCAACTGTTTTAAGGCCAGCCTGTTTGGACTTAAAGGAGGAAAGGTATTTCAAGAAATGGGAGCTCTTGTGTAAATATAAAAAGTTCCTGCTGTTGTCTGGTTGGGTTTGCAGTTGTCCTGTTGGTGGGATGTTGAATCAGTTACCTTGCTATTTAACAGAATTCTTTGAATCATTCAGTTAAGGGTAATGGAAGGGAGCTACTAATAATATATTGTGTGTTCAGGTTATCTCATTTAATTCTCACAATAACCCTGTGAGGAAGCCCTGATTACCCTCATTCCACAGATGAGGAAACAATTTCAGAGAGGGTAAGTAACTTGCTCGAAGTCATACAGCAAGTAAGTTGATAGAGCTGGGATTAGAGTCCAAGTGCATTCATTTCCAATATTCGCATTCTTTTCAAGACACAAAGACTCTTTTCAAGGCATCTTCCAAGCAAAAGTCCATGTGAATCAGCACTTGATAGGAGGGTGGGAGACATGGAAGGCAAAGTTCAGTTCCTTTTCAGGCAGATTTGATTCTGAGTGTCCCTCCTGCTTATCTCTTTTCTTACCCTAATCGCTTCCTTGCCTGTAATTCCTTTTTCTCTTCTAAGTGAAAGCAAGAAGTAGATAGAGAGGGTGGGAGAGTCGCCAATATTGATAGTAAAACCAGTTCAGTTTCTTATTTTTATCTTTCAGCTCTTCTCTAGATTATCCATATCTTTGTCTCAATTCTCCAGTTAAATTTTACAGTGGAAACCTGACATAAGTGGGATGAAGCCCTTGCCTATAAACTGAGATATGAGAAGCAATACATGCTGAATTTTCAAAAACTGGATTTCTTTTTTTTAAAGAAGACGGGAATAACTATTGAGATGAGTGAGAGTTTGGGGCAGTTATAGTAAACAGAATTCTCACGTTCAAGAGGGATTTAGAAAGGTATTAGGAGGTAGTATTGCAAGAGTTGACACCAGAAGAGGTCAAGATATATATGGGGATTTCAGTTCTATTGGGGGTCAAGGTGAGAATATTTTCAAGTAGCATCAAAGGGAACATGAAAAATAGTCTCAGAGATAAGAGAAATGTGAGAATTGCCAGGCATGGATCATTCCAAGATTGCTGACTTGGGAGCCTTTGGGGATAAAAGGAATTAGGACTGGTTACATTTAAACTCCATCCTGCAAATTGTCCTGAAACAGAGAAGGCTGTCAAGGTCAGCCAGGTCATCTGATGAGAGTCCCAAGTATGTGCTAAGGGGTATGCTTGAGTCATACGATATTGTAGCCAGAGTCACATCCTTAGTTACTGTTCATAGTGTGAAACCTAAGTGTGAGTTAGCAAAGAACCAAATGAATTCTTGCTCAGAAGGGTGGGCAGAATGTCTGGAAGCTTTAAATAATGTCAAAGGCTTATTTTACTTCGTATTACTGTTGCTATTTATAATGGCTCTCACTTGCATTTTAGAGCAACATTGGTGCATTCTCTCCTCTCTCCTTGCCTTCTCTCTTCAGGAATTTTTTTCTTTTTTCTCTTATATAACAGAAAAACCATGTCTAATGGCAAATCTGCCTACAAAGGCTAATGGGGGGATGGGAGCTGAGGATGACCCCAGGGAAGCCAGGTTAGGTGTATTGGCTCATCAAACCTCTCTTAACCCCATCCCTTCAGTATTTGATCAACTTCATACTTACTCCACTCTTTGCATGGTTGCGTTCCTTCTCCAGGTGCCTCCTTTTTTTGGTACCTAGTGGGTCTTTGGCTGTGGCGGGAGAATTTTACAGTAAGAAGGATGAGCTTTTCTCTTTCTTTTACAAACACATCATTCTAACCCACCTGACTAGTGAGGGCATGAGATGGAGAAGATGAGTTGGGATTTTATGTCTGAGGAGTCAGAATTGGCTCCTGGAAGTTACAATGGTAAGGGACTTGAGGGACATGCCAAAAGCAGAATAGCTGTTTATTCACCTGTCAGTCACCCAAATGAACTGTAAACTCCATGAAGACAGCATCCATACTGTTTTCTTTACTGCAAAAGTTATTTTTACAGCAAAATTTCTGGCACGTAATAGGTGCTCAATAATTATTTGGTGAATGAGTGAATGAACAACTCAGTCATAACCACTAGATCCTGTTGCAGTAATTTAGACCACTGGGATGGCCAATTCCATATGCACCTTATACTTAGAGTCTAGCTCTCTGCATGCCATTCACTTTCTCGCATTATTGTCATGTTTCCCTCTCATATGCTGTTTTATGCATCTTAAAGGGCAGGGATGTCAGATAGGTATCATTATCCTCAGATCATAATTCCTAGCATAGTGGGCTGTGTGTAGTAGGAAATTAGCACATATTTTAGAAATGAATTAAATAACATCCATCATAATAATATGACTTCAAAGGGAAACTTTCAGACATCTGAACGTGATATTCTAAGAGAGTTTTGGATTAGACTTTAAGAGATGATAGAAACTGGCCTCTGAGGATTACCGTCAGCTGATACATACTATTATTCTCCAGGGGAAACTGAAAATTCTAGCCCGATGCTGTTGATGACGGGCTCACTGGCATCTTACTTGAACAAATGTAGGTTAAATCTTGAAAGGATATACTCTACTAATAAAATTGGCAGAAGATCATTTTATGATGGCCTAAAGCTTCCATGGTTGGTGAAATATTTGCAAGGGTATTGGAAAGATATGACGATTCATTTTCTTAAGGAAAGGATTTAAATCACATCTTTTCCTAGTGCAGACATGCATTGCCATTTCCAGAGGGGATATATTAGGACCTACTGGGTACATGATGTTTCCTGGTTATTGCTAGCTTCTATAAATATATCTTGTAAATTATTCTACAAGAGGAATGACACAAGTTGGGCTTGTGTCAAACAACAGAAGTCAAACACATGGCAAATGAATGTATCATTCTCTTGCCTGATTTTATCAGAGGTCAAAGATTATAGATCATTAGTAATAAAGGGGGTCTAGAGATTATCACATTGAAAGGAAGCCTGGTGGTAGTCAAGGTTGCTGATTTTGGAGCCACATAACTGAAGTTCCAATCCTAATCCTACCACTTCCTACCCAAGTGATGTCATTCAAGTTACTTAACCACCTTGTGCCTCAGTTTTCTTCTCTGTAAAATGGGGATAATAATAATAACTCATCTCATCCAGTGTCATGAGGGGTATGTTAGTTAATATCTGTAAAGCACTCAGATTATTGCCTGGCATGTAAGAAGGCCATATATGTGTTTTCTATTATCATTAGCTTAAGATCTTGCTTCACATTGAAGGAACTGAAGTCCAGAGTCATGAATCATTGTATGTAAGGCCACAGAGTCTGGGCCAGAACCTAGCTCTGCTCGATCCAGATTCAGGGCCCTTTTTACTCTGCCATGATGCCTTGCTATGTAAATGAAATGATTGCAGCAAACTCCAAGAAACTGGAATTTCATTGAGTGCAGTATTTTTTTTAAGGTAAGAACCCACAACAGCCAGTGATAACATGACTTACCAAGAGTATATATTAATCCTTTGGCCTTAGGCATTGTTGCAAATATGTTGGTGCCCCACCCATATTTCTTCTGCTTGCTGGACCTGTGTATGCTATTAGCATCCTTCTATAGGCATCCATGTCTCTGCTTATGGGCTCTTTGTTGATCTTTGCATGGGAAGGCTAGAAAATATCCAGGGGATAATGTATCCTTGGGTAAAGTCCCTCCACCAGTAATGGAAAATATTTGAAGAATAAATACCCCAGCTACTTGCCCCTCAGATGAGATAATGCACCCACTGAAGCTTCTTCAATATTCTCAGTCTTAGCAGTCCTAACAGGTTTAAGGCTCAGGAGTCCACAGTAGACACCAGCTCACTGACAACACATCTGAATTAGCTACTTTCCTTTCCCAGCTCACTTCCCCTCTCCTCTTCTGGTGTTTTTCTGGGATCACCTCACAAATAAATTAGTTGGACTCAAATGCTTGTCTCATGGTTGGCTTGACTTCTTTGATGATTAGAAATAAGCAAGAGCTTTAAGTACTCTATGGTTCAGGGATAGATATACCCAAATGATTGATATTCTAGAAGATGCACACACACAAAAAAATGGGGGCTGTGAGGCCCCTAACTAAAAATGGATGGCTTTTAAAGTAGCTTTTTTTCCATACGTAACAAGCTGGGCCTGCTTAGAAGTATAAAGTTCTTGGAAACTTTTAATCCTTGAAGGAAACTAGAAATGTTTGAACAAATAAAAATACTTACATAGCTTATATAATGTTTAACACTCTTCACAGATCTAAAGTCACTTTGTTAATTTAGGAACATAAAAATGCATTATGTATAACTTGGTTGGCTCCTAAAAGTATCATGTTTGATATACTGAGAGATGTGAAGGACCCAAAAATTTGAGGGGCAAAAAGAATATTTTGAAAGGAATCTTAAAATGCCATGACTACATAAAATTCCAAGATGATTCTATAAGCTGGTCAGGTATAGGCCACTGGTTCAGGTGGAGTCATTTCCTCTGTCCTGGAAGACTCTCTATAAGAAGCTGATTTTCAGGGAAATTTGGCAGCTAGATCAATGGGTATGAGGCCCTGGAGTTCTGGGGTGTGTGAATGCCTTCCAGTTTTGGTTTGGGTTACTTGGAAATAGCTCCGAATTGTTCCATTGTGATACATTATCAAACCCCAAAGGGTGGGCCCTTGACATGCCCTATCTACCTCTGTAGACTCACAGGCAACCCTCTATTCATAAATCCGTCTATATTATGAACACAATGTGGAGAAAAGCTAGGTTGACATATAGATGCTGGGTAGTCCATAAGGCCCAAATACTGCCTAAGGGATTTGGATCCTCATACCAGCATCACAGAAATGGATGTATACAACCACATTCCTTTGCAAAATCATATTACTAAATCAATTAGCAAGTGACAATCCCCTGGCCACAGTATTTGGTTTCAATGTGGCTTTTTTTTTTTTTTTTTTTTTTTAGCTCAATGATCAGGGGTTTTGTTCGTGGTTGAAGGAAGCCTCCTCTTGGATGTAAACTGCTACTTGAAGTCCCTCTTGGAAATCACCCTTTAAAAAGAAGGTAGTCAGAGCTGAGAAAACTGCCCAGAATTTAGGAGACGAGGCTTCAGAGGCATGATCAAACTGTACCTGAAACTAACACTATGGATGTCTCACTTACATGAGCTGCTAAATCCTCTTTAGTGTTAGCCTGTTTATATAAGAATTCTATTTCTTATACCAGAATGCATCCTTATGGGTACATGTAGACATAATAGCAAATGTGACTACTAGAACTTATTCTTTGAAAATAATTTGGTAAAACATTTGCTTTAACTATAATATATCACAATAAGCTGTGCTCTCAAGCCCCATTTTGTAGACTTTTCTAGAGTTGATGTTAAATATGCCTGAGAATCTGAGCATTATTAGGAATTTAGCAGAAGTTCAGGGTCTTCTCGCAGTAGAAGTTCTGAATAAACATTATAGAGTATGATGTTATCTAGCAATCAATAGTAGTTTATTATTTTATAAGCACATTTCACAAAGCTAACTGGCTACATTCCAATTTGAATAAACAAATTAGAATAAACAATTCCACCTGGCTTAGATACCTATTTTATTTGGGCAATTGGCCTTTCACTTGGCATGTAGTAGTAAGCGTTCAACAGCTGGTGCTCTCCCACCCATGGGGCCTTTCTTTTCAGAAGATAATTACTTCAGAGATTGACAAAGGGCTGAGCTCTGAGCTGGGATCGTTCAAAACCAAGGATGTACAAAAATGTTAGGATATCACTATTTTAAATAATGATGAGAAGTCATAAAATAGAAATCTTTTTTATCGAATATAAAACAAAACGATACATGATTTGGCCATATGCATTTTTTTAAACTTAGGGAGTGTTTTTCATTCGATCAGGCTGTCTGCATGGAACACTCACCATGCTCCAATACACACATGGCAAATTTGTACAAATCCTCTTTGTCTCAGCTTATGGTTATTCCTCTAGGAGGTCTTCAACCACCACCACCACTACCACCCACTAGTAGAAGTTATCTACGTACCATTCTATACTCGACCATCATAGCAGCCATGGATCCTACAGCTGCAAGGAAATGAATTCTGCCAGTGACCTGAGTGAGCTTGAAAGTCCTATTATTGTTCCTATTTTACAGATAGGAACTTAAGGTTAGAGATGCTAAGTTTCTTTCCTTAAGGCACACTGGGAGTAATTGGTGGAAGCAGGATCTTTGAGTCTCCAGAATGTAGTACAGTGACTAGGACGTAATAGGTATTCAAAAGATGCCTCTCAAATCAGTGTGAAGCCCTTGCTGGGAAGAACACCTCAACCTGAGCACTTATAAATTCACCCAGGCTTTCTAAAGCAGCCCCTTCCTTTGGAGGATTAGAGTAGGAAGCCTAACTCTTAATTGTGTAGCTTGAAGCACCTTACACTGAAGCTGGGTGACCAGATCCATTGATACTTAACATTTTGAAAGCATGAGAGCAGATAGTCTTAGAATGCTCACCTGTAGGAATTATTTCTGTGTTCTGTCTCCAGTTAAACATTTTCTTGTCAATGCTCACTTTTCTCCAGGAGATGATCAGCTCATCTAGGTGGAAAGAAAGTACACTGTTCTCTGGTCGAGGGACCAAACTGTGCTCTTCATGGTTAGCTTGGCATGATGGATACAGATAAGAGTTGTGGAAAGATGTGTGGGCAGCACAATTTGCAGTTAGGCCTTTTATACTGTAAGAGTGACTGTTCAGCCTTCATCATTTTTTATAATTGTCTCGTTTCCTTAAGAGCCGAGCATGACACTTTTCTTTAAGTTATTGGGTGTGGTGAATAATTTTGTCCTCTGGAAACATCTATTGAGATGCTGCCTGAAATAATTTTATGACAGATTTTTAAAGGAGTACAGGCATACCTCAGAGACATTGGGGGTTCAGTTCAAACCACCGCAGTAAAGCGAATATTGTAATAAAGTGAGTTGAATGAATTTTTTGGTTTCCCAGTGCATATAAAAGTTATGTTTACACTATACTGTAGTCTATTAAGTGTGAAATAGATTTATGTGTTAGAAAGTGCACATACCTTAATTAAAAAATACTTTATTGCTAAAGCATGCTAACCATCATTTGAGCTTTCTAAGAGTCCTAATCTTTTTGCTGATGGAGGATCCTGCCCCGATGCTGATGGCTGCTGACTGATCAGGGTGGTGGATGCTGAAGGCTGGGATGGCTGTGGCAATTTCTTAAAGTGAGACAACAGTGAAGTTTGTTGCATGAATTGACTCTTCCTTTCATAAATTATTTCTCTGTAGCATGTGATGCTGTTTGATAGCATTTTACCCACAGTGGACCTTCTTTCAAAATTGGATTCAACCCTCAAACCCTGCTACTGCTTTATCAACTAAGCTTATGTAATAGTCTAAATTCTTTGTTCTCATTTCATCAATCTTCATGGCATCTTCACCAGGAGTAGGTTCCATTTTAAGAAACAACTCTCTTCGCTCAGCCAAAGGAAGCAACTCCTCATCCATTCAAATTTGATTATGAGATGGCAGCAATTCAGTTGCATCTTCAGGCTCCACTTCCAGCTCTAGTTCTCTTGCTATTTCCACCACATCTGTAGTTACTCCTCCACTCACGTCTTAACCCCTCAAAGTCATGCATGAATGTTCATAATGGCATATACAATGGTGAATACTTTCTAGAAGGTTTTCAATTTAGTTTGCCAAGATCCATCACAGGAATCACTAACTATGGAAGCAATAAGCCTTATGAAATGTATTTCTTAAATAATAAGACTTGAAAGTCAAAATGACTTCTTGATCTGTGGGCTGCAGAATAGATGTGTTAGCAGGCATGAAAACAACATTCATCTGGTTGTCCATCTCCATCAGAGTTCTTGAGAGCCAGGTGCATTGTCAATGAGCATTCATTTTGAAAGGATTCTTTTTTCTAAGCAGTAGATCACAACAGTGAGCTTAAAATACTCAGTAAAACAAGAAATATGGAGAAAAAGATCGTGGCGTGAGAAGTGAGGCAGAAACCTCCTCCCAAAACCACATATAACATGAAAATACAGCAAATACAACTAATCCTGAAAGAGTGACCTGAAGACTGCTACAGACTGCCTACATCTGTAGAAAAGAGAAGACATCACAGAAAAGGATAAAGTAGTAAAGCCACAATCCAGCAGGACCCAAGCCCTCCCCCAACCCCAGTTCACAGGCAGGAGGAAGAGAAACAGAGTGGGGAGGGAGTAGAAGCCCAGAACTGATGAACACCCATATCTGGAGATTTGCTCTGGGAGCATGAATACACATTACATGGTGCTCTGGAGAATAATGGGATTGGAAAGCAAAGACAGGTAGAACACTCAGAGAGACTGAGATTCCAGCTGCTTGTGGAGGTACCCACAACCAGCTTCTCTGGGACAAAAGAAAGGCGGGCACTTTCAAAGACTTCCAAATAGTGAGAGAGGTGCTAAAGGGACAAGTATTACACAGAGCTTGCTGCTCAGGAGAAAGGACAGGTGGACAAAATCGTCCTGGCACACTCAGCCCAGCAGGTTGGGAACTTTCAGGAGCTTCAAACACTTCATCCCTCTGGCTGACAATGCAGCACCGAGGCTCCTCACTGCAATATGCACACTGCTGCTCCTTCCTTCTGGCAGGCACTGGTCTGCACACCTGCTGCCCCTGCCACCACACCACTCCAGCCAGAGGGTGGCACTGCCTATGACAACTACAAGGGCATAATGCAGAGGCTCCTCCCTATGCACTCAGCCCACTGGACCTGGCAGTGGAGGCAGGCACTGCATCTGAGAATCAGGAAAGAGCTCTTTCCTCCCAGCAGGTGCCAGCACCGCACACATCTGTGACTCCCACCATTCCTCCAGGTGCTGGGCAGCTCCAGAGAGTAGAGCTTCTGGGCACTAGAGGGTGCTGCCTACACAAAGTTATTCCATAGTCATCATTAGAAATATGAAACAGCAAAGGAATTCAATCCAAACAAAATTATTAGAAAAAATGCCAGAAAGAGGGCTCTGAAACTGAAATCACCAATCTTCTTGATAAAGATTTCAAAATGAAAATCATAAACATGCACATGGAGCTACAGAAAAATATTCAGGATCTCAGGGAGGACTTCAAGAAAGAGATAGAAATTTTAAAAAATACACTATCTGAAATGAAACATAAAATGGAGGGATTTAAAAGGAGATTGGATGAGGTAGAGGAGACAGTAAATGAAATAGAAATTATAGAACAGGAAAACAAAGAAGCTGAGGCACAGAGAAAAAAGGATCTTTGGGAATGAAGGAATAATAAGAGAACTGTGCAACCAATCCAAACGTAACAATATTTGCATTATAGGAGTACCAGAAGAAGAGAGAGGAAAAGGGATAGAAAGTTTCTTTGATGAAATAATTGCTAAAAACTTCACCAACCTGGGGAAGGAAATAGTCTCTCATGTCATAGAAGTGCAGAGATCTCCCAACACAAGGAACCCTAGGAAAACAACACCAAGACATATTATAATTAAAATGGCAAGGGTCAAAGAAAAGGAGAGAGCATTGAAAGCAGCCAGAGAGAGAAAAAGATCACTTGTGAAGGAAAGCCCATCAGGCTACCAGCTGACTTCTCAGCAGAAACCTTACAGGCCAGAAGGGAGTGGCATGATATATTTTATGAAATGAAACACAAGGGCCTCCTACCAAGAACACTCTATCCTGCAAGACTATCACTTAAATTTGAACCAGGGATTAAACAATTTCCAGATAAGCAAAAGTTGAGGGAATTTACCACCCACAAACTATCTCTACAGTATATTTTAAAGGAACTGTTCTAGATGGAAGTGCTCATAAGGCTCAATAGCTGTCACCAGAGAAAATAAAACCACAGTAAAGGAAGTAGACCAATTAATTACTAGGAAAATGCAAAATTAAATCAAATACTCACAAAGTTAGTCAAAGGAAACACAAAGAGTACAGAGTATGACACCAAATATATAAAGAGCAGAGGAGGAAGAAGAAAAAGAAAGGGAAAAGAAAAAATAACCTTTAGATGGTGTTTGAAATAGTGTAATAAGAGAGTTAAGACAGACCATCAGATAGTAAGGAAGCTGCCCTTGAAACTTTGGTAACCACAAATCTAAAACTGACAATGAATAAGTACATATTTATTGATAATCATGCTAAATATACATGGACTGAATGCACCAATCAAAAGACTAGAGTTACAGAATGGATAAGAAAACAAGACCCACCTATATGCTGTCTACAAGAGACTCACTTCAAACCCAAAGACTAAAGAGACTAAAAGTGAAGGGATGGAAAAATATATTTCATGCAAATAATAGGGAGAAAAAAGCAGGAGTTACAGTACTTGTATCAGACAAAATAGACTTCAAAACAAAGAAAGTAACAATAGATAAAGAAGGACATTACAGAATGATAAAGGGGGCAGTCCAACAACAGGATATAATCATTATAAATATATATGCACCCAACACAGGAGCGCCAGCATATGTGAAACAAATACTAACAGAATTGAAGGAAGAAATAGAATGGAATGCATTTATTCTAAGAGACTTCAACACACAACTCACTCCAAAGGACAGATCAACAGGCAGAAAATAAGTAAGGACACAAAGGCACAGAATAACACATTAGAACACATGGACCTAACAGATATCTACAGAACTCTACACCCAAAAGCAGCAGGATACTCATTCTTCTCAAGTGCCCATGGAACATTTTCAAGAATAGATCATATACTAGGCCACAAAAAGAGCCTCAGCAAATTCAAAAAGACTGGAACTGTACCAATCAGCTTCTGAGAGCACAAAGGTATGAAACTAGAAATAAATTATGTAAAGAAAACAAAAAAGCCCACAAATACATGGAGGCTTAATAACATGTTCCTAAGTAATCAGTGGATCAATGGCCAAATAAAAACAGAGAACATGCAACATATGGAGACAAATGAAAACAACAGCTCAACACGCCAAAACCTGTGGGATGCAGCAAAGGCTGTGCTAAGAGGAAAGTATATAGCAATACAGGGTTACCTCAAGAAAGAGGTACAATCCAAATGAACAGTAAAATCTCACAATTAATGAAACAAGAAAAAGAAGAAAAAATGAGGCCCAAAGTCAGTAGAAAGAGGGACATAGTAAAAATCAGAGCAGGAATAAATAAAATCGAGAAGAATAAAACAATAGAAAGAATCAATGAAACCAGGAGCTGGTTCTTTGAGAAAATAAACAAAATAGATGAACCCCTAGCCAGACTTATCAAGAAAAAAGGGAGGTACACACATAAACAGAATAAGAAATGAGAAAGAAAAAATCACTACAGACACCACAGAAATATAAAGAATTATTAGAGAATACTATGAAAAATTATATGGTAACAAACTGGATAACCTAGAAGAAATGGACAGCTTTCTAGAAAAATACAACCTTCCAAGGCTGACCCATAAAGAAACAGAAATTCTGAATAGACCAGTTACCAGCCATGAAATTGAATTGGTAATCAAAAAACTACCTAAGAACAAAACCCCCGTACCAGATGGATTCACCTCTGAATTCTACCAGACATATAGAGAAGAAATAACACCCATTCTCCTTAAAGTTTTCCAAAAAATAGAAGAGGAGGGAATACTTCCAAAGTCATTCTATGAGGCCAGCATCACTCTAATACCAAAACCAGGCAAAGATACCACAAAAAAGAAAATGTCAGACCAATATCCCTGATGAATACAGACACAAAAATACTCAACAAAATATTAGCAAACCAAATTCAAAAATACATCAAAAAGATCATCCATCATGATAAACTAGGATTTATTCCAGGGATGCAAGGATGGTACAATATTAAAAAATCCATCATCATCCACCACATCAACAAAAAAGATGGAAAAAATCACATGATCATCTCAATAGATGCTGAAAAAGCATTCGACAAAATTCAACATCCATTCATGACAAAAATTTCAACAAAATGCATACAGAGGGCAAATACCTCAACATAATAAAGGCCATATATGGCAAACCCATAGCCAACATCATACATAACAGTGAAAAGCGGAAAGCTTTTCCTCTAAGATTGGCTAAGATTGGGAACAAGAAAAGGATGCCCACTCTCCCCACTTTTATTCACCATAGTACTGGAGGTCCTAGCCATGGCAATCAGACAACACAAAGAAATAAAATGCATCCAGTTTGGTAAGGAAGAACCTCAACTGTCCCTGTTTACAGATGACATGGTATTGTACATAAAAAGCCCTAAAGAATCCACCCAAAGCTACTAGGACTAATAACTGAATTCAGCAAAGTTGCAGGATTCAAAATTAATACACAGATATATGTTGCATTCCTATATACTAATGAGGAGCTACCAGAAAGAGAAATCAGGAAAACAATTCCATTCACAATTGCATCAAAAAGAATAAAATACCTAGGAATAAACCTAACCAAGGAAGTGAAAGACCTGTACTCTGAAAACTATAAGACACTCCTAAGAGAAATTAAAGAAGATACCAATAAATGGAAATACATCCCATGCTCATGGATAGGAAGAATTAATATTGTCAAAATAGCCATCCTGACTAAAGCAATCTACAGATTCAATGCAATCCCTGTCAAAATACCAGCAGCATTCTTCAACGAACTAGAAAAAATAGTTCTAAAATTCATATGGAACCACAAAAGACCCTGAATAGCCAAAGCAATCATGAGAAGGAAGAATAACGCTGGGGAGATTACACTCCCCTACTTCAAACACTACTACAAAGCCACAGTTATCAAGACAATCTGGTACTGGCATAAGAACAGACCGAAAGATCAATGGAACAGAATAGAGAGCCCAGATATAAACCCAAGCATACATGGCCAATTAATATACAATAAAGGAGCCGTGGACATACAATTAGGAAATGACAGCCTCTTCAACAGCTGGTTTTGGCAAAACTGGACAGCTACATGTAAGAGAATGAAACTGGATTACTGTCTAACTCCATACACAAAAGTAAACTTGAAATGGACCAAAGACCTGAATGTAAGTTGTGAAACTGTAAAACTCTTCAAAGAAAACATAGGCAAAAATCTCTTGAACATACACATGAGCAACTTTTTCCTGAACACATCTCCTTGGGCAAGGGATACAAAAGCAAAAATGAATAAATGGGACTACATCAAACTAAAAATCTCTGTACAGGAAAGGTCACCATCAGTAGAACAAAAAGGCACCCTACAGTATGGGAAAATATATTCATAAATGAGATATGTGATAAGGGATTGACATCCAAAATATATAAAGAGCTCATGTGCCTCAACAAACAAAATGCAAATAACCCAATTAAAAAATGGGTGGAGGATCTGAACAGACAATTCTCCAAAGAAGAAATTCAGGTGGCCAACAGGCACATGAAAAGATGCTCCACATCAGTAATCAGAGAAATGCAGATTAAAACCACAATGAGATATCACCTCACATCAGTTAGGATGGCCAATATGCAAAAGACAAACAACAACAAATGCTGGCGAGTATGTGGAGAAAGGGGAACCCTCCTACACTGTCAGTGGGAATGTAAGTTAGTTCAACCATTATGGAAAGCAGTGTGGAAGTTCCTCAAAAAAACTAAAAATAGAAATACCATTTGACTGAGGAATCCCACTCCTAGGAATTTACCTGAATAAAACAAGATCCGTGATCCAAAAAGACATATGCACCCCTATGTTTATTGTAGCACTATTTACAATAGCCAAGATATGGAAACAATCTAAGTGTCCATCAGTAGATGGATGGATAAAAAGATGTGTTACATATACACAATGGAATATTATTCAGCCATAAGAAGAAAACAAATCCTACCATTTGCAACAACATGGATGGAGCTAGAGGGTATTTTGCTCAGTGAAATAAGCCAGGCAGAGAAAGACAAGTACCAAATGATTTCACTCATCTATGGAGTATAACAACCAAGCAAAACTGAAGGAACAAAACAGTAGCAGACTCACAGAACCCAGGAAAGGACTAGAGGTTACCAAAGGGAAGTGGTTGTGGAGGGTGGTTGGGGAGGGAAGGGGAAGGGGATTAAGGGGCATTATTATAAGCACACATAATGTAGGGGGCTCATAGGGAAGGCAGTATAGTCCAGAGAACACAAGTCATGACTTATAGCTTCTTACTATGCTGATGGACAATGACTGCAATGGGGTCTGTGGGAGGGGACTTGATAATATGGGTGAATGTAGTAACCACAATGTTTCTCATGTGAAACCTTCACAAGACTGTATATCAATGATACCTTAATAAGGAAAAATACTCAGTAAGCCATGTCATAAGCAGATGTGCTACCATACAGGCTCTGTTATTCCATTTCTAGAGCACAGGTAGAGTAGAATTAGCAAAATTCTTAAGAGCCCTAGGATTTTCAGAATTTCAGAAATTCTTCTGAAATTGGGCATTGGCTTCAACTTAAAGTTAGTAGCCGTATTAGCCCCTAACAAGAGAGTTGACCTGTCCTTTGAAACTTTGAAGCCAGATTTGACTTCTTTCTAGGTAAGAAATTCCTAGGTGCAATTTTCTTCCAATAGAAGGCTATTCAGTGAAAACCTGCTGTTCAGTGGAGCCACCTTCATTAGTGACCTCAGCCAGATCTTCTGGGTTACTTGCTTCAGCTTCTACATTAGCACTTGCTGCTTCACCTGTGGTTTGATGTTATGGAGGCAGCTTCTTTCCTTAAACATCAGGAACCAACCTCTGGTAGCTTCACACTTTTCTTCTGCAGTTTCCTCGTCTCTCTCAGCCTTCATAGAATTGAAAAGAGTTAGGGCCTTACTCTGGATTAGGCTTTGGTTTAAAGGAATGTTGTGGCTGGTTTGATCTTCTATCCAGACCACTCCAACTATCAGCAATAAGGCTGTTTTGCTTTCTTAACATTCATGTGTTCACTGGAGCAGCACTTTTCATTTCCTTGAAGAACTTTTCCTTTGTATCCACAAGTTGGCTAACTGTTCAGCACAAAAGGCCTAGCTTTTGGCCTGTCTGGGCTTTTGACATGCCTCCCTCACTAAGCTTAATCATTTCTAGCTTTTGATTTAAAGTGAGAGTTGTGTGACTTTTCCTTTCATTTGAACACTAGAGGCCACTGTAGAGTTATTAATTGGCCTATTGTTGTGTCTCAGGGATAAGGAGCCCTCAGGAGAGAGAGAGAGAAAGAAGGGAACAACCAGTCAGTGGAGGAGCCAGAACACACATGTTATTTATAGTTTGTCTGCCATCTTATATGGGTGTGGTTCATGGTGCCCCAAAACAATTACAATAGTAACATCACAGATCACTGATCACAGATCACCATAACAAATATAATAATGATGGAAAGTTTGGAATATTTGCAAGAATTACCAAAATGTGACACAGAGACATGAAGTTAGTAAGTACTGTTGGAAAGGTGACACTGATAGACTTGCCCAGTATAACGTTGCCACAAACCCTCAATCTGTAAAAAATGCAGTACCTGCAAAGCACCATAAAGTGAAGCACAATAAAAAATGTGGTATGGTTATACTCAAAATGTTAAATTCCTTTGTTCTTTTCCTCCTCCTTTCTCTCCTCCCTGATTTCCTCTTTCCCTTCCTTCCTTCCTTTCTCCCTCCTTCTCTAAACATTTAGGGAGAACCTACTAGGTGCTAGAGTTAAAAGGTTATATAAGTCTGCCAATATGCCATATCTTGTAGAGCTTATATTATAATGCATGTGTGTGCATGTGGAGGAGGTGGGTGGTGTTTATAGAAATAAGCATGCAAATAAAGAATAAAAAAATAGCTACTTCGAATATATGATGAAGAGAAAACAGCATGATGTTACAGAGAGGGATTAGTGGGTGAATTCCTTAGGTTGGATGAGCAGAAAAAATCTTTGCATGAGGTTTTAAGCTGGGACATGAAAAGGCCCAGTCTTGCAAAGATCTGCTGGAAGATAACTGCATGCAGAGGGAATAGTTAATGCAAAGCTTCTGAGGTGAGAGTAAGCTTGGTGAGTTTGGGGAACAGCAGTGAGGTCACTGTGACTGACTGTAGTTGGGTGGGGAAAGTAGTGGGACAGGGTTATAGATATGGGCAAGAACTAGATCATAGAAGGCCTTGTAAGCCATGGTAAAGAGTTGTTAATTTATTCTAAGTACAACGGATAGCAATTAGATAGATGATTTTAAGTAGAGAAATGATAATAATTTGATTCATTATTATAAAAATGGTTACTGGGTGGTATGTATATATATTTACCATATTAATCATTTTTTTCCCATTTGTACTTCTGAAACACTTATATTTTAAGATAATTCTTACTACTATATGCAGAATTAATTGCTAGAGGGCAACAATGGAGGTAGGGGGATGAGATAGGGGGCCATTGTATAATTTCAGGTGCTAGACAACAGCAACTAGAACCAGGGTGGTAGTGGCTATGAGGGAGAGAAGTAGACAAATTTAGGATGTGTTTTGAATGTTGAGTTGATAAAATTTGTTGATGGATTGAATGTGGGACATGAGTGAAAAAAATAGGAATCAAAGATGTTTTGCTTGAGCAATTGGGTATTAGAGTTCCCTTTACCGAAATGGGAAAATCTGGGGAAGCACAGATTTTGGTAGTGGTAGGGGGACCAGAAGCTCTCCTGTGGCCATCTTAAGCATGACATTCCAGTCACATCTTCAAGTGGAGATGTAAGGATTGGATACAATAGGCTGAAGATGGAAATCTGGGATCATCAGTTTATCAGTGGTTTTTAAGACCATGGGTGGGATGAGCTCACCCAGGTTGGGTTCAGAAGGAAAAGAGGGAGTAACTTAGGAGTGAGTCCCACAGAGAAGTCAAATAGAAGAGGAGAGACTAGAAGAGACTGGCTGAAGAGAGAGAGGGACAATCAGGAGAGTGTGAAGCTGAGAAAACCAAGACAAAGAAACATTTCAGGTTGAAGGGAGTAGTCGACTTTGTCTCGAGGAGCAGTTTGTAAACATTTTTGTGCTGTAATGTCTTTTGTAGATTGGTGAGGCCACTGGGACACTCCTCAGAAAAACATTTCTAAATGCACAAAATGAAATACATAGGGATACAAAGGAAACCAATTCTGCTGCAGTAGAGTTGTCAAAATATCAAAACAAATTGAGAGGTGATCACTGTGTTTTTATGAACATCTTCTATAACTAGATCTAGTGGCGACTTAGTAACTGTTATAATCTCTATGTGGAGATGAGCAGAGATGATGTTTTGAGATATCTACATCTTCAATGTAATATGTAAGATTTAATGTGAAAACGTAGTATGTGTATGATATAATATGAAAATACCTGTGATTTTGTGACAAGGTCACAGGTATTGCTAATACTAATGTAGTTTGTTGACTATGTTTAAAAGTCAAGGAAATGCTAAATTTTGGTTAGTGATCATTGGGGGAAAAGAAGACATATTTTTTTCCATACAAGCTCACAGACTCTGATTTCAAAACCACTGGTCTAATGTTAAAAGGTAAATCTTCAGCAATGGCATGCAGTGGTGTGGATTCTTCTAAATAGTGACTTATTTTGCTATATTTGTTTAATCTTGAGCAATACCCTTAGGCTTAGTGTTAGAAAAATGACATTAAAAGGGCATAGGAGCAATGACAGAGGAAGTGGGTGGAGTGGGGAGGAGAATGCTGAATATTTTCTTCTCTAGTTACTTATGTTGAAGAGCATTAATATTCATAAAGATGTCTAATATTAAAACAGATTTGGAATTGAATTCATTAAGGCAGAAAATGTTTAAATCTGCCTCTACTCCCATTATTTGATATTCAGAATACTTTATAGGGAGAAGGATAGACATTTGTATAAAGGTTCTCCCTTTGTTCTTTCTATTGCCTCCTTAAAAGTTCTAGAATATCAGTAATGCTCCACTCTCCCTCTACTGACATACTGATATACAGAATACAGGTAACTGGGAGTCCTTACAATACAATGCCCCATTTATGAGTGTGCTGTTAGTTTTGGAATGTTGAAGGTAGATGCTCAAAAAATGTTTGGTGACTGCTGGGTAGAAATGGTTTCCTTACTCTTCTGCTCTACCATGTAGCTCCTCACTAAGGCAGTGTTCTAAGTCTGAACATTTATGCCTGTATCTAACATACCATCAATTCCATGATGAACAGTCCTTCATATTCATTTTCTTATATTATACTATAATACAGTGGTTGGCAAACTATAGCTTGTGGCCTGCAGCCAGCAAGATAAGAATGCTTTTACATTTTTAAAGAGCGTAAAAAGAAGGCAAAAAACAAAGAACAGTATGCAGCCAAGACCTTATGTGGACTGCAAAACTAAACCATTTACTATTTGGCTCTTTACAAAAAAAAATTTGTTGATCCCTGTGTAGTGCCTCGTGTGTGTGTGTGCATGCATACATGTGCACGTGTTTGTCAAGGAAACTTTCTCAGCCTCCTTCTTTAAATAATAGACTTTGTCCCCTTGACCACTAGGGTGGACAAGTGAACAGACTTGGCCAATCCTAATATGTCATCACCGTAGTCACTGTGATCGACCCAAGGGGTGAGCATGCGAAACCAGCAAGGGCCATCTGTGTCCTTCCCGTAGGACTGGTATGTAGATGTTGGGAAAAGGATCCTTCTCTTTTTGCTGGGGTTGCTAAGCTGAAATGGGATAAGCCTGGTCCTGCTGGTGAGCATCATACAAGAGCATGTGCAGCAGAAGAGAGTGGAGCTCGTGCGTGGAGGGAAGTGGGCCTGAGAGATGGAGAGTAAGAGGGCACGGGCCAAAGTATTTGAGCCCTGACACTTGGGGCCAGATCTGTTCTTCTCTCTCCATGATTTGAGTCTGCAATTTCCCTTTGTTGTTTGAGATTTTTTGAGTTGCAGCTCTGCCACTTGTGGCCAAAATACCTCGTCGTAATTCAAATACATCACAGCTCTTCCACAAGTTCAATAAGAAACCCTGCTTTTTCTTTCTGGCTAAATTGGAAAGCTGCAAAAATGTATATAGCTACCAATTACTGAGCACGGTCAACATTCTAAGCACAGGGCTAGTTTTTATACAACATTATGAAGTACATATTATTAGTACCACATTATAGAGGAGGGGACAAAACTTAGAGAATGTAAGTAATTTAATAAAGATCTTACGGCTAAGTAGGTGGCAAAGCTGAGATATCATGCTCATTCTTTGTGACTCCAAATTTCACATAAATTTTATTGGGGTCATGGGATAAGTGATCTGATGAAATAAGACATTATCATCATCTTCCCTCTGAACAGAGCATAACAAGTCAGTATCTATTTCCTCATTGGCATTTTAGAATATTTAAAATGGAGTGACATTATTTTCTCATTGCATATAAATATAAAAATTTCAAATGCATGGTAACAGCTTGACTTATTGCTTTTGGGACTCAAAACATTGTAAAGATGTATAGAATTTACTGTGCCCCATTATTTTGCTGAGAAATACATGCTTTTCAAAATGTAGGATGATTCTAACTAGCCGTCTTAGCTCAGATTCCTAGAGCCTGGGGCAAAGATTAAGTGCTGACACTTCACTGGGGAGATGTAAACCCCGGGCAGTGTGAGTGAGGACAAAGCAGGTAAGGCAGGGAGGGTGGGAAGCAATGCAAGGTGACATGTGACAGTGTTTTGCAATATGTCAGAAAAAGACAAAGCAGATCACTTGGCACATATGTTTTCTTAGGATGTCTATGGATGTCTGGGCATAAGCTGTGTATATAGATTGTGCCTCCAAACAGTTTATGGCAGGGAGGATGGAGAGAGACTATATGTGCCAGGCTCCCTCCTGTCTCCTGTTTCCCATTGCTTAGATTTTGCCCCAAGGGAGTGAACTCCCCTACACTTCTAGGTTGTACTATCCTAATCTTTTGATATTTAAGAGGGTGCTCCCTACCCTGCCCCATGGAGTGGTGTTCCATCCTAAACCCTTGTAAGAGGAGGCAGAAACACCAGGCAAATGGCGGGTCACCATGATGACTGGCAGATGCCAAGACACAGCATCCAGCATTCCTGAGGCAAGTAATTGATTGATCCCAGAGGGTGGAACCACACGGGCCTGCAGGGAATTAGAGGGCCATGGAAATGGCTGAGAGAGCAAGTAGCTGTGGACCTAGATGGCAATGATACAGAGAGGTTCTGGGCACACACAAAAATGTGATGTCCTATAACCCTGAATAAGCACTGTGAATCATACATTTTCAAGTTCTAATATATTGTGTCAAAAGCTCATGAACTCCTTAAGGATATGAGTGCTGGCTCACTTTGCATATGCAATAAGATGAGCAACTCAAATTCAGTCTTGATCAGATGTTAAAGAATTTTTCTTCAGTTCCAACGGAGATGATTTATCTAAGTCTGAACATTTACTAAAGCTTAATTTAGTCTGATGCACTAGAAAGCTATTTTTTTCATTTTTAATGTGTTGAACTGTTGTTATGAATTAGATCTTTCATCATGGAAACAGCAGCTTCCAATTCTTGAAGACAGCCAGTGCATGGTCATTTAAGTAGTGGTTCATCTATCAGTATAGATTGGATTCAGGGGAAGAAGAAATATTTTTTCACCTTTCCACTGTTAACATGGTTGACCCTTACAGAACTTTCTGTTTTCCATCTCTGGCTTCCCATGAGGACACCGTAAGACATCCACAGTGTCACATTGGCTTCGCTCTTTGTATCTGGAAAGTTGAAAAAGTCACTGGCTGTTTCAAATAATATATCCTTATTGTCTCAGAGGTGAAGTATGAAAAGCAAAACATTTACAAAGGCGCAATTTGTTCTTTCAGAAGAAGGAGTCTAAAGATGATAATGCAGTCAGGCATGCACTCCTATTGTTTTTATTTTCCCCTTCCTGAGCATTCTTCCAGCTCAGCTGTTGTGGGATCCCTGATGCTTCCTGAGCAGGGATTTTAAATGACTCCACAACAGATTGTTCTCAGGTTGAATTGTGTGCAACAAATCTTGGGAATTTTTGTTCATAACAAATAAATGGCACTACTTTAGGGTCAAGGAAATAAAACCCACATTCACTTTTTAGAGTATTTTCATTTCTCTTATAAATCAAGGTGGATCAAAATGGTTTAAAATTATTTTTTGAGAAAATATGTGGATTCTTGGTGTGTAGTCTTAATGATACCTGTAGAGTCTGACATTTATAGCGATATTTTGCCCACTGAAAAGGCAGCCACTGTTTAGTGCCTTGATGACTGAAAATTCGCAGCCATTTGTCCTTAAAGACTGTTGGGGTAGGGCAAGGTGAGCAGAAGGTAGTTAGATATAGCTTGTGTCCCTATCTTAGAAATCATTCTATGTTTCCCTTCAAAAATCTCTTGTAAATTTTTTTTCAAAAAGATTGAGCTCTGAAGTAACACTAACAGTCTTCACAAAGTGTTGTCATTGCCTCGTCCTACCGTAAACCCTGATTTAGTGAACCCAAATGCTAGGAATTGTTTTGTCCCGCACCTACAAGATAAAGAGGCCAATGGTTAGGAAACCAATTGACATCAGGGATTTAGTTAATAAGATAACTTCCAGGGAATGGTCCTGGGGCAGAGCCATTAAGGCTGATTGTTCACATGGTTTTTCATCTCTCCATTTCTATCTGAAGTATAGACGCCTTTGCAGCGAAGACTTGAGGGCACTACACAGCCTTCAGCTGATGAAGACCAGCAGACTTACTAAGATGAAAAGGGAGGAAAACCAATGAACAGCCAGTGGTGAAAAAAAGTGGGTTTTGGGTAAATCTTTCATTGTTTTCTGCAAACACTTCATTCTCAGACCATTGTAGTTAATCGAAGTCTTGTTACGAATACTAATAGCCATATGCCTTGTTTGCAACATTCTTCTTGTAAAAATCTTCCACTATGACAGATGAGGTCTGCTCTTTGGTTGACAAAACATTACCAAATATTCCTTCGTAGCAGAGTGGTTACATTTGGCCTCCTTGAAACTATTTGAAACACATTACCCTGCTTCTAAGCCTCAAATTATGGCCAGTACTGCCATTAGTGAAGAAATAATGATGTTATTACTTAAAGGAAAAAATATATGGAATGGTGGGAGAAGGCAAAAGATGTTGTTTATAACTTTTTTTTTGGAGCACAAAATAAAGGCAGAATGGATTACCAGATAGTTCTTGCCTCTGCCGTGGCAATTTTGCCCCCCCCCCCCATTTGATATTAACATTCATGAAGAGATATCTATAATTCTCTGGAGCCCAGGAGCCATAGCCCTTTCCCATTCAGGTAATGCATCACTCTGAAAGGTGGGCAGATAATAGAAATGTATGTTGCATTTATCGCTCCCTGCCAGTAGAGGAAATGACAGTCATATTGAAACTCTTTAATATCATGCTTGACATGTAGGAATGGGTTGATTATTTGCCCAGGTTCCCATTCTGCCTAGGGCGTGGTTCAGCATCCATCTTTTTTGAGACGGAGAGCACAAGAATGGGAGTGCCCAACTGAGCTGTCTTGAGTTGGAGCTGAGACAAATCTGTCTAGATCTGTGGTTATCAATTGATATACCAAGGGCACGAGGTGGAAGGTGAGCAGATGGGGATCTAGGTTTTATATTAGCATCTCTGATATGGGGAATGCTGTATAGCTAGCAAAATCACCACCACCACCAAAGTTGGAAAATACTAACCAAGTTTGAGCAGGATGGATTGTTACTGGAAAAAAATTGTTTTCCCCATTGGAGTCCTAGTGGGGAAACATGGGACATTCAAGTGCATCCTTTCTGTCCTCCCTAAAACAACTGATATGCTATATTGATGATTAGAGAGATTGTGTTTTCATTCAACTACATCCCCAGAGTCTGGTGTTTACACATTGTAGGAGTTTAAAAGCTATGCCCTAAGTGATTAAGTAAAGTTAGAAATATAATAGCAGAATCTCTAAATTCTTATAGCTCTTGTCACATGGCCAAACTTGCCATAGTCTCTCTTTCTAGCACTTCTCTTTGCCTCTTTTCTCTTCCCACTCATTTTTTGATAGTCTCTGATTACAGCGTCATCACACTTTTGGAAACTAGCATTAATTATGTAGTTGTAGAAGAAATACTTGGCAGGAAAGGAAGTGGAGGTTCAGTGAGATGAAGTGATCTATCCAAGGTGACTCAGTTAATAAGTCTCAGGACCAGGTTTTGACCCGAGTTCTGTTTACCTTCTAGGCACCATGATTTTTCTGCTTCCCTATCCTGCTGCCAGAGGATATTTATATGATTTGTACTAAAAAATATCATTATCTATAAATTCAATAAGGCATCTACTAAACATATGATGAAGAGCTCCTTGTCTTATGCGAAGGATAAGATAAACAAGACATGGTTTTCCTGAGGTTTGGAAAACTACTTCTAGCTATGGCATCATCACCCGTAGCTAAAACACAGAGTAATATCACAAAGGGCTACAGAATCCCTGAGGATGGAGCTTCTTTCTCTGCCTGTGGAGTCTGGGAGGCTTCACAGAGGCAGTGACATTTAAAATTGGCCTTGAAAAAAAAAAAAGAAAGATGGGGGGCACGGGGGGGGACTGTACAGCTCAGAGAAGACAAGTAGTGATTCTCATCTCACTACACTGATAGACAGTGACTGTAATAGGGTTGGTGGGGGGACCTGATGAAGGGGGTAGTTTAATCATCACAATATTGCTCATGTAATTGTAGGTTAATGATACTAAAATAAAATAAATTGTAAAAAAAAAAAAAGGACAAGCTGTATTTCAATGGAAAAAAAAAAAAGAAAGAATCTGTGGTGCAATGTTTCTTTGCATTTAGTTATCTGGTAGGACCCTGGGAAGCCAATTAATTTTTCTAATGCTTATTTCCCTCTCTCTCAAGATTGGTATGAAGATTAAATGAGATTTGGAAGCACTTTGAAAACTTTCAGATGCTATTCCAAGAAGTATTTTCAAAAACTATGGCTCCCTAGAATAGGAGGTGAAGCCTGATCCATTAGAAAATAGGATACATACACTGTTTCTAGAAAAACACTAGATTTTGATGTTATTGTTTGGAAAATTCATTGTCCCCAGTGTACCTGATATGAGTAATTGCCAATTTTCTATAACATATAGATAGGCCTGTAAGCCGTGCTCAGAAAATCTCTAGGAAAATTGCCTAACAATCAGGGATGAACATCTGGCATGGAATAGCTAAGGGCACGCCTTAGGAATAATTTCAGATACCTGCTTTAGGGGAAGGGCTTGCTTTGGGCTTAATTCATAGAATGCACATTTTTCAGGATAAAGAAAGACCTGCCATGTTCACCTTCTGTTTATCTCCCAGGATAATTGATAGGTAGTACAAAAAGAGCAGAAAAATGTCCCTGGGGCACACAAGTCAAGGACATAATGGCTGAGAGAATGTTTTAATAATGGAAAAATGCAAAGATGGAGGGAGCTGAAGTGGGCTGTTTTCACAGTCTCCATGTAACAGAACATAATAATTTAAAAGCTAACCTTTCATGAATCCTGGGCATTGCCCAAACTTATCCTTTTCATGTTTGATAAATAAGAAATACAGTGTGTCAGCTTGTGTGTGTGTGTGTGTAAGCCTTGCCTAATACTAGTTTATTTATGGTGAAGGGCAAGACGTGTATGAATTAGCTATTGCTGTGTAACAAACCACCCCAAATCTTAGTGGCTGAAAACAACAGCTCTTTATTACTCTTCATGAATCTACAGGTTGGCCGGATGGTTTTTTCTGAAGTGAGCTAGGCTCTGTGGGACTTATGCTTCTGTGGTCAGCTGTGTGCCAGCTAGGAAAAAACAGGTTATTTTGATGTCTACAAGGGAGATTAAAAGAGATACATGTACTGGGGTTGTAGTTTTTCCATTTTGTGGAGGAGCTAATTTCTCATTATATAAATCAGATGATATAATAAGTGTGGCTAAATTACTTACTAAAGAGAGATATAAGAGCAGGTATTTTCTTTGTTTATATACCCCATCAGTGGGTGACTTTGAGAAGCTTCATCCTGAAAAATGTCCTCCTGAGATTGCCACACTGTGTGACTTCCTTTTAGATTAAGCATTGTTTTGTTGTTTTTTGATCTCCTATAAAGGGTACTGCCTTTGAGAGAACTTCAAAACTTAAGTGATTATCAATCATCAATGCTTTAGGGTGTGAGCAGACCCTTAATAGACCCAATCCACCTCTGTCAGCTTTAGACTAATCCTGTTAAAGAATTAAAATTAAGAGGGTGGTTGGGATGTTTAATGAGACATTTGATGGATATGATGAGACTGGTGGAGGAAACATCCTAGTAGAAGGATCTAGGAGGAAAGCAGGAGCTAGGTAATGGCACCACTAGAGCACTATGCTCTGGGAACATTTTCAATTCCATTTTCTTTTCTTTTTTGAAAGGGAGCCGTATGTTTAATGGGATAGGTTTGAGTATTATACAGAAGAACGGAAATGGCTGTCTCTTATAAACTACTATCAAACCCGTCTGATTATAATTTGGTTTCCTAATTATATTAAATCAGGTTGTAATCCTTAAAAAACTTAGCACCCTTTACCTACTAATAGTGCAATCAGTCTAAATGCCATTTATAGTTAGAACAGAAAACAATATTTAAAACCAATTTTCAGTCTCAATTCATGAAACAATCCCATAGCTCTATCTTATTTATGATAAACTCACTCGAGTAGATCCAGGCACAATATAAACAAGTGATGGAAAATCCCTAGGAGGTTTTGGCTCATACATTCTGAGCAGACATGCTCTGGAAAACACAGACATTCTCAGGAAACTGCAATCTGCTAAAAATGCCAGGAGATTTCAGGGGACTGGATTCTTCATTAGGACTTGGCATCTTTCATTGTTCTTGCGTAGGAACGGGTCAGCACTTTTTTTTTAAATCTGATTGTCTGTATGTCTAGCTCTTGTTTTCCAATCCTGTTTCAAAAAGACAAGATCTGAGGGCATAAGAGAGAATGCATGCATGGGATCAAGGAATGTGGATGCTGCAAAGTGACCCAAATCATGACCCATGAGAGCTCAGTCTTGGTCTGTTGAAAAGGGAGGCTAGACAGTGTCCATGGAGGTAGGGCAGTATGTGAATGACAGCTCAAATGTGATAAAGCGGAGCAGTGGGAAGTGCAGACAGAGGCTTCGGAGCTAGATGGACCTGTTTGAATTTTGTCTCTATCATCACAAGCTGTGTGACTTTAGGCAAACTACTTAACCATTCTGAGTTTCAGTTCCCTTATCAGTAAAAGAGAGAAAAACATATCTATTTGCAAAGGTAGCCAGGATATTTAGCATAGATATTATTAAGAATCTAGGACAGAATATTCCTACTTTATTCCCTCCTCCCACTTACCCTCCCTTCTACCCTTCCTTCCTTCTGACTTTCCTGTTTCTTCCATTCAACCACTATTTACTGAGCACTGCACCAGACGCTGTCAGAGCGCTCTCCACAGTCCCTTGGATCCCTTTACAATTTTTGTGCACATGACTCCCAGTGTGTTTTTATTCCCAGAAGCCAACATTTCTGTCTCTTTGTTAAAGGGTTGCCCGCACACTGCCAGAACCTACTTTGCTGAGGAACCAAAAGGGCCTGGAAACTTACATCCTCCTGTGGGCATCCCTGAACCAATAACTGACAGGTGGGAAGGAATAAATGCTCCAGTCATCATGCTTCCTAAAAGGGACAACTCTGAAGTGTGACTTCGACTATCTCCAGAGCTCCCTGTGCCAAAGTTACCATCCTTGGGAGTTGGTGTCCTATCCTGACTTGGTCTCTTTCCCTACCTAGTCCCATTTCTTTTGACCCCTACTGGTTTCCGGGAATACTTCCTGCTAAACAATTTTCACATGGATCCTTATCTCAGGGTTTGCTTTTGGGAAACCCAGTCCAAGTCATGCACCTTGCATGTACCCCATACTCTTCTGGGTGCTAGGAATGCAGCCATGAGCAAGTCTTACTCTGATGTTTTATTAACTGGAAACACCGTAGTGAGAATGCATGTTAAAGACTGCATTTTAAACATTCTGCACAATTCTGTACTTCTACGGGGGAAAGAATATAGATGTCAGAGTTAAAACTTCTGAACCTCTGTCCCAGTTTGTTCACATATTAGCTGTAAAAACTTGGAATAGCTGCGTTTGACATACTCACTTTTTTCATTTGCAACGAATTTACTAATGTCTGCTCTGCCAAACTCATAGGGTTGCTGTAGGGCTGACTAAAGTAGCATACGTAAAAGCCTCTTTGGCACATAACCTAAACCTTAGTCATTACCTGGAGATAGTGCATGAACAACCAACAAGCAAGGGCTTTGAAAAATCAAAGTACGTTGCGTCATTTGATAGAGCATGTTACATGTTTCATGAGTACTGCTTTAAAGATTAATGCTTTTAACCTTGCTGAATTAAACAAGGGTGATTTGATATGGTCAGTACAACATCATAAGTCTGGTGTGGTTAAAGTGACGATCAGGCTGATGCATAAAATGGGCAATGCTGCAAGTGACAGCAAAATGTAAACACACCTCTTGGAGTTCTACTAAGTGTAAAGTGTTGACAAAGAACAAAGTAAGGAGAGAAGTCCCTTGAAGAAGCCCTGCCCCTGACATGCCCCCCACCAGCCCTGCCCCAGTGTAGTGCCAGGGCGCTAACAGCTGCCTCATGTAACCGCCTTGCACTGATGGTTGCCAGTCCTCTTGTCTCCTCTGATCCTGCAGAAAGGTTCCCTTTGATGTATTTCCTATCTGGGTTTTAGAGAAACCAGGCTCATAGGAATGTCTTAGGAAGCCCTGTCCTTGCATGGTTTTGCTTCTGGAAGCTAAAGCCCTGAGTTGCTTGATTCAGGCTTTCCAGAGTTAATTATGTCCACAGAGGACTTAATGATAAAATCCAGAGGGTTAAGCTAAAAGGAGACATTCCCTGGAGGGATACAATGGTGTGTCTAAGATCCTCAGGGCAAGATATGCGCTCATGTTTCACTAGGGACTGGAAATAGGACCTAGAGAGTCACCTAAGTAAAGGCAGACTCCCCCCATCTGTACTCATTTCTCTCTTTGGGACCACATAGTCTTTTATGTCTCCTAATCTCTGTTATTGGTTTCATATTTCCCTTACTTTTCAGGCCGATTCTTCTGCTACGTTTATATATGGCATGTTGTAGCTGTCTCCAAATGGTGGCCTTCACTCAAGTTTATATCAGCTTACAAAGTGATACTGACTACAGTTATTGTCCTGACCTTTCTATATCCCAATACCAAATGTTGAAAGATGTTTTTTTTTTTCTGCTAACCTAGACACTGAACTGGTTTCCCTGAATCAAGTGTCCACTTTTGGTCCAATCAGCTGGGGTCAGTGAGTGGTGAAAGCATAGCACCAACATAGCTTAGATCTTAACTCTAAGGAAGAGGAGGATTGTTAAAGAAGAACTCAGGGTGGGCACACAGTCTAAAACAGATTTACTACAGTGGGTCAGACATCTTCCTGGGGTTGCTTGCTATGTTTCCATCATCCACGTCTGTTTAGCTCTCAGGGAAAAAAAAAATCACCACAAACCAAGCAGCTGAAGACAAGTCTGACAGAACTGTCTGGACTCCACAAAACCTGACATCATTTGGGCTTGTCTGAAACCCATCCTTCTTTCAAAACCTCCAGTCTTTGATAGTTTGTTCCTAAATATTTATATGGGAAAGGGTACTCCTTGGGCCTTTTACTAATATAGAATCTGTAATTATTCTGGCATGTTTTTCATAAGGATTAAAAATTTTTCTTTATCCCATTAGCTTCTTGGAAAGGTTTATTTTTCCATGAATTCTGGTGAAGCATCCATTTCCGTGAAGAGTAAACAAGCCCACACTGCTGTCAAGTATTTCATCACACTGAAATTGGACATCATTAAAGCTAAGATGGGACTTCAATTTTTACAATTCGATTCATGCTTTATGGCTAAAGTAAAATAAGAGAAAAAGGAGAAAAGAGGGAGAGAGAATCCACTTTTGTGGCTTTGGCTCCAAAGGATCTTTCTAGTTTGTGTTTCTTCGTAAAGCTCTCTGGGGAGGAAACACTATTGCTTTCAAGTAAGTGGTACTTGCTGGAAGCTACAGGAAGTTACTGTTCTCTACCAGAATGCTTCAAGGTTTTTTGTGTTCACACCCAAGTTCGTTGACACCCATGTTCTTTGGTTTTCACAGAAGGAAAGCTGTAGACCTGGAATCCAGCAGATTTGGTCATTGTAAAGAGCTTGGAACCCTTCAAGGGGGCTGAGATGTGATTGGACGGTGGGCAAGGCCACTGAATCAGACACCCACACAACTCAGTTTTGGAGTGGAGAGACTTCCTTACCCTAAACATATACCAAGGCTTTAAAGTATGGTATCTCCCACTTCAGGCAAAGCTCGAACATGGCAGAGGTGCTTCTTTGTGGCTTCAAAAGGAACATTAAACTCTTGATTATTTTGTCTTAGGCATGGGGAGTCTTGGTATTATTCTCACTGGGGTGGACCTGTGGAGAGTGGAGATGAACACAACATTTTATGACACAAGGGTCAGAATTAGGCTTTTCTTACAATAGCTTACATGGAAGTCATCATGCTTGTCAGCAAGCCCATCTTTTCCATTTGCCATTCCAGGTCTACTTTCTACTCTTCCAATCTGCTGTGTCCAAGCAGGCTTTTCTGTATTGCCTCTACGGACTCCCTTGCCCTTTGGAGTCTAGTTGGTTTTGGCCAATGTGTGGCCCACTAAGAGGTAGGTGGGCAAGGAGGAGAATGAGATCAGGGTTTTTATTCTCCCAGCTGCCTCCCTGCCCAGTCATTGTGGGTTGGCATCCTCTACTGAAGACTACAAATCCTGTCAGGTGACCCATGCCCTGCCTTTTCAGGTTTAAGAGTGGCAATAGCCCCCTGCTGGGATATCCCCAGAGTACTGGATTATCTGTTTAAGATTCCCTTGAATAGTCCTTTGTTAAACTCACCCCCATTTGAGTGTGCCTCTTTCCTGCAGGGAGCCTGACTGATACATGTAGGAATAGTCCTCACATTTCTCCCATGGGTTCTTCTTCCTAGATCTACTTCTAGCCCTCTAATCTGCTTCATGGTTAGACCAAAAAAAATAGTCAACCACTTTTCAGGGATACTGAAAGGATGCTTTACCAAAAATATTATCTATCCCCCCTTCTTGCCTAATTTCTCTGTTAGGAGATGAAATCTTTCATTCCATTTAGAGATAAAGTTTTAATTTAAAAGATGCCTGGGAGAGGCACCACATTCATTAGTTCAAGAATAATTATAGAGCTATGTTCTAGACATTGAGAATGCAAAGATCATGTCTGATCTCAAGGAGTTTAGGCCAATGACTGATGCTAAATTCTTTCTTAACAGTACATTTTGCTAGAGAAATAGGAAGGCTCTGGGCTTTTGATGAGAGACAATCTTGGAGTGGAAAACAGGGGTGGATTATAGCTCCAAAGACAGATAAACTAATTCTCTCTCTTTCACTCATTTTTACCCTTTTTTCTTCTAGCGTCTGTGGATTCTTTTTAAACTTTGAAGGAAACTTGATCATTTACTCTATTTTCCTCCTTAACAGATTGGAAAAAGGGGGGTTTCAGAGATTCTGTGGCTTACCCAAGTCATACAACTGTCTCCTTGAGCCCTAGGTTTTTCAAAGGGTCTTGATGAAATTTCACAGCAGAGCTATTGAGGGATTGGGCTGTGGCTGGAGTTGTAGATGCCTGTGAAGGAAGAATCGAGAACGTCTGACAGTGAAGAGGGAACTGGATTAGAAGGAAAGGCATACATGGGGACTTCGCTGGGTGAGTCAGTGTAAAGAGAGGCTTATATGTGAATCTTATATATGATAAATAATGAGGAAAACAAAACATTCATGTTTAGTGTCTTGAAGAGTATGCGCTATGTATTTATGGAATTGGAAAATTTTTAACATAGGACTATAAGAATTTAGTTGGTACAGCTTCCCAAGAGCAGTCTTACTGACATGTAAGTGACACAACTGATATTTCAGATCCTTGTCAGGTAGCCCAGCTATGCAGATGTATACAAATTGAATTTTGGTATCTGGCTCTCTTTGGTGACATTGATACGGGCCTCATAAGTATCTTTATAGCAGCCTCTCATCTTCAATTATCCCTTCACTTGTCTATCTAACCTCGATATTCATATTACTGGGGAAGGCTTTGGAGAGACAAGTGAAAGTTGGCAGCCTTGACATGGGGCTCCTATTGAAACCCAAAATCATGCAAAAGGAACATTCCTAGAATGATGCAACTCCACAGTGGGTGGACAGAGGCCTAGGAGACAGACCAGATAAGGTAATGTCTTGGATTAAGGCCACAATGGTAAGGGAAGGATGAGGCATGACTTCCAGGTGGTGTTTATTGCTTTTAATTTTGTGGAGAGATGTCTGTCTGTCCAAGAGAGGTGATTTTGAGGAGAATTAAAATACATGTTGTATATTTTAGTATTTTTCAATGTTGAGATCACAACAATCTGACAGATGGATTTATACATGTGTGTGTAGATACACACACATATATGTCATTGCTGTAGAGTTTTGCCAGATAATTACAAGATACAAAGTTTATGTGAACTTGTTTAGGTTACACAACATACAGGGGCATGATAACTGCTGTCTGGGCCTCCTTCCACTTTTTGGGAGGCAGCCCTGCTGATGACAAAATAGTAGAACCTCAGTCTCTATACCCCACCACCCAAGAATATGCACTGGCATGGGGTGACCATGGAGGATGACCTGGAGAAGGATCAGGCCCCTGAACATTGATTTGACTGTGACAATTTTAGAGAATACTCACCCTGCTACTTACCAAGGGTTTAAGATCCTGTGTAATGAATCGTGCACCTACTAGCAAGTAGGACTTCTGAGATTTCAATGACTTATACAGAAAATGAGTACTTCCAGGCTGTGATCTCCTCTGGCACTTGGCTCACTCCCACAAGGACTCCAGGATGGAAGACAGACCTATACATCCGCCTCCTGCTCTGATCTCCCAGCCTTCAGAGATTCTGTCCAAAGACCAATAACACACAAGCATTTGGTGCATGCGTCACCAGATGCCATGACATCCTTAGAAATGCATGATTTTCAACTTTTATGGCTGTCTTCTTCAGTGGGCTCTTAATCTCCATAGTCCTTGAATTGTGACAAAGCTTTCAAAGGAAGAGATCCCCAAACCAATGGCTTGAGCATTCTGATCTTCTGAAAGGAGTGCTTAGTCGCAGCCATTAGTTCCCTAGCAGGGAACTGACAGGCAGCCATCACACCCAGCCCCACATTCACAGCAAAAATAGGTTGTCAGGGGGAGACGCTGGAAACATTGTTCTGTGTAGGGCCTGGGCTTGCTCTGTGTATTGTAAAGTCTGATAGAACCTGTGAAATGGATGATGAAGGGATGTGAGATTCTTAAAATCTTGACAAACAGGTGCAAATGGAGGCATTTACTTCTCTGAGTAATTTTATAGTTATTGCCAAAATTTTCTTCTCTGCCATTAGCATTGCATGCCTATTCTAAGTTCCTACCTTTGGTCAAGCAATTCAGTGGTTCCCTGCTGTTTTCTGAAAACAAAAATACAACTTTGAATGAATGCCCCTTTTCCCGATTGACTGGAGGCATCCTTTTCATTGGGTTGGATTTTCTAACTTTCCTTTGTTCCCATTTGTCACCCCATCTCTACTGACTCTGCCTTCTAAATGAATCCCCCTGTCCATGTGACTTAGTCTCTCACTGCTAACTCTGATCCCTATATAACCTCATCTGTTTGAATTTCCTAGTGTCAGTCATTGCTTAGGGACCAGAGGAAATGGAAATGGCTTCTTATATCTATTTCATTCCCTTCTCCTGCAAGATTATTCTACCAAAAGGCCTTTTGAGAAGGGGCTTTGGCCTATTCAAATGCACCCAGTATTCACAGACATGTACAAAGTCTGCCCCTGATATTTGATCTTTGAAATTATTCTTTGCATTCAACTCTAGCTAGTGATCTAGAGATTTCTCAAGCCATTTAAAATGAGGCCAGCTCATCCCTGGGATCTGGTCTTTCCAAATACTCAGAGTTGCTATTCCTGTTCAGTTGATTCAGTCTCTTCCACTGAGGTCTCAGCAGGAGCTGAAACTGCCTTTCCAGGCCTTCTCATGACTCACTGCAACCTTGGGGAAGGTCACTGATGGAACGCCCTCAAAGGCTGGGGCACTGGAATCTGCAAAGTCACACAGCGGCCATGCCCCACATCCTAATCTTCCATGTTATGAGATCTATGATGTTGTTGAACAGTCACACTACAATGTGGAGCCTAACCGTTGTTCTCAGGTCTGCAGAGGAGGAGGAGGCCCGAGGAGGCTGGAATTAGAGTTAATATTGCTGCTGAGAAGCTAGTTAAGCTTGAGCAAGTGGGTTTTCTCTGCTTCAGTCTTCTTAACTGTAAAATGAAGTGGTTGGATGAGTGATACAATTTTAGGCAATTTGAAATCATTCTTCTTCCTAAATTTCCACATGGAATGAATCTTCCTCAGGCTGTAAAACAAATCGTATTTCTAAACTTTGGTCTTCACTTTACTATTGCCCACTGTTTTTCCTATTGTCTTAGTTTTCTTTCATTTGCTGAACGTGTTCTCTTCCCATTTAAACTTTTAAAGACATCTAAATTTTTATCTAGGATTTATTAATAAGTGACATTTTAATATAATAGCAAGTTATTTTTAGTACTGGTGAAAAATTTTCAAAGTTCTTTCCTTTAGTTTTATTATGTTAGTAAATTTTTACTGCAGTCTAACATACATGTAGAAAAGCACACAAATAGGCATGGAGCTCAATGAATTGTCACCAAGTGACATCATGTAATCAGAACCCAGACCAAGAAACAAGTTTCTCAGAAGCTCCCTTTATTCCCTATTCAGTTCACTTACTTCCCCCTCTACAAGGGTAGCCAATATGCAGGCTTCTAACACTATGTATGTGTTTTACCTGTATTTAAACTTTAAATGGAATCAGTCTACGTATATAGTTTGGAATCTGGCTTCCTTTACTCATTAAGTTTTAAAATTCATGTATATTTTGTGGGGAATGGTCACCTGTTTATCATTGTTTCTATGCAGTAGTTTAACTTTTGAAATTATTTTCTTAAGCTAGCAATGGGAATTTCAGCCTTGTGTTCTTTTTGGAGGGGTGATTTTTAAAAATTTTGGTATCGTTAATGTACAATCACTTGAACAACATTATGGTTACTAGAACCCCTATTATCAAGTCCCCCCCACCAACCCCATTACAGTCACTGTCCATCAGCATAGTGAGATGCTATAGAATCACTACTTGTCTTCTCTGAGTTGTACAGCCCTCCCCGTGCCCCCCAACATCACGTCTGCTAATCATAATGCCCCTTTTTCCCCCTTGTCCCTCCCTTCCCACCCATCCTCCCCAGTCCCTTTCCCTTTGGTAACTATTAGTCCGTTCTTGGGTTCTGTGAGTCTGCTGCTGTTTTGTTCCTTCAGTTTTCAATTTTATAAATTTATGTCCTTGAGGTTTGGATGCAGAGTGAATTCATTTTCTGTAGAACTTCCCTAGAGGCTTGGTTGGTTCAAGCTTATGTTCCAATTAGATTTGTTTCAGAATCTCAAAACATAATGAAACTGTCCTATTCCTGGCCATGCCCCTTGACTCCAGCATTGGTGCCTGCCTGGGCCACAAGTAGAACAAAACAATACCAACACATCTTCCACCTCTAAGCAGCATATTGGTGCCCACTGTTGAGCCTGAATATCTAAAGTGAAACCATAATTTGCATATTCAACCAAGGAGAGCCTGATATGCTTTTTGTTGCAAACCTAAAACAGCTTGAAATTTGAAATATGTTGAAAATGTAACACTGTTAGAAAATTCTGTTGTCTTGAAAGGAGCAGAAAAAATAATGAAGATGTCTCCCAAAAAAAGCTCCCAACTTTCAATTGATATTCAACTAGAAATACTATTGCTTGAAACACTTTGAAAAGCATTTTTTTCCCCAGAATTGATGGGTATTATAATTATGGCAGTAGAGAGCATCAAACACCCCACTTCTGTGCACACCTGGTAATGTGAGGTGCCAGGCATCTATAAAGAACTTTTCCCCAGCTTGAGAGGGTTTCTGTTCAGAGCAAATTTTCCCTGGGAAGTAACAGTGACACTAGGCAATGCTAAGTGAATAACACTGTAAGGTTTCAGATCAACAGGTTTGCCTTTTGTAGCATATTAACAGTCACTTTTCATTAATAAGGCAACTTTCATATGAGTGATATATAGTTGATGGGATCCCATCGGGCTGTTCAGTGGTGATATTTGCCAGAAGAAGGAAGTCCTGTTGAAGAGCTGCTGACCAGTTGGGCAGCCTAAACAAGATAAGCCTCTCTCAGCTACCCTCATGTCATAATAACTTGCCTTTTGTCAAGAGTCAGATCAAAAGGAAATGTTTCCGATTCCCATAGTGTACAAGAGAGGGAAAAATGTGGATGCCCCTGGTTTAAAAGATAGTTTACTAGGTATTTTCTAAGATAAATTTACATAGAGTAACCATAAAAATATGAGTACAAAAGAGAAAAATATCCATAACCCTACCATCCAAGGGCAGGCATTGTTAACTTTTTATTATGTTTGCTTCTATACTTTCCTGAGTGTATTTTTACCTAATTGAGATTGTCCCATAGATCTAATTTTGTTGTCTGAATTTTTTCTTTTTGGGGGGCATTGTTATGCAGATTTAAGTCCATGCCTTCTCCATTGGTAGATTTCTAGAGAGTCAGTCATCCTTCTTTTCCTGGTACAGAGAGGGAGACACCCTTACAGGTGGAGATTTCCCTTATGAGTGAAAATGTCTCTTACAAAAGGGTAACTTCTCAGTTTTCAGAGCTTTTACTGCGTCTGCTGTTTCTTAAAAATAATAAGCCTAAAATAATCCTTATGCCAAAGAGGCATATTCTAGAGTGGCAAGTTGTGCTGCTCTTTAGTCTCGCCTTTGAAACTTTCCCAAGGAGTTTCACAGTCCAGAAGCTAAGTTGATAGATTGTCCCATATTTCACAGAAGTAGTCTCTTAATCTTGAGACTAGGTCAGTTCAGTTAAATAGCATTTCTCATTTTAGTGATGCAGGTTGGCTCCCAAAGTTAGGCCTGTTGGTACGAGCAATCAGGTATTCAATAACACACTAGAGAAATGAAAGAAAAACAAAGGTTAATGATTGGAGCAGACCATAAACCCAGTCTGCATCCCAATGGCAGCATCAAGAAGAGATTTCTAGATGCTGGGGTTGAAGCATCTTTTGTAGTCTGAATTTTTGATGATGTCATCAGGTGTCCAGGTAAACTTTGTGAGTGGCCCACACAGCAATAGGCATGAAAATCGCCTAAACACAGGCTGTTGCGGCGGCTCCTCTGATGTTAAGTCTTTCACATTCAGTTTGCAGGGTTTTGAGGAAAAGGGCAGCTTTTGTTCTTAGTGATTCCAAGCCAAAGGGTGGGAAAAAGTTGTAAATGTTACTTTGGAGAGCTGTAGTTGGATATTAGGAACTAGGAAATTGGAAGAATTGAGGATCTAGTACAGTTGGTAGGAAAATAACATCTCAGACAATTAACAGAACTTGAATCTGATATCCAAAAGTGTGTGTTATAGTTTCTACTAGAATATAATTTTTCTCCCTATAGCCACCGCATTTCTTTTTTTTTTCTTTTTAGATTCACAGTTTTTTTTTTTATTGCAAGGAGATAGAGATAGAAACACAAATAATACAAGACTTAATGTGCCAATCTCAGGACAAGAAAGACTAAATGAACAAAAACAAAATGCTTAAACACAGTAAGGTAGATCAGATATATGTGTCTATCTGTAGATCTCTCTCATGTATCAAAATTTACATCTGATACATACACACAACAGTGTGTACTTTTTCTCAGGCAAAAATGAAATCTTTGCAAACATGTTAATGATAGGTTAACTCACAAAAAAATAAGCCTCATAAAGTAGAATTATTACAAATAAAACTCTGGTCACGATGCAATGAAACTGTAAAGTAATCACAAAATCAAAAACCATAAAGGCCGTCCCACATGGACATATTTTCAAGGTTCAGATTCTATCAAACTAGAGCTGACATATAAAAGTATATTAATTTCAACTGTACAACATAGTGGTTTGATATTTATATACATTATGAAATGCTTACCATGGTAGGTGTAGTTACCAATTGTCCCCAAAGTTACTACAATATTGACTATATTCTCTATACTGTACTTTTCAGCTCCTTATTTTTTTATAACTTGAAGTTTGTATCTCATCATCACCTATTTTTCCCATCTTCCCACCCATCTCCCTTATAGCAACACCAGTCTCTTCTCTGTGTTTATGAATCTGTTTCTATTTTTTGTTTGTTAATTTGTTTTGTTTTTCAGATTCCACTTATAAGTGAAATCATATGGTATCTGTCTTTCTCTGACTTCTTCCACTTAGCATAATAACGTTCTTTTTTATAATTTATTTTGGTATCATTAATCTACAATTACATGTGCAATATTATGGTTATTAAACTACCCCCTTCATCAGGTCACCCCCAACAACCCCATTACAGTCACTGTCCATCAGCGTAGTGAGATGCTATAGAATCACTACTTGTCTTCTCTGAGTTGTACAGCCAGCCCTCCCTGTGCTCCCGCAACATTACATCTGCTAATCGTAATGCCCCTTTTTCCCCCTTGTCCCTCCCTTCCCAACCATCTTCCCCAGTCCCTTTCCCTTTGGTAACTACTAGTCCATGCTTGGGTTCTGTGAGTCTGCTGCTGTTTTGTTCCTTCAGTTTTTTTCTTTGTTCTTATATCCACATATGAGTGAAATCATTTGATACTTGTCTTTTTTGGCTTGGCTTATTTCACTGAGCATAATACCCTCTAGCTCCATCCATGTTGTTGCAAATGGTAGGATTTGTTTTCTTCTTATGGCTGAATAATATTCCGTTGTGCATATGTACCACCTCTTCTTTATCCATTCATCTACTGATGGACACTTAGGTTGCTTCCATTTCTTGGCTATTGTAAATAGTGCTGCGATAAACATAGGGGTACATATGTCTTTTTCAAACTGGGCTGCTGCATTCGTAGGATAAATTCCTAGGAGTGGAATTCTTGGGTCAAATGGTATTTCTATTTTGAGTTTTTTGAGGAACCTCCATACTGCTTTCCACAATGGTTGAACTAATTTGCATTCCCACCAGCAGTGTAGGAGGGTTCCCTTTTCTCCACATCCTCGCCAACATTTGTTGTTGTTTGTGTTTTGGATGCTGGCCATCCTCACTGGTGTGAGGTGATATCTCATTGTGGTTTTAATCTGCATTTCTCTGATGATTAGCGATATGGAGCACCTTTTCATATGCCTGTTGGCCATCTGAATTTCTTCTTTAGAGAAGTGTCTATTCATGTCCTCTGCCCATTTCTTAATTGGATTATTTGCTTTTAGTTTGTTGAGGTGTGTGAGTTCTTTATATATTTTGTATGTCAACCCCTTATCGGATACGTCATTTATGAATATATTCTCCCATACTGTAGGATGTCTTTTTGTTCTACTGATGGTGTCCTTTGCTGTATAGAAGCTTTTCAGCTTGAAACAGTCCCACTTGTTCATTTTTGCTTTTGTTTCCCTTGCCCGGGGAGATATGTTCATGAAGAAGTCGCTCATGTTTATGTCCAAGAGATTTTTGCCTGTGTTTTTTTTCTAAGAGTTTTATGGTTTCATGACTTACATTCAGGTCTTTGATCCACCTTGAGTTTACCTTTGTGTATGGGGCTAGACAGTAGTCAAGTTTCATTCTCTTACATGTAGCTGTCCAGTTTTTCCAACACCAGCTGCTGAAGAGGCTGTCATCTCCCCATTGTATATCCAAGGCTCCTTTATCAAATATTAATTGACTGTAAATGTTTGGGTTAATGTTTGGATTTTCTATTCTGTACCACTGGTCTGTTTTTGTGCCAATACCAAATTGTCTTGATTACTGTGGCTTTGTAGTAGAGCTTGAAGTCAGGGAGTGTAATTCCCCGTGTTTGATTCCTTCTTCTCAGGATTCCTTTGGCTATTCCGGATCTTTTCTGGTTCCATATGAATTTTAGAATTATTTGTTCCAGTTCATTGAAGAAAGCTGTTGGTAGTTTGATAGGGATTGCATTGAATCTGTAGATTGCTTTAGGTAGTATAGCCATTTTGACAATATTTATTCTTCCTAGCCAAGAGCATGGGATGCATTTCCATTTGTTAGTGTCCTCTTTAATTTCTCCTAGGAGTGTCTTGTAGTTTTCAGAGTACAGGTCTTTCTCTTCCTTCGTTAGGTTTATTCCTAGGTATTTTATTCTTTTTGATGCAATTGTGAATGGAATTGTTTTTCTGATTTCTCTTTCTGTTAGTTCATTGTTAGTGTATAGGAAAGGAACAGATTTTTGTGTGTTCATTTTGTATACTGCAACTTTGCTGAATTCAGATATTAGTTCTAGTAGTTTTGGAGTGGAGTCTTTAGGGTTTTTTATGTACAGTATCATGTCATCTGCAAATAGTGACACTTTGACTTCTTCTTTACCAATCTGGATGCCTTGAATGTCTTTGTTTTGTCTGATTGCCGTGGCTAGGACCTCCAGTCCTATGTTGAATAACAGTGGGGAGAGTGGGCATCCCTGTCTTGTTCCCAATCTTAGATGAAAAGCTTTCAGCTTCTCACTGTTAAGTATGATGTTAGCTGTGGGTTTGTCATCTATGGCCTTTATGATGTTGAGGTACTTGCTGTCTATACCCATTTTGTTGAGAGTTTTAATCAGGAATTGATGCTGAATTTTGACAAATGCTTTTTCAGCATCTATGGAGATGATCATGTGGTTTTTGTTCTTCTTTTTGTTGATGTGGTGGATGATGTTGATGGATTTTTGAATGTTGTACCATCCTTGCATCCCTGGGATGAATCCCACTTGATCATGGTGTATGATCCTCTTGATGTATTTTTGAATTTGGTTTGCTAATATTTTGTTGAGTATTTTTGCATCTACGTTCATCAGGGATATTGGTGTGTAATTTTCTTTTTTGGTGAGGTCTTTGCCTGATTTTGGTATTAGAGTGATGCTGGCTTCATAGAATGAGTTTGGAAGTATTCCCTCCCCTTCTATTTTTTGGAAAACTGTAAGGAGAATGGGTGTTATTTCTTCCCTTATGTCTGGTAGAATTCATAGGTGAATTCATCAGGTCCGAGGGTTTTGTTCTTGGGTAGTTTTTTGATTACGGATTCAATTTCGTTGCTGGTGATTGGTCTGCTTAGTTTTTCTGTTTCTTGTTTGGTCAGTCTTGGAGGGTTGTATTTTTCTAAGAAGTTGTCCATTTCTTCTAGGTTTTCCAGCTTGTTAGCATATAGATTCTCATAATATTCTCTTATAATTCTTTGTATTTCTGTGGGGTCCATCGTTATTTTTCCTTTCTCATTTCTGATTCTGTTTATGTGTGTAGATTCTCTTTTTCTCTTAATGAGTCTGGCTAGGGGTTTATCTATTTTGTTTATTTTTTCAAAGAACCAGCTCTTGGTTTCATTGATTTTTTCTATTGTTTTATTCTTCTCGATTTTATTTATTTCTTCTCTGATCTTTATTATGTCCCTCCTTCTGGTGACTTTGGGCCTCATTTGTTCTTCTTTTTCCAATTTCAGTAATTGTGTCTTTAGACTATTCATTTGGGAATGTTCTTCCTTCTTTAAATAGGCCTGGGTTGCAATGTACTTTCCTCTTAGAACTGCCTTTGCTGCGTCCCACAGAAGTTGTGGCTTTGTGTTATTGTTGTCATTAGTCTCCATATATTCTTTGATTTCTTTTTGATTTGGTCATTAACCCATTGATTCATTAGGAGAATGTTGTTAAGTCTCCATGTATTTGTGAGCCTTTTTGTTTTCTTTCTAAAATTTATTTCTAGTTTTATACCTTTGTGATCTGAGAAGTTGGTTGGTAGAATTTCATTATTTTTGAATTTACTGAGGTTCTTTTTGTGGCCTAGTATGTGGTCTATTCTGGAAAACGTTCCATGTGCACTTGAGAAGAATGTGTATCCTGCTGCTTTTGGGTGCAGAGTTCTGTAGATGTCTGTTAGGTCCATCTGTTCTAGTGTGTTGTTCAGTGCCTCTGTGTCTTTACTTATTCTCTGTCTGATTGATCTGTCCTTTGGAGTGAGTGGTGTGTTGATGTCTCCTAAAATGAATGCATTGCTGTCTATTTCATCCTTTAATTCTGTTAGTATTTGTTTCACATATGCTGGCGCTCCTGTGTTGGGTGCATGTATATTTATAATGGTTATATCTTCTTGGTGGACTGACCCTTTTATCATTATGTAATGTCCTTCTTTATCTCTTGCTACTTTCTTCGTTTTGAAGTCTATTTTGTCTGATACAAGTATTGCAACACCTGCTTTTTTCTCCCTGTTGTTTGCATGAAATATCTTTTTCCATCCCTTCACTTTTAGTCTGTGTATATCTTTGGGTTTGAGGTGAGTCTCTTGTAAGCAGCATATAGATGGGTCTTGCTTTTTTATCCATTCTATTACTCTGTGTCTTTTGATTGGTGCATTCAGTCCATTTACATTTAGGGTGATTATTGATAGATATGTACTTATTGCCATTGTTGGCTTTAGATGTGTGGTGACCAAAGGTTCAGGGGTTGCTTCTTTACTATCTCATAATCTAACTTAACTTTCTTGTTAAGTTATTGTAAACACAGTCTGATGTTTCTTTATTTCTCTCCCTTCTTATTCTTCCTCCTCCATTCTTTATATACTAGGTGTTTTATTCTTTGCCTTTAGTTAATATTTGGATGGTCTGCTTTCTTTGCTATGATTTTATTTTCTCTGGTGACAACTTTTTAGCCTTAGGACTGCTTCCCTCTAGAGCAGTCCGTTTAAGATATCCTGTAGAGGTGGTTTATGAGTAGCATAATAACATTTACGTCCATGCAAAGATTTCATTCTTCTAGCTAGCAATATTTCACATATTTAGTATATCTTTATTCATCATCCATCCATGGACCCAGGTTGCTTTCATATCTTAGCAATTGTAAGTAATGCTGTGATAAACATAGGGGTACATATACCTCTTCCAGTAAATGTTTTTACATTCTTCAGGTGAATACCCAAAAGTATTTTAGGATTACTAAATCATATGTTATTTCTATGTTTAATTTTTTGAGAAACCTTCATACTGCTTTCCATAGTATCTGCACCAGTTTACTGTTCCCACATTCATCAACAGTGAACAAGGATTTTTCTCCACATCCTTGCCAGCACTTACTTCTCGTGTTTTGGACAGTAGCCATTCTGACTGGTGTGAGGTGCTATCTCATTGTGGTTTTGATTTGCATTTCCATGGTGATTAGTGATGTGGAGCATCTTTTCATGTGTCTGTTGGCCATTTATATGTCTACTTTGGAAAAATGTGTCTTTAGGTCCTCTGCTCATTTTTAATCAGATTTTTTTTGGTGTTGAGTTGTATGAGTTCTTCATATATTCTGGATATTAATCCCTTATCAGATATATAATTTGCTAATATCTTCTGCCATTCAGTAGGTTGCCTTTTTGTTTTGTTGGTGGTTCCTTTGTTGTGGTAAAGCATTTTAGTGTGATGTATTCCTAATTGTTTACTTTTGCTTTGGTTGCCCTTGCCTGAGGAGACAGATCTAAAAAAATATTGCTAAGGCCAATGTCCAAGAGTTTACTACCTATGTTTTCTTTTAGGTGTTATATGGTTTTGGGTCTTATATAATCCATTTCAAGCTTATTTTTGTCTCTGGTGTAAGAAAGTGGTTGTTTCATTCTTTTGCATGTAGCTGTACAGTTTTTCCTGCACCATTTATTGAAAAGACTGTCTTTTCCCCATTGTATTTTAGCCTCTTTCATCACATATTAATTGGCAATATAAGCATGGGCTTACTTCTGGACTCTATTCTGTTCCATTGACCTATGTGTCTATTTGTGTGCCAATACCATACTGTTTAGATTACAATAGCTTTGTAGTATAGTTTGAAATCAGGGAGCATGATATCTTCATGGAGTTTGTTCTTCTTTCTCAAGACAGCTTTTGTTATTTGGGGTCTTTAGTGGTTCCATATAAGTTTTAGGATTATTTGTTCTAGTTCTGTGAAAAATGCTATTGGTATTTTGATAAGGATTGTGCTGAAACTAGATTGCTTTAGGTAGTATGGACATTTAAACAATATTAATTATTCCAATCTGTGAGCATGGAATATCTTTCCATTTATCTGTATCATCTTCAAATCTTTCATCAATCTCTCATAGTTCACAGAGTACAGATCTTTCACCTCCTTGTTTACATTTACTCTTGGGTACTTTATTCTTTTTGATACAATTGTGAATGGGATTGTTTTCTTAATTTGTCTTTCTGCTTGTTTGTTATAAGTACATAGAAGTGCAAAGAGTTCTCTATATTGATTTTGTATCCAGAAACTTTACTGAATTAATGTATTAGTTCTAGTACTTTTTTGGTGGTGTCTTTAGGGTTTTCTATATACAGTATAATGTCATGTGCAATTAGTGACAATTTTCTTCTTCCTATCCAATTTGGATGCCTTTTGTTTCTTTTTCTTGTCTCATTGCTGTGGCTAGGAGTTCCCATACTATGCTGAATAAAAGTGGTGAGATTGAGCATCCTTGTCTTATTCCTGATCTTAGAAGATAGGCTTTCAGCTTGAGTGTGTTAGATATGGGTTTTTCACATATGGCCTTTATTCTGTTGAGGTATGTTGCCACTTTGTCCACTTTGTTAAGAGTCATTATCATGAAAGCATGTTGAATTATGCCAAAATGCTTTTTCTACATCTATGGAGATGATTGTATGGTTTTTATCCTTTTCTTAATGTGGTGTGTCATACTGACTGATTTGTGGATATGGAACCACCCTTACAGCATCCTGGAGTAACTCCCACCTGGTCATGGTGAAGGATCCTTCTAATGTATTTTAAATTTGGTCTGCTAATATTTTGTTGAGGATTTTTGCATCTGTGGTCATCAGGGATATTGGTCTGTGATTTTCTTGTTTGTAGACATTTTTCTGGTATTGTTATAAGGTAATGCTGGCCTTATAGAATGAATTTGGAAGCATTCCTTCCTTTACTGTGTTTTGGAATAGTTTGAGAAGAGTAAGTATCCACTCTTCTTTCAATGTCTGGTAGAATTCATCTGTGAAGCCCTCTGGTTCTGGAATTTTGTTAGGTATTTTTGAAACTGATTCAATTTCATTACTAGCTATTGGTCTGTTCAGATATTCTATTTCTTACTCATTCAGTCTTGGGAGATTTTACATGTCTAGTAGTTTATTCATTTCATCTAATTTTTGTTCCTTGTAATCCTTTGTATTTCTGTGGTGTGGGTTTTTATGTCGCCTCTTTCATTTCTGATTTTGTTTGAGTCATCATTCTTTTTTCCTTGGTGAGTCTGGCTAAAGATTTATCATTTGTCTTTTCAAACAACCAGCTCTTAGTTTCTTTAATCTTTTCTATTGTTTTATTGTTTTTTTAGTCTATGTTTAATATATTTCCACTCTGGTCTTTATTATTTCCTTCCTTCTACTAACTCTGGGCTTTGTTCTTTTTCTAGTTCCTTTAGGTGCAAGGTTAGGTCCAAAACACAGCAAAGTAAGGAATGCTTCCAAATTCATTCTATAAGGCCAGCATTACCCTATAACAAAACCAGAAAAATGTCTACAAACAAGAAAATCACAGACCAACCTAAGGTTGAGATTGTTCTTGTTTCTTGAGGCAGGCCTATATTGCTATAAACTTCCTGCCTTGAACTGTTGCATTTCCATTTTCATTGTCCACAAATGTATTTTGATTTCCTCTTTGATTTGTTGATCTAACCATTGTTTAGCCTCCATGTGTTTGCTTTTTTTCTAGTAATTGATTTCCTGTTTCATACTGTTGTGGTAGGAAAAGATGCTTGATATGCTTTCAATCTCCTTAATATATTGAGACTTGTGGCCTAATTTGTGAACTATATTGGAAAATGTTCAATGTGCACTTGAGAAGAATATGTATATTGCTGATTTGGGGATGGAATGCTCTGTATATATCTTAGATCCATCTGGTATGATGTGTCATTTAAAGTCACTGTTTCCTTATTAATTTTCTACTGGATGATGGATTCATTGATGTAAGTGGGGTGTTAAAGTCCTCCACTAATAGTATTGTTAATTTCTTTCTTTATATTGTTAATATTTGCTTTATATATTTAGGTGCTCCTATGTTGGGTGTACAGATAATTACTTTGGTTATAGCCTCTTTTTGGATTGATCCCTTTATCATTATGTAATACTTTGTCTCTTGTTAGTTTATATTTTTTCTGATGTAAATATTGCTACCCAAGCTTTTTCCATCCCTTCAATTTCAGTCTGCTTGTTTCTTTAGGTCTGAAGTGAGTCTCTTGTAGGCAGTATATAGATGGGTCTTGTTGTTTTATCCATTCAGTCACCCTATGTCTTTTGAATGGAGTATTTAGTCCATTTACACTTAAAGTAATAATTGATATGAATGTATTTATTGCCATTTTGTTGTTAATTGTTTCCTGGTTGTTTTTGTAATTCTGGGTTCCTTTTCTCTTTCTCTTTTCCCTTGTGATTTGATGACTCTATTTTGTGTTATATGCTTGGATTCCTTTCTCTTCATTTTTTGTATATCCATTATAGGTTTTTAGTTTGTCATTATCATGAGGTTCATATATAATGACATCATATGTATGTATATCTATTTTGAGTTGATAGTCACTTAAGTCTGAACACTTTCTAGAAGCACTACCTTTTTACTCCTCACCTCCAGGTTTTACATATATGACTTCACATTTTACATCTCTGTATCCCTTAACTAATTAGTGTAGCTGATTTTACTTTTGTCTTTTGAACTTCTCACTAGCTTTATACATGAATGGTTGACTTTACCAGGGAAATGTTTTCCTTTCATAATTTTATTCTAGTTAAGGTACCTCCTTTTCCATTTAAAGAGAGGTCCCTTTAACTTTTCTTGTAAAGCTGGTTTAGTGCTGATGACTCCTTTACCTTTTAAATTTTTTTTCTCATTCTTTTCTGAATGATAACCCTGCTGGGTAGAGTATTCTTAATGACAGGTTAATTTTCCTTTCAGCACTTTGAATATATCATGCCACTCCCTTCTGGCCTAACTTTCCTCAAAGAAATCAACTGACAGGCTTATGGAGTTTCCTTTGTATGCAACTAGTTGCTTTCCTCTTGTTGCTTTTAAGAGTCTCCTTTTATCTCTAATTTTTGACATTTTAATTATTACATGTCCTGGCATGAACCTCCTTGGGCTCATCTTGTCTGGGGTGCTCTGTGCTTCCTGGACCCAGGTGCCTGTTTTCTCCCCCATCTTTGGGAAGTTTTCAGTCCCTTTCTCTCTCTCATTTTCTTCTGTAATGTGAATGTTAGTACCCTAGATTTAGAGGTATCTTAACTTATCCTCATGTTTAAAAATTCTTTTTGCTTTTCAGCTTGGATGATTTCTGCTACATATCTTACAGATTAAAGTATACAACACAGTGATTTGACAGTTACCTATATTAAATGTTCACCCCAATTAGTGTAGTTATTTGTCAACATAGAAAGAAATTACAGTATTACTGACTATATTCTCTATGCTGTGCTTTCATCCCCATGACTAATTATAAACAAGTTTTGTGCTGCTTTATCCCCTTCACCTATTTTACCCATCCACCCTAACCCCTTCCCCATGGTAACCCCCAGTCTTTTCTCAGAGTCTGTGAATCTATTGCTGTTTTGTGGTACTTAAAAAAACAAAACAAATGAACATAACATGATTTCACTTACATGTGGAATTTGTCTTCTTCTGCCTGGATTATTTCACTTGGCATGATACTCTGTAGGTCCATCCATGTTATTGAAAATGGCAAGATTTCATTATTTTTCATGGCAGAATAATATTCCAGTGTACATATATACAGCATTTTCTTTATCCATTCATCTGTTGATGGTACTTTGGTTGCTTATATGTCTTGGCTATTGTAAATAATGCTGCAACAAACATAGGGGTGCATATATATTTTCAAGGGGGGGTAAATCCCTAGAAGTGGAATTACTAGATTTTATGGTATTTCTATTTTTAGTTTTTTGAGGCACCACCAACAGTGTAGGAGAGCTCAGGATCCTTCTATCCTGCCATCTTCTCTAGTTCCTCTAGATTCACAGAATTTGTGGCATGGGCCTTGACCAGCTGCAGGATATGTCATACAGGTGGCTGAAATTCAGAGTATGCCCAGTCACCCCCATTTCTATTAGAGATGACCAAAGTAAGATGAATGTTTGCAAAATAAGCCTAGTCTCAATAAACTTGAACTTATTTACATAATTGCAGCAAGGATTGATCCTGTAGGCTACTTTAAATCTGCTCTTGCTGGAGCTTTCCATAATCTCTGATTAGACTTTTAAAAGGCTCACCTTCAAATTTTGCCAGTGATACCTATAGATTTGGGTGAATTTCTGTCTTCTTGAGGTTCCTGTACCTGCCAGGAAGTGACTCTACTTACTCACCTAGTCAGGTTGCTGGGAATCCTGTAAGCATAGTACTAGGTCATTTTTCTAAGGGGTTTTATTGACTCCATACTGTCAACCTTAGTTCCTTAAAGCTTTCTGGTCATATCTTAATCTATGCACATCATTCTCAAATTTAATATTTCAGTCAAAGCCTTTATAATATCAGTGTTTTCAAATGTGTCCTTTTATAAGAAGAGATTCTTATTGAACATAAGCAAATACTAATGTTGCCATGAAAATAAGAATATTCAGTTTCTGAATTCTGGAGGGATCCAGTATGAAGAAAGAGTCATTGTTTCATCTTTGTTCACAAAGGTATATTTTACCAAATTGCTTTAAAAGTCATAGATAGCTAGCTTAAGAGAAAATACTGCCTTAAATCTAGAAAAACAAAACCTTGTTGGTTCTTTATAGGAAAAGGCATAAAAATTTTATAATCATTCTCATCAGTTCACTTCCATATAATAAATTCTTGACTTGTTACAGTCCCTTCCATGAATTTCCCTGAAGATGAAGCATTTCGACAAAGCATCAGAATAACTCTCTGTATAAAATGGCTATGGTGAGAGATCATTATTGACAAGGAAATTTGGTTATTTGCTGACCAATAGTAACTGGAATTATTAGATTTCTGTATTATAAGGAGAGAGAACAAATCTTTTGAGGTATTCCATTGGTCCTCTTGAAAGTCCCAAAGTTACTTCTAGGTTAAAAAGACTTCATTTAGAATTTGATTTTGATACATCTGACCAAATTCCCAAGTTTTGGATACTTGACAAATAAGGTCACAGATATGGGTCAATACTTATCTATTTAATCACAGTGACAAAATATTTTAAAGGCAAATACAGGAGGTTACATAGTTATGAGCAAAACTTTTGCTCTTTTAATAATAATATTCAGTTTTCTCAAATTGAAGACCTGATTAAGACAACCCAAGCACAGAAAATTGTTTTAGTGAGACACAAGATCATTGCTTTCTAGGCAGATTACTTAAAAGGTTAAGCAAAAACCTTTCACATTATTTTTTTTATTAAGGTATTGATACACAATCATATGAATGTTTCACATAAGCAACACTGTGGTTACTACATTCACCCATATTATCAAATCCCCCACACACACCACATTGCAGTCACTGTCCATCAGTGTAGTAGGATGCTATGGAGTCACCACTTGTCTTATGCATGCTATACTGCCTTCCCCATGGTCCCTCTACATTATGTGTGCTAATCATAATGCCCCTTAATCCCCTTCCCCCTCCCTCCCCACCACCCTCCACCACCCTTTCCCTTTGGTAAACGCTAGTCCCTTCTTGGAGTCTGAGTCTGCTGCTGTTTTGTTCCTTCAATTTTTCTTTGTTCTTATACTCCACAGATGAGTGAAATCATTTGGTACTTGTCTTTCTCTGCCTGGCTTATTTCACTGAGCATAATACCCTCTAGCTCTATCTATGTTGTTGCAAATGGTAGGATCTGTTTTCTTCTTGTGGCTGAATAATATTCCATTGTGTATATGTACCACCTCTTCTTTATCCATTCATCTACTGATGGACACTTAGGTTGCTTCCATTTCTTGGCTATTGTGCATAGTGCTGTGATAAACATAGGGGTGCATATGTCTTTTTGAATCAGGGATCATTTTCTTTGGGTAAATTCCTAGGAGTGGAATGACTGGGTCAAATGATATTTCTATTTTTAGTTTTTTGAGTAACCTCCATATTGCTTTCCACAATGGCTGAACTAATTTACATTCCCCAAAACAGTGTAGGAGGGTTCCCCTGTCTCCACATCCTTGCCAGCATTTGTTATTCTTGTCTTTTGGATGTTGGACATCCTAACTGGTGTCACAGTATTTTTTATCAAGAGCAGACAAAATTCCAAGAAAAACCTTTAGCAGGTGAAAAAATTAAGTTTTAGTTTCACATAGTACACTATTGGTATTAAAACTTACTTTTAAAACCCTTATAATAACAAATCACTTTAAGCTGCTTGACTACACAAGGTAAAATGCTTTCCTTACAACCTCTTCTATCCATTTAGTTCCTTACATAGAGTTGTTTCCCTTAATAAAAATTTTAGGGTGAGAAGATTCAAGATGGCAGTGTGAGAGGTGAAACAGAGAACTCCTCCCAAAAATCACAGATAGTGTGAAAATATAGTTAATACAATTAACTCTAAAACAGCAACAGGAAAGAAGGCTGCACCAGACTGCATACAGACATCACAAACAGAGCAGACCTCACAAAACAGGGTAACGTATGAAAGCCTTGATCTGGTGGGGCCTGAGCCCTTCCCCCACCCCAGCTCACTGGTGGGAGGAAGAGAAATGGAGTGGGGGAGGGGGTGGAAATCTGGGACTGCTGAACACCTAGCCCTGGAGATATGCTTTGAAAGTAGAACTCTACATTGTGTGGTGCTCTGGAGGATGGGCAGCTGGGACAGGCAGAGTGCTTGAGAGACAGATTCTGGCTGTTTGTGGAGGACAGGATCCACACCCGGCCACTCTGAGACAAGGGAAAGGCAGGTGGCCTGAGAGGCTTCCTAGCAGTGAGAGGGCTGCTGAAGGCATGGGGTTTGCATGGAGCTTGCTGCACGGAAGAAGGAATAGGGGGACAGGGTTTTGTCTGGGTGCACTGTGCCCAGCAGATTGGGAACTTTGGGGAGCTTCAGGCGCTCTATACCCCTGGCTCGCTACTCAGCTCTGAGACCCCCCCACTGTGATATGCAGCCTGCTGAGCCTTCCTCCTGGCCTGACAGCACTGGCTTGCAAACCGGCAGTCACTGCCCAGGCGTCAGACCAGCCAGAGATAGGCCTCACCTACAACAGCTAGAGGTCAAGCACAGAGGCTTAAACCTGTGTGCTCGGCACACTGGCTGTAATACTGGAGACAGGCAGACAGGAGGCAGGAAACAGATCTTTCCTACCCCCAGACACCAGCTCTGCTCCTCTATGACCCCCAACCTCACTACAGGGACTGTGCAGCTCCAGAGACTGGAGCTTCTGGGCAATAGAGGGCACCACACAGAAATATGAAACGTCAAAAGAACATGGTACAGACCAAACTCTCACAAACCCCAGAAAAAGGGACAAATGAAACTGAACTCACCAATCTTCCTGAAAGAGAGTTCAAAATAAAAATCATAAACAGGCTTATGGAGGTACAGAAAAATATTCAAGAACTCAGGAATGAATTTAAGATGGAGATTCAATCATTAAGAAATTCCATATCTGAAATGAAACATACAATGGAGGGATTTAAAAGCAGAGTAGATGTATTAGAAGAAATAGTAAATGGAGTAGAAATTAGAGAAGCGGAATACAAAGAAGCTAAGGCACAGAGAGAAAAAAGAATCTCTAAGAATGAAAGAATGTTGAGAGAATTGTGTGACCAATCCAAATGGAACAATATTCGCATTATAGGGGTACCAGAAGAAGAAGGGAAAGAAAAAGGGATAGAAAGTGTCACTGAGGGAGTAATTGCTGAAAACTCCCCCAAGGAGATATCTCTCAAGCCATCGAGATGCACAGATCTCCCAACACAAGGGACCCAAGGAAGACAACATCAAGACATATAATAATTAAAGTGGCAAAGATCAAGGATAAAGACAGACTTTTAAAAGCACCTAGAGAGAGAAAAAGATCACATAAAAAGGAAAACCCATCAGGCTATCATCGTATTTCTCAACAGAAACCTTACAGGCCAGAAGGGAGTGGCATGACATATTTTATGCAATGAAGCAGAAGGGCCTCGAACCAAGAATACTCTACCCAGCAAGGTTATCATTTAAATTTGAAGGAGGGATTAAACAATTTTCAGATAAGCTAAATCTGAGAGAATTTACCTCCCACAAACCACCTCTACAGTGCATTTTGGAGGGACTCCTATAGATGGACGTATTAGTAAGACTAAATAGATGTCACCCAAGGGATAGAAAAAGAGTACATAATATGATTCATAACATACAGAGAATGGAGAGGAAGAAAAAGGAGGAAAAAAAAAAAGAATCTTTAGGTTGTGTTTGTAATAGCATATGAAGTGAGTTTAATTAGACTGTTAGATAGTAAGGGAACTACCTTTGAACCTTTGGTAACCACAAATCTAAAGCCTGCAAAGGCAATAAGTACATACCTATAGATAATCACCCTAAATGTAAATGGTCTGAATGCACCAACCAAAAGACGGAGAGTCACTGAACGGATAAAAAAAATAAGACCTATCTATATGCTGCCTATAAGAGACTCACTTCAAACCAAAAGACATACACAGACTGAAAGCAAACGGATGGAAAAAGATATTTCATGCAACTAATAGGGAGAAAAAAGCAGGAGTTGCAGTACTTGTATCACACAAAATAGACTTCAAAACAAAGAAAGTCACAAGAGACAAAGAAGGACATTACATAATGATAAAGGGGTCAGTCCAACAAGATGATATAACTATTATAAACATCTATGCACCCAACACAGGATCACCTATATATGTGAAACAAATACTAACAAAATTAAAAGGGGGAAATAGAATGGAATGCATTCATTTTTGGGAGACTTCAACACACTAATCACACCAAAGGACTGATCAACCAAACAGAAAATAAGAGACAGAGGCACTGAACAACATATTAGAACAGATGGACCTAACAGACATCTACAGAACACTCCATCCAAAATCAACAGAATACACATTCTTCTCAAGTGCACATGGGACATTTTCAAGAATAGATCATATACTAGGCCACAAAAAGAGCCTCAGTAAATTAAAAAAGATTGAAATTGTATCAACCAGCTTTTCAGATCACAAAGGTATGGAACTAGAAATAAATTACACAAAGAAAATGAAAAAGCCCACAAACACATGGAGGCTTAATAACATGCTCCTAAATAATCAATGGATCAATGACCAAATAATAACATGCTCCTAAATAATCAATGGATCAATTACCAAATAAAAACAGAGCTCAAGCAATATATGGAGACAAATGACAACAATAATTCAACACTGCAAAATCTGTGGGATGCAGTGAAGGCTGTGCTAAGAGGGAAATATATCGCAATACATGCCTACCTCAGGAAAGAAGAACACTCCCAAATGAAGAGTCTAAACTCACAATTAATGAAACTAGAAAAGGAAGAACAAATGAAGCCCAAAGTCAGTAGAAGGGAGGACATAATAAAGATTAGAGCAGAAATAAATAAAATTGAGAAGAACAAAACAATAGAAAGAATCAATGATACCAGGAGCTGGTTCTTTGAGAAAATAAACAAAATAGATAAACCCCTAGCCAGATTCATCAAGAAAAAAAGAGAGTCTACACACATAAACAGAATCAGAAATGAGAAAGGAAAAATCACTATGGACACCACAGAAATATAAAGAATTATTAGAGAATACTATGAAAAATTATATGCTAACAAACTGGATAACCTAGAAGAAATGGACAACTTTCTAGAAAAAAACAACATTCCAAGGCTGACCAAGGAAAAAACAGAAAATCTGAATAGACCAATTATCAACAAAGAAATTGAACTGGTAACCAAAAAACTACCTAAGAACAAAACATCCTGGACCAGATGGTTTCACTGCTGAATTTTATCAAACATTTAGTGAAGACATAATACCCATCCTTCTTAAAGTTTTCCAAAAAGTAGAAGAGGAGGTAATACTTCCAAACTCATTCTATGAGGCCAACATCACTCTAATACCAAAGCCAGGCAAAGACACCACAAAAAAAGAAAATTACAGACCAATATCTCTGATGAACATAGATGCAAAAATACTCAACAAAATATTAGCACCCCGAATTCAAAAATACATCGAAAAGATCATCCATCATGATCAAGTGGGATTCATCCCAGGGATGCAAGGATGGTACAACATTCGAGAATCCATCAACATCATCCACTACATCAACAAAAAGAAGTACAAAAACCACATGATCATCTCCATAGATACTGAAAAAGCATTTGACAAAATTCAGCATCCATTCATGATAAAACTCTCAACAATATGGGTATAGAGGGCAAGTACCTCAACATAATAAAGGCCATATATGACAAACACCCAGCCAACATTATACTTAACAGCAAGAAGCCGAAAGCTTTTCCTTTAAGATCGGGAACAAGACAAGGATGCCCACTCTCCCCACTTTTATTCAACATAATTCTAGAGGTCCTAGCCACGGCAATCAGAGACCACAAAGAAATAAAATGCATCCAGATTGGTAAGGAAGAAGTCAAACTGTCCCTGTTTGCAGATGACATGATATTGTAAATAAAAACGCTAAAGAATCCACTCCAAAACTACTAGAACTAATATCTGAATACAGCCAAGTTGCAGGACACATAATTAATACACAGAAATCTGTTGCATTCCTATACACTAATGGTGACTTGCAGAAAGAGAAATCAGGAAAATAATTCCATTCACAACTGCATCAAAAAGAATAAAATACCTAGGAATAAACCTAACCAAGGAAGTGAAAGACCTATACTCTGAAAACTACAAGACACTCATGAGAGAAATTAAAGAAGATACCAATAAATGGAAACACATCCCATGCTCATGGATAGGAAGAATTAATATTGTCAAAATGGCCATCCTGCCTAAAGCAATCTACAGACTCAATGCAATCCCTATCAAAATACCAACAGTATTCTTCAATGAACTAGAGAAAATAGTTCTAAAATTCATGTTACCACAAAAGACCCCGAATAGCCAAAGCAATCCTGAGAGGGAAGAATAAAGTGGGGGGACTTACGCTCCCTGACTTCAAGTTCTACTACAATGCCACAGTAATCAAGACAATTTGGTACTGGCACAAGAACAGACCCGTAGACCAATGGAACAGACTAGAGAGCCCTGATATAAACCCAAGCATATATAGTCAACTATATAATAAAGGAGCCATGAATATACAATGGGAAAATGACAGCCTCTCCAACAACTGGTGTTGGCAAAGCTGGACAGCTACGTGTAAGAGAATGAAACTGGATTATTTTCTAACCTCATACACAAAAGTAAACTCAAAATGGATCAAAGACCTGAATGTAAGTCATGAAACCATAAAACTCTTAGAAGAAAACATAGGCAAAAATCTCTTGAACATAAATATGAGCAACTTCTTCATGAACATATCTCCCCAGGCAAGGGAAACAAAAGCAAAAATGAACAAGTGGGACTATATCAAATTAAAAATCTTCTGTACTGCAAAGGACACCATCAGTAGAACAAAAAGACATCCTACGGTATAGGAGAATATATTCATAAATGATATATCCAATAAGGGGTTGACATCCAAAATATATAAAGAGCTCATGCACCTCAACAAACAAAAAGCAAATAACCCAATTAAAAAATGGGCAGAGGACTTGAACAGACACTTCTCCTAAGAAGAAATTCAGATGGCCAACAGGCACATGAAAAGATACTCCACATTGTTAATTAGCAGAGGATTGCAAATTAAAACCACAATGAGATATCACCTCACACCAGTTAGGATGGCTGCCATCCAAAAGACAAACAACAAATGTTGGTGAGCATGTGGAGAAAGGGTAACCCTCCTACATTGCTGGTGGGAATGTAAATTAGTTCAATGATTGTGTAAAGCAGTATGGAGGTTTCTAAAAAAATTCTCAATAGAAATACCATTTGACCCAGGAATTCCACTCCTAGGAATTTACCCTAACAATGCAGCAGCTCAGTTTGAAAAAGACATATGCACCCCTATGTTTATCGCAGCACTATTTACAATAGCCAAGAAATGGAAGCAACCTAAGTGTCCAACAGCAGATGAATGGATAAAGAAGATGTGGTACATATACACAATGGAATATTATTCAGTCATAAGAAGAAAACAAATCCTAACATTTGCAACAACATGGATGGAGCTAGAGGGTAGTATGCTCAGTGAAATAAGCCAGGCAGAGAAAGACGAGTATGAAATGATTTCACTCATCTGTGGAGTATAAGAACAAAGATAAAACTGAAGGAAGAAAACAGCAGCAGACTCACAGAACCCAAGATTGGACTAACAGTTACCAAAGGGAAGGGAACTGGGGAAGATGGGTGGGAAGGGAGAGAAAAGGGGGAAAAATGGCTATTAAAATTAGCACACATAACGTAGCGGGGGGTGGGGGTTAATACGGGGAAGGCAGTATAACACAGAGAAGACAAGTAGT
>JAQQAC010016209.1:16408887-16439208 GCA_029783875.1 Phataginus tricuspis
CCAAAATAGACTTCAAAACAAAGAAAGTCACAAGAGACAAAGAAGGACATTACATAATGATAAAGGGGTCAGTCCAACAAGATGATATAACTATTATAAACATCTATGCACCCAACACAGGATCACCTATATATGTGAAACAAATACTAACAAAATTAAAAGGGGGAAATAGAATGGAATGCATTCATTTTTGGGAGACTTCAACACACTAATCACACCAAAGGACTGATCAACCAAACAGAAAATAAGAGACAGAGGCACTGAACAACATATTAGAACAGATGGACCTAACAGACATCTACAGAACACTCCATCCAAAATCAACAGAATACACATTCTTCTCAAGTGCACATGGGACATTTTCAAGAATAGATCATATACTAGGCCACAAAAAGAGCCTCAGTAAATTAAAAAAGATTGAAATTGTATCAACCAGCTTTTCAGATCACAAAGGTATGGAACTAGAAATAAATTACACAAAGAAAATGAAAAAGCCCACAAACACATGGAGGCTTAATAACATGCTCCTAAATAATCAATGGATCAATGACCAAATAATAACATGCTCCTAAATAATCAATGGATCAATTACCAAATAAAAACAGAGCTCAAGCAATATATGGAGACAAATGACAACAATAATTCAACACTGCAAAATCTGTGGGATGCAGTGAAGGCTGTGCTAAGAGGGAAATATATCGCAATACATGCCTACCTCAGGAAAGAAGAACACTCCCAAATGAAGAGTCTAAACTCACAATTAATGAAACTAGAAAAGGAAGAACAAATGAAGCCCAAAGTCAGTAGAAGGGAGGACATAATAAAGATTAGAGCAGAAATAAATAAAATTGAGAAGAACAAAACAATAGAAAGAATCAATGATACCAGGAGCTGGTTCTTTGAGAAAATAAACAAAATAGATAAACCCCTAGCCAGATTCATCAAGAAAAAAAGAGAGTCTACACACATAAACAGAATCAGAAATGAGAAAGGAAAAATCACTATGGACACCACAGAAATATAAAGAATTATTAGAGAATACTATGAAAAATTATATGCTAACAAACTGGATAACCTAGAAGAAATGGACAACTTTCTAGAAAAAAACAACATTCCAAGGCTGACCAAGGAAAAAACAGAAAATCTGAATAGACCAATTATCAACAAAGAAATTGAACTGGTAACCAAAAAACTACCTAAGAACAAAACATCCTGGACCAGATGGTTTCACTGCTGAATTTTATCAAACATTTAGTGAAGACATAATACCCATCCTTCTTAAAGTTTTCCAAAAAGTAGAAGAGGAGGTAATACTTCCAAACTCATTCTATGAGGCCAACATCACTCTAATACCAAAGCCAGGCAAAGACACCACAAAAAAAGAAAATTACAGACCAATATCTCTGATGAACATAGATGCAAAAATACTCAACAAAATATTAGCACCCCGAATTCAAAAATACATCGAAAAGATCATCCATCATGATCAAGTGGGATTCATCCCAGGGATGCAAGGATGGTACAACATTCGAGAATCCATCAACATCATCCACTACATCAACAAAAAGAAGTACAAAAACCACATGATCATCTCCATAGATACTGAAAAAGCATTTGACAAAATTCAGCATCCATTCATGATAAAACTCTCAACAATATGGGTATAGAGGGCAAGTACCTCAACATAATAAAGGCCATATATGACAAACACCCAGCCAACATTATACTTAACAGCAAGAAGCCGAAAGCTTTTCCTTTAAGATCGGGAACAAGACAAGGATGCCCACTCTCCCCACTTTTATTCAACATAATTCTAGAGGTCCTAGCCACGGCAATCAGAGACCACAAAGAAATAAAATGCATCCAGATTGGTAAGGAAGAAGTCAAACTGTCCCTGTTTGCAGATGACATGATATTGTAAATAAAAACGCTAAAGAATCCACTCCAAAACTACTAGAACTAATATCTGAATACAGCCAAGTTGCAGGACACATAATTAATACACAGAAATCTGTTGCATTCCTATACACTAATGGTGACTTGCAGAAAGAGAAATCAGGAAAATAATTCCATTCACAACTGCATCAAAAAGAATAAAATACCTAGGAATAAACCTAACCAAGGAAGTGAAAGACCTATACTCTGAAAACTACAAGACACTCGTAAAAAAAAAAAAAAAAAAAAAAAAAAAAAAAAAAAAAAAAAAAAAAATGGATAGGAAGAATTAATATTGTCAAAATGGCCATCCTGCCTAAAGCAATCTACAGACTCAATGCAATCCCTATCAAAATACCAACAGTATTCTTCAATGAACTAGAGAAAATAGTTCTAAAATTCATGTTACCACAAAAGACCCCGAATAGCCAAAGCAATCCTGAGAGGGAAGAATAAAGTGGGGGGACTTACGCTCCCTGACTTCAAGTTCTACTACAATGCCACAGTAATCAAGACAATTTGGTACTGGCACAAGAACAGACCCGTAGACCAATGGAACAGACTAGAGAGCCCTGATATAAACCCAAGCATATATAGTCAACTATATAATAAAGGAGCCATGAATATACAATGGGAAAATGACAGCCTCTCCAACAACTGGTGTTGGCAAAGCTGGACAGCTACGTGTAAGAGAATGAAACTGGATTATTTTCTAACCTCATACACAAAAGTAAACTCAAAATGGATCAAAGACCTGAATGTAAGTCATGAAACCATAAAACTCTTAGAAGAAAACATAGGCAAAAATCTCTTGAACATAAATATGAGCAACTTCTTCATGAACATATCTCCCCAGGCAAGGGAAACAAAAGCAAAAATGAACAAGTGGGACTATATCAAATTAAAAATCTTCTGTACTGCAAAGGACACCATCAGTAGAACAAAAAGACATCCTACGGTATAGGAGAATATATTCATAAATGATATATCCAATAAGGGGTTGACATCCAAAATATATAAAGAGCTCATGCACCTCAACAAACAAAAAGCAAATAACCCAATTAAAAAATGGGCAGAGGACTTGAACAGACACTTCTCCTAAGAAGAAATTCAGATGGCCAACAGGCACATGAAAAGATACTCCACATTGTTAATTAGCAGAGGATTGCAAATTAAAACCACAATGAGATATCACCTCACACCAGTTAGGATGGCTGCCATCCAAAAGACAAACAACAAATGTTGGTGAGCATGTGGAGAAAGGGTAACCCTCCTACATTGCTGGTGGGAATGTAAATTAGTTCAATGATTGTGTAAAGCAGTATGGAGGTTTCTAAAAAAATTCTCAATAGAAATACCATTTGACCCAGGAATTCCACTCCTAGGAATTTACCCTAACAATGCAGCAGCTCAGTTTGAAAAAGACATATGCACCCCTATGTTTATCGCAGCACTATTTACAATAGCCAAGAAATGGAAGCAACCTAAGTGTCCAACAGCAGATGAATGGATAAAGAAGATGTGGTACATATACACAATGGAATATTATTCAGTCATAAGAAGAAAACAAATCCTAACATTTGCAACAACATGGATGGAGCTAGAGGGTAGTATGCTCAGTGAAATAAGCCAGGCAGAGAAAGACGAGTATGAAATGATTTCACTCATCTGTGGAGTATAAGAACAAAGATAAAACTGAAGGAAGAAAACAGCAGCAGACTCACAGAACCCAAGATTGGACTAACAGTTACCAAAGGGAAGGGAACTGGGGAAGATGGGTGGGAAGGGAGAGAAAAGGGGGAAAAATGGCTATTAAAATTAGCACACATAACGTAGCGGGGGGTGGGGGTTAATACGGGGAAGGCAGTATAACACAGAGAAGACAAGTAGTGATTCTATAGCATCTTTCTACGCTGATGGACAGTGATTGTAATGGGATATGTGGGGGGACTTGATAATAGGGGGGTCTAGTAACCATAATGTTGCTCATGTAATTGTACATTAATAATAGCAAAATAAAAAAATTAAAAACTTAAATTTCTTGTGAAAACTAGGAAGCAAGGAGTTATGATCTGTGTTATGCCAACATTTTTTAGACTGGCAAATTTATGAACAAGTTTCATACTTTCTAAAAATATTTCTTCTTTATAGTACACTGAGGCATAAGATGTTTATTTACTAACAAAGCCACATAATGTTCAATATTTATCTGTTTTGGAAATGATCTAGTCAATAAATTTCTATCATTTAATTAAATTCTAAGGGTGGAAGTTAGCAAAAAGATTTGAGACACTTTACACACACCATAACAAATAACTGTTACTGAAATGTTCACCAAAAATTCCTATTCTACTTCCATCTATCTAAATCTCTTCCTCCCCAAAATTATGAAGTTTTGTTGAGAAATCTAAACCTAAGACATTAGACAGCTAGCCAATCATCTTAAGGTATTTCCTTTTGCTGGCACACGTTGCAGTAGAGCTAACATGAACTTATGACTAGTAAACTCAGAATAAAAGTTGTCTTTCTGTATTGTACTTAATACTGATAACTCTGAAGTCATACCTATTTTATTTAAACCAACAAACTTACACAAGCTTTGTTTACCAAAAAGACTACTTCAGATTGTGTTAACTTGAAAAACATTTGGATTAATTTCTGAGAATTTAGAAATAACATATATAAGTGCTTATTTTTCTTTATGCCAGTTAAAGAGCTCTTTTACAAATTAATTTGGCATAACCATCCAAAGGTAGAAAAACATCACCTATCTAGAACATACATATACACAAATAGAGACCTTATACCTGTTGTTCTAAAATTTTGGGCTTGAGTCAGGTACAATACTGGTTTGCCCTGCTGTTTGAAAGTTGACCGTTGTCACATGTGGTAAGACTGGGACTTCTCCAGCACTAAGGAGACAATGGCCTTTTATTGCCTGGGACCCCTTAAGACAAACTCCCCTGAAGGCTGGCATGCATGAACACAAAGAATGTTGCTTCTAGGATCCACAGTCTATGTACTGTGAAAACGTTGGTAAGCCAAGATGGCATAAAGCAAAGAAGCAATCACCATTAGTTCCTATGGAAATTTTTTTGAGCATCATTAGACCCACATAATAACCTCTCTTAGGGTTTTCTGAACCTTCAGGACACATTTTGGTAATGGATGTGCAAAATAAATATAAAAGTACAGATGCACAGATACAATTCAAAACCATGGTAGATTAATGCTGAGATGGTAAGTGTAATTCCTGGGGAAGGAGTTTAGTGGTGCCACTTTCGCTGCAAAAAAATACTAAATGCTATTTTCGCTTTTTCCCTTTTTTTTGTAAAAGTGAAATACTCTTTAGATTTATTTTGGTTATTGAAAACAGGTACTGATGTATATCTTTTGAGAAAGTGAAGTGGCATAAAGTGAACTTTTGAAAAGTGTGTGATACTTATAATATAAAACTTACTTGTTTATAAAATAACAGTTGAATCCAACTCTATTTCTGGCACTTGGAATAAGTTTACCCAGTCATATAGCTAAAGGTCTTTACTAATATATATGAAGAAGACATTTGTTTGCCCAATTTTGAAATACCTTCTCTGCATTACAAAGAATGGCTCCTAGGTCCTAGAGAAAGAGAAGAAAGGGTAGAAAATATGTATTACAGAAGGCACAGAAAAAGTATCCATGTTTTCTTCTAGGAGTTTTGGGGGTATATTTATTTGCCTATTATCAGAGGTCTAGGGTAATTACTATTTAATTCTTTCCTTCAGTGCAGGTTTGTTAAGTGGGGCTTCAGGATTTAAGGCCTTAGCCCTTTGTAAAGTCTGTAGAAAACATTCAACACAGGCCTTCTAATGCTCTTTTTTTCTGAGTGTACAATTCAACATTGTACCAATTCACCTTGTGGAGCTAAGCTCCTACTATTGCTTCTATCAGCTCCTAAGCATTGGCTTCCATCTGAACCATTCCTGATCATTTGTAGGAGGGCCTCGAAGAAATTTTGGTTATCTGTTTCCTCTGTGGGGGGGTTTTCCCCAGGGAGCGTCCTCTGCTTAACTGTTAACTATAGTATAATTATGGGTAGGAAGAACACCCCTTAGCAGCCAATCAAGGTCCCTGTGAGTGGTGTTATGGATGTCCACTGATCCAACTGTTCTCTAAATTTTCTAGGATCTTCTGAAAATGGAGGGATAAAAGGCTTAATTTCATCTTGTTGAGTTCCTAAGACTAGCCATTGTCCTCTTCTATGTCCTCTTTCCAATTTGGTATTTCCATAGGTACCAATAAGACAGTGTTTAGGATGAGAGCTCTCTAAAGTTTTTTCAAATATAGAAGTTTTTTTCCAATTCAAAGGATCCATTGTATGGCCGTTGACAAGTAGGATTTTGTATTAATTTCAGTAGGGACTCAAACCAATAAGCCTCTTTATAGCTTAACCATGGATGCACAGGGTCCCAAAGAGTGCATAAACATGCAGTCCTCATATGATCCAGAAAGTTCATTTCCAGAGTTAGCCCAAGAAAGCAAAGACCATTGTTAACATGTGGTAAGACTGGGACTTCTCCAGCACTAAGGAGACAATGGCCTCTTATTGCCTGGGTCCCCTTATGACAAACTCCCCTGAAGGCTGGCATGGATGGGCACAAAGAATGTTGTTTCTAGGATCCACAGTCTATTCAGCTGTTCAGCAGATGCATGCTGGTATGTGCATCCTCACAGACAGCAGAGGCCAGAGATGATATTCTCACTGGTCATAAAACCAAGCTGTCAAGGAATAGAATAAGACAAAGGGGAAACCTCATCGAACCTGTAGGTCACCAAACTGTGGGGGAGGAAAAATAATTTTCCCTGCACCCTTCTAGGTCTTCGGCTGTGACTCCCTTGTAATAAAAAGACATAAACAGGAGAAAATAAACAAGTTTCTTGACATAGATATACCTCCAGTATACATGGTAGACACCAAGGAAAACTGAGTAACTGCATTTTCACATAAAATCCTCACAGAAACACATTTCCTCATTCTTCACCTATATAAAGATACCCCTTTTATTACTGGCTATATATGGTGGTTTTAGTGAAGTTGTATAAATCTTTGTTCATAAGTAATCTTTGGCCAGCAACTCTTGCCAATGATAGTGAGATGATAGGTTGGGGCACGTGAATAGGAAAATAAATGTTTCCTGGCTATAATTATACTGCCATCCCTAGCACCTTCTCAGTGTTAACTTACTGAATTGCTATGTAAGACATAAAGCTACATAGAGCTACAACCAATAATTTAGGAAAAAACCCTGGAATGTTGGATCAAATACTTGTTGAATTTTCATTTGCCTGCTGGATAACTTTACAGCTTTTTTTGTCTATCTTCGGAGGTAACTTTGGCTCAAAGGTGAAGAACTGCCAACACTGGTGAACGCCTAGTAATGTCTTTTGACTGACATCTTCTACTTTCTCATTTTAAGATATTTTTCTATAATGGCTTAAAAAAAAACCTAAAAACTGCCTGCTTAGTGTGACAGACTGGGGATTTGTGGTCATCAAAGGGCTCTAAAAATAGAACTAAATATTATATTTTCTCCTTGAAAATTTTGTCTTTACCACTTCTAAACCTTGTTATGAATTTTTATGAGTATGATCAAAAGCTGAGGTGCTCAGTAAGGAGCCAAAGTCAACTTAAGTATTTGTGACTCTGCTAAGCTCAATTCCACCCCTTCTGATTGACTAATTTTACATAAAATGGATGAGACTTGTCTTGGAGACTTTGCTCTTCTTCAGATAGTGTCCTTAATTTCCCAGGGGTCATATGTCTCTTTTTCCGTTTGAAAGCCAGCTGGGAAAGGAAGTTTAAGCAGAAGAACTTGCATGCAGTTTTTAATTGAAACCTTTAATGTGTTTCCAATCCATTTTTTTGTTACTATAATCAGAATTCTGTGCTTTAAACCCGGTATTTTTCCATTTAAAATACATGCATGTCCAAGCTCAGAGAACTGCACAAGAGAAACACTTATCATCATACATTTAGCCAACTCATGGCCCTTATTAAGTAGGTACGTAAGGGGCCACCATTAGAATTTACTGTAATGGACAAAAATAAGATCTATCTATGCCTTTCAAAAAAACTATGGGCAAAATGGGAAAATAAAAACTGCCAGTCAGATTTATTGTACTCATGTCTACGGTCTAAATGTGCTTTCATTCAAGTATACTTCAGGCAATTTTTTTCTTGTATTAGATAACCAGAAAATGCATCCTGCCATGAAGCACTTAGAAATGTTGGGAAAGAGGTAGGCAATATCCTTTTAACTAGATAGGGGAAATCCCCAAGGAAAAAAGAAAACAACAAAAACCTGAAAATCAGAGGCTGAATGTGCAGGATGAAGATGGGGTGGATGCTGGACCTAGCAAACTGGTTTTTAGTGATTTCTTGGGGGAAGAAGACAAGGGTGTAGGCTTGTATGACATGGCAGTTGGAACTGAAATACATACATGCATATGTGAAGTTAAAGGATGGGGAAAAAGGAAACAGGAAAGAAACTTACTGGCCTGGCCTGGGTGGGGAAGAAGAGCTCCCATGATATCTTAGAAAGGTTATAGGTATTGCCAAACTCCCCTCCAGAGTGGTTGTTCTAGTTGCATTCTCACCACCATTATATGAGAGTTAGTCTTTAGTTTTATTACTAAATTCCCTATCACCAGTTAGGGAGCCACTGCACTGTAAAAGCCTTGAACATTCACAGCATACACACAGAGGTAGTTACGGAAAACAAGAACGCAGACTTATGAGTATAGACAAGATTATGAAGGCCTAAATACACATTACCCCTATCACTTTCTTTTTTTTTATAAGTTATTTTGGTATCATTAATCTACAATTACATGTGCAATATTATGGTTATTAAACTACCCCCTTCATCAGGTCCCCCCCAACCCCATTCCAGTCACTGTCCATCAGTGTTGTGAGATGCTATAGAGTCACTACTGGTCTTCTCTGAGTTGTACAGCCCTCCCCGTGTCCCCCCTACATTACATCTGCTAATCGTGATGCCCCTTTTTCCCCCTTATCCCTCCCTTCCCACCCACCTTCCACCCCTTATCATTTTCATGGAATGAAATACTAATCTACAGATTTAAAACCTATTGAAAATCAAACTGCCATTTTTTTTTTGCAAAAATTGACAAGCTGATCATGAAATCCATAGGGAAATATAAGGGAACTAGATAAGGTAAAAACAATCGTGAAAGAGAAGAACAATGTTGGGAGACCCCCAAGTTCAAATCTTAGTACAAGCCTACAATAAAGACAGTAGTGTAGTCCTGGCATAAGGATAGATAGGGATAATAGATCTCAGACATGACTGACCATAGATGTGTGTGTTTATTTTTGACAAGGGCATCGAGACCATTCAACTGGGCTTTTGAACAAATGGTGATGGAATAACTGGATAGCTACACGCAAAAGAATGAAGTTGGATCCCTACTTCATACCATATTCAAAAATTAACTCAAATGGATCCAAGAAAAACTGTAAAAATCTTCATGACCTTGTTTTGGATTAGGCAACCATTTCTTAGATATGACATAAAAGACCACACAACTGAAGGAAGAAGAGACAAATTGGACTTGATTAAAAGTTTTTGTGTTTCAAAGGAGACCATCAAGGAAGTGAAAGGACCAACAGCATCAAAACAATAAAATACTTTGGTTAAATTTAAACAAGGAGGTGAAATATCTCTATATTGATAACTGTAAGATGACACAAATAAATAGTAAAAGATCCTATGTTCGTGGATCAAGAATTAATATAGTTAAGATGTCTACATTACCCAAAGCCATCTACAGATTCAATGGAATCCCAAGAAAGAGGAACAAAGGTGGAGGTATCACACTTCCTGATTTCAAGCTATGCTATGAATCCATAGTAATCAAAATGTACAGTATGGTCCTGGGATAAAAACAGATACATAGATCAATGGAACAGAATGGAGAACCCATGTATACATAGTCAATTCATATTTGACAAAGGAGCCAAGAATACCAAACGGGGAAAGATAGTCTCTTCAATAAATGGTTTTGGGAAAACTGGGTGTCTGCATGTAAAGGAATGAAACTTGACTCTTATCTTACACCATGTACAAAAATTAACTCAAAATGGATAAAGGCTTAAATGTAAGGCCTGAAACCATGAAACTCCTAACAAGTAAAAGGCTCCTTGACATGGGTCTTGGCAATGATTTTTTTGGATATGACACCAAAGGCACGAGCAACAAAATAAACAAATGGGACTACAGCAAACTAAAACTCTTCTGCACAGCAAAAGAAACCATCGACAAAGTGACAAATCAACCTGTGGCATGGGAGAAAATAATTAGCAAATCATCTATCTGATAAGGGGTTAATGTCCAAAATGGAAAAAGAACTCATAGATGAATCTAGAGGGTATTATACTCAGTGAAGTAAGTCAGGAGGAGAAAGACAAATGCCATATGATTTCACTTATTTGTGGAATATAAACACAAAGCAAAAAAGAAGGAAGAAAACAGCAGTAGACTCAAAGACACTGAGAAGTGACTAGTGGTTACTGCAGAGGAGGGGTTGGGGCGGGTAGGGGAGGAAGGTGAGGTGGATAAAGGGGCACAATAATTCACAGTCACAATATAAGTTGGTCATGGGTACAGTAGTACAGCATGGCAGTCAATGATTCTATAACAACTTTCTACATTGATAGATAGTAACTGCATTAGAGGAGGTGAGGAATATGGGTAACTGATGAACCCGTGTTACACATTTGAAGTCAACATAAGATTGTATATTAATAATACTTCAATAAAAAAACCTCATAAAACTCCATAGCAAAAAAAAAAAATACAATTACAAATGGGCAAAGGACTTGAATAGACATTTTTCCAAAAACGATATTCAAGTTTCTCAGCATCACTAAACATCAGGGAAACAGATATCTAAAGCACAATTAACTATACCCTTAACCTCTGTTAGAATGCTATTATCAAAAAGACAAGGGATAACAAGTGCTGGCTAGGACGTAAAGAAAACAGAACCCTTGTGCACTGTTGTTGGGATTGTAAATAAGTATGCTACTATGGAAATAGTATGGAGATTCCTCAAAATAGAACTACCAGGTTATCCAACAATTCTACTTAAAAAATTTTTTTTATTAAGGTATTATTGATATACACTCTTATGAAGGGTTCACATGAAAAAACAATGCGGTTACTACCTTTACCCATATTATCAAGTCCACACCCATACCCCAAATGCAGTCACTGTCCATCAGTGTACTAAGATGCCACAGATTCACTGTTTGCCTTCTCTTTCTACACTGTTTTCCCTGTGACCACCCACACCATATGTACGAAACATAATACCCCTCAATCCCCTTCTTCCTCCCTCCCCATCTGCCCACCCACACCCCTCCCCTTTGGTAAGCACTAGTCCCTTCTTGGAGTCTCTGAGTCTGCTGCTATTTTGTTCCTTCAATTTTGCTGAGTTGTTATACTCCACAAATGAGGGAAATCATTTGGCACTTGTCTTTCTCCACCTGGCTTATTTCACTGAGCATCATATCCTCCAGCTCCATCCATGTTGTTGCAAATGGTAGCATTTGTTTCTTTCTTATGGCTGAATAGTATTCCATTGTGTATATGTACCACTTCTTCTTTATCCATTCATCTACTGATGGACATTTAGTTTGCTTTCGTATCTTGGCTATTGTAAATAGTGCTGTGATAAACATAGGGGTGCATATGTCTTTTTGAATCTGAGAAGTTGTATTCTTTGGGTAAATTCCAAGGAGTGGATTCCCAAGTAAAATGGTATTTCTATTTTTAGCTTTTGGAGGAGCCTGCATATTGCTTTCCACAATGGTTGAACAAGCATACATTCCCACCAACAGGGTAGGAGGGTTCACCTTTCTCTGCATCCTCGCCAGCATTTGTTGTTCTTAGTCTTTTCGATGCTGGCCATCCTTACTGGTGTGAGGTGATATCTCATTGTGGTTTTAATTTGCATTTCCCTGAATATTAGTGATGTGGAACATCTTTACATGTGCCTGTTGGCCACCTGAATTTCTTCTTTGGAGAATTGTCTCTTCATATCCTCTGCCCATTTTTTAATCGGGTTATTTGCTTTTTGGGTGTTGAGGTGTGTGAGTTCTTTATATATTTTGGATGTTAACCCCTTGTCAAATATGTCATTTAGAAATATATTCCCCCATACTGTAGGATGCCTTTTTGTTCTGTTGGTGGTGTCCTTTGCCATACAGAAGCTTTTAATTTGATGTAGTCCCACTTGTTCATTTTTGCTTTCCTTTCCCTGGCTTGAGGAGATGCATTCAGGAAGAAGTTGCTCATATTTATGTTCAAGAGATTTTTGCCTATGTTTTCTTCTAAGAGTTTTATGGTTTCATGACTTACATTCAGGTCTTTGATTAATTTCGAGTTTACTTTTGAGTATGGCATTACACAATAATCCAGGTTCATTCTTTTCATGTAGCTGTCCAGTTTTGCCAACACCAGTTGTTGAAGAGGCTGTCATTTCCCCATTGTATGTCCATGGCTCCTTTATCATATATTAATTGACCATATATGGTTGGGTTTATATCAGGGCTCTCTAGTCTGTTCCATTAGTCTATGGGTCTGTTCTTGTGCCAGTACCAAATTGTCTTGATTACTGTGGCATTGTAGTAGAGCTTGAAGTTGGGGAGCATAATACCCCAGCTTTATTCTTCCTTCTCAGGAATAAATAATAAATAGCTTGGCTATTCAGGGTCTTTTGTGGTTCCATATGAATTTTAGAACAATTTTCTCTAGTTTGTTGAAGAATGCTGTTGGTATTTTGATAGGAATTGGATTAAATCTGTAGATTGCTTTAGGCAGGATGGCCATTTGGACAATATTAATTCTTCCTATCCATGAGCATGGGATGTGTTTCCATTTATTGGTATCTTCTCTAATTTCTCTCATGAGTGTCTTGTAGTTTTCAGAGTATAGGTCTTTCACTTCCTTGGTTAGGTTTATTCCTAGGTATTTTATACTTTTGGATGCAATTGTGAATGGAACTGTTTTCCTGATTTCTCTTTATGCTAGTTCATTGTTAGTATACAGGAATGCCACAGATTTCTGCATATTAATTTTGTAACCTGCAACATTGCTGAATTCAGATATTAGATCTAGTCGTTTTGGAGTAGATTCTTTAGGGTTCTTTATGTACAATATCATGTCATCTGCAAACAGGGACAGTTTAACTTCTTACTTGCCTAACTGGATGCCTTTTATTTCTTTGTGTTGTCTGACTGCTGTGGCTAGGGCCTCCAGTACAGTGTTGAATAAAAGTGGGGAGAGTGGGCATCCTTGTCTTATTCCCGATCTTAAAGGAAAAGCTTTCGGCTTCTCGCTGTTAAGTATAATGTTGGCTGTGGGTTTGTCATATATGGCCTTTATTATGTTGAGGTACTTGCCCTCTATACCCATTTTTTTGAGTTTTTATCAAGAATTGGTGTTGAATTTTGTCAAATGCTTTTTCAGTATCTATGGAGATGATCGTGTGGTTTTTGTCCTTTTTGTTGATGTGGTGGATGATTTTGATGGATTTTCGAATGTTGTACCATTCTTGCGTCCCTGGAAAAAATCCTACTTGATCATGATGGATCATCTTTTTGATGTTTTTTTGAATTCGGTTTGCTAAAACTTTGCTGAGTATTTTTGCATCTATGTTCATCAGGGATATTGGTCTGTAATTTTCCTTTTTTTTGGTTTCTTTGCCTCGATTTAGTATTAGACTGATGCTCACCTCATAGAATGAATTTGGAAGTTATCCCTCTTCTTCTACTCTTTGGAAAACTTTAAGGAGGATGGGTATTAGGTCTTCACTAAATGTTTGATAAAATTCAGTGGTAAAGCCATCTGGTCCAGGCATTTTGTTCTTAGGTAGTTTTTGATTACCAATTCAATTTATTTGCTGGTTATTGGTCTGTTCAGATTGTTTCTTTCTGGGTCAGCGTTGGAAGGTTGTATTTTTCTAGAAAGTTGTCCATTTCTTCTAGGTTATCCAGTTTTTAGCAAATCATTTTTCATAGTATTCTCTCATAATTATTTGTATTTCTGTGGTGTCTGTAGTGATTTTTCCTTTCTCATTTCTGATTCTGTTTATGTGTGTAGACTCTCTTTTTTTCTTGATAAGTCCGGCTAGAGATTTATCTATTTTGTTTATTATCTTGAAGAACCAGCTCCTGCTTTCATTGATTCTTTCTATTGTTTTATTCTTCTCAATTTTATTTATTTATGCTCTAATCTTTATTATATCTCTCCTTCTACTGACTTTGTGCCTCATTTGTTCTTCTTTTTCTAGGTTCATTAATTGTGAGTTTAGACTGTTCATATGGGATTGTTCTTCTTTCCTGAGGTAGACCTGTATTGCAATATACTTTCCTCTCAGCATGGCCTTCGCTGCATCCCACAGATTTTGCAGTGTTGAAATATTGTTGTCATTTGTCTCCATATATTGCTTGATCTGTATTTTTATTTGGTCATTGATCCATTGGTTACTTTGGAGCATGTTGTGAAGCCTCCACATGTTTGTGGGCTTTTTCATTTTCTTTGCATAATTTATTTCTAGTTTCATACCTTTGTGGTCTAAGAAACTGGTTAGTAAAATTTCAATCTTTCTGAATTTACTGAGGCTCTTTTTGTGGCCTAGGATATGATCTATTCTTGAAAATGTTCCATGTGCACTTGAGAAGAATGTGTATTCTGGTGCTTTTGGGTGTAGAGTTCTGTAGATGTCTGTTAGGTCCATCTGTTCTATTGTGTTGTTCAGTGCCTCTGTCTCCTTACTTATTTTCTGTCTGGTTGATCTGTCCTTTGGAGTGAGTGGTGTGTTGAAGTCTCCTAGAATGAATGCATTGCATTCTATTTCCCCTTTTAATTCTGTTAGTATTTGTTTCACATATGTAGGTGCTCCTGTGTTGGGTGAATAGATATTTATAATGGTTATATCTTCTTTTGGATTGACCCCTTTATCATTATGTAATGTCCTTCTTTGTGTCTTGTGTCTTTCTTTGTTTTGAAGTCTATTTTGTCTGATACAAGTACTGCAACTCCTGCTTTTTTCTTTCTATTAGTTGCATGAAATATCTTTTCACATTCCTTCACTTTTAGTCTGTGTATGTCTTTGGGTTTAAAGTGAGTCTCTTGTAGGCATCATATATATGGGTCTTGTTTTTTTATCCACTCAGGGAATCTATGTCTTTTGATTGGTGCATTCAGAGCATTTACATTTAGGGTGATTATCTATAGGAATGTACTTATTGACATTGCAGGCTTTAGATTCGTGGTTACCAAAGGTTCAAGGTTAACTTCCTTACTATGTAAGAGTCTAACTTAACTCACTTAATATACTTTTACAAACACACTCTGAAGGAACTTTTTTTCTCCTCCTTTTTCTTCCTCCTCCATTCTTTATATATTGGGTATCATATTCTGTACTCTTTGTCTATCCCTTGATTGACTTTGGGGATAGTTGATTTAATTTTGCAGTTACTTAGTAATTAACTGTTCTACTTACTTTCTACTGTGGTTTTATTACCTCTGGTGACAGCTATTAAACTTTAGGAACACTTACATCTATAGCAGTCTCTCTAAAATACACTGTAGAGACAGTTTGTGGGAGGTAAATTCTCTCAGCTTTTGCTTATCTGGAAATTGTTTAACCCCTCCTTCAAATTTAAATGATAACCTTGCTGGATAAAGTAATCTTGGTTCAAGCCCCTTCTGCTTCATTGCATTAAATACATCATGCCACTCCCTTCTGGCCTGTAAGGTTTCTGTTGAGAAGTCTGATGATAGCCTGATAGGCTTTCCTTTGTATGTGATCTTATTTCTCTCTCTGGCTGCTTTTAATAGTCTGTCCTTATGCTTGATCTTTGCCATTTTAATTACTATATGTCTTGGTGTTGTCTTCCTTGGGTCCCTTGTGTTGTGAGATCTGTGCACCTCCATGGCCTGAGAGACTATCTCCTCCCACAGACTGGGGAAGTTTTCAGCAATTACTTCCTCAAAGACACTTTCTATCCCCTTTTCTCTCTCTTCTTCTTCTGGTACCCCTATAATGTGAATATTGTTCCATTTGGATCGGTCACACATTTCTCTCAATATTCTTTCATTCTTAGAGATCCTTTTTTTATCTCTGTGCCTTAGATTCTTTGTATTCCTCTTCTCTAATTTCTATTTCACTTATTGTCTCATCCACCGTATCTAACCTGCTTTTAAAATTTTCCATTGTATGTTTCATTTCTGATACTGTGTTCCGTGATTATTGGATCTCTGACTGGACTTCCTCCCTGAGTTCTTGAGTATTTTTCTGTACCTCCATGAGCATGTTACTGATTTTTATTTTGAAATCCCTTTCAGGCAGATTCATGAGGTCGATTTCATTTGAATCTTTCTCAGGGGTTGTATTCATATTCATAATTTTACTTTGAACCAGGTTCCTTTGGCATTTCATATTTGTATATGGCACCCTCTAGTGCTCAGACGCTCTGCTCTCTGGAGCTCCTCAGCCCCTGAAGCAATGTCAGGGGTCACAGGGGAGTGGTATTGGTGCCTAGGGGGAGGAAAGAGCTGTTTCCTGATTCCAGGCTGCTATGCCTGTCTCCACTGCCAGAACCAGTGGGCTGAGCACACAGGTATAAGCCTCTGTGCTTTGTGTTTGTAGTTGCTATAGACAGGGCTTCCCTCTGGCTGGCCTAATGCCTGGGTAGGGTTTGCCGGTTTGCAAGCCAGGTGGGGCTGGCTGGGAGAAAGGTGCAGTAAGCTGCTTAGCACAGAGGGGGTCCTTGGAGCTGTTTAGCCAGCTAGGGAGCTTGAGCTCCTGAAGATTGTGAAAGTTCCCAACCTGCTGGGCATAGTTCACCCAGACAATTTTGTCTACCTGTCCTTTCTCCTGAACAACAAGCTCTTTGCCATCCTTGCCCCTTTAGCAGCCCTCTTGCTGTTAGGAAGTCTGTCAGACTGCCCACCTTTCTTTTGTCCCAGAGCAGCCGGATATGGATCCCTGCTTTCCACAAGCAGCTGGAATCTCAGTCTCTCCAGGTATTCTGCCTGCCTTAGTTTTCCAACCCCCTAATTACTAGAGTACCATGAAAACATCATGAAATGTAGGCTTGTGCTCCCAGATCATATCTCCGGAGTTAGGTATTCAGCAGTCCCAGACATTCACTCCCTCCCTGCTCTGTTTCTCTTTCTCCCCCAGGAGAGCTGGTATAGGGGAAGGGCTTGGGTCCCACTGGGCCACGGCTTTGGTATGTTACTCTGTTCTGTGAGGTTCATTCTTTTCTCCAGGTGTATGCAACTTGGTGCAGTCCTCTTTCCTGTTGCTCTTTCAGGATTAGTTGTATTAGTTATATTTTTGTATTATATGTGGTTTTAGGAGGAAGCCTCTGTCTCACCTCTCACGCCACCATCTCTCCCAACAATTCTACTTTTTGGTGTATATCAAGTTCACTAGGCCAAATTGATATCTGCACCTGCCCCATGTTCACTGCAGCATTATTTGCAATAGCCAAGACATGGAAAAAACTTAAGTATTCACTGACAGATGAATGGATAAAGGAAATGAAGGAAGGTAGTCAAAGAAGACAAACTTCCAGTTGCAAGATAATGAGTTCTGGGGATCTAATGTACATCATGATGACTATAGTTAAAAATATTGTATACTTGAAAGTAGAGAATCTAAAAAGTTCTCACAACACACACACAAAAAAGGTACTATAGAGGGTCATAGATGTATTAACTAACCTTATTGTGGTAATTATTTCACAATATATGTGTATATCAAATCACACATTATACACCTTAAATTTATACAATATTACATGTCAAATGTATCTCAATAAAGCTGGGGAAAAAAGTGAAAGACAGCTCACTGAGTGAGAGAAAATAGTTGCAAACCATTTATCTGATAAGGGTCTAATATCCAGAACATAAAAAGAACTCCTATAACTCAACAAGACAACCCAATTAAAAAATGGCAAAGGACTTGAATGGACATGCTTCCAAAGGAGATAAGCACATGAAAAGATTCTCAACATCATGAGTCATTAGGGAAACAAGTCAAAACTACAATGGGATACCATTTCACAGTGACGAGGATGGCTGTAATTGTAAACACGGCAGTACAATTTCCACCTGGTATGCTTTCTCTGGACTCATACCAGTGAACACTGAGTAACCATGTAAGAAGCATGGCTAACCCTAAGCCACGGTACCTGAGAGAGCACACAGAGATAGAGATGGCCCAGCTGTTCTGTTCCTAAACTGCTCGTGTCTTCAAGTTTAGGTGCCAGACACCTCAGAGGATGCTTGAGATATGGATTTAGACCCAGCTACAATTGGACTGACAGACCCATAGCAAGAACCACCTAGCCTGGCCCAACCACCTCCATAACTATGAGATGATGATAAAATGATTGCTGCTTTGTGAAGCTAAGTTTGGGTGATTCATTACAGAGTCATGAAAAATCTGAACATTTCCTTACCTTTTTGTCCTTCACAAAAAGAGACTAAAAACTTCCTCTGTATGAATAAGGAGGTGAATCATGGAAGAGACAGGAAATCAGACAGTGAGGTACTGATATGGGCCTTCACTCACTTCTCTGGTAGGGCAGAGGGAAAAAACAGCAAATACCTGTGGCTCACTTTTCATCTAGAAAACAGTGTGGCAAACTTAAAGGGCAAGATAGTAAATACTTCAGGCTTCTCAGGCTAAGAAGCAAAATCAGGCTGTGATATAGCAACTTATACAACCATTCATTTTTATTGGCTAAATATATGTACTACACTTTTTATATTTTGTTCAAAACAGTCAGACATTTTTGCTTCCAAATATCCCAATGCAGGCAGGCTGCCTTTCAGTGGAGGCTGTGTTTTAAAGTTGTGAAATGTGAGTGTATTTGATTCGGTAGACAAGGATTGTATGGGCTGTGATTTTAGCCCTTCTGTGTGAGGTCTGCTTCTCTTGGCGGTTGTTTTTTTTTTTACTTGAAAGTTGTCTTTGACTTGAAAGTTGCCAGATACCTTGATTTAAACTAAGCAGGAAAATGCTAAAGTGAATTTGAAACAGAAATGATATATTTTTCCAGCGCTTTCCCAATTCTTTTGCACACATTTCAAGTGTAGAAGAAAACTAGGTTTTAAGTCATGAGATTTGACTATGAGGTACTTTCTAGTTGTAGTACCATGAGCATGACAGTTCACATCTCTGAGCCTTAGTTTCTGTAAGCTAGTGGAATTAATATCCGCCCGCTTTCCTAATATGGGTGGTCAAAGTTCAAATGAGATCAAAGAACGTGAAGGTGAATGTGAAATAATATGAAGCTTCAAAGTATATGACACCTGCTAACTGTTATTGATGTGCCTATTATAAAGCATTGGGTCTTCTCATCCTGGGTTCCTCATTTTCCCTCCCTCCCTCGTGATCCAAAAGCTTCTCTATTCTTTGTTCTGCATGCATGTGTTCTGCTATTTGCTTAACTGATAAATTAATTTTGGTGGCTGCTTACTTAGTGTGCTCTCCTAGTTGAACTGATGTTTCCCAGTAGTGATTTTCTGGAGATAAGATGCAAAAAATGATGACTTCCTTTGGTGGGGGGTGTGGGGAGTTGTGGACATGTGGCACATGATTGTGGAAGGTATCTTGTATTAGAAGGGCCTTTGAGAGCTTCTGTTAGCCTTTTAGTCTCAAATTAGGAGTACCAGCTCTCTGAGAGGCACTACACTTGGTGCTGAAGATATAGTGCTGAATGAGACAGAAAAGGACCCTCTTGCGTAGATCTTACATGCTACCGGCAGTGAATTAGTTTCGTACTGATGCTGTACAAATTATCACAAATGTAGTGGCTTAAAACAACACAAACTTATTATCTTTCAGGTAGGGGGTCAAAAAACTCAAATGGGCCCATAGGGCTGTGTTCCTTCTGGAGGTTCCAGGGAAGAATCTATTTCCTTGCCATTCTAGTTTCTAGATGTGGCCTATATGGTATGGCTCATGTACCCTTTTCTTTATCTTCAAAGCCAGGAATGTAGCATCTTCAAATCTCTTTCTCTCTGTTGCTCTTCTTCCACATCACATCACCTTCTGTTTGCCTCTGACCCTCCTGCCCCCCTCTTATAGGGAACCTTGTGATTACACTAGGCCCACCTAGATAAATCTGGGATAATCTCCCCAAAGCAAGATCCTTAACACAATCACATCTGCAAAGTCCCTTTTACAAGTTCTTAGAATTAGGATGTGTATATCTCTAGGGGTTTGTCATTCAGTCTACCACAGGGAGAGAAAGTAAACAAGTGTACAGATACATGATTTTAGAGTGTGTTGTGCTATGAAGACAATATGATAGAGCTACACTGTGTGATGTGGTGGCCCCAATTGGCTGTTATGTTCTTTAAATGGGGCTAATGTAATTGAGGAGCTGAATTTTAAATTTTATTTCATTTTACATAAAGTTAAATGCAGGTAGCCAAAAATGGCTAGTGGCTACCGTATTGGACAGAACAGCTCTAGGCTTTTTAAAGACCACAGAAGCAAATGTGCCCTTCTCTTTTTAACTTAGCTGAATTGTATGAAGATCCATGAAAGCAGTCAATTCCCCATCCACCTTAATAGATGGAATGAAGCTAGTCAAGTGAGCAATTAGTTTTTTCTGCATGAGCAAAAGAGAAACACTCCTGCTTACTACAACCCTCACCCAGTTCCAATCAGAAAATCCCTTCCAGTTGTGGGGTACAGTGATTACCTTCAGAATACTTCATTTCCTTCATGTATCCACACAAAGTGTACCTCCGCACCTCCTGACTTTGGGCTTGGCCATATCACTTGGTTTGGCCAGTGAAGTGAAAACAGCTGTAACATAAGCACAGGCTTTAAACTTGGTTCTATTGTTGGATCCAGCCTCTTGCATTCCTATGGCTGTCATAAAAACAGCCTGTCCTGGGTATCCACTAGTCTAAGGAAAATGTGGAAACAGATATGGAGGATATGGGAACAGACCTGAATCTAATCTAGAGACTGACAGTCTAGATTGACCCTGGAGTCCATTCTAGCTCAGATGAGGTATAGAAAACCTGAAGATTTGTTTTAAGACATAGAATTTTCGGTCAGTTTGGTACCACTATTATAGCAGAGCTGACTAATACAGAGGTAAATATAAGATTTCTCCTTTCTTGGAGGACTTTGCACATTACTAAGGGAGGCTGAATTAGCCTCCATAATTTTTCTAAGCTCCCTTCAGATTTTACATCTAACATCGGGAGACTAGACAGGCATTATTTGCTTTCAAGGTGCTTTCTTTTAGTAGTTTTGAGAATGGGAGATCTTCAAAGTCTAAGGATTTGTGTAACAGAAATTGCACAACTCAGCAAGACAGCTGCATGAAATCCTTCACTTTATTTCTGGCTTCAATGATACAACTTTCTCCTCCCTGAACTTACCAGCCCTCAAGCTTTGTTACCAGAAAAGCAAGGAAACCATCACAAGCTAGCCTTCCTTCCAAAGTCAGTGTGATAAAAAACAAAGATAGCGAAGGCTTTCCAAAGCCATAGTACTTTAAATATATGGCTTTTCTTTCCGTATCCAGAGTCGCTAAAAGTCAACCTGGCAATACCTCTCAAATGGACACTGTCCTCTTAGTGACTGAAGGTAAGCTTAGCCACCTCTCCTGTTGTTTCTCTGCATGGCCAAAGTGAAGGGAATTTTTCTCCCTGTGATTTTTGTTGCCTCTTGAGCATTAATGATGCTGGAATAGTATTGTACTCTCCCCCCAGGTGCATCGATTTTCCTGCTTGAATTGATGTAGCCCCACAAAGAGAACACCTCACTGTTATTATCCTTTTGGATGCTCTGTTTGCAGGCTCGGCCACTCTACTCAGCTTAATCAAAAGCAGGCTGCGTCTATGGGAGAAAATACCACTTTTCAGATGTGGGAAACTTCCTGAGCTTGAATCATGAGAAGAAGCATATACTCAAACATTAAGGGAACCATATCTCAAAAATTTAATGTTGTGATTGGTGAAATTATCAGTGGAACAGCAAACTACAGACTGCACGATTTTGAACTCTACTTATGTATATTTAGGAAAAATCACTTTCGATATGTTTGAATCTGGCAAAAGATGCCAAAAATCATTATTGCCCATATTTTCTCAACTTCGGAGGAGCATATTTGTTCTCTAAAGATGCCATTAAGTTGCGACAGATAATAACCAATATCTACATGGAGAAGTTTGGCCCCTTCCTCTCTGCTGTTGTTGCAGTTGCTCAACTGAATTATATTATCTTTATTTGTGCTGTATGGCCAGAAACTTCCCCCTAGGCCAGAGGTCAGCCACACTATCATAGTCCTTGGATATGAACTTGGATAGTCCACACTATCCAAGACTTATGGAGCAATTCTTTCCCCTAAACCTTCAGCAGCGATGTTGAGGGCGATGCTGAGTTGAAAATGAAGTTGAGTCTAGTTAGCCAGAGAGGTCAAATCAGAGCAGATGGTTAAAGCCAAAAGGTCAGAAGCAGATAGGCGCACGGATTTGGTGCTAGGGAGAAGAGAAATCCACTTCAAGAAAGCAGGACATTTTCCCAGGCAATTCTTGGAACAGGTTCTGTTGCCAGGAGTTGCCATCTCTGTGCCTGTAGGAGGGTTTTAGCTCAAGGAGCCAGCTATAAATGACAGAGATGCGACTAAGTCTGTCTCTCCCAAAAGGCTGTGAGGTCCCTGAGGAAGGTCTAATCTAATTCTTCCTTATTCCTCTAGTGCTTATCATACATAAACGAAATACATTTTGGCAGCGTGGAAAAATAGTTATCCATATTAAGCAGATACACAATATTTTTCCATGCTGCCAAAATTTATTTAGTTCATATACATTATGTCATATACAATTAATGTAACTACTCAAGTAAGTCAAGTTATACAAAGACTGTGTGGTTAGGATGAGTAAAATTTCATTCATACAATTAATTGCAATTTGTGTAATGGAAGAACAGAAAAGAGAACTAAAAAAGTGAAATGCCCAGTGTTTGAAGAAAAAATGCCAGTCATAGCCATGGTTTTATGTACAAGTTTTCAAAAAGGCTACAGTGATTCTCTGCAGTTAGGAAAACTTGTGGCTCCTACTGTTGTGAAAAGAAGATGGATTCAAAATATACCTTTTCTGCTCTTTTTTACAGAGAAGCACTTTGAAAGGAGAAAACACCATATAAGTGCCAAGTCTTATTATTATCATCACTGCCATAAATACCTCCAAGTCACAGAAAAACATGTTCATGAAAGAAGTCTGCTTTGGAGATGGGCTGGTGAGGCAGGTTCATTTGAGATGTTCCACACACAAGCTGCCTGCATGTAGTGACATCTCCCTGAAATCCCAAATTACTCCTGTCACCACTGTGTGCAGTAAAACTTTCAGGTAAATAAAGAGCACAGTGGGAAGAAAATGTTAAATGCTTATATACTGGTTTAATGATAACAATCCCAGAGCATTAGTTGTATTCATGGTAAATCATAGTGTGAAAAATAACAACATACATTCCTGTTACAGACCACTGTCACCAGTCACCATATTAAAAAAAAAAATCTTTCCCTACAATTGCAGAAGGCCTGAAATAAATCCTCCCCCCATGAATACCAGGTCTCTCTGGCCTCCAACTTTTCTAGAACTGATCAAGTTCTCATCCCCATATTTATTGGATGCAACAAAAGCAGTTCCAAGAAGGAAGTTTATAACAATAAATGTTTACCTCAAGAAACAGGAAAAAAATCTCAAACAACCTAACTTCACACCTTAAGGAACTAGAAAAAGAACACATGAAGCTCAAAGTTAGAAGAATGAAGGAAAAGCAAATGAAATAACAAAGATCAGAGCAGAAATAAAAGAATAGAAGAGTTAAAACAATAGAAAACATCAATGAACCCAAGATCTGGTTCTACGAAAAGATAAACAAAATTGACAAACCTTTAGCTACACTCATCAAGAAAAAAAGAGAGAGGGCTCAAAAATAATAAGAGGAAGGACTCAAGTAATTAAAGAGGAGATGTTACAACTGATACCACACAGAAGCATAAAGGAACATAAAAGACTGCAATGAACAATTATATGCTAACAGACTGGACAATTTAGAAGGAATAAATTCCTAGAAATGTACAACCTTCCAAGACTGAATTATGAAGCAATACAAAATCTAAACAGACTGATTACTAGTAAGGAGACTGAAATAGAATGAGTAATCAAAATCCTCCTAACAAACAAATATCTAGGACTAGATAGCTTCATGGGTAAAACCTACCAAAGAGTCAAAGAAGAATTAACACTAATCTTTCTCAAACTCTTCCAAGAAAAATAGAAGAGGAAGGAATACTTCCAAATTCATTTTATGTAGCCAGCATTACCGATTCCAAAACCAAAGATACCACAAGAAAAGAATTTCAGATCAGTATCTCTGATGAATATAGATGCAAAAATCCTCAAGAAAATATTTGCAGCCTGAATTCAACAATACTTTAAAAGGACCATGCTGCATCATTCAATGAGATTTCTTCCAGGAATGCAAGAATGGTTCAACATCTACAAATCAAGCAACATCATAAATGACATTAACAAAATGGATAAAAATTATCATCTCAAGAGGTACAGAAAAAAACATTTGACAAAATTCAACATCGTTTTATAATGAAAATTCACAACAAGGTGAGTACAGAGGAAACATACCTCAATGTAATAATGGCCATATATGACAAGCCCACAGATAACACCATATTTCAATGGTGAAAACTGAAAGCTTTTCCTTAAGATCAGAACAAGAAAATGATGCCTACTCTCACCATTTCTATTTGACATGGTATTGGAAGTCCTACCCAGAGATATTAGGCAAGAAAAACAAATAAAGCCATCCAAATTGGAAAGGGAGAAGTAAACTGTCACTATTTGTAGATGACATAGAGAGAAAACCCTAAAGACTCCACTAAAAGACTGTTAGAAATAATAAAGTCAGCAAACTTGCAGGATATAAATCAATATATAGAAATCCATTGTGTTTCTATGCATGAATAAGAAAAAAATTCCGTTTATAATTGCTTGAAAAGAATAAAATACCTAGGAATAAATCTAACCAAGAAGGTGAAAGACCTGCACTGTGAAAACTATAGGACATTGGTGGAAGAAATGGAAGAAGACACAAATAGCTTGAGGGTTGGAAGAATCAATACTGTTAAAAAAAAGTCCATACTACCCAAAAGCAACCTACAGATTTAATGCAATCCCCATAAAAATACCAATGGCATTTTTTTATAGAACTAGAATAAATAATCCAAAATTTGTATGGAAGCACAGAAGACCCTGAATAGCCAAGATAATCTGAGAAACAACAAACCTGGAGTCATTATGCTGTCTGTGATTCAAACTATATCACAAATTTATTATAAAATAATCAAAACTTAATGGTACTGGCATAAAACAAACAGATACATAGATAAATAGAACAGAACAGAGAGCCCAGAATAAACCATGCATGGGTCAATTAATTTACAACAAAGGAACCAAGAATATACAATAGGAAAACTGGATAGCCACATGCAGAAGAATGAAACTTGACCACTGTCTTATACCATATACAAAAATTAACTCAAAATGGATTAAAGACTTAAATGTAAGACCTGGAACCATAAAACATCTAGAAGAAAATAGTTGGTAAGATCCTTGACATTGGTCTTGGCAATATTTTGGATCTGACTCCAAAAGCAAAGGCAACAAAAGAAAAAATAAACAAGTGGGATTACAACATACTAAAAAGCTTCTGTACAGCAAAGGAAATGATTGAAATGAAAAGGCATCTTATTGAATAGGGGAGGATATTTGTAAATCATTTATCTGGCAAGAGGCAATTATCCAGAATTTATAAAGAATTCATACAACTCATTAGTAATAAAAACCAATCTGCTCTGAAAATGGGCAGAGGAGCTGAACAGACATTTTTCCAAAGACGACATACAGATGGACAATAGACATATTTTCATTAGGGAAATGCAAATCAAAGCCATGATGAGATATCATCGCACACCTATTAGAATGGCTATTATCAAAAAGACAAGAAATAACAAATGTTGGTGAGGATATGGAGAAAAAGGAATCCTGTGCACTGTTGGTGGGAATGTAAATTAGTGTAGCCACTATGGAACACAGTATGGAGGTACCTCAAAAATAAAAATAGTACTACCATATGATCCAGCAAATCCACTTCTATGTATTTATCTGAAGAAAATGAAAACAGTAATTTGAAAAGACCTAAGTTCATTGCAGCATTATGTACAATAGCCAAGAGACTGAAACTAAGTGTCCATCAGTGGATGAATGGATAAACACATTGTGGCATACACACACAATGGAATACTATTCAGCCATCAAAAAATAAAATCTTGTCAATTGTGAGAACGTGGATGGACCTTGATGGCATTATGCTAAGTGAGTAAGTGTGACAGAGAAAGGCACATACTGTATGATCTCACTTATATGTGGAACCTTAATAACAAACAAATCAAATTCATAGATACAGAGAACAGATCGGTGGTTGCTACAGATGGAATGTGGGGGTGGTGGTGGTGAGTGAAATGGGTAAAGTGGGACAAAAGGTAAAAATTTCCAGATATACAACAAATAAATCACAGAGATGTAATAAATAGCATGATGATAATGCTATATTGCATATTGAAAGTTGTAAGAGAATAGATCTTAAAAGTCCTCACCAATAGAAAAAAAATGTACCTATGATGGTCAGTGTTAAGTAGACTTACTGTGATGATCATTTTCAATGTATGTAATATCAAATCATTATGTTGTACACTTGAAACAAATACAATGCTATATGTCAATTACAACACAAATTTTAAAAAAAGAACTCTGAAGGGTATTATGCTCTGTGAAATAAGCCAGGCGGAGAAAGACAAGTACCAAATGATTTCCCTCATTTGTGGAGTATAACAACGAAGCAAAACTGAAGGAACAAAACAGCAGCAGACTCACAGACTCCGAGAAGGGACTAGTGGTTACCAAAGGGGAGGGGCTGGGGAGGCTGAGTGGGGGGAGGGAATTAAGGGGCACAATAATTCACAATCAAAATATAGGTTGGTCACTGGGACGGTAGTACAGCATGTAGAATACAATGAATGATTCTGTAACATCTTACTATGTTGATGGACAGTGACTGCACTAGACGGGGTGAGGGCTTGATAATATGGGTGAATGTTGGATCACTGTGTTGTGTATTTGAAACCATCATAAGATTGTATATCAACGATACTTTAATAAAAAAAATCCTCTGAAGTACAATATTTTAAGTGTTGATGGAACATTCCAGCTCTGAGATACTGAAGCCTAGCTTTGGATAATATCATTCCATGACTGGACTGGGATTTCCAGATCCCTTAAATTACCTGACCTGCCTGAGAGGCAAAAGTAAAAACTCTCTGCAGGAAGATTACCAGAGCCTCAATCAGGATCTCTAGGTAACTAGAGCCTCAAGTTACCTCATTTTTTTTCATATGAAATAGCAGTAAATTTGAAAATAACTAGCTATTCATGAAGAAGTTGATCAAAAACTAGTAGAGAAAGCAGACAACAAAAACAGACCAACAAGAGGCGAATATAATGAAGATATCATTCAAGAATTTCAAAATAATGATAGTCAATATATCTGAGGAATTGAAAGAAAAGATGAATTTTGGTAGAAAAATGGAAGTTGAAAAAATCAAATGGGAATTATAAAAATAGAAATAATACAAATTGAGAGCTTAATGGATTGTTTCAGCTGAAGATTGGACACAAAAGGACATAGAATTAGTTAACTGGAATATGGATCAGCATAAAAATATCTGGACTGACTCATAGAGAATTAAAAGGTAGAACTATACAGAAGTTTTGGGACACAAAGAAAAGCTTTTAACTCATATATAATTGGAATCCCAGAAAAAAAGGAGAATAGAAATGGGCAGAGATTATTAGAGAGGTAATTAGGGAGAATTTCCCAAAGTGGTGAAAGATGTTAAGCTATGACAAAGGGAGCACTGTGTATGCTAAATTAGATATATCACAAGAAAATCACACCTAAATACATTAGTAAAACATCTGTTAATAAAGGACAGTAGAAATGAAAACAATGAAATTTTGTGGTAATTTGCTATGCCTGCTGCAATAAATTAATACAGATGGATACAGTCATCATTTTGGTTGTGATAATGGTTTTTAATATGTATACATATATAAAAACATAAATGTTTACATTTTGCACATGTGCAATTTATTGTATGTGAATTTATACCTCCATAAAGCAGTTTAAAAAAGCAAGTAATGACAGATGATCTAAAAAACAGTTAACGGCAGACTTCCGGGAATATGGCGACGTGAACGGACCAGCAGAAAATTCCTCCCAACATTATATTTACTCACGAAAATACAGCAAATACAACTATCCCGAAAAGAGAGACCAGAATACACAGGAAAGTGCACAGCGTACAGCTACACCAGTGAGAACTTGGCATCCGGTGAGGCGGATGGGATACGGAGCAGCGACCCGGTGGGACCGAGCGCTCCTCCCCCCCAGAGCTCCGGCGGCCAGACACTCCGGACAGAGGACTCGGCACCCGGCGAGGCGGGACGGAAACGCGATCCAGTGAGACCAGAGCGCCCCTCCACCCCAGCACTCCGGCGGGAGTCCCGGCAAGGCGGGTAAGGTACGGAGCCGCGAGATGACCGAGCGCCCCTCCCCCCCAGCGCTCGAGCAGGAGGAGAGGACTCAGAGCCGGGAGGGAGTGGAAGTCTGCGCCGGGAGCGCCGACACACAGCCTGCAGTGTAGCGGAGATAGGAGAGACAGAGGGCGCAGGGTCCCAGCCGGGAATGTGTAAGTTGCCCACGGCAGGCTCCGGGAAGGAAAAAGAAAGGAGAAAAAAGGGAAGAAAAGCGCGAGCTCTACCTCAGCAGTCTTAAAGAGACAGGAGCTCAGTAGAGGGGCAGGATAGCCCCGCAAACTGAGCCCAGCACGCTGGGAGTACTGGGGAGCTTTGGACCCCTTGGCTGGCGACTGGGAAAGGGTGCCTGCCATTGAGACCCCCACGGAGATCAACAGCTACCCATTGTTTCCAACCCAGCCAGAACTATAGAGTGGCGCTGGAATAGTGGAGCAACAGCGCCACCTACAGCACTCGCGCGGAAACCACTCTCAGCGGCTTGTTTTTGTTTTTGTTTTTGTTATTGTTTTTTTCTCCCCTTTCTTTTCCTTTTTTTCTTTCCCTCTCTTTCAACAGCCTCCCATTCATTCTCACCCTGGCCACAGCTTTAAAGGGCCGTGTGGAGCGACGTGGCCACGGCTCTGGAATAGTGGGGCAATAGCGCCACCTACAGCATTCACACAGAAACCACCCCCGGTGGGCATTTTGGTGTTTTTTTTTTGTTGTTGGTTTTTTTGTTGTTGTTGTTGTTGCTGTTTTCTTTTACGTGTTGCTGCTTTTTCTTTTTCTTTCTTTTCTTTTCCTCTCTCTCTCTCTCCTTTTACTTTTTATTATTAGTAGAAATTTCTTTTTTTTTTCCTTTCTCTCCTTTCTTCTCTCTTTGCTACCAACAACCAATTCTATAGTCATGAGAAGACAGAAGAATATGATACAGACAAAGCTTCAGACAAACACCACCCCAGAAAAAGAAGCTGAAGAAATGGACATGCACAGTCTACCAGAAAAAGAATTCAGAATAAAAGTCATAGCCATGCTGACGGATTTACAGAAAAATGTGCAAGAGCTGAGGGAGGAAGTGAGGGAAGTGAGGAAAGACAATGCAGAAATGAGACAAGCCATCGACGGGCTCAACAGCAGATTGAACCAGGTTCAAGACACGATCAAGGAATTACAAGACAGGGACCAGGAATACAAAGAAGCTGAGGCAGAGAGAGATAAAAGGATCTCTAAGAATGAAAGAATATTAAGAGAACTGTGTGACCAATCGAAACGGAGCAATATTCGCATTGTAGGAGTACCAGAGGAAGAAGAGAGAGAAAAAGGGATAGAAAGTGTCTATGAAGAAATAATTGCTGAAAACTTCCCCACGCTGGGGAAGGAAATAGTCTCACAGTCCACGGAAGCCCACAGATCTCCCAACACAAGGGACCCAAAGAAGACAACACCAAGACACATAATAATCAAGATGGCAAAGATCAAAGACAAGGACAGAGTATTAAAAGCAGCTAGAGAGAGAAAAAAGATCACATACAAAGGAAAACCCATCAGACTGTCATCAGACTTCTCAACAGAAACCTTACAGGCCAGAAGAGAATGGCATGATATATTTAAC
>JAQQAC010016209.1:16444208-16515977 GCA_029783875.1 Phataginus tricuspis
TGGACATAAACATGAGTGACTTCTTCATGAACATATCCCCCTGGGCAAGGGAAACAAAAGCAAAAATGAACAAATGGGACTATATCAAGTTGAAAAGCTCCTGTACAGCAAAGGACACCATCAGTAGAACAAAAAGACATCCTACAATAGGGGAAAATATATTCATAAATGATGTATCTGATAAGGGGTTGACATCCAAAATATACAAAGAACTCACACACCTTAACAAACAAAAAGCAAATAACCCAATTAAGAAATGGGCACAGGACATGAATAGACACTTCTCTAAAGAAGAAATTCAGATGGCCAACAGGCACATGAAAAAATGCTCCACATCGCTAATCATCAGAGAAATGCAGATTAAAACCACAATGAGATATCACCTCACACCAGTGAGGATGGCCAACATCCAAAACACAAACAACAACAAATTTGGCGAGGATGTGGAGAGAGGGGAACCCTCCTACACTGCTGGTGGGAATGCAAATTAGTTCAACCATTGTGGAAAGCAGTATGGAGGTTCCTCAAAAAACTCAAAGTAGAAATAACATACGACCCAGGAATCCCACTCCTAGGAATTTACCCCAAGAATGCAGCAGCCCAGTTTGAGAAAGACAGATGCACCCCTATGTTTATTGCAGCAGTATTTACAATAGCCAAGAAATGGAAGCAACCTAAGTGTCCATCAGTAGATGATTGGATTAAGAATTTGTGGTACATATACACAATGGAATATTACGCAGCCATAAGAAAAAAACAAATCCTACCATTTGCAACAACATGGATGGAGCTGGAGGGTATTATGCTCAGTGAAATAAGCCAGGCCGAAAAAGACAAGTACCAAATGATCTCACTCATATGTGGAGTATAAGAACAAAGGAAAAAAAAAAAATGAAGGAACAAAACAGCAGCAGACTCAAAGCCCCCAATTGTGTAATAATTTTCCCCAGGGAAAGGGACTGGGGAGATGGGTGGGAAGGGAGGGATAAGAGGGTAAAAGGGGCATTACGATTGGCAAGCATAGGGTGGGGGGGCACGGGGGGGACTGTATAGCTCAGAGAAGACAAGTAGTGATTCTCATCTCACTACACTGATGGACAGTGACTGTGATAGGGTTGGTCGGGGGGACCTGATGAAGGGGGTAGTTTAATCATCACAATATTGCTCATGTAATTGTAGGTAAATGATACTAAAATAAAATAAATTGTTATAAAAAAAAAACATAGTTAACAAACTGGGCCTAATTTTTGTATATTGAGCAGCATATCCCCAAACTTCAGAGTAAATAAAACTTTTCAGGTACATATTCATGGACTATTTACCAGTGTACCAGTTCAAGATGCTCAGAAAACTTTAAAATATTGAAATCATACAGAGTATGTGGTCTGACCATATTAAAATTAGGACAATAGTTAATAAGGAAAAACATTAATGGACAATACTATGTTCAAAAATTCATCAATGTACTTCTAAATATACCAAAGATTAAAGAAGAACTCAAGTTGGAAATTAGAAAATATTTTACCTGAATGACAATAAATGTTACATATCAATATTTGTGGGATGCAGTGAAAGCCAGGCTTAAAATCAAATTTATGGCTTCACTGCTGAATTTTATCAGAAAGTTAGAGAAGATCTAATACCCACCCTCCATAAAGTTTTCCAAAAAGTAGAAGAGGAGGGAATACTTCCAAATTCATTCTATGAAGCTAGCACCACTCTAATACCAAAGCCAGGCAAAGACCTCACTAAAAAAGAAAATCACAGACCAATATCCCTGATGAACATAGATGTAAAAATACTCAACAAAATATTAGCAAACTGAATTTAAAATTACATCAAAAAGATCATCCATCGTGATCAAGTGGGGTTTATTCCATGGATGCAAGGATGGTACAGTATTCGAAAATCCATCATCATCCACTACATCAATAAAAAGGACAAAAATCACATGATCATCTCCATAGATGCTGAAAAAGCATACGACAAAATTCAACATCCATTCATGATAAAAACTCTCAACAAAATGGGTTTAGAGGCCAAGTACCTCAACATAATAAAAGCTTTTCCTCTAAGATTGGGAACAAGACAAGGATGCCCACTTTCCCCATTTTTATTCAACTTAATACTGGAGGTCCTAGCCACGGCAATCAGACAACACAAAAAAATAAAAGGCATCCAGATTGGCAAGGAACAAGTTAAACTGTCACTGTTTGGAGATGGCATGAATTTGCACACAAAAAACGCTAAAGAATCTACTCCAAAACTACTAGAACTAATATCTGAATTCAGCAAAATTGCAGGATACAAAATTAATACACAGATATCTGTTGCATTCCTATATACTAATGAGGAGCTACCAGAAAGAGAAGTCAGGAGAACAATTCCCTTCATAATTGCATCAAAAAGAATAAAATACCTAGGAATAAACCTAACCAAGGCAGTGAAAGACCTATACCCTGAAAACTACAAGACAGTCATGAGAGAAATTAAAGAAGACACTAATAAATGGAAATACAGCTCATGTTCATGGGTAGAAAGAATTAATACTGTCAAAATGGCCATCCTGCCTAAAGAAATCTACAGATTCAATGCAATCTCTATCAAAATACTGACAGCATCCTTCAACAAACTGGAAAAAATAGTTCTAAAATTCATATGGAACCACAAAAGACCCTGAATAGCCAAAGCAATCCTGAGAAGGAAGAATAAAGTGGGGGGGGGGTTGTACTCCCCAACTTCAACCTCTACTACAAAGCCACAGTAATCAAGACAATTTGGTATTGGCACAAGAACAGACTCATAGATCAATGAAACAGAATAGAGATCTCAAATATAAACCCAATCATGTATGGTTAACTCATATACTACAAAGGAGCCATGGATATACAAGGGGTAAATTACAGCCTCTTCAACAACTGGTGTTGGCAAAACTAGATAGCTATATGTAAGAGAATGAAACTGAATTACTGTCTAACTCAATACACAAAAGTAAACTTGAAATGGATCAAAGACCTGAATGTAAGTCATGAAACCACAAAACTCTTAGAAAAAAACCTAGGCAAAATTCTCTTGAATATACATAAGCAACTTTTTCCTGAACATATCTCCTCAGGCAATGGAAACAAAAGCAAAAATGAACAAGTGGGACTATATCAAACTAAAAAGCTTCTGTACAGCAAAGGACACAATCAGCAGAACAAAAAGGCATCCTACAGTATGGGAGAATATATTCATAAACAACATATCCAACAAGGGGTTAACATCCAAAATATATAAATAGCTCACGCACCTCAACACCCAAAAAGCAAATAACCTGATTAGAAAATGGGCACAGGATCTAAACATACACTTCTCCAAAGAAGAAATTCAGATGGCCAACAGGCACGTGAAAAGATGCTCCACACCGCTAATCATCAGGGAAATGCAAATTAAAACTATAATGAGATATCACCTCACACCAGTTAGGGATGGCCAAAATCCAAAAGACAAGAAACAACAAATGTTGGTGAGGATGTGGAGAAAGGGGAACCCTCCTACACTGCTGGTGGGATTGTAAATTAGTTCAACCATTGTGGAAAGCAATATGGAGGTTTCTCAAAAAACTGAAAACAGAAATACCATTTGACCCAGGAATTCCACTCCTAGGAATTTACCCTAAGAAAACAGGATCACAGATTCAAAAAGACTTATGCACCCCTATGTTTACTGCAGCAGTATTTACAATAGCCAAGAAATGGAAGCAACCTAAGTGCCCATCAGTAGATGAATGGATGAAGAAGATGTGGTCCATATACACAATGGAATACTATTCAGCCATAAGAAGAAAACAAATCCACCATTTGCAACAACATGGATGGAGCTAGAGGGTATAATGCTCAGTGAAAGGAGCCAGGTGGTGAAACACAAATACTAAATGATTTCACTCATCTGTGGAGTATAAGAACAAAGCAAAAACTGAAGGAACAAAACAGCAGCAGACTCACAGAACCCAAGAATGGTAGTGGTTACCAAAGGCAAAAGGGTTGGGGAGGGTGGGTAGGAAAGGACGGAGAAGGGGATTAAGGGGTATAATGAATAGCGCACATAATACGGGGGGGTGCACAGGGAAGGAAGTATAGCACAGAGAAGACAAGTCATGACTCTATAGCATCTTACTATGCTGATGGACAGTGACTGTGATGGGATATCTGGTGCGGACTTGACAATAGGGCAGAATGTAGTAACCACAGTGTTGCTCATGTGAAACCTGAGCATAAGATTGTATATCAATGATACCTTAATAAAAATAAACAAACAACTAAATATAAATAAATAAATAAACAAATAAGAGAGATACTTTGAATCCACTGGAGGTCACTTCAGCCATCAAGTTCTCTTGAACAGTTGTTGGGAGAATTAATCCTGATCTTACAATTGACAAAATGGCTGTTCCTCTTCTAAATATAGACTGTCCTGCTCCTGTGAGCACTTCTACCTGTGTAGCTTGACTCCTTATATGCAAAGGGAAGGAAAGAGTAGGAAATAAATGTTTCCTAATATACCAATGCTGAAAAAAAATCAAATTTATGGCATTATTGGTATATATCTAATATAAGAAAGTCTGATAATCAATGTTCTATCATCCATTGCAAGCAATCAGAAAATAATACAAAAATAAACAGAATTAAATAGAAATTAAACAAAGAAAATAATATTTACAAAATCAAAAAGTAGTAAAATAGAAAACAAACATGTACTAGAGAGAACTAAGAAGACCAAAGTTATTTCTTTGAAGAGACTTATAAAATTTATTTGCTTCTTTTCAGGATACAGTAAGAAAAACAGAAGGCAAAAAAAGTTATGTCTGAAACATAGAGTTGAAAAAGGTCATCATCAAAAGCCTACAAATATTATAAGTTTATAGCACTATAATATGAAAATTAAATGAAATGAACAAATTATTAGATTGATAAATTTAGCAGGGTTCTGAATACAAAGTTAGCATACAAATATCAATTGTATTTCATTATGTGATAAATGATTAAAATAAAAATGGAAATAATATAATTTATAGTAACATCAAATGAATCAAATACATAGTAGTAAATCTAATGAAGTGAAGACTACTTCATAGAAAACTTTAAAATACTATTGAAAATTTCTCGCAAGAAATAAAGTAACAAATAAATAAACAAATTGAGGATATAATACCACTGATTGGAAGAAAATATCACAAAGATGCCAATATCCTCAAAATTGACAAAAAATTAAATTGAATCCCAATGAACATCCTGGAATATTTTTATGTTGAAATTTACACATTACATGAAAATTCAAAAGCTGCCAAGACATTCTTAAAGAATAATACATTTGAAGGATTTATTAAATATCAAGCATTATTTTAAAGGTACCTTAATTAAGCTTGGTATTAGTGCCAGAATACAGACAACTTGAACAGAATAGAGAATCTAGAATTTATTCATAAGATTAACACTTGATATAAACAAAGATGGACATCCTAACAGTAGGGAAAGGATCATCTTTTCAGTAAATGGTGCTGAATCAATTAAATATCCATATATCAAAAAAGCCATGCATCTAAGATTAACTTTGTGCTTACTTCAGACCAAATCTAAAAATTGTAGGTGCACTGTAGTTCTGAATCTGAAAGGTAAAAGAAAGTTTCTGGAAGAAAATATAGGAAAATATTTTCATGATGTTTAATTAGGCAAAAGTTTTATAAAAAGATTAAAAAACGACTAACCATCAAGGAAAGGATAAGTTGAGTCACATTAAAAGCAAAGAGTTCTAATCATAAAAATAGAACATTAAGAGTGTAAAAAGGCTATCCACTGAGAAGAAATTAACAGGTTTTCCAACAAAAGACTTGTATCAATAATACAAAATGAACAAGTATAGATCAGTAAAAGAAAGGCAAGGTTGTAAGGATGGTTCAACTTACACAAATCAGTGCATATGATACACCACATTAACCAAATGGAGGATAAAAGTCATATGGTCATCTCAATACATGCTGAAAAAACATAACAAAATTCAATATCCATTTACAATAAGAAGTCTCAACAAAGAGAAGATATCTCAACATAATAAAGTCCATACCCACAGCTAACACCATACTCAATGGTGAAAAGATGAAAGCCTTTCCTCTAAGATCAGGAACAAGACAAGGATGCCTGGTCTTGCTACTTTTATTCAACATAATTTTGGAAGTACTAGCCAGAGCAATAAGGCAAGAAAAAGAAATAAAAGGCATCCATATTGGAAAGGAAGAATTAAACAGTTGCTATTTGCAGATGACATGATATTATATTTAAAAAACCATAAGGACTCTGCCAAAAGACTGTTAGAACTAATAAATGAATTCAGTGAAGTTGCAGGACACAAGGTCAATGTGAAAAAATCTGTACTGTTTCTCTACAATAAACTATCACAAAGAGAAATTAAGAAAACAATCCCATTTATAATTCTATCAATAAGATTGAGATAGCTAGGAATAAATTTAATCAAGGAGATGAAAGATTATATATTGAAAACTACAAGATGCTAACAAATTAAAGAAGACACAAATAAATGGAAATATATTCTGTGTTAATGGATTGGAAGAATTAATATCATTAAAATGGCCATACTACTCAAAGCAATCTACATAATTAATGCAATCCCTATCAAAATTCAAATGGTGTTTTCAAAGAAATAGAACGTATAATCCTAAAATAGTATGGAGTAACAAAAAACCGTGAATAGCCAAAGCAATCTTTGAAGAACAAAGAACAAAGCTTGAGGCATCATGCTTCATGATTTCAAAGGTATACCTTGGTGATATTTTGGGTTCAATTCCAGATCACTGCAATAAAGCCAGTGTCATAATAAAGCAAGTCAAATGAATTTGTTTTGTTTCCCAGTGCATACAGAAGTTATGTTTACACTATACTATAGTCAAGTGTGCAATAGCACTGTGTAAAAAGACAATTACACACCTGATTTAAAAAATACTTTATTGATAAAAAGTGCTAACCACCATCTGAGTTTTGAACAAGTCATAATCACTGGTTACAGATCACCAGAAGAAATATAATCATAATGAAAAAGTTTGATATATTGCAGGAATTACCAAGATGTGATGCAGAGACATGAAGTGAACAAATGCTGTTGGAAAAATGGTGCTGATAGACTGCTCAATGCAGGGTTGCCACAAACCTTCAACTTGTTAAGAAAAAAGCAATATCTGCACAGTGCACTAAAGTGAAATGCAATAAACACAATAAAATGAAGTATGCCTGTATATTACAAAGCTATAGTAATCAAAACAGTATGATATTGGCATAGAAACAGACACATAGATCAATGGACCATAATAGAGAGCCCAGAAATAAACTCACACATATATGGTCAATTAATTCATGACAAAGGAATCAAGAATACACAATGGGGAAAGACAGTTTTTTATAAATATTACTGGGAAAACTAGACAGGCCCATGCAAAAGAATGAAACTCAACCAATATCTTGCATCACATAAAACAGTAACTCAAAATAGATGAAATACTTGAATGTCAGACCTAAAACCATAAAACTTCTGTAAGAAATATTGGCAGTAAGCTCCTTGACATCAGTCTTGGTGATGAGTTTTTTAATCTGACTCCAAAAGCAAAGGCAACAAAAGCAAAAATAAGTAAGTTGGAACTACATCATACTAAAAACTTCTGCACAGCAAAGAAAACCATCACAAAAACAAAAAGCCACCCTACTAAATGGGAGAAGATGTTTGCAAATCACATATCTGCCAAGTAGAAATTATCCAAAATTTATAAAGAATTCATACAACTCACTAGCAAAAAATCAAACAATCCAATTAAAAAGTGGGCAGAAGATTTGAATAGATATTTTTCCAAAGAAGACATACGCATGACCAACAGGTACATGAAAAGATGCTCTACACATCATTAACCATTAGGGAAATGCAAATCAAAACCACAGTGATGTAACACCTCACACCTATCAGAATGTGTATTATCTAAAAGACAGTAAAAAGTGTTGGCGAGGATGTAGAGAAAAGGGAACCCTTGGTGGGAATGTAAATTTCCAGTATGGAAAACAGTATGGAGATTCCTTGAAAAATCAAAAGTAGAACTACCAGATGATCTCGCAATTTCACTTCTGGATATTTACCTGAAGAAAACAAAAAGACTAACTTGAAAAGGTACAGGCACCCCAGTGTTCATTGCAGCATCATTAACAATAGCCAAGACATGGAAACAACCTAAGTTTCCACTGATGGATGAATGGGCAAAGAAGAGGTGGTATATATGTACAATGCTATATTATTCAACCATAAAAAAGAATGAAATCTTGTCATTTACAACAACATGGACCTTGAGGGCATTGTGCTAAATAAATCAGAGAAAGACAATTTGGAATCTAAAACAAACAAACAAACAAAAACCAGAAAAACAAACCAAGCTCATAAATACAAAGAACAGACTGTTGGTTGCCAGAGGCAGGGTGGGAGTAATAGATGATTTTTTTTGTAGCTTAAATGGATTGTTTAAATAAAAAAGACAATCTAATAGAAAAACAGGTAAGTGACTGAAATAGGCCCTGCATATATTATAATATCCATAAGGTAAAATAACCTTAAAAGGCAAATTAAACATCTAAAGACCTACCAGAATGAATAAAACTTTAAAACCCTAGAAATATGTAGGCAAGAATGTGGTGGAGCTTTCTTTCACAGAATGGATATGTAATTTAGTTTTTCTATTTTCTATGGATGCATTTGACAGCTTTATCTTCTTTAGAAGTTCTAGCTCAGATGTGTTTGGACACTTCATTGCATTCCTGAGTGAGACACAACACAGACTAATTTTATAAAGCATTCTATAACTCAGAAATGAGAAAAAACTGATCTAAAATATCCATCTTCAACATAGACTCTTATTTGCATTTTGGGCCAAAGCACATTGTCTGGACTTCAGATTTCCAGTTTCTAATGGAAGATTTTATGGTAATTCTTTGACTTTTATTTTCCCATTCTTTGTGGTCTATTCCAGGTGAAGCTCTTAGGGTGGGATTGGCATATGTTTTCCTATTTAATGCTGAAGACTTACATTACTATATTTTCACTTTGGGTGATAGAGTTTAATACTAAATAATAAGTATTATTCACTCTGAGCTTACTAGAACCAGTCAAATGTTTCTGGGCCTGCATAGTCTCATCTTTGCTTGAATTTTTATACATGATTATATTGCTTTTGAGAAAAAAGGAGATGCAATTGATGAAGCTGATTTTTTTAAATGACTGTAATTAAAGTAATACATGAGGAAAGGATCCAATTTTGTGGATAGTCATTTATTCTGCACTTTACCTTTCAAAACAATTAAATTCTTACTACACACTTATATGCTCACAGGGAATATTTGCAATATAATTCTAAACTGGGGCAAATTAATATTTTATATCAGTCTATTAGAAAAACAAGCAAAGAACATAATCCCCTTCCATTAGGTTGAGGCGAACACTGATCTCAGGAGATGGCTATCGTTTTATTTTTCTCTAATAACAAGGAAAACATGGGAGAACTTTCACCATCATTCTCAGGCAAGTAAGGCTACTAGGATTGGTAGTTAAAGGGCCATACTTTGGCTTGAGTTTCTCTTTCCTATTGAGATACCCACCGAGGAGGGCTTAAACTATACTGTAACCCTGCTCCAACCTCAGCCCATTCTCCTCTCCCCTGATTTGAGGCAATTGCCTTGCCATGGAGGCATGTGTATTTGGATGTCTGGGTAGACTTGATACTTCTGCCATTTTTCAGTTTAATGAAAATCCACAATGAAAGTACATTCTAAATGTCTTTTAAAAAGTTTGGATAATTATTCATTACTCTATTTGAGAAGTTCAGTAGCCTTTAGTTTCCATCTAATTGGTAATGACCTTCAGCCGACTTCCTTCTCTCTCAAATTCCCTAATCACATTTCACAGCAGTACCATCAGCGGATACTGGAAAAGCCACATGCCAGGATGCCAAGGAGATCCATGCAGGCTTGAAACACTTAAAGAGAACTGGAGTCAACAAGAAAAACTGTCCAGCCTCTTGAAGTTTATGAAATGCAGTATCTGGCAATATGTCTCCTTAGATGGTCCAAAAGTTTTTCAAGTTATTTTCTGAAAATAACACAGACTTGATATTTCCAGAAATCCCAAGTTTGGCATGACTTTGCATTGTTTAACATTTCAGAATAGTCACAAAGCTCTATTTTAAACATCTCTTCCTCTTTAAAAGAGCCTGGCATTATTTTTCCAATGATCAATTAACATAGGTGTGTAATATAGTCAAGGTCTTTGTCAGTCATTATGGAAATGGTAGAAAAGTAACCTGAAGAGGGCCTTGTTCCTCAGAAATAAATGCAACATTTTGAGAGAATCAGTGGGGTTCCCAGGGCTTTACTGTCAGAAAGCCAAGTCACCAGACCCACTGTGAAAACAATGTAATCAAGCACCTAAATGATTTATCTGTACTCAGGAGGCTTGGTTTAATGGAGCTGAAACAACTTGCCTAACTACCTGCTTCACATTTCACGGGTTATTGTTATGGGATCGTGTAGATACTAACTATATGACTCTAAGATCTATTTTTATTCACAAAGAATTGTGCATGGTATTGTACATGCCTTGAATTTATATAATGCTATCATGGCATTTTTACAAGAGAAGATGATTTAAAATGTGCCATCTGACTTGAAAGTAAAAAGAGCATCTCTAAAATACTAGTTACTGAAAATACAGCAGCAGACAACTTGTTTCTGGGAAACAAAAGAACCATTACAAAAAGCTCACTGGGAAGCCTTGTCCTGCAAGAAAAGGCTCAGTCAGTAGGGCTCAGTCGGTAGAGCTCTGCTCTTCGTATTAGCCCTTCCCTTTACTATCTCTTGCTGTCACTGCCCACCCAGGTACGGGTGTTTAGGCAAGGTTAAAGAACAGTCAGAAAATGTGCTGACATACACTGAAACATTTTCTTAGAGCATCTGAATCCATTCTAAGACTTGGCCTAAGACTGCGCAAAGTGAGAAAGCAAGAGAGAAAAGCCATCATCCTAAAGGAAACAAAATAAACAGTCTGATCAAAATGGAAAAGTACCTAAAACTCACCTGAAATGAAAATATGATAAACTGTACAGATATGAGAGAATGTCTTATCTTACTATCTCGTGCTTATGATTTCAGTGTTGGTTCTGTTCTTGTTCAGTTTTATAAGAGCTGCATATTTGAGAATTTCCTCAACTTTGAGACAAGAAGGACTGAGGGTAGTTTTTAATGATAGCTATGAAGAAATAAGCTCTTCAGAGAGTAAAGAACATTTTTTTAATAAGTTTATCTTCATCATGCACATGAGTATTTTTCTTCCTGAGGTCTTCACGGTTTCAGGGTAGACCAGTGTTGACAACTTATGATTCTAGTGACCATGGGCCGTTCTTCACCTCTTAGCTGGACTATAATTAGCAGTTTAAAAATTAGCCTAAGTATGAAATAGTTGTCTAGTAGTATTATTGCCTCTGCACATTTTGATCAGATGCCAGCTGAGAAACCTTTGGGGCAAAGCCTTATAAAGCATATCTCTTGGTTCATTAGGGTTACTAGGGGGGAAAAAAAAAAGGCAGACTTCAAGTTGTTGCTAATTAAAATGATTGCCAAGACTCCTCTCCAAGGACCACTCTTTCAGTTATAAAGTGCATGTGTAAATGAAGCACCCCAGGCTTCATTTTGCAAATTGACAAAAGCAAGCCAGAACCAGTGAGGTTTTCTAAACTGAGCTAGCATACAACATGCTTGGCTGGAAAAACTGGTGAGGGAATCTATTTACAAGGATTCTGTAGATTGTTTTGTATGAGCAGCTGTTTTGAAGAATATTAGGAAAATAATGGTTTCTTTTCTTTTTTTAAGTGCAGTTACTGGAACTTGGATTTCACTTTTATGACCCCAAACTCTGACCCACCACTTGAATTTTTCACTTAGGGGGCCTCATGTTCATAGTTCAGGGATGCCGTCAGTGTCCCACTCATGTGCCAAGGGCATCTTATTACAAGCACCTGGGGCTTTCTGCCAAAGGGCAGGCTCCAGCCACAGAAGCTTGCTCAAGTTATGCAGAGGGCAGGCCCACTCTGGGAACTTTGGCCCCCAGCAGCAGCTGTCTGTTCATAAATGACAACTGGAATTGGTAAATACCATGAGCCTCCTTGGCTCTCAGGTGGGACAGCTCTGAGTCATCTTCTCCACTGTCTCCTGGAAATTCCCAGTGGCATTGTGCTCCAGTTGTCCTCAGTGGGAGCCTGTTCATTATGCAGCCCATACTGGCTTCCTTCCTTTGTCTATTCTGTTTCCTCATTTCTTCTCAGTAATTGCTGGGACCACCCTCCAAATAAACTATTTGCACTTAAATCATTGTCTCAGTGTTTGCTTTTGGGAGGACCCAACCTAAGACCAGTGCTATTGCTAAGGTAGAGGTATAGAGATAGTCTGTATAGATTATATATATAGTCTATGTGAGAATATTGGCAATAGCTAAACAATGCACAGAATTATCACATTTGTGATGCCTAAATATTCATAAATATTTATGAGAATTGTTGAACTGATCTGAATTTTAGAAGATCTCCCCTGAAAGCATCTCATCTCATGGGATATTTGATATTTTGATATTTTGATTTCTGGGATTTCCAATGAACTAATCATGTTAGATACCAATTAATTAGAAACATGATTAGTTCATTGGACACTAAACATAGTTCAAGTCAATGTCCCCATGACATCCTTCAGTTGAAAATGGAAAACTTGAGTTTAAAACCAGAATATTTAGTATACTCGACCCCAATTTTATATATATTTATTGGGGAATTATCACTTTTTTTTTTTTTTGTTTTAACCAGACGCTTATCATAGCATTTTCAATAGTACGCTTTATCATTAAAGTTTACGAAGTTCTTTCCTCCACCCTCCTGAGTCTTTTAAACACACATATGTTCTGTTGACCAACAGAGTAAAGTAGTAAAGAGAAACTTTTAAAGGTGCAAAGTAAAGCTCCTTCTCTCTTCCCCCAAATTTTGTCCTGATCATCTGGATGCCATAAAGAACTGTGCCATTTTCGCCCATAGCACTCAATTGTCCATGTTACTTTAATGTGCCTACACATGCAAACTGGGTAAAGGAAACAGGCTGAATTCAATCAATTCACAGGTTATTTACAAAATATCAGATCAGTAACCCAGTTATTAAATACTGCAGCTGGTCAGATAAAAGAGTTGATGAAATCTTTGCCATAGACTCAGACCACCAGTATTTGAATGAGCTTTGCTCCTTATCATAGGTGCAGATTTCACATTCAATTTAGCCAAGTATCTTACAAATGCATTATTTTGGTCATCTTTAAGAAAAACCTTATGCTCCTGAAGTAATTCAGTAGATGTTCCTCAGGCCTTTATGGTACACAGTTGTCATTTCGTTCTTTGGCTTATTTGACATTCTCTAAAACCCTTTGACTCATTCTCTTACATCTGGAGTGTTGACCTCAAGACAGAGTGATTGTCATCACCGGGGAGAAAAATGAGAGTGAATCAAGTTTTTTTGTCTGCTTAGCTTTTCCTGTGTGGCCTGGAATGCTAGACTTAAAATGATGGACTAAGAAAAGGGAAATCAGAAAGAAAAGATCAAATGTTGCCTTTCTTTTCCTTTGAAAGTATTTGACCAGCGCGGAACTCATGGGAATCTAAGTCAGGTTTTCATGGCAACTAATAAGTATAAACAAGAATTTCAAGCCTAGGTATAAAGCACATATTTCATATTCTTCATTTATGTTGACTCAGATTGAGTTCCAATCACATTTTGTGGTGTTTTGATGCTTCTCCTGAGGCCTATGCCTACAGGAGATGAAGGACCACGGGCTCTTCCCATGGCTGCTCTTGCTCCTGTCGCACCGGTTACCTGCTCACTACCCTTTTCCTCAGCTTCTCCTCAGCATGCTCTCAACTTTCTGGAAAACCGGAATGCTGTGAGTTAGATGGAACTCATCTATACTGTATTATAAACTGGCAAAAATCCAAATAGACAGAAAGACATTTTAGGAAGAGACATGTCATGGGGTATGTCACGTCCTGGAGTCTCAAATAGCAAATGGATTAGGCGAAGCTGAGAGAGATCCCAAATTCTTTAGAAGTCAAGACTGAAACAAAATGAGATCTTGATAAATCAGAGAATTCATCCTGGCTTCAAAAAAAAAAACACAATAATTACTGAATAATAGTACAAAAATAAATCCTCACGCAGAAGCTGAGGGAGTTGTTTTCCTCTAAGGAAGGAGATGTAAAAATACAGGCAAAATAGAATATAACTGTGAAGAAAAGATTCTACGATGCCACTTAACTCAAATGTGATACAATATTTTAAAGTGAAACTCATGTGAACATATTTTTGAAGTAAGTTTGTATTGATAGTAGGAAAATCATTAGCTTTGAAGTCAGAAGAGGGGTTCATATCTTGGGTTCCCCGTTTCCTAGCTATGTAACTCTAACATTGTTTACCTTGCTTCAGCCTTATTTTCTTCAGCTATACAACTTGGAAAATATCACTCATTTTAACAAGGATTTTGTAAGGGCTAAATGAGATTATGTATGTCAGCAGTGCTTAGATGGGGGCAGTTTTGCTCCCTGGGGGACAGTTGGCAATCTCCAGAGACATTTTTGCCGTCACAACTTGGGGTTGCTATTGGCATCTACTGGGTTGAGGCCAGGGATGCTGCTGAATATCTTACAGTGGACAGGACAGGTCCCCACAACAAAGAATTATCCAACTCCAAATGTCAATGATGCTGAGGTTGAGAAATCGTGGTTCAGTAGGTAGCCCAGCACCTGACATATAACAAACGTAAAGTATAGGTGCTACTTTAATCATTGCTACTTAAATAAGAATATAGAGAACTAACTTAATTTGATGGGAGTAGACAAAGGAAGAAAGCTGTAGGATTAAGTTAAGAAAAATATGCTGAAAGTAATCCTGGTTATAACCACTGAAGGCCTTTGTGGGACAAACTAAAATGCTCATTTCAAACTTTTTATTTCAAACACTAAAAATAAAAGGTAAAAGTTTAATCAATTAAAAAGTGATGAGACCATTTTAAAATTCCTATTGCTAGGGTGATGAGAAGCTCTTTGAAAATTTTAACCTATACAAACAAATAAGAGTGGATTAAACACATTCCAGGGTATTAAAGCTATTAAGATTATTAGACTGTGGAATATGCTGCCAAAGAAGTGGCAGATCCACCACCTCTTGAGACACTTAAAACTCAACCAACAAAACATTACGATGTATATTTCTGGGAAAAGGGAACTAGCACAGAAGTGGAACAAGCTCCTAATTCAAGAGGTCTTTTAATTTTCTTTCTGATATTTATGTTTCATTCGCTACTTTTAAAATGTCAAGAGGCAAAATCTCAAATTGGAAACAAGCTTCATGGGATGAAGCCATAAAATCAGTAACTTGATCAGTTTGGCAAACCCCAAGGAAACTAGCAAAAGCTTATCTACTGTGAAAAAAATTAAGGCCGTTAAAGAGGAAGAGATACCATAACCTATTATATTAGCTTTACCATCAACAAAATAGACAGCAGACTTGACTTAGAGCAAAAGGAAAAAGTTCTTTGTTCTTTAGACATTAACAGAACTACTTGGAAGTGGGTGCATAGCAGATAATAAAATTCACTGTAATAATTTTTAAATTGAATGCCTGTCCCATCCTAGTTGCAGTTTCTTTACCTCACAAATGGATTAAGAGTTCACAAATCTTTGAAAACATTTAAGGAGAAAATGTTTGAGAGTTTGTAAACTGTAAACGAAGGTAGTACAGGTTATTATGTCTGTATTTGGTAAACTATGCTTCATTCTCTTTAATAGAAAGTCACTTGACAAGCATCATTTCAACTGATTAAAACCAAACAAAATGTATACAAATTCATGAGGTCGGTAGAACACAGAAGAGGCAGCCGAGTCAGGATATGACTTGCTGAAAGTCAGTTGACATGTTTACAAGGCAGAGCTGGGTTGACAAGATTAGATTTTGCCTCTCTGACAACTGGATTAGCACTGGTTCTGCTGCTTCAACATCCCCTCCCCAAACCTCATCACACATGGCCCCACTTTCAAATGAGTACTCGTGAAAGGGCAATGCTAAAGATTTATATTATACAGGCATCTAAATGTTTCTCTAGATCTTAACATCCAGGTCATGATTGTGTCCCTACATGCAGAAGTTGGGCATTTAATAAGTATGCTGAATTAATGGATAAAATTTGAGCTTTTCCCAAAGAGATTCAATAGACAGACCACTGAGGTTAAGATGAAATGAATATATTTTCTTTAGAGTATCTATTAGTCAAGACAATCTCTGTTGCAGGTTAGGTTAAGTCTCTTTGAATTAGCAACTATGAATTGTCAACCCTTAATTGTCTAAATTAACAAGTATAATATGGGAGTGTTTTGAAGTAGAAGAAATTGATAATGATTTGTTCTATTCTCATCACCATTAGCTGAAAGTCAGAATATGTTAAAAGAAAATATTTCTAAACACACAATGGAGATGACAAGGGGGGACACCCCAGTAATTCTCCACTAGTGGAAAAGTTGTTATGTAAAGAGGCACTAGGTTTCCTCTATATAGTCCAAGAGGGCAGGACTAGAACCATATGAAAGAAATGACAGGAAATTTGTATGAGGAAAGGCTGTCCCAAGCTGGGAATGGCTTCCCTTGGAATAAATGATGATCTCATTTTTGAAAGTGTTCAACTAGTGTATAGACACTCACTGGGAAAGTTGTGCAAAGATCTAGACACTGAGTAGAAGTGGGACTTAAACTAAAAAATTCCATCTCTGACATTCTTTATCATGATGGATAAATGGATATAAATTTCTTTACCTCAAAAACTAGTAGCCAACAAAAGTTGTACTTAAAGACTTTTTGCACAGACTACGTTGTCTATGGGGTTTTGCTTTATCAAAACAGTGCAGCCAAAATGCACTCATGTTTAGCCAGACTTTTTCCTATTTGGGCACACTGTTTCTAATTGAAAGTAAGATAGATGGGGTACTGAAATCTAAACAGCGCCAGTAATGGTTTCTAATTATTTTGTTGTAAAAACATAGGCATTCTTTCTCTTTTAATGGCTGTGTTTTCCTGCTGTTTGCAATTGCGACAGCTTCTTTCAGAAACTGCGAAATATTTCCTAGGTAATCATTTGGCTGGCCCCAAATGAGCAATTCATGCAAATACGCTAAATGACATTACTAAAACTCAATAGTACTGCCAGTCACAGGAAGTCAGGGTGGAATATACTGCAGTTTAACTCTTTCTGCAGGATCCTGTATAATCAAACTGCTGGAGCCGCTGCTGACTTGGCAAACAGGTTTGCAAATACCGAATGACCAAAGGAGGGATAAGTTCAGTCAGTCAAATTAAAATGTGAACACACAACGGGAGTTGCTAGGGAGGGCTAGAAACTATTTTTTTTCCAAAAAGGCATTCTTTTTTCAAGTAGTATGTCTGTCATCAGTGGAGTTGTTAAAATGCCTAGTCAAGGGTTCTTCTCCAAATAGTCGAATTCAGTAACTCGTTGGGATGTGGGCAGGGGCAGGTGTCTAAAGCAAGTGGCACAAAGACTGTATTTTGAAAAACACTGGTGATCCTTCTTATGTTACACCTTAACCAACCGCCCCTCACCCCCACCAAGATTATGAGTTATAACACAGTTGTTTTCCATGTGGAGGGGTTATTTAGAGTTATGCTCCATATGACATTTAAATATAATTCTATAACCCTTCCTCTCGGGTTATATCATTATTTTTATATCCATATCTTAAAGGACAAAACCAAGACCCAGGGAATGAATCTCTATGTTCTATGGGGCTCCAAAAAAACATGGAATTATCTCTGGTTAGCAAGTAGCTTTTACTTTTGTACTGCTAAGACTCTAGTAAAGCCCTGTCCAATAGAACTTTCTGTATTGATGGAAATATTCTTTGCTAACCAATATGGTAGCCAATGGCCACATGTCATCATCAAGCATGTTAAATGTGGCTGGTGTGGAAGAACTTTCTAATTTTAGCCTATTTAAATTTAAGTATATATAGGCACATGTGGACAGAAGCTACTGTTTGGGGCCTCTTAGCTCTATACAGGACTTCTGGGAGGCGCAGTTTCTGGAGGTAAACTCTTACAACTGCTTCTTAGGTAATGTGAAGAATGGCAAAGACATTAAGAAAATACTGGGGGTGAATGTAGTACGTCTGAAAAAGTTTCTTTTTTGGCCCAGACACTGGCCATTTGCCTGGTTTTTTGTTAGGCTAAGCTACTATGCTCTCAACAACCTTATATAATAAAACAGATGCCTTAGCTTCTTTCTGACTAAATTTAGCCTGTTTTCCTGTGTTCTCTTTTTTAATAGATGCTGACATATTTGCAGAGAATTACGTTTACTACACACTTACTGAAAGCACACATTCTCACAGCTGCAGAAATTAAAATAAAATATATTCCATTGCCGTTTCGGTGATATCTCTTAGCAGTAGATCTTGTAAGTTCCATTTCCCAAGTAATACTGCTTTTGATCACTTCCCCAATTCTTCGAATGAAATATTCACCGGTAATGAAATGTCTTAGGCAGGTTTAAGAGAAAAGAGGGAAAACAGATACTGAACCATGATCTAAGAATATAGTCAAAATGTAAAAATCAAAGACAGCTAGAAAAAGGCAGTATGAGTTTTTAATAAATCCATAAAATGTTACTGATTTTTATCATTTTTTCTTGAAAGACTTTAGTCTTTATTCTCCCCTTCTTTTCCATCTCAAATAAAATCACCCTATAGCAGGTTCTCAAGTCCAACTGTCAGCAACCCTGGCTGAATATTACAATCACCTGGGAGCATTCAAAAAACACTGACATCCATACTCCATTCCTGGAAGTTATGATTTAATTGGTTTGGGGAGAGGCCTTGACATAGCATGTTTAAATCTATCGGTATTTTAGAAGCCACAAGATTTTAGAAGAAGAGGAGAATTAGTAATCAATGAATCAAGTCCTTTTATTTTTTAGATGAGGTAAATGAGGTCTAGAGAAGGGCAGTGACTGGCCCAAGCTCATGTAGTTATTTGTGCTTGAGCTAAGGCTGGAGTCAAGGGTCTGAGTCCTTGTATAATTCTCCTTCTAAAACAGCACACGGCCTCCACTCGTGTATTTCCAAGCCATGGGTTCAACCTACCTTTATTCTGACATGTTTCCTACTAGTCCTACTCTTCCTAATATGCCTTTGGTTTTCTCTGTGGTATCCATTTCAAATAGTCTTAGGTTATATGATGTGGTTGTACTGATTAGACAGTTGAGAGGATTGTTATAATCATCTTTGGGCAACTTATCTCTACTTAGAGTATCACAAATGAGGTGGCATATATTTGGTTAGAGTAGTGGTTTCAGCTCCAGTTGCATATTAGAACCATTTGGGGGACTTTTAAAAATACTGATGCCAGGGTTCCATTTACATTAAATATGTACCTTTGTAGATGGGCCCTTGGCATTGGCACTTTTTAAGGTTCTCTAGGAGATTCTAATGTGCAGCCAAGTTTGAGAACTTCTGGATCAGAGGAAGATGTCAAGAAAGCCTCAGATTATTAAATATTAAGTGGTCAAGGGACATAAATAGTCATGCTGATTTCATCCCACTTGTCATTTCTTCCAGCTAATTTAACATGAATCTGCCATGTTGGCTTTACCAAGGCTTCACAAGTTAGGGAGTTGCCATGGTTACCACAGATGCAGGGTGATGGTTGGGAATACAGAAATCAATATTCCCTTCACAGCAAAATGTGAGCTATGCTGAACTTATAGACCCAGTGACGTTTTTTCAGTAGCTTTGAGGGGACTGCTTTATGTTTGGTTTTGTTCTAGAAGCAATGTTCAGACTCAGGGGCCAAACATAGGAAATTCTCTTTTGAAAGTGTTTTTTTAAGAATAATACTTTGGAGAGTGACATTACCAAGATGGCAACATTGGTCATTCCTGACTTTGTTCCCCCTCACAGGAAGAGCAACGAACAACTATTCATAGACAAGACACCACTGAGAGAATCCTAGAACATGGGGGTGAAGCTGAAGCACCCCCCAGCACTACAGAGACCAAAATATACAGTATTAAAAGGGTAAGAGGAATGGCTATATGTTGACTGCACTGCATGGTGAGGTCTCCCCTGAGTCCACAGTTAATCCAGCAGGAAAAGAGAGCCAAGGGTTATATCCCGTACCTCCAGCATTGTGGGTTGTTTCATGGAAGCCCCCTACTTTGGTTTTGCCCCACGGGGATCACAGGGGAATCTGTATGGCTCAACAGCTGGGAATCTGACTATGATGGAGAAATGGGGAGAGTCTTATAACGAGCACTGGAATCTTGGCAGACCAAATTCCTATCTGCAGAGAAGTAGTAGTCCCATCTGCAGAACCAAGTCCATGGTGCAATCTGAACAGGGAACCTGGAGGGGTTCGGGTCTGCCTGACTTGGGCCCTAAAAGGAGGAGTTTTGCCAGCTCTGAGGCTTTGTCTGCCTACTCACAGACAGAAGAGCTGAGTTATAGCCCGACCAACTGAGGAGTGTGGCTCCCAGCCCCATTTAACAGGGAGGGCTGGCAAGAATACCTGGAAGCTGCAAAACCCAGCTATGCTTGAGCTAAGAGGCTAACAGAGCTGATCATCCTCAAAGCAAAGCCAATGGACCCGTTTTGCCAGGGAACTTGGGGCACAGGTCTGCTTGATTCAAGACCACAAACAGCCTTAGTGACCTTAGAGCTGCTTCTCCCACTGCTCACAGGCAGGGAAACTAATTCATAGCCCCACTTACTGCTGAATACAGCCTTCAGCTCTTCCAACCAGAAAACCTTACCAGAGCATATAGAAAGCTGTGTTGTCCATCCAACAGCCCAGCCTACACTAGCACTTGAAGGAAGAGCACAGCCTGTGACTTTCCCTGCAGAACAAAACTGTATGCATATTCTTATATTTCACTAAACTTCTTTAAGAGGATTAGTCTTTTACCTGCAAAACAAAACTGGTAGCTTCACCTAACCAGGGTATTCAGTGTGCACTCTTGACACATTGGGGTCCCCAAGCAACAAGCCATACAGGCCTTAGGTCCTGTCCTGCTGTCTTGCCAAAGCAGGGAAGTGAATTCATAGCCTCAGCTACTGCTGAGAGTAATACCCAGTTCTGACTGACTAATAAGCCTGACCAGAGAATTCAGGCAATCATGAGCCCATCCTATAGCCTCACTTGGTCCAGGAACCTGCCAGCAATCCTATTCAGTAGTTTTCAGTCAGTGGCACACTCCCACCCCTAACTTCAGAGCTTGAACATTGACTTACCCTAAAATAGACCCAAATAGCAGACCCACCTTCCCAAGGATGTTTCCAGCAGACATGTCTAGAAACAAAATCTCTTTTTGAGCTGGCAGTTGAAGAATTATCTCTGCTAAAGTGAACCTGAGTCTGGAAAAAGAGACCACTTACTCAAATGCACAGATAACAAACGATAATGAGGATCATGAAAAATTTCGTAAATATGACATCACCAAAGAAAACTAATAAAGCTCTGATAACAGACCCTAAAGAAAAGGACAGCTATGAACTATTAGATAAGAATTCATATTAATCCTCTTAAAGAAGTTTAGTAATATACAAGAACATGGATACAGAAAACTAAATAAAATTAGGAAAACAATACATAAACAAAATGAGAAGTTCAATGAATAGAAAACATCAGAAAAACCCAAACAGAAATCCTAGAGCTGAAAAATACAATAACTGAACTGAAGAATTCAAATAGAGAGCTTCATAATTACTCAATCATGCAGAAAAATCAGTGACATGGAAGATAGAACATTTGAAATTTTCAGTCAGAGGAGCAAAAAGAAAAAAGAATGAAGGAAGTCAAAAGGACTTATAGGACACAAAGAAAAGAAACAATATCCACATTATGAAAATTCCAGAAGAAGAGCAAGAGGAAGGGACAGAAAAGTTATTTAAAGTGATAATGGCTGAAAATTTCCCAAACCTGGGAGAGAAAGAGACACCTAGATCCAAGGGGCCCAAAAGATCCCAAATAGGTTGAAACCAAATAGGACTACATTGAGAAATATAATTAAATTGTCAAAAGTCAAAGACAAAAAAAGAATTTTTAAAAGCATCTAGAGAAAAGAGAGAAGTTACATACAAGAGAACTCCCATAAGACTATCAGCTGATTTCTCAAAAGAAACTTTCAAGGCCAGAAGAGAATGGGATGACATATTAAAAAATATTTCAGAAAAAAACTCAATCAAGAATACTATACCTAGTGAAGCTGTTCCTCAGAAATGAAGAAAGGATAAAGACTCCCAACCAAAAAAATAGCTGAGGGAATTCATTACCACTAAACAGGCCTGGTTTACAAGAAATGCTAAAGGGAGCATTCTGAGTGGGAAAAAAATGACACTAATTAACATAGAAACATGAGAGTTTTACCAGTGTAAAACTCACTGGTAATGGTAAATATATAGTCAAAGTTGGATTCTGTAATTTGGGAATGGTGGTACATAATTTATCTATAATTCTAGCTTAAAAGTTAAAAAACAAATGTATTAAAATATATGCAACTACAGTAGTTTGTTATTAATTACACAATATAAAAAATAAACTGTAACATCAATAACAAAATGTGAGGGGGAGAAGTAAGAGTATAAAGCTTAGGAATTCCATTGAAGTTAATTTTTTATTAGTTTAAAATAGGGTGTTATACTTTTAAGGTATTTAATGTAAGCTTCATGTAACCACAAGGGAAAATCCCATAGTAATTACACAAAAGAACATGATAAAGTACTCAAAGCATACTGATACCACATCATCAAAATACAAAAAAAGCAGATAAGAAAAAAGTTAACAGTGGATCAACAAAACAACAAGAAAACAAAATGGCAATAGCAAGTCCTTATTTATCAAAAATTACTTTAAAAATCAATTAAATTCTCCAATCAAAAGATACAGAATTGCTGAATGGATTAAAAAACAAGGTCTAATGTATATGCTGACTATAAGAATCACTTTAGCCTTAAAGACACACACAGACATAGAGCAAAGGGATGGAAAAAGGTATTTCAAGCACATGGTATCAAGAAGAAACAAACAAAAAGCTGGTGGCTGTATTTAGACAAAATAAGACTTTAAACTAGAAATGGTCAAAACAGACAAAGAAGGTCATTATATAATGATAAATGGGTCAATACATCAAGAAGATATAACAGTTGTTAATATTTATGCACCCAACATTGGAGCACCTAATACATAAACTAACAGAATAAATATCAAAAGCTAACATAGCTAAAAAGAGAAATAAACAGCAAATACAATAATACTTGGGGGCTTTAATACTCTATTCTCAACAATGAATAGGTCATTCAGAGAGAGAATCAATAAGGAGACAGTGGATTTGAACACCACTATAGACCAAATTCTGACAATAGCAGAATACATGTTCTTCTCAAGTGCACACAGAACACATTCTAGGATAGGTCATATGTTAGGCCACAAAACAAGCCTTAGCAAATTCAAGAAGACTGAGATTATATGAAATATCTTCTCTGACCACAATAATATGAAACTAGAAATCAATAACGACAGGAAAACGTGGAAATTCATGAATACATGGAAATTAAACAACAGTCTCCTGAACAACCAATGGAGCAAATTAAAAATTAAAGGGAAAAAAAGTATCCTGAAGCAAATGAAGATGGAAACAAATTTTATGGGATGCAGCAAAAGCAGTTCTAAGAGAGAAGTTAATAGCAATATCTGCTTACATTAAGAAGCAAGAAAAATTCCAGTTATACAGTCTGACTCTACATCTTAAAGAACTAGAAAAAGAAGAACAAATTGAGCCCAAAGTTTGCAAAAAGAAGGAAATAATAATGATGAGAGCAGAAGTAAATGAAATAGTGAACAGGAAAACAATAAAAAAGATTAATCAAAATGAAGTTGGTTCTTTGAAAAGATAAACAAAATTAAGAAATCTTTAGCTAGACTAACCAAGGAAAAACTAGACAGAAACCAAATCACCAAAATTATAAATGAAAAAGGAGACATTACAACTGATACCACAAAAATAAAAAGGGCTATAAGAGGCCACTGCAAACAACTATATGCTAACAAACTTGACAAGCTACAAAAAAAAAAAAAATGGACAAATTCTTATGAACATACAAATTACCAAGGCTGAATCAGGAAGAAATAGAAGTCTGACTAGACCATTTGCTAATAAAGATATTGAATCAGTAATCAAAAATCTCCCAATGAAGAAAAACCAAGAACTGGATGACTTCACTGGTAAATTTTACCAAACATTTAAAGAATTATTGCCAATCCCTCAAATGATACCAAAAAACCAAAGTGGAAGGAACACTCCCAAACTCATTTTACAAGGCCAGCATTACCCTGATACCAATGACAGAAAAGGATACTACCAGAAAAGGTAACTATAGCCTGATATTGCTGATGCATAGAGATGCAAAAATTCTCAATAAAATACTAGAAAACAGAATTCAGCAGTACATTAAAAGGATCTTTCACCATGGTCATGTAAGATTTATCTCTGAGATGCAAGGATGGTTTAACATACATAAATCAATGTGATACATAACATTAATAGAATGAAAAAAATCATATGATCATCTTAATAGATGCAAAAACAAGAATTTGAAAAAATTCAACATCCATTCATGATAGAAGCTCTTAGGATATTAGGTATAGAAGGATTGTACCTCAACATAATAAAGGCCATATATGATAAACCCACATTTAACATCATAATCAATGGTGAAAGGCTGAAAACTCCCTCTCATATCAGGAACAAGACAAGGGTACCCACCCTTACATATTAAATATAGTACTGGAAGTCATGGACAGAGTAATTAGGCAAGAAAAAGAAATAAAAGACATCATAATTGGAAAGAAAAAGTAAAATTGACTCTATTTGCAGATGACATGATTTCATATATAGAAAAATCCTAAAAACTCCACTAAAAACTTTTTAGGTCTAATCAAAGATTTCATTAAAGTTGCAGGATACAAAGTTAACATGCAACATCAGTAGCATTTCTATGCTTTAACAATGAATTACTTGAAAAAGAAATAAAGAAAACAGTCTCATTTACAATAGCATCAAAAACAAAATACTTAGGAATAAATTTAGCCAAGGAGGTTAAAGATCTCTATTTTGAAAACTACAAGACAGTGATGAAAGAAATTGAAGAAGACACAAATAAATACAAAGGTATCCTGTTCATGGATTATAAAAATTAATAGTGTTAAAAGGTCCTTACTACCAACAGCCATCTGTAGATTCAATGCAATCCCTATCAACAGTCCAATGACCTTTTTACAGAAGTAGAGAAAACAATGCTAAAATTTATATGGAACCACGAAAGACCTCAAATAGCCAAAACAATCCTGAGAAAGAACAGATAAGTAGGAGGCATCACACTTTGTGATTTCAAGCTATATACTATAAAGCTATAGTCATCAAAACAGTATGGTATTGGCATCAAAACAAATAGATGAAACAGAATCATGAGCCCAGAAATAAACCGATGTATTTGTGGCCAACTAATATTTGACAAGGGAGCCAAGTATACTCAGTGGAGAAAATACAGTTTCTTCAATAAATGATGCTGGGAAAATTGCATATTATTCACATGTAAAAGAATGAAACCAGACCCCTATCTTACACCAGTCACAAAAATTAACTAAAAATGGATTAAAGACTTAAACATAAAACTTGAAACCATGAAACTCTTAGAAGAAAACAGGAAAAAAGCTCCTCGACATAGGTCTTGGCAATAATTTTGTGGATATGACATCTAAAGAAGAAGCAACAAAAGAAAAAATAACCAAGTGAGGCTACACCAAACTAAGGTGCTTCTATACAGCAAAAGAAACCATGAACAAAACAAAAAGGTATCCTATGGAATGGGAAAAAATATTTGCAAACTATCTGATAAGGGGTTAATATCCAAAAAATATAAAGAACTCATATAAACCAGTAGCAAAAACGCCCAAATAATCCAATTAAAAAATGGACAGTTTTCCAAAGAAGATAATGGCTAAACACACAAACCAATGCCCAGCATCACTAGTCATCAGGGAAATGAAAATGAAAACCAAAGTGAGATTTCACCTCACACTTGTTAGAACTGCTATCATCAAAAAGAGAAGAGATAGCAAATGTTCGTAAGGATGTGCAGAAAAGGGAACCCTTGTGCTTTGTTGATGGGACAGCCACTGCAAAAACAGTATGAAGGATCCTCAAAAAATTAAAAATAGAACAACTGTATTATCTAGCAATTCCACTTCTGGGAATATATCCAAAAGAAATGAAAATACTAACTTGAAAAGATATCTGCACCCCCATGTTCACAGGAGCATTATTTATGACAGCCAAGATATGGAAACAAACTAAATGTGTATTAAAGAATGAATGGAGAAAGAAGTTGTAAGTTACACACACACACACACACACACACACACACACACGAATATTATTCAGCCATAAAAAGTGAGGAAATCCTGCCACTTGGAAAACCATGGATGGGCCCCGAGGATATTATGCTAAGTAAAATAAGTCAGACAAAGACAAATACTGTATAATCTCACTTATATGTGGAGTCTAAAAAAATTTAAAAACTAAACTCATAGAAAAAGAGATCAGGTCTGTGATTAACAGAGGTGAGGGGGGTGGGGGGGATAACAGGTAATTAGAGGAAGGTGGTCATGAGGTACAAACTTTCAGTTATAAGTACTAGCGATGTAATGTACAATATGATGACTATAGGTGACACTGCTATATGATATAAATATGGAAGTTATTAGAGGAAAAGAGTTCTCACCAAAGAAAAAACCTTTCTTTTTGTTCTTTTTTTTATTATATCTATATGAGATGATTGATGCTAACTAAACTTATTGTCGTTATCATTTCATAAAGTATGTTAAGTCATACCATTATGCTATACACCTTAAACTTACATGATATGTGTGAATTATATTCAATCTGGGAAGATAAATAAGAATAATGAGACCTTGATGAATGTATTTTATATAAAATGAGTTGGTTTAAGATGGAGCACAGTAATCAGGAAGTAAATCCTAAATAAAGAGAGGTGGAAAAGGAAAAAAAAAAAGAAAGAGAGGGGAAGAGAAGAAGAAAATGAGAAGAGGGAAAGATGAGTAGGGAGAGGGAGGGAAGGAGGAAAACTAGATAGCATACCTAGAAATCTTCCCAAGTGGATGTGGCTGCACTAAACAATTTGCAAGCATTATGTCATTCAGTCCTAAAACAACGGTAGAGTTCAGCGTTATTATATTTGTCATCATTTGGTTGGGGAGACTAATCCTCAGAGAAATCAACTTGCTCAAAGATACCTAATTAGTAAGGGGTAAGGGAGATACTTGAGTCCTCATCTGGCTGCTAGCCATAGTCACTTCATTATCTTTCCTTTCTGATTGAGTTGTTAGCTTCTGAATCAGGGAAGGAATAATTACTATGAGAATTTTCCCTGTGTATTACATGTGCTATGGTCAGAAAATGCAAGAGGTACATGGTAGATGTCATTAATTGCCCCAGTTCTTCACTATCGCCTTCCTATATATTTGTTTACAGCTTCTCGTCCTAAAGAGTTGAATTGTATTTCCTCACCCTTTGGCTTTGGATTTGAATATATGAATTGCTGTGGCCATCAAGAGAATGAGGAGGAAGTGATGGTGTGCCAGTTCCTTTAAAGGCCCTTTGTGTCTCTGCCCTTGTCACCAAGAAGCCATACCCCGACTAGCTCAGTAGTCCAAAGAGGAGGATGGGAAACACTGGAGCCAATTCACATACTTAGAGTGTGAAGCAGAGCTACCCTAGACACCATATCCTTAGATCAAACTCCAGTTGATCCGTTGACCTTCAGACACTGGATTGCCAAGATAAGATGAGCAAGCCACCCAGCACAACTACAGATGTGTGACTTGTGAGTGAACCCAGCTGGGGTCAGCAGAGCTACTGATTTAAAGTTTATCAAATGCTAATTATGTATATACCACTGAGATTTTGTCATTGTTTTTTATGCTCAACAGCTCATATTACAGGATAAAAGGCAGCTAATACCATTGTATTCTTGAATATATGGACACATAGAAGTCCACAAGGGGCAGTCTACATGTGCTGCAGACCATTACCAGGTGGAGGGAAAAAATACCCCATTACTTATTTCTCCTAGTTACATAATTCCAAATAGCATTCGGCCACAGGGATATTTCTTTCCTCCAAGGCAATTGATCCATAGGTAAGTACCTGTTAGAAAGGACACTGAGTCACAGAGAAAAGTCAGAGTCCTTTAAATCATAAGGTTGATCTGTGGCTTCAGAGATGTGATTCTGAAATATCCTATGGCTTGAAGGTGCTTTCTCTTCTTTGTAAAGAGCACATAATGCTGAGTCTTTGCCCCTCTGAGCACCATTTTGAACAGCCATTCATAAACTCTAGAGACTAGAGACCTATGACAGTCATGGTTCAAGGTTGGGCATCAGGAAAGACAGGAGGGTGGGAAAGAGCAATAAAGGGAGAAATATTTTATAATATACATGTCTACCCTACTAGGATTGCTAGTGGGGAAGCACTATGCATATTTTGCAAAATAAGATCACCCAACATGCTCTGGCATTACTAATATGAATTTCTAAGTGAGAAAGACTTCACTAAGAGCAGTTTTAAACTTTTTTGTTTGTGGCCCCTCTTTGTTACTTGTTCCCACTTTCTAAAGGAAAAACAATTCCATAATAACCAAAATTGTACAGAAATGAAGTAAACAATTTGTAGAATTATTGTTGACAGTATATGACTCATCTGTTAACTCTCCAGAAAAAAAAACAGGCATTTTTAAACATGGTTTTTAGATTCCCTGTACATTTTTGAGGTTTAGAAACTCAGCTGCTCAAAAAGTGAAGGACTGACTAATTCATATTCGAACTTCAGTGCATACATGTCCTAACATTTAGTTATTGGAAAATTATACATTAAAAACACTGTTGATGCAAATATGTATCCCTTCTCACTGTAAGGTGAACAAACAACCATTCACAAGCCAAATTAATAATGATGAACCTAAATTGACAGTATTTATAATTAAAATGCAAGGATTAGAGTAATTGAAAACCACAATCAAATGAAGACAACACTGATGATAAACTCACTGATTACAAATTGCCCTTTCTGGAATTTGGTGGCATTCCAACTGCATATATACTTAGCATCAAATATAGCAGTCATGTTTATTAGTAGAGTATGAATGAAAATCTTTAGCAAACTCTAGTAATATGCAAGAAAAAAGAAGTTGGGTCTGATTATTTTGTTGTAAGAAAGCAAGGGGTAGTATTAAAGAGGGCCAACGTAAAGGGGCTCCCAGTGGTCAAACTGTGTCAGTGGAACATGGAAGAAAATAATAATTATAGTCAGTAGTGTTTCTGAGCAAGAGATCTATAATCAACAGAGAAATTAATATTTATGAGTATGATCCTCAGATTTTTCTGCTGCAATGCAGAGGTCATCTACTTGAAAAATATTGATATATTAGATGATATTTTGTACACTCTCACAACTATTAATGGCTTGTGACAAGGCATTCAACTCATGGCTTCAAGAATAAATGCTATTGGGTTATAGTCTGGAGACTACATACATTTCAAGATTCAGTAGAAAGGATATAACTTTAATTGCTGGATGGGGCCATACCATGTCCTTCCAACTACTGACCCAATGACAAAGTTTCATACTGTTCAGTTCTAAATCTTCATTTCCCCTATGAGATTCTTGCCATACTCACTAAGAGCTCCTTGCTCTTAGTTTCATGTATCATGTTCCGGCCATAAAATAACTTTGTATTTATTTACTAACATTTTCTACTAGCCCCAAATTTATCTTATACAATGCCCACCTTGTAAATAAAAATTATTATAATCATAAACATAGAATTTTCCTTGCCTTCTGAGAGCGACTAATTCATAGGAAAACCATGCTTCCTTGAACTCACCCCCAACATCACCAAAGAGAAACTGACATCCTGTAACAAGTTCTTTCTGACACCCTCTTACTGAGATGACTCATGGTTTCTGTCTACAGTCAGTACATCCTCATAATGTACTGTCTTCCTTGTTATAATGAACCAATAAACCCAGTTTTGTTCAGCTATAAGTGTGTTCCTGATGGTCTTTGGCTGGAGGGCATTGACATCACAAATGAGATTTGATCTGGACCACCTCAAAAAACAATCAAGGGTTACAGCTTTAAAGCATAGACTACAAATTAAGTGTCTTCTTTGAGAAAGAGATGAAATAATAACCACTAAAGCAACTAAACCTAAGAAATCACCCTGATAGTTACAACTTATTATGTTGATCTTCCTGGATTTTCTAATTACAGTCTTTCAATTCTAAGGTAAAACAATTTTGCCATTCCAAGTTGTGGGTAAATATCAAAGAAAGCTTAACATCAAAATGATATACCTTTTTCTACTTCGTTTCATTGTCCAAATGACCCTAAATATTGGGTATGTGCCCTTAATAATCAGGGATCTAAAAGAGAAGGTTTTATAACTAAAAAAATTTATGCATATATTTCAAATAGTGCAGAAAGTATCCATGGCTTGCTATTTGCAGATATACTGTAAAGCCAAATTTAAGGAAAGATGGTTCTCAATAGCAACAAGAGGGGTCATGGAGAAATGCTCTTTTTGAGGAAAAAAATATGAAAATGGAAACAAGTCTCTCTATAATAAGAGAATCAGCTTTAATTAGAGAAAAAAACTGATCTCTTTGATCTCAAATACAAAACTTTAATTATTCAAATGGGATCTGCAGATAATTGACTATGATGTTAAGAAACTTGAATTTATAACCTAGTGAACTAAGAAATAGCTTTGAATAGGTAACTCATCAGGATGAAGCAAATGTCTTAAGTAAGATTAGACTGTACTCTGATATATCTTAATGGACAAACTTCTCTGTTGGGCTCTCCTTCTTTCACTACTAGAGAGATTCCCTTGTCAAATTGTTTTCCAAGAGCCTGTCTAACCTTCAAACATGTGGCCTAATGTGGACATCATAGTTGGTAAAAAAAAATTTTAAATAATTTATGTCTTTGATGGTGAATTTTACCAAACATTTAAAGAAGAATTAACACCAGTCCTCCTTAAGCTCTTTCAAAATATCAAGGAGGAGGGAACATCTCCAAACGCATTCAATGAGGCCAGCATTGACTTGATACCCAAACCGGATAAGGTTCCCCCAAGAAAACTATAGACCAATATTCCTGACAAATATAGATGTGAAAATCCTCAACCGAAATATCAGTAAATCAAATTCAAGAACACATTAAAAGGATTATATAGATCATGATCAAGTGGGATTTATCTCTCTGATGGAAGGAACACGTGCAAATCAATCAATATGGTACATCATATCAATGAAATGAAAGACAAAAATCACACAATCGTCCCAATAGATGCAGAAAAAGCATCTGACGAAATAAAACATCCGTTCATGATAAAAACCCTTAACAGATTTGGCATAAAAGAAACATACTTCAACATAATAAAGGCCACATACAACAAATCCACAGTTAACGTCATAGTCAATGGAGAAAAACTGAAAATTTCCCTCTAGGATCAGTAAGAAGACAAGGATGCCCACTCTCACCATTCCTATCCAATATAGTACTAGACATCCTATATAAATAAATTAGGCAAGACAAAGAAATAAAAGGCATCCAAATTGGAAAGAAAGAAGTAAAAGAGTCCCTATTTGCTGATATGATTTTATACATAAAAAATCCCAAAGACTCAACCAAAAAAAATTGGAACTAATCAACAATTTCAGTAAAATTGTTGCAGGATACAAAATCAATATTCAGACTTTGTTGCATTTATATACTAATAATTAACTATCAGAAAGAGAAATTAAGAAAAGAATCCCATTTATAATTGCATCAGAAACAATAAACAATAAACAATAAAATACCTAGGAATAAATTTAACCAAGGAGGTGAAAGACCTGTATTCTGAAAACATTGATGAAAGAAATTGAAGAAGACACAAATAAATGGAGAGATATTCCATGCTCACTGATTGGAAGAATTAATATTGTTAAATGTCCATAATACCAAAAGCAATCTACTGATTCAATGCAATCCTGATCAAAATTACAAGGGCACGTTTCACAGAAACAGAACATACAATCCTAAAATTTGTATGGAACCACAAAAGATTCTAAATAGCCAAAGCAATCTTGAGAAAAAAGAACCAAGCTGGAGGCATCACCTTCCCTGATTTCAAACTCAAGCTATACCAATTGAAACAGTATGGTATTGGCATAAAAACAGACAAATAGATCAATGGAACAGAATCCAGCACTAAATAAACCAAGCATATATGGTCGACTAATATTTGACAAGGGAGCCAAGAATACTCAATGGAAAAAAGACAGTCTCTTCAATAAATGGTGCTGGGAAAATTGGATATTCACATGTAAAAGAATGAAACTAGACCGCTATCTTACACCACTCACAAAAATTAACTAAAAATGGATTAAAGACTTAAATGTAAGACCTGAAACCATGAAACTCTTTTAGAAGAAAACATAGGAAACATAGGAAAAAAGCTTCTCAACATGGGTCTTGGCAATGATTTTTTTGGATATAACACCTAGAGAGATTAGCATTTGATCCTGGACTCTGATTATTGTAGTTGGAAAGCATGTTACAGGTGGTTAGATTTCCAGTTATATGCTAATTTATCTGGTTGAACTATTACTCCCTCAAATGAACAACGGATTCAAATCTTGGCTGTTTGACTTATTTTATGTGGATATTGAGATGAAACATTTTGCTTAGGAGCTAAAAAATTAGTGTTTTTATTAATTTAAAAGAGCCTTAAAGAAACTTTTAAATAAAAATGCTTTTCATAATACAGTAAGAGAAGCCAGAGGGCTAAGGAGAATAAAATAAGCTTCCATACCTACCTCTACTGTATTACAGCATGAGAACTGATCTTCTGAATGATCCTAGTGAAAATCCTAAATGATTTATGATTCAATTAGGTTTCCTATACTTGGCTTACAAAGGTAAGAAAATAAAATATTTCATTTTGTTCCAAAAGACATTTCAACAATCAGAATTCGAGTAAAGGGGGATTAGATTTAAATTTTAATTAGGAAAATTAAATTAACTAAATCTTCAATTGTTAAGGCATTCTGCTTGAGATTTTACTGCTTTAAATAAAATTAGGACTGCATTTTTACTGTGTAGGAAATTTCTCCTGTACTGCAATTCGAAGTTTTGAATAAATGCTATTTAGTTTCTGTTTTTCATTTCTTTCAGACACATCGAATAAAGAACAGCCATGAAGACTGCTTTTGCTTCATCTTTTTATCAAGTGATTTTGCCCAAGAAATTCCATGTATTTGGTGTGCTGGAAGAATATAAATATACACATATACAATTTTTATTTCTACGTATATTCAGTACTCTTAAATCATGCCCTCAAGTCAAAATCTGAAACATTTGGTTGAATAGTACCTAGCTTCAGCATTTGTATATGTCACTCAAAACAGTATTTTTTAAAAGAAGTTTTTGCTTTTGAAAGGGAGAATCAAAGAAAGAATGACAAAAGAAACAAAGTATTCTGTAGACTGAGTTGAAAAATTAAAGAGTATTCTTATCATTTACCTTCAAAAGTGTTTTTCAAGTGTTTCCTTTCCAGAGGTACAGATGGTCTTTGCCATTTAGCATCCTCATCTCTGTTAGAAGCAGCCAATTAATATCATATCCCTATACTTCTAATCAAGGCTGCCCTATTAGTGCTCTGTTGAATGAACTGTTGCTGATTAACTGAAAATTAGTCAGCGAAGCTAACTATTTTCTCTACAGACCCTGTGGGCCCATAAAATGTTCATCTGAATTAAGGACAGTTAATTATGGTGTATGATTTGCCAGTAGACTGAACTTTCTGAGTCAGTGTGAGGAGCCCGGGTTGGGAGTGGCTGATTTGATGCAGGCTGGCAGATCTCTCTTTCAAGGTTTGCTGTTTTCTTCTTAGTTCATGTCTCTTCCAGGCATTTCCAGGAGATGGTGTCTGTCAGCTCTTTCACTCAGCTAACAAGAAAATCTCCCCGGCGTATCACTCAGGGAAGAGCCAAATAAGAATTTTTGTCACTGGTTAATGTATTCTTTGGTTAGCAGCAGAATTTCTGGGGAACTGACAAAAATCATTATTATAATTTTAATATGTTTTCAAGCTGCTGAAACTCACTGCAATCAACACGGAGATGATGTATGTGAGTATCTGCCCCCAGGTATGCTGCATCTGAGACAGTCTGATGAACAGATGTGAAGAACACACCCTTCTAAATTGTTGGTCCTGTGCTCCCAAGAAAGGAGAGGAGGTTGGGACAAATTTTTGAGTAAAAAGAAGAATCCCCCACTTAGTGAGACCAAATAGTAGATGTACAGTGAAATGTGAAAGAGAGAAGATGCAAACATACTGAAAATGAGACACTGGAATTCAGGTTGTTTCATTCCTTTGACTTCAGATTACAGTTTTGTACATAGTATTGCTTTGTCGTCATGCCATTTTGGTACTTCAATTAATAAATACGTTGTGTAGAATTTAAGGATTTACCTTTTAATATAAGGTGTGAGGAATGGCATGCCTAAAATATTTCTATTCTCTATCTACTTATCATCTTTCAAAAGAAAGCCTGCCTAGCATTTTCTCACACTACTCATGCTTGTGGCTGAACAAGAGGGAAATATAATTCATAAAAGTCTAAAATCAATAGTCTTTTATTAAAGGAACCTTGGTATTCTTCCATTACTATTTACTGAACCTGCCTTTTCTAGATATAGATGATCCTAAAGTCCTGTGGAATTTACCAGTCAGACCTTCTCTATAAGACATAAGTTTATGTTTTAGTTGAGCATCTTTTACTAAAGAGATTGCCTACTGTAGATGTAAGGGTGTAACATCTGAACCTTGTTTTGAGCTGGGGAATTAATGTTAAATGAAATTTCTCCACTTAAAAATAGAGCAGTGGGGAGAGGAAAGCTCAACCAACAAATGTTCATGTTTCTTTTTAAAAGATTTCTTCAAGTGAGGAACACAGAAACTCAGAATTGGTTGCAGGTGTGAGTAAACTGGAAATTAGGTGAACCAAAGAAATAATTTCAGGAGCCCCTTAAATAAAATGTTTTTAATGATATGCCATGGTAATCATTCAAATTGTGTATGAATAAGTGGCACTCAGGATTAAAAAAGAAATAGCAGAGAAATTTGTTGAAATATCTGTTTCAGGCTTTACCAAAGTTGATGTTGTAAGGCATGAATGAATGGCTGAATTAACCAGGATTTCAATCAAACAAGCTTAGCTTGGTTCAAGCCCTGGCTTCACCATCAGTGATCTGTGTGTTTTGGTTGAGTCATACAGAGTCATATATCTTTCTCTGTGTCAGATGACAGCATTGGCTAAAACCTGTGGGGTCTGGGGTGGCCAAATCTGCTTACCAATAACCTGAGTGTCAAAACACTTGGGCATCTCTATTGTCTGGTTTACCCTCTCCACCCTACTACCCTGTACCCCAAGTTACAATTTTAGACTCCATCCTTGCTCTTAGTCAAGAACATCCTCATTCTTAGCTCTGATTCAGCATAAGTACTAAATGATCACATATCATTCTTATCTCCAAACCTTCATGCAACTTTCTTTTTGGCAATTAATATGTGCCTGGAATTGACCATTCTACAGCTCAATTAGTCTTGGCAAATAAGGTTTAAAATGAGAGTTGAGGAAGAGAGAGAGGATGATTCATTTCACAGTCATGCCCCTCTCTTGATCTCCTTCATGCAGAAACAACTGTCTGGTTAGTAGCTTTAAGGTGACTCCATCCCTCTCCTCTTATTTACCAGAGTGACTACAAGTTGGCTTTGGGCACCACCTTAAAAACACACATAATTCCTAAAAGAGCCTGCTAGTTCGAATGAAAAGTCTGTTTATATTATGCGTTCTGGTCAGTATTCCCGGAGGAAGATATAAAATAGATGGAAAAGTTCAAGGAAGTGGCAACTACAATGATCAAAGAGCTTCCATAGCATATCGGAGTCAAGTCAAAGTCTTCAAAATAATCATCAGATCTATAGATTCCTCCACACTGAGTTTTTAAAGTGAGCATTTGTAGCTGAAAATTACTTCTTAAAGAGGGTTTTCACAGATATAACCTTTCAACAGCTTTAAGAAAGACATCAGGGCAGGTATTATCTGCATTTTACAGAAGAACAAATGGAAATCTGAGAGATACTATGACTTGTTCAAATTCTGATGGGTATTAGTAACTGCAAGAATCCAGCCTTAGAATCTAATCTCATACTCATCCCACTCTTCCAGATTGGCTGAACTAACACATCCCCATTCAGTCTTGAAAGGAAAAAGACAGAATTATTTTTCCCCGTGTCTGCCCTATATCTAAATGTATTTTCCCTTTTACCTGCAATTGATGATATATACTTCAGTCTCCTCTGGTCTTGTTTCTAATCATTTCAAATGCTACAGACATGTCTAGTATTAGTATATTTACCTTATTTGATTTTGAGATTGGGAGTCCTCAGAGAAAGAGGGCTATTTTTATGTGCTTTGCTTAACAAATTGTATTAAAATAAATCAAATAATCCTTTTCTTACTGGTCTAAGAGGACATCAGAGAGGACTTAGAGGGCTATTCAGAGATCAGCAAGCTATGGCCCATGGGTCAAATATACTTGCCACCTGTTTTTCTTGGAACACAGACATGCTCAGTCCTTTGGGGACAATCTGTGTCTGCTTTTGGACTACACTGGCAGAGTTGGGTAGTTATAACAGCGACTGTATGGCCTAAAAAGCCCAAAATATTTACTCTCTGGCTTTTCACAGAAAAAGTTTCCTAACTCCAGGCCTAGATAATTAATTATATAAAGAGTCAGTCCCTGAAAAGTGACCAAGGAACAAGCAATGTAGAGTCAGTTGTCCTGTTCCTTTCCAGGGATTTGGTGCCTCGGAAATTGTTATTTCAGGGAGAAAGACCTTTTTGGTATTTAAGATAGAGGAATAGAAGGTATATAGAGAGAAATGCAAGAGAATTTGATGGCACTACACAGCACTTCAGAAGGGGAATTCTATTTAGGTGAGTTATTCTTCAACAATCAATTGAGGGAATGAGAGGGAGAATGCATGAGGTCAAGGAGTGACCTGTGGTGACCATCCAGACGTGTTTGCAATAAGCTGACGGGTACCCATTAGAATACATGGTGAATTTACTGATGCCAATCAAAACCCAAACATATTTAATTTTAAAAATCACGTAAATTATTAGAGCTTATTTTTCTTTGCTTTTAGCAAGGAAAAAATGAGTAGGTTTTTTTTCTTACATGAGTAAATTCTGACTCTTGGGACATGGATCCAGCTTAAGTAGAAGTTACTTTATAATCAGATGTTAGCACAAACTGTTGTGCAGCAGCTATTATAAAAACAAACTTTTAATATCCCATATTTGGAAATTTATGGAGGTGACTTTCCTTTTCTTTGGAGATGATGAATGTGTGCCGACTGGCACCGCTGTTTAATTATAGATGGCTAGCTGTGAGGAACACGGAAATGATCTCAGACATTTAAACCTCAAGGCAATCTCCTGATGTGACCTAAAAGGTGTGCGTTTTATTTATGTAGCTATTTTACCTACTCACCCAGATTTCTATTGCATTTAGAAATTCTCAAGTGAAGTGTCTACAATTATTTTGTAAAAGGTTTGAAATAATATTCCCTTCCTTCTCATTCTCGCTCCCAGGAAATTTTTGCTTAAAGTTGCATTTGGAAAATGGTGCAGGGAAGGCATCATGGTTTAGGGGAAAGAGAATAGACTTTAGACTCAGGCATACTTGGAAGGCCCTTTGAAAGGTCACCATGTGTTCAAGGAACTGCAAATGGCTCACCATGCCTGGATGGCAGAGTTCATGTTGAGCATGGACAGTGACATGTCTGCAGAGATGGTTAAGAGTCAAATAATGCAGGATGTTGTATTCCATGTTAAGGGGTAGGGACAGTTCTCAAGGTAATATGGAACCCCTGGAGGGTTTTGAGGTAAGAATGTAACACAATCAAATTCACAATGAACTGAAATGGAGAGAAACAATCAGGGTAGGTAGAGATTTGAAGGGCTGCTGTAGGAATTAAGGTTTTCAAGGAATGATGAGGTTTAAAGCTGGGAGTGTATATCTGTGAGGGTGGGGGACTGAATCATTGAGGAGGTATTTGTATGGCTTATCTGACAGAACTTAATTTCAACAGAGACAAGGGTGAGAGATGGGTCAATTTAGGGGCTGAGCTGATGATAATAGGAAAATTAAGGAGAAGAATGAAGATTAATTTGTTAATCTACCTTATTTACAACTGCATGCCCAGAATCTAAGCCCACCAAGCAGAGCATTTCTGTGATTTGAGTTAGACGATAGGAGAGGACAAAAAATAAAATAAAAGTAACAAAGTCAAATTGGGGTGATAGTGACAGATGATGGCAAGAGAGAGGACACATCTATAAAGATAATACACATAATCACAAACAGAGTTGCTCAGCACCCGCAAGAAAAACTGACACAGCTTTGTTTCCAAAGGCAGCAGTCGATATCTAGATAACTTTGCTTATATGGAGCCTCCTTGTGTAAAAAGATTATCTGCTTGGGTTCCCCAGAACTAAGATGTTCAGACTAAGGCTTTAGCACACATTTAGGAGGTGATTACCAGCAGGAAGTGGAGAGGTGGGAAAGATAAGCTAAAGCAGCCAATACAAAATGTGTTAATGAGTGATTACCGCTGTGGGCATCGGGGGTTCGAGGCTACTGATGACCTCTGGGAGACAATGTAGAACAGGCCTCAGCATTGTCCCATCTCAGGGGCAAAGAAGGCATTCACCCACCCATTCTCGTTTGTCACTGGTAAATGGGTTGACCAATGACAACCTCCTAGCCTTTCAACCAGTCCTGTGCTGAGCTAAGCATACTTCCATGGGCAGAGAAATCCCTGAAACAAAGAGTTGTGGTTGCAGAACTGTGAATGCCAAAGGGACATGAGCAGGGTTGTGACAGAGCCCCCTGCATATACACACACCCCAACATGGGCAGTACACCCACTGGACCTGTGCTCAAGTTTGAAAGTATAGACTCTTACTTAAAATTAGACCGGTCACCTATTTCATTGAAGTTTTTCGGCCTTTTTGGAGCCTCTCAGTATATAGATATACTGGGATTTAGAAGGCTCAAACCTGAAGGCTGTCTCCAATGTATTCTGATTTATAACACTAGGAAATGGTGATCCACAGTGACGTAATCTTTTGAGCCCATGATGCAAGTGTAGAGATAGGGATGAAAACTCAGAGGTAACCATTAAGACTGACTCAGGTGTATATGGACAAAGAACACAGTGTATGCTCTAAAACGTTACCATTTCCTAAAATGAAACTACTAAGATCTGTGTTTTTTGTGATTTGTGACATTTAGTTATTGATTTTGAAAGAAAAAGAAAATAAAACCATGTGCATGACTCCAAAAACGTAGTAAAGCAGCACTCTCAACTCTGTTATCCTGGAATTAGATGTAAGAAATGAAACAAAAATAGGAGTCAAAAGATAACAAAGTTAGGAAGGGTTTGAGTAATCTGGAATGAGAAATGGAGCCCTAAGGTCAATTTCTGCTAATCCACTGACGGGTTTCTCTAGTTTTTGATTTTCTTTACCTCTCCTGCTTTCCTCTTTAAATGTAAAGTCACTGGTAATGCATTAGTAAAGGAGTCATTCATACCTAGGTTTGCTATTACGAAGGTCTGGCTCTGCCATTTGCTGGCTATGTAACTTTGGATAAGTTCCTTCACCTCTTTGTACCTTAGTTTCCTCATTTGAAAAAAATGGTCGTGATAATAGTTTCTACCTCTTGGGATACTGTGAGGCTTAACAGATTAGCATACTTAGCATGCGTGATCCATAATAAGAAATGCATATATGTTTGTTAACATTGATACTAAGCACATAGAGCTCTCTTCTGGGCAAAGAGAAAATTGTCATAGCTTAAGGAATCTGATTGCCATAATTAACCCAGGAAGTGTATAGGAGTATTGTTTTTGATGATTTTTAACATTCAAAAGAAATGACATAAAAAAAGATTCTTTGGCATTCCAGAAGACAAACTAAGACCTATGGTAGAAGTTACAGTTCTGATATAAGGAAGATACTTTTAGAGCTGTCAGACAATGAAATGGGTTGCCTTTGAAGTCATGCATTCACTGACATGGGAGGTATGACAGACCATGATTGCTTATTAGTGATGCTGGTGAGGAGCGTGTGCTTCAGAGAAAAGGTATATATAAAGAACTTTTCAGATTTTTCTAATTTTAAAAGTCAATTTCACAATTTGTCTCTGAACTCTTTACAGTCTTTTATCTTACTGTTTCCTCATGCAAATCCTCTGTCCTAGATACAAAAGCACACTCATAAATACTGAACAAGTTTTATGCTTTCTCACCATTTGCATTTTCTGCCATTCTATCACATTGAATGCCATTTTCTTAACAGAAGAGGGCAAGCATTTGAAAACTATAAATCTTACTAAAAGTTATAAAGCATATGGTATATTAAAGCTTAATTTCTATGTATGCTATAATGACGACTTGCTTTTTTTCATAGCCATGTTATGTTTGAACCTGAAATATTTATATGAATATATATGAAGGCTGGAAAGACAAATGAACCCCTACCATACATACACATTTAGAAAGGAAAAATTAGTCTGTGTGAGCTAACTTATATTTGGAGTAGTGAAAAATCTCTAATCTTTTTAGATTTTTAATTTATACTACATTTTGCCTCTAAAAATGTTGATACTTCAACATTAAAATTAAATAAGGTCAATGAAATGGTGTCTTTATACAATGTTTCATCAAAAATACATGTTAGTACTTTCTTTCAAGGAAAGATTTCACGGGGAAAGAAGGCAAGGGAACAATAACTGCTAGTCATTAATTAGTCCAGTGGTCTTACATATTTGTGGTCTGAATCCCTTGTTTAAATTGACGCTCACTAAAGAGCACAGTATGAAAACTCGGAGCCGCTTTAATTGAGAAGATAGTGGGAGATCAAAAGGATAATGAGAGTGCTCTTTGAAGCTGTACCAATGAAGGGACAATACCGTCTTGCCTTGAGAATCAGGACAATTTTTCTTGCCCAAGGGCAGCATGCGCTTGCTCTCAAAGACAGTCAGAAAGGCAAATGTGAAGCTCTGTGTGTTCATATGACCTAATAATCATTTGAAACAGGCTCTGTGGATTATGCCATCAATTCCTGATACTACGTGAGAATCCACATTGGTTTCTTTATATGGCTTTCAAAACCCCGAATTATGCCCTACCATCCTTGCTTTACACAAAACCTTATATCTTTTCTTCTGTTTTCCAAATTTTTATCCCACAGATCCTGAGGTATTCCTGGGGAAAAAGTGTTAGTGTTAAAATATGTGCTTTCCAATCAGAGGTAATAAAATAAATCATAGATCTTTCTCTTTTTCCATAAAATTCTGAGGGAAAAACGTTTAGAAAATGTAGACTGTAACTGAAGAATTCTACTGAACATAAAGATATAAAATTAAATAATACTTTGGAAGGAATATGTTGTTTCAACATAACTGTCAATTTATAATTTCTATGTTATTTCAGGGTGAAAAAAGATGAGTTGCTATGGTTTTTTGCTCTGCTCAAATCGGGTTTCATTTGGTCATGTTAATATTTGCACAGTTATTTTTCCATTACTCATGAAAGACCACCAACATTCAGCAATAATTGCACTGCCTTTTTTTTTATAAGCATCCATCTCCCTGACAGGTTCTATGAATTCACATATGTTCTCAGAAACTTTTTATGATGCATTAGCAATTTTGTACAGCCCCCTCTCATAGTGCTTATCTAGATGATTCATTAAAAATAAATTGGATATGTAGATGACAATGCAACTATTAAAATAAAAAACAGACACCAGCCTCGAAAATACCCTGAGCAGACAAAACCAGTTTAGTCATACAAACAAAGCTTAATTTAACCCAGGCCAGTTCTTGCGTATGCCTCTGAAAATCATAACCAAAGCTTAAACTGTTTCCCAGGTTGGTACAAGATAACCACTGACCAATTCCCCATCATTTAAGAAAATTCTAATATTATAACCAATCCCTCTGAAGAATAAACAGTCGCTGCCTCCTCACTGCAGAGGCTGCTTTCCAACAATACACCCCAAGCCTCATTCGGGTTTTGGGTTGAGGGCTCCTGGTATGCAAATGGTCTTGTTGTTGTGCATGCAGTGAATGGCTTCTGATTGCTGCCTCGCTGATTCACTGGTTTTACTTCTGTTATTTTGGAATTTTGACACATGAATGCAGTATGGTCTCAGGGGTATAAATTGTGTCTTAGAACTTCTTCATTAGCTGAGGACTACCTTCATGCCTCCATCTCTAACTCCCAGGAAAGGTAGGGACCTTGTACAGAGATTGAGATCTTCCCTTGACCCTTGGTTTGTACACAACCCACCATAATGTATGTAGCCTGGGAACCTACATAACAAAACTCAACAGGAAAAAAATAGTTTGGTTCCATATAAAAAGCAAACAAAACACCCTACTATTTTACATAAGTGATTAATAAGTAGAGCCCTTAAAATGTTTAAAATATTTTGTTATATTTATGTAACAATAAACTCATCTCCTACTGGAATCAAGAACAAACATTTCTGTTGATTCATTTCATGTATTTGAATAAGCAAATCAATTATTACCATACCAAACTCATTTTAATTCCTCTAGAACTAATGCATAGAATTATAGAGGATGGGAATCATAATTAAAGAATGCTACATTCTTTTTTCCTCTCCTCATAGCATATTCTGCTTTAATGGTGTTATTGAAGGAATAATATACATGGGATTTTTTTCTAGTATCAAGTGAGCTTTAAAAATACATACAAAAATATATATGAAAGATAGATGGTGATTTTTAATGGGTATTAAGATTTAATTTTAAGTATATTTATAGTTTTGCAATATATCCTCTTAAATTAGTAAAATAATGCCTATTGTAACAAAATATTTTTCCAAAACTTTGAACAGTTAGTATATAGGCTTCAACATGACTCACTTGAAAATAATGAGATTCAGATTTCATGGTCAACTTAACAGAAGGAAGACATTCCAAATAGAAATGGGTAGGCCTTATAACTTCTATTCAATGGTTGTATCTATATAATTGTGAATTAAAACAAAGAGAACAAAGGCTAGAGTGGAAATTGGTTCTTAGTTATTACCTCTAATCATGACAAATTGGGACAGTCAGATGACATGTTCCCTTGTCTGGAAACCAGACACTTGGAGTGTCCCAATGACTGAGGATAGAGGAGAAAAGAGAAAAGAAGACTGCATCCCTGTATGAGAACACAATTCATTAGTTCATAATACCCTGAACCCCATTATCCTGGCACTACAGCTATGATCTCTCTCAGCCTTCTCTCTGTCACAGTGGCCTTCAGTGCTAACTTTAACAGATTTACCTCTTTGGGATAGAGAAGTGAGCAAGGAACACATTGGAATCACTGTACTGTGTTATGAGTTTTCCCAGGAAGGGCCCCAGGGGTCTCCCATGTGACTACAGCAAATAGTATGTGAGTGTATCTCACCACAGCACACATGGCAATCTTTTAACATATTGCAAATTTCTCAACCTGATATAATTTCCCTTTGGTTATTTAGGTTGACTCTCCTTCATGTCAAAGATTTGGAGAGGGTCTGAACATTCTGTATTAAAAACCTTAGCTATTCATAAATGCCTTACATTTTAGGGAATTCCCTTTCATTTGAAAAGGAAGCAAGGGCAGTATGAAAAGCTCTTTAAGTATAGGTTTGGTCAAACCAACAAAAAAATATAAAAATGGCTTCATCTTAGTAACTGATACTTCCAAGACTTGACCAGTTGTGATGGTCTATAGGTTATGTCATTGATTAGTCAGATCGAAAGCTATGGCAAGAGAAATCCTGGAACATTTTTGCCATTATGTTTTCATTTACCTACAAACAGAAAACCGTGGTGTATAGAGTTCTACCCTTTTTATAGCTTTATAACTTTGGCTCTTGTCTCTCTGTTGGATGAGGACCAGGTACACTGGTAGAGTTTCATAAAGCTTAATATTGGGAATAATTTAAAACCTCACAGTTAATGTCACCTTACCTATTCCACCTGCCTAATGACTTCCTCTCTTTTTGTACAGCCCAAACAAATATGTATTCACATTATTGGGAAGAAGAAACTTTCCCTATATTTACACAGTGGAGTAATTTTTGCCCTTCTAATTAATCAGCATGAGCCAAATGTTTAAAGGGTTTCTTATGAAACTGTGCCTTCAATTAACATTCACAGTTTCTAAATTAATCATTGCTGACCTTAACATGCAGGATATCTTAAATACACATTCCAAATAGAAATAAAAGATCACTCCATTCAAAGAAATCTACTAACGATCTGTTTCATAAGTCTTTGGTCCTTGCCTTTTCTCCTATCACTGTAGACAGTTCTAGAATTTGGAGCATTGCTTCATCATATCTCTGGAAGGAAGTCCTACAAACGACCTTGAACATGATCTCTGTATCTCTCCAATATCAAAATGAAAAGTGACTCATCAACATCACACAGTTTTCAAAATACATACCATTCCATATATCTTATAACCTGGATTTTCCTATAGGAGAGCAGTGGCATACTAAATTTCAGAATATTCTTATAGCTTTCTTTTCAAAAATGGAATCGTAATTACAGGGAACCCAAATGCAGGTGGCTTATATTGAAAATCAAAGTAAGGAGTTCCCAATGAAAAATATTTCCCACCTTCAAGGATTCAGTGAAACCACTGTCTCCTTTAAGACATCATAACTCTGGGGAGACTCAATGTTAGAGTCTAGCCAAATCTTAAAATGGAAAAAAGAGTTTTTCTAACAGATAAAAAGGAACATTGTCTATGATATACAGTCAGGGACTCAATGCATCATTTGTGAACTACAAATGTGTGAGGTACATAGCTTTACCATCTACAAAGCTGTATTATTCAACACCTTCTTGCCCACAGGCCAGCTTCCAGGGTGGGCCAAGTGGCTCACCTTGAAACTTTGGTCCTGTATGTCTCTGCTTCTTAAGCTCCTTTATTCGCTGAATTGTGCTTCTGTCCTCAATAGTAGAATCCTGATTACATTCATTTTTTTCTCCTTATGTCAACTTGCATTCTGTGTTCTCTATTTTTGCATGTTAACTTGATCCTAGAGTTTAAAACGTTAACTGCTTGATCTTGAAAGAACCAGCACTAAAATTCTGAAGTCCACCTAGTCCAATCTTTTAAAAAACTCTGACACCAAAAGCAAAAGCAACAAAAGCAAAAATAAACAAGTGGGACTACATCAAACTAAAAAGCTTCTGCACAGCAAAGGAAACCATCAGCAAAACAAAAAGGCTACCTACTGTATGGAAGAAGATATTGACAGATCATTTATCTGACAAAGGGCTAATATCCAAGATACAAAGAACTTACACAACTCAAGAGCCAAAAAAAAAAAAAAATCTGAAGGTCTGAATAGACATTATTCTAAAGAAGTCATACAGATGGCCAATAGATACATGAAAAGATCCTCTATATCATCAATCATCAGGGAAATGCAAAGCAAAACCACAGTGAGATATCACCTTACACCTGTTAGAATGGCCACTATGCAAGAGGACAATAAATAACAAGTGTTGGTGAGGATGTGGAGAAAAGGCAACCCTCATGCACTGTTGGTGGGAATGTAAACTGTATGGAGGTTCCTCAAAAACTAAAAATAGAGCTATCATATGATCCAGAAATTGTATTTCTGGGTATTTATCTGAAGAAAAACACCAAATAAAAAAGATATCTGTATGCCCATGTTCACTGAAGCATTATTTACAATAGCTAAGGTATGGAGGAAGTCCAAGTATCCACTAATGGATGAGTGGATAAAGATGTAATATATATATATATATAGCCACAAAAAGGAAACCTTGCCATTTGTGATAACATGGGTGGACCTTGGGGCACATTATGCTAAGTGAAATGTCAGACAGAGAAAGAAAAATTCTGTCTGATCTCTTTTTTATGGGGAATCTAAAAAGAACAAAACAAAATGAAGCTCACAGATACAGAGAACAGATTAGTGGTTGCCAGAGGTGGAGGCGGTGGGGGCCCACTTTTATTTTTATTAGTTTAACTAAATTGAATAAAAAGAACAAAAAAGTACATGTTCGATTAAAAAGAAAAACCAGAACTAAATTTCTAAAGTCCATCTTGTCCAGTCTTTTCCTTTTACAGGGAAAAAACTATATCCCAGAGAATGTGTCTTTCCAAGGTCATATAGCTATTTAGAGATATAGTCGGTATTTCTTATGATAAAATTTCACATATTAGCACCCCAATCCTATATTCAGATCTCCTCTTGTTAATGAATTTTAACTGTGATGAGATGACTTAATCCCATTACAGTTATTTAAAGGGAAGAGTGAGAGCTTTTCTCCACATCCTTCTTACACACATGCTGGACAGTATAAAGCACAGATCCCTGAAAGGGGTAAATGGAGACAAGATATGCAAGTGAAAACATCAGAGAAATATTCCCCTACATAACCATCAATGGATAGATATGTTATTCAGACCATATCAAGGGAAAATAAATTTCAGGCCGGACTGACATAGAGGGCCAGAGTGGTGTTGAGCAGAACACAAATTTTAATCCAGGGGTGTGCATCTTGGAGGCTGTTTGCAACAATTAGCAAGGTCTACTGAAGGAAGCTTTCATGAAGAGCTTAACATATCAGCAAACTTCTCCACAAAAATACCACTGGAGCCCCTCCTCTCCCCCCCGCTATTAATTTTATGATAGAAGAATAGGTTTTCTTTTCTAATACATCCTGGCTTAGAGAATTTACTGCATTTCCCTCCTTTTCATTGAAGATGACAAACCTGTAACTTGCCTTCTTGTGGACTGAACAAACCATAAATGTTTTTATGGACAGTTTACAGATACGGTTATAATCTGTGAATCAGACCCTAACCACCAAGAATGTGCCTACAGTTCCTAGATTTCTCAAAACTCCTGCTCTAACCCACCCACCACACAGATTCCTCTAGTATTCCCTGTGACTTCTGCACTGAAAAAAAACAGTATGGTTGTGGTAAATAGGGTATTTTCCCTCAATAGGTATTCACTGCTTCCCCTCTGTCCCTTACAGGAGGAATATGCTTCCACGCCCCAGTGATGTTGGACTTGGCCATGGTGATTTGCTGTAGTCAATGCCAAGCTGGCACACCTGACTATGTGCTCTTCAAGACTGTGCCTTAAGAGGCATTGCTTGTTTTTCTCTCTTCTCTGGGAGCTTCTGACCTCTGTCGCCTTAAGATAAACATGCCCAGGTAGACCTCCGGTACAAGCAATGACAGACAAGTGGACCAGGTCTGAATCAAACCTCTGGCCTGGAGCCAAGCCCAGCTGAGCTCAACTGACATCAGACAAACTCCAGCTGATTCACAGAAGCTTGTAAGCCTCAAGACTTCGTGGTTGTTAGCGGCACTAGTTGGTTCACAAATGTTATTCTATTTGTTGCTTTGTAGGTTGTTGCTCGTTTTCCATTCATGTATATTTTGCCTTCCTAATCAGAGTGGAAGACTCTTGTACAGTTTCATACATTTTTAACTTCTTTGGTACCTCCCAAATGCACACCACAGTAACTGCTCAGTATATTCTAGTTTCAGAAGCCAGTGTTTTCCTCGTACTGCACACTGGAGTGAGTTTTTACCTTACCGTTGATAGCTCTCAGTGACAAGTATTGCATTTCAGTAGCGATCTCAGAATGTTTTAGAAGCACAGAGGCTAAGCAACAGGATAGTAAGCAGAACTGATCAAGTCAAGAATCCTTCATATGGGGGTATGGCTGGCATTTTAAGACATTTTCCCCCTCATGGTAGAAAAACTTTCACACATCACTGAAAAGGCCATTTTTCTCAAGGCAAAACAGCTGACTTTAGTAGCATAAGGCCTGAAAAACCCCTTATGAAGAAAGCACTATTTCCCCCTTGGATTTCTCCAGGAAATCCAAATTGAGAGCTACCCCAAGGCTAACCGCCAATATATTTGCTGTTACCATTCACTAAAGGGCACAGATCAAGCAGGGCAAGCCACAAGGTGACCTTTACCTGTGCTCAGTCCAGCCTTTCTCACATTTACAGTAAGACACACAGTCCTGAGGTAAGAAGGTCAAGGATCTATGGCCGAGCTAAGGAAACTAAGGGTGTAACAGGAGAAGCAAATCAAGGGAGCAGGTAAGGAGAGGTGGCATTCGTGTACAGGTGGGCTCTGGAGGGCACAGCATGTAGGGGATCCACACGCAAAGCTAGAGACAGAGCACTGAGTCAGTCTAATGCTGCGCTAGTTCCCTGCCAAAAATATGGTGCTCTCCCCCCACCCTCCAAAACCTGAAGTTTCTATTTCCCACTGAAATTTTAATGTCTGGGTGAAAAATTAGGGAAAAGCAATCTATAATTACTTCCCTTCCCAGATAATTGAATCTTTGCCATTTCCTTTGTATGTCAACCCAAAACACAAGGTAATAATATATACCAGTGTATCCAGGTCATCTATGTCACACACTGTTAGCATTAGGAAAAACTACCTGGGTAGTTTACTCAGGTGAATTTTCTTTATTCATCTGAGAAATGGTTTAACATTACCAAGTAACACCAATTCTACTATGAAAAGACATTTTAAACAATAAAGATCATTTAAAAAATGTATTAAGGGAGAGGGGAAAGAAATTGCAGCAACTCCCAAATTGTATCTACAAGTGGCAGGAGATGAATGGTTAGCCGGTCTATTGAAAAGACTTAATTACATCTCTTTCTTACCTTGAACGTCTGAATCAATTTGACAGATCGCTTAAAGCAATAGTTGTCTAAAGAACAAACTCTTCCTGCAGCCGGCGTAGTACCCCAACAGTAAGACTTATTAATAGCAAATTAATGATTGTCAAAACCAGGGCTCAACAATGACAAAGCTCTGTGGGAACTTACCATATTCCTTCTGTAGGACATTTTTGGCTTTACATATTTGCCTGTTCTGTTCTTTGATATCTTGACATGTAAAATCTTGATATATCATCATGGGAGCACTCCTAGTTAAGATCTCTGCAACCTGCTTAAAGAGAAAGATTGAGAAATTAAAATAACCTGTTTTGGTTTGGGTGCCATTCCTAACTTATCCAAGTTAACAAGATGTTTTTCCTTTGCAGAAAAATTAAACAAAGTAGCACAGATTCCCCAGGGCTTGAAACAAGAATTAGAACAAATCCTAAGGAATTCAGGTTACAGAAAGATAAAGCTTTATTTAAAAAATAAATTAAAACAATATCCAACAACATTGTAGTTCTTGACTTTTCACTTTTATCATGCTTCCCTCAAGACACTGTTAAGGGTAGGAATGGAAAATATTTGCCCATGAACAGATTGTCGCAAAGTTTGTACAAGATTGAGAACATCTGTACCTTTTCTAGAATTATTAGTATTATTCTAGAAACATGAACTCTTTTCCGTGTCATTCCTCCCATGGGCACTTGGAATCAGAGTCTGTTGAACAGAGAGGCATCACACTTTCTCTAAGTTTTCTCGAGTGCAGGAATGAGGGGAAGTCTAAAGGATGTCTGTGGCAGGCTAGGCTGGAAATCGATGGAAAACGTGTTATGGGTTTACAACAAATCAAGTAGCACAGATTTGCTTTGTGCCTGGGAGTTAATCTGCACTTTCTAAAAATACTCCAAAAGCCAGTTCAAGCAATTCAAGTAAAAGACTTTGCTGGAACCCCCCAGACAGAACACACTGCTATGTCACAAATGAGTGGGAGAGATCGTCTTAAACCTTAAAGTGTGTGTTTTTAAAACACATGCCAACTGCTCTAATTCTTGCCATTAACAACTTCAGAATTAGCTTACAGATGGTAATCTCCACAGAGCAGTGACTTTTGTGTGGGAAACCCAGGGAAGAAAAGCTTTTAAGTTTTTTTTTCTTTTGCAGCTGAACACAAGTGAACTGGGAGCCTCAGAACAATGCAGGAAATACAACTATATTCATGGAAGTGTTTATCTAGTGTTAATAATTCAGAGAAAGTGATAAATAGTCAAGGGTTTGAGAGAGGCAGGAAATAAATTTTCAAAGTATAAAAGCTGAAAGCAAAAGTGATGAAAATTTCCTTGGCCATTTAAAAATGCATATAAACCAGTAATTTCAAATTGAAGTTTTGGTGTTCAAATTATTATGCCTCCATTTTCCTAATTCCAAACAATAGTCTCAGATATAAAACTGGAGTTGGACCCAAATACTAGAAACTGAGACAGAAAAATAATGTAGCTGTTTTTTTTAAAGCTGGGGCAATAAATGATCCCTAAAATATCAGGGATATTTCTTTTTAACACTACAAAAACGTAAACTAACAGTGGGGACTGCTGTATTTCTTTCCATTGTTTTAAGTGATATAGTGTTTTACAGCAGGTTAGGATTCTGCACAGAAATGTAGGAGACAGGCAAGATCACCGAAGTGACTACCAGAAACATATGCCTGTCACCTTTCAACAAGAGGTGAGGTAGATAATTCCAACTAGAGAGTGATCTCCAAATCATTCTTATTTTGTTTTGAAGTACATTGCAGGCTGTTTACAGCTTTATATTTCCTTCTCAGTGGTACTCCTTTTAGGCCAGCATTAACATGGGGGATTACTCAAATATACAGAGAGGAGAGGGAAACTTGAGGGTGACAGTGGAGGAACCAAACAGCCCAGAAAGCAGGGAAATGATCAACGGCAATTAAATATCCGCTGTCATTACCTGCAGTGGCGGATAATCCATACAAAAATATTTAGAGGCAACTCATTTATGCTACATGCCTCAGTATCTCTCATTGAGTTCTTCCCCTACCCCCTCCTCTCCCCACCAAAATGTGAAGGAATGTGGCTTTCTGTGGCTTAGAAAACGAATTCTAGTAAAGATTTTCATCAAAATAATGGCTAGGTAGCACAGATACAGAACAAATGACGGGCCTCCTCTTAGAAAAATTCAGTGATTTATGGTGCTTGAAATTCAGGCACCTTAAGCTCAACATAAGAAATTTCCTTGGAGAGAGTCCCTCCCCGGACTGCTTTTGAGATGAAAGAAGCCCATTTCACCCACCTTCTCAAATAATGGGGTGTCCAGGCTTATATTCAAATTCATGTTATTCCTCTTCAGTCCCTGGACAGGTACACAATTCCTGTCAGCACTCAGAAGGGCTCCATTTTCAAAATCTCTAAGCCTGAAATCATCTCTCACTAGAGACTTTTCTTTCTCTACCATTTTCACTTCTTCGCTAATAGCGCTTTTCAAATATCTCCTCCCATTTCAACCATAACATACTGGCTATGAGTGTGTCCTTGATTAGAGCTCCTCAGCTCTTCTCCATGGCCAGTGGGGTAACTGCAAACTCCTTCACAAGGCAGGCAAGGCTGCCTGGCCCCATCAACCTCTATTCTCATCTTCTGCCTCCTATTGAGTTACACTACTCACAACTAGTTTAAATGCTGTTGCTAACCTCCCCCAAGCATATCGCACTCTCTACATAAACCTATTGAAAAGCATTGTTTCCCTATTGCCTGTCCAGTGGAGACCGACCCCTCAGCCTTGGCATTCAAGGTCCTCCATATCACTTCCAGGATTTCACCACCCCATCATGGGAAGTTTATTAAAGATTAACTCTGAACTTTGGAATCAGTGGTGGGGTGAGATGGTAAGTAGGAATCAAGTGACCCCAGCTGTGAGAAGGAAAAAGTGGCCTGCAGGGCAGGGGAATGTGTTGGGACTGACATTACAAATGTTTTTACGCATATATCTCATGCAGACTTTGTGATTGTCTTGCCAATGGGTTTCAGCCCCAGGCAAGTTCACTATGGATTCAATGTGACCAAAGAAATGACACTAGAACGTTCCTGGGTGAAAGGGTTACACCCAGCTTTATTTCCACGGTGGCAGGTTACTTACTAAAATCCCGTTCACTCAGAGCGAGTCTTCATGCAGCAAGCGGGTCTCTGCCTCTGGGCCTCTCGGCCCACACAGCCGTCCCCCACAGCCATCCCAGTCTCTGTCCTCGGCGCTGCCACCACTCCCGCCTCTGCTCTGCTCTCCTGCAGCCTTGCAGCCATGCCACCGTGTAGCCCGGAGCACTGGGCGGAGCTCTTTATATAGAGTCAATAGCAACATATTGCCTGCAAGTGTGTAGTGAGCTAGCCCACCAGGGCCAGGGGAGAATGCTGGCCACAGGAACTTTCATTTTTTCCACAGTAACATAGACATTTTTACACTGACAAAACCAAGGCTGGGAAAGTTTAACGACCCCAGTTACAAAGCTTCTGTCAGAGGTAGGTTTCAATCTTACAATCCAGAGGCCTGTTTATTTCCAATACACGAAACTACCTTCCAGTATTAATTTCCTCATTGAATGTTTCTTCCATCACAATCCTACTTATATTTCCAGATCCAGACAAAGTTTATAAATACTTCCTTGAAGTGCCTGGCAACTTATGTTCCTTGGAGAACTAGCTGCAAAGATGGAAATCTTCTATGTCTCTGTTATCCAGTATGGTAGCCACTGATCACATGTAGTTATTGAGCACTTGAAATTCATTAAATTCATTTAAATGTAATTACATTAACTAGCCACATGCGGCTAGTGGCTCCGTAGTGCTAGATCGCTGCTATTCAAAAGTGGTCAATCAGCACTGGCGTCACCTGGCACCTTATTAGCTCTGTTGAATCGCAGGCTCTGCCTCAGACCTGCTAAACCAGAGTTTCTGACTATCTCTCCAGCTGATCTGTCTACATGTTAAAGCATGATGAACACTGCTTTAGAGCATTTGTTAGCAATCCTTAGGGCTTTTTAAAAAAAATCTTATTTTGTATCAAGTTTTATAATACAGGCACCTGGAGGGAAGGAAGCATCCTATTTAGATAGCTAAGTAACTATTTGTGGAACATAGCGTGTGCATTTAAAGATTCTATCTGGTGTTCTTGCTGGCCACATGCCTTACTGCTTGCTAGGGAACTGAGGGCATTTTTCGTCACCTTCTCTCCAGTGTGGCCAAGGCCCAGATGCCCTTTGGATCACTTGCCTGTCTGCTTGGTTATGGACTCTTTCATATCATCAGTTGGCCTCCAAGCTAGGGAACTAGAGTCCTTTTGGCCACCGTATGACCCTGGTGGTGTGGACCCGTGACATCTTTTGCCCACATGCTATCTGTCCTTTCCAGGTCCTGGATATCTTCTGGCCTGCATCCTGCCTCGTGCCTGCTGTAGGGTCTCATGTGGGACTCTACAGGCACAATCATGAAGGAAACATGGGGATCTTCGTGTGCATCAGCCTGGGAAGTCTTGGTCCCTTTGGCCACCATCAGTGCCTCACACTGGTGCCCTGAGGGTCCTGCTGGGCTCATTTGGACACTAGCCCTGATGTGGTACTTGGGTTCCAGACTCCTTCAGGTCAGTAGCTGTTGGCTTGCTGGATAAAGTGAGTGCCCACCTTCCCTCCATGGTCCTGGTGCCTCAGGGATCCACCCGTCACTAACTTGCCCTCCCGCTGGGATCCTTTGGGCCATGAGCCTGCCTACAGTCTAGGGAAGTAAGACTCCATTTGCTCACCTGTCATGGCCCTGGTCCACCTAGAGAAACCCTCAGGGCATCAGCCTGAGTACGAGTCATAGTTCTGACTGTTCTTCTGGCCATGGGCTTTCCCTGTGCTGTGGAATGGAGGGTACTTTTGGCCCCTGCCCATGTATAGCAGTGTTGCACCAAGGGCCTACCTGGTCAGCACCCTGCCTGCCATTCTGGGATTCTCTGGTCCACAAGTCTGCCTTCACACTGGGAAACTATGGCTCCTTCACTCACCATAATGTCCTCAAGGTGGTGCCCTGGGTGGTACCTTCCAGACACATGTGCTATGGTTCTGGTGGTTCATCAGGCCTTCACCTTCCCCCATGCTGGGGAAATGGAAAATTTGCACCCACCTTCTGCCTAGTGCCTAACCCCATGGTGGGGCTCTGTGGATGCCTCAGGCCATAAGCCCTGCTGGTGTTCTGGAGAAACATGGCTCTGTAATACTTGATGATGACGCCTCGTGTAACTTTCCCGGCATCAGCTCATCCCGGTGCTAGGGTGCTGGTATCATTTAGGCCAACAGCTTTCCATTTTGATGGGGAACCAAGAGTTCACTCAGTCCCCTTGCCTGCAGTTTCTCAGGAGGGCCTATGTGGTCATTCATCTACTCACTCGTTGAGGTTCTAGCAAACCTTTTGGCTACAAGTTTGCCTGCGTGTTATGGAACGATGGCTGCTGTAAGCTATCATAGTACCGTCTCACTGGCACTTCTCAAGAACCATCCGGGTACCATTCTGCCCGGGTGCTAGCGTTCTGGTGGTCCTTAAGCTTACTCTCCTTTTCTCTGTGGGGAGAAGGAGTAAACTGTCAGCCACTTCCCTATACCATGCTGTTTCTGCAAGGGCCCATCTGGTCACTAGCCTGCCCAGACCTGGGATTTCTGAGACCTTTTGGGCTACATGCCTGCCTGTTTACTGGGGAACTGTGTCTCTTCTTGGTTATGCCATTCACTCCCATTGGTGCCCTGGGGCACCAACCTGTCTGGGCCCCAGCCTGACCATGTGCTATGGTGCCTACTGTCCTTCAGGCCATCAGCCTTCCCCACTGCTGGGAAATCGAGGTCACTTTGGGCTGTCTTCTTGCAGTGCAGTGATGCCCTGTGGGCCCAGCTGGTTACTACTTTGCCTGCCCCTGGCTAGAGAAGTGTGGCTCCGTTTGCCCACCATGTTATTCTCACGCTGGGCCCCCTTGAAGAATCTTCCGGGCACCGACCAGCCTGAAGAAGTGTTATGGTTGTTTTCCAGCCATCAGCATTCCCCTTAGCTGTAGAAGGAGGAGCACTTTAGGTCACCTCCCCACAGAGTGTGGCTACTTGGGGGTCCACGTGGTCACCAGCCTGCTCACCTCCTCACATTCCTGGGATCCTTTGTACCCCAAGCCTGCTTCTGTGCTGGGGAACTGTAGCTACTTTTGCTCACCAATTTCCTTCAGATGGTATGCTGCTAGAACCTCCTGGGCACCAGCACACACATGTGCTACGATTCTGGTGGTTCCTTAACCCATCAGCTTCCCCTCTGATGGAGATAAAGAAAAACTTTCATCCACCTTCCCACCATCACCCTGATGCCCTGTGGGCCTATTTAGTCACCAGACTAGCTTTGTGGTGGGATTGTGGGGATACTTTAGGCCACATGCCTACTGATGTTCTGGGATAATGTGGCTCTTCTTGGCCACCATGGTTCCTTAAGAACTGCGCCTCATGCAGCTTTCCCTGTGCTAGCCCGCCCCAGCCCTGGGGTTCCAGTATGCTTCAGGCCACAGGCCTTCTGCCCTGCTGGGGAGCCACAGGCACCTTCCGCTGCCTTTCCTGCAGTGCACAGAGTCCCTGCAGAGGTGGAGGGGGACGGGGCCACCAGTTATTAGCCCACAAGCTTCCCCTCATGCTGGGAAAACCTGACTCCTATCAGCCACCATCCTGTCCTCGTCCTGGTGCCTCCAGAGAACCAGTGGCAACAGGTGTGTTCTGTTTCCTTTAGTTCTTACACTTACCAGCCTTCTCCACTGCTGGAGAAATGGGCGGACTTGTGGCCACCTGCCCTGCAGTGCGCTGACTGCTTGCAGGGGGTGGAAGGTACATCTGCTTACTAGCCTGCCTGCCTCCTGGGATTCCTTGGGCCACAACCCTGCCTACATGCTGAGTAACTATGTTTCCTTTTGCCAGAGTGTTAGCCTCACCCGGGTCCCCCAGAGACCCTCCTGACCGGCAGTCTGCTCCGTGCTGTTTCTAGCTGTCCTTCCAGCCATCAGCCTTCCGTCACTGGCGGACTGAGAGCACTTTTGGCTCTGCTCCCTGTGGCACACAGATGCCCTGAGGGCCCATCTGGTCACTAGCCTGCCTTGCCTTTTCCATTTTCTAGGATACTTTGGCTCACAACCTAGCTCCTGTGGCATAAAACTGTATTCATTCTGCCCAGGGTCGTGTCCTCACACTGTTGCCTTTTGGGGAAATGTCCGTGTCCCAGCCTGTGGACATGCTTTGGTTCTGGCTGTGCCTCTGGCCACTCCTGGTGCTGCAATGTGACAGTACTTAGCTCATCTCCCCTGCAGAGCACTGGTGCTGGGGAGCCCATCTGCTCCCTGGGATTCTGGGATCTTTAAGGACCCAAGACTGCCTGCATGCTGAGGAGCAGCGGCTCCTCTTGTTTTCATCAATTCCTCTTGAGGGTGCCCTACAGGAACCTTCCCAAAGCCTGCCTGCCCACATGCTATTGTTCCGGTGGCCCCCAGGCCACTTGCCTTCCTGCTTGCTGGGGAACCAAAGGTACTTTGGGCCACCTTTGCACGCAGAGGTGTCCCAGTGACCCTTCTGTTATCCTACCTGCTCTGTGCCAAGTGCTATGGTTCCTGGGTTCCTTCGGGCCATCAGGCTTCTCCCTTGTTGGGGCATGGAGAGCACTTTCAGCCATCTTTCCTGTAGCATGGTAATGCCCTGGGGGATGTAAAATGGCGCAGCCACCTTCAAAAACAGTTTGGCAGTTCCCCAAAAAGTTAAGCGTAGAGTTACCATATGATTCAACAATTCTACTCCTAGGTATATATACCTAAGAGAATTGAAAACATGTCCACACATAAATCTGTACACAAGGATTCATAGCAACATTACTAATTATAGGCAAAAAGTGAAAACAACCCAAATGAAAACAGTGGGTGAATGGATGAACAAAATGTGGTATGTCTACACAATGGATATAATTCATGCATATTATTCAGCCATCAAAAGGAAGGAAATACTGACCCATGCTATAGCCTGGGTGAACCTTGACCACTTTATGCTAAGTGAAAGAAGCCAGGCACAAAAGATCACATGTTTTATGATTCCATTTATGGTAAAGTCAAGAAGACGCAAATCTATACAGACAGAAAGTGGAATAGTGATTGCTGAGGGATGGGTGTAGGCGGAATTTGAAGGTATAAAGTTTCTTGTAGAGGTTATAGGCATATTCAGGAATCAGATACTGGTGTATATCTGATTTACAACACTGCAAATATCCAAAAAAAACCACTTAATTATACATTTGAAAATGGTTAAAACGATGAATTTTATGTTGCGTGGATTTTTATCTTAGTAAAAAATACAAAAATATATTGATTCCAGACTACCCACTCAGAAATCTACCATTTTAAATAGCTTTCTATGTGATTTTAATGCAGATGTTCCATGGACTAGTGTTCAAGAAACCCGAGTGAGACACCATGGAGCCTATGATAATTGCTTCAAACTAACTTTCTAAAAATAAAAGTTGCTGACTTACCAAGGGCAAGCAGGTCACTTTTTCAAAGATGTGGGTGAAGCATAATCACTTGCACAAGATTATTCTGGAATTCCTTTTTAGGAGGATTTTATAGGCTTGAACTCCACACAGCTCAGGACCCCCACGGAACAGTGTGTGGTACAGTCCTCTGATGCTGTCCCACTGACCACCTGGTAGAGCAGTATTTGCTGAGTGCTCTTTGTGTGTAGAACTAAAATCAATCCCACTGCAGTTTCTTGCTTGATGAGCAACTAAGTGAAGCCCTGATGGAACAGAGCAGAAGAAAGCCAAAAGGGAAAGAATAGGGTTAACAAATACCTTTGCAAATCCTCCTCTACAACCCCGGGCTTGGGCTGTGAGCAACAACTCTTCCAAGAGTGCTCATTCTGAGAGATTACTTCAAAGTCACAGCTGTAATCAGATAATGAGATCATGCAACTGAAGTTCCCAGGGTTTATGTCAACAAAAGAGATGTTATCCCTGCAACTTCTATTGCCAGGGGGACTGCATTTGGATTATGAAGAACACCCTGAATTATCAGCATAACAAAATGGACACAATATGAGCGAAATCTAATATACCTGGTTAAAGTTACAGCACAGAAAACTGTAATGATTTTCCCCCATTTTACTTCATCCCAAAGGACCCGCAGTTTTTTTCTCCAGTTGATGCACTTGCTGCCACACTATTTCAAGCCCCATCTTGTTGCTCTTCAGTACCCACTTGTTATGGCCTAATGTTTCTCTTAATATAGTCAGGTATTGATAAAATGCTTCCTGTGCCCTTGGTTCTGGGGATAGGAAGAGAAAAACAAAACCACCAGCAAACACGATTCCTCTTTCTAATAAACTGCCACAGAATAGGAAAGATATTTCCTATAGGAAACAGGAAAGCATGGAAGGCAGTGGTGAATTAAGAGATGGGATTGTTTAGCTTTTCACTTTTAGAAAACTTTCTCAATGACATTATGAAACTTAGTTTTGAGATAATAGTTTTAAATGTGTACTCTAAAGTTTAAAACAATTTCTTGCCACTGCTTTCCACTCTGCCCAGATTGTGTGGTCGATGTGGGGTTTGGAGAGAGAGGAACCTGTATGGTCCTCAAAATGGATTTAATGCCTTTTTTTTTGACTGCAGGAGCAGCAAGGGGTTGGGCAAAAATCTGTTTTCAATGACTTTACCTAAGTTTTCCACTTTCAAGCTGGACTGTGCATTTGCCAGCCATATTATGTTAATCACTGTAATTTTAAGGAAATCAATCTCTTAAGCCTATGCTAAGAAAAGTTCTGCAAAAAGAAAAAAAAAACCCAAACCAAAAAACCCCCTGTCCTTTGCTGTTTAATAAGGCCCTGCCCCCTGCTTTGTTTATGGATTTCCCCCCTCAAGATTAGTTGTGGAGCAGCAGGAGATTTTGTCCTTCTTTGCAGAGAATACCTAAAACCAATCTGTACGTTAATGCCTTAAAGAAGATACTAACACAGAAACTGTAATAATATAACACAAAAACAACCCCTATAGTAGAGCAGGGTTTATCTCAGGAATGCAGGAATGATAAAATATAAGCATTTGCATTACTATAATTATGTCAATAACACAATAGCCGCAGAAAGGCATTTACTACAACTGAACATTTAAAGGTATTTTTTGAAAGAATGGAAGGTTTTGTTCATTAATATATATAATTAATAGTCTGTATCATAAGCCTGTCATCATTATAATTAATAGCAGGCCTCTAGAGGAAGTCCCTACAGAAACAATAACAAATATCTATGTTCATTGTTTTTACATAGTAGAATTTTGGAAATTTTTATTAGTATAGTAAGTCATGTAAAAGAAATAGGAGTAAAATAATATAATATGCAAAATTACTTTGAGATGACTTGGTTATTCTTCTGGAAATCCAAGGCATTCAGGTAAAAATAACAGTCTCTAGTCTCAATGAAAGCTTAATCAAGGTAATAGTATATGATAAATACTTAGAATCTGTCAATAGCATTCTCTATCTTCATAATAAAGAACAATAAAACATAACTTTAAAAAGATCCATTCAGTAGAAATATAATGCCCTTAAAAGCAGAAAGAATAAACATAAGAGAGAATGTGTGAAGCTGAATAAATAAAACTGCAAAATTTTATTGGTACATTGAAAAGAGGAGCTGAATAAATGGAAAATTGTGACATATTACCAGATGGAAGGTCTGAATATTTTCTCATTGTTCTCTCCAAGTCATGTTTTCGATGACCTGGAAGTCAATTCTTAATCTTAAATGATTTTTTTCTGGAAATTGAGTTTTATTCTAGAGTTCAACCTTGAGAACAAACAGCTAACATTTGTAAGTATACATTTGGAAATACCAATATTCACAAAGGGATGCAGAGCTCCAGAAATGGTAACTAGTTGGGTAAATATCAAAGATTCAAAATTTAAATCAGTTTAAGTTTTCATTTAAATCTTTTCAACATACAGTTAACCATTGTTCATAGACATGCCATATAATCCAGCAACTCCACTTCTAGGTATGTACCCAAAACAATTAAAAGCAGGAATTCAAACAGATATTTGGACACCCATGTTCACAGCAGCATTATTCACAGTAGCCAAAAGGTAGAAATATCCAAAATGTCCATTGTCAGGTGAATGGATAAACAACAAATGGTCTATTCATATGATAGAATATTATTTAATCTTAGAAAGGAACAGAATTCTGATACATGCTACAAAACGCATGAACCTTGAAAAGAGTAGGCTAAATGAGATAAGACAGACAAAAACGGACAAGTATTCTATGATTCCACTTATATGAGGAATCTAGATCAGTCAAATTCACAGAGACAGAAAGTAGAAGAGTGGTTAGTTACCTGGGTGCTAGGGAGTGGGAGAATGGGAAGTTATTGTTTAATGGGGACAGAGTTTCAGTTTGGGATGATAAAAAATGTTCTGGAGATGGATGGTGCTGATTATTGTACAACAGTGTGACAATATGTAATGCCACTGAATTATATACTTAAAAATGAGTAAGATGGAAAATTTGATGCTATGCATATTTTACCACAATAAAAAGATAATTGTTTAAAAAATAACAATGGGTTGTGGAAACACATACACATATCCATGCATGTGTGTGCACACACACACACAAAGACCTGGGGGGAGAAATACACATATACTATGGCAAGGTTTTTAGGCTATATGTGAGGTTGTGGACAGTTATATGTGACTGGCATACAGTTGAAAGTACGCAGAGATAAGTTAAACATACCAGTTAGAGATACCATGATACACACTAAGAATGGTTTGAATTAAAAAAATTGATCATACCATGCATCAGTGGCGATGTGGAAGAACTGGAACTCTAAAACATTGCTTGGTGGGAATATAATATGAGACAACTGTCTTCGGAAAACTGGCTGACAGTTTCTTGAAAAGTTAATCTTATAGTGATGATATAATTCAGCCATTTCACTCTTAGATATTTACCTGAAAGAAATGTAAGCATACATCCATACAAAGACTTGTACACAAATGTTCTCAATTGCTTTACTTGTAATAGTAGAAAACATGAAATGAACCAAATATCCATTGCTAGAATGGATAAACAATCTGGGGTATATCTGTCCAAATGGAATGCTACTCACCAATAAAATGAGTGAACTACTGGTACACACTACAACATGGATGAATCTCAAAACACTTGTGCTGAGTGAAATCAGCCAGACCAAAAGGACACATTCTGTAGTATTCTACTTATGTAGAATTCCAAAAATGCAGTCTAATCTATAATGGCTAGTGGTTGCCTGGAGATGGGACGAAGGGGCTGTGAGGACGGGGGGGGCAGGAGGGAGAGAATACAAGAGGGCATGAGGAAACTTTTGGGGGGTGATGGATACCTTATCTTGATTGTGGTGGTGGTATGTTTTCAAGTATAAGCCATTTCTTGTATATCAACTGTACCTCAACAGAGCTATTAAAATACATAGATCATCTTGTATATAAATTTAATATAAATAAAAAGTCATTTTATGTCTTAAAGATAGGAAAAAGATAGACAATGCATAAAATTAAAACAATTCATTAGCAAGTGGACAACAATAAAGTGAATGTATACAATCACACTAAATATGAATGAAAAGTTTTATATAGGTAAACTTCTAATATAAATAAAGGAACAAAATTTAACAAGCATACAATGGAAAGAAATTTAGGTGTATTGATCCTTTACCAAAAATTTTGCAGAGGATGCTGACTTTCTAAGTATAGGAGAAGAGAAATAGTCACAAAGAGAAAAATGGACACGTAATTATGTATATTCTATGCAAAAGAAAATAAAAAGCTATCTGGGAAAAATGTTTGCAGCAAAAATGCCTGAGGATGACTATTTCTAATCGGTAAGGGACCCAAACAAATGGATCAATTCTAACAGCAACAAATAAACAGGAAAAAGATGTGAACAGCCAATTCACAAAAGAGAAAATTCAACAAGTAAATATTCAATAAAAAAATGGCAACATTTTTCACCCACTTAATTAGCAAAGCCTTAAAAATGAATGTTGGTAAGTATATACTAAATCTGATAGTCTTCTATATTACTGCTGCTTTGAATATCAGTATAAACTTTATAGAATGTAACAGCTTTACTTTTTAATAACTATACAACTATTCAAATCATTTTGGTCATTTTTCTTCTGGGACTTTAGCCTAAGGAAATAATGCAAATTCTGGGACATTCTTATGTATTAAGATATTTTTCAAATAAAATATGAAAATTAAAAAACAATCCAAAGAGCTAAAATAGGAGACTTGCTAATTAAATAGGGATATAACTGCTTAATGGAATATTTTATAGGCATTAAACCAAAAATAGACAGCATGTAGCAATATTGAAAAGGCATATAATCTGCTAGGTTTAAAAAAATGATTTTAACTCTTATGTACTCTAATACAAATATTTTAATGCACCAAATTGGAAAGGTAAATATAAAACTGATAGCAGTGGACTGATGGGTGATTTATTTTTCTATTTTTAACTTTAATGTTTTTATATTATTGTTATATTCAAAAAGTAACAACAGTTCACAAGAAATGATTTTACAGTAAGATATAAATGCTAAGAACCTTTGAGAAACATTTATGGGTAAGTAGTTATATGAACATGAGAGCTTTTGGTGTGCAAGGTGAGCATTTTTGGGTTAATTTTCTGGAACTCATCTTCTTCCTAGGTACACTAATCTCTAAAGGCCCTCTAAATCTCAGATTTTATTTCTCAGTGCTCCATCAATACTAATTAAGTTAAGCTGGGTTTCCACTGATTTTCTTTGTCTATTTGTGGACTACAAAATGCTAAGCCAATCAGTTTATACACCGTGATCCAACTGATCAATTCAGTGAAAAAATCCAAAGTGCTAATTGTGCATTATATTGTTTCAAGGAAAGCTAAATGGATCTCGGTTCTTTAAGGGATTCTTTTACACTTTGGTTAAACCTTGAGGTAAGGTATAGATGCTGATGAGATCTGGCTTTTCCTAAAAGGTTAAAAATGAACTCTTCAGAGCTCTCAGAGCCACCCTTTGCTGCAAATCACACTGATTACTAATTCTACTGTAGCTCTGTATGGCTCAGATGTAAAGAAGTATTAGACCTTTGCTTTTAGTGTTATTATTAACACTCCTTTATTAACACTCAGAGGGACTTTCTTTGACCATCTTTTCCAAAATAGCCCAACCCCTGCTGGAATGCCACATCCTATAATCATTTTTTCATAGCACTTATTATCTGAAATTATTTTATCAACTTGTTCGCTTTTCTATTCATCTTTATTCAGAAGGTCTTTCTGTCTTACTGACTGTAATACCCCTGTGTCTAGAATATTGCATGGTATATTGAAGGTGTTCAATTAATAATTGTTTAATAAATGAATGAATAAATTTGGCACTGGTAATGGTAAGGAACTAACCATAATGGAGCCGAAACCTATCATCCAGGACAAGATGAAGTAACACTAGGGAAAATTCACCCAAGACCAAGAGTTGGAACTAAAGAGGGCAGCCCATTGGGATGAAACAATCCCAGTCCTCATTGTGGAAAATGGTTGGCATCAGGGTATTCAACAAGATGGTCTCTGCATAATGGGAAATCTATACTATTCTGTGATTAAGGAGTCAGGTGAGGAGGTAAGGCAATTTGACCATCACAATTCTTAAGCTTATTTTGGACACTCTCAGAAATCACCAAGACTTTAGAGGTAGGTGAGGGTTGGTATCTCTCCTACAACTTGGCAATAAAAGTAAGTCGCAGACCAAATCCTGTTACACACATGGACACTTATTAACAAGCAGGCAAGAAGAGCCATGTGATTCCAAAGAAATTCCAGAATTCTGTCCTTTCTGGTGCTCCATAAGAAACTTGCATAAGATGCTCACCTGAGAAAAATACAGTATTATTGTAGTAGTGGCATTGACTAATCATCCACTATAAAGAGGGGATCAGGAATATCCCACAGCAACAAAAGGGTTCTGGGTTTAGGGTTAAAACATGTGCCCAGACTAATGGTAAATGTAAAATGTAAAGGGCTTGCTAGATTCTCATCTTGTTAATCAAAGATGTGAAGTGTCTTTAAAATATTTTAGCCAATAAATATATCTTGAATACTACCAACTGCCCTGTGAGAGCCCATTTCTAACACCTCTTCGCCTTATTAGCAAGCTATAAATTTCGCCAATGAAAATCCATTTCTACTACTGATTCTGTTAATTAGCAAAACTGATAGTATTGATGAGAGATACATATAGTGAAGACATCTGTAGAGCCATCCCTGGAATGGCCTTTCGTATTATTCTTCACAATTCCTGCCATGTGGACTCAATGATTAGGATTGCTGATTGCTCCTCAGTGTGGGTTAAAAGTGACACATCTGTATCATGCAGTCTATGCTGAAATATTTTAAAGAAAATTAAAGACATCATAAATGGTATCTCTGTCCATAACCAAGAGGGCCTTAGCCAGGGAGCTTGAAGTATAATGAAGAGGTATACTGGAGGAAATATGGAAAGATTTGAGACCACAAGAACCAACCAGGGATCCAAGCAGACAGCAATCCCATGTCAGGGCAAAAAGTCAACCAGGTAACTGAACAATTCATGAAGGGGGGCACCAGTATGAGTGGGCTCTACCTAGAAGAGGGAGAAAAAGGCAGTGAGACATTAAATCAGAAGCAACATGGATAAGCAAGACTTCTCTCCTGGTACACAAAAGCTTCACTCTAATCATGGTACTGGAGAGTCTGAAGAGTTCTGGAAGTCAGTAATTGTATGAAATAATGATTTAATTGAGCATGGATGTATGTATATAGGAATATGCTCTTATCTGGGGTCCAGCTTACCAATCATATTCCATTGTCATTCTTTTCCTTTATGATCTTATATAGTTAGTTTTATCAATTTAAAAAGATTCTGAGATGTGTCCACAGACTGCCAAAGGATTTCACGGCATAAATAATGTTAAGAATTCCTGAATGTACATGTGTGTGTCTGCGGGGGTGTTTTTCTGTGTATGTGTGTTGGAAGACCGTTATGAGGACTCAGAAGTTGAGTGAAGCTAAACCTATGGGAAGGGTAGAGGTGGTTGTCGGAAGACCCATCAACCTGCAACAGGGGGAAATGAGACAGGTGTTGCCCCACAATTTACAGCTATATGAAGACAAGTAAACTTTAATTATAAGGGGAAAGGCTGCTCCAGAGTCTCCACATCTACTTGTGGAGCTGTATAGAAGAGGGTGGATTGTATATATATATGAACCTCATCTCACAGAGCAGCTCATTCTCTTCTTTCACAGTCCACAACCCAGAACTGTGTCTTAGAAGCCAACCGAATGACACAGATTGAAGAGCAAGTAGTTTACTGAGGGTGTGATCTCAGGAGACACAGTAAAGTAGGGAAGTAGCATAAAGCATGGAATGCACACAATAGAGTTGTGTTATTACTACTGTGGGCAACTGGAGCTTAATCTCACCTGGGGCCCCTGGGACCCAGGGTAGGACAACACCTGACGGACAAGGGCACTGAGGTATTCATGCACAAAGTTCCGTCAGTCACTGGCTGAAGGTTGTTCTTGTGGGGAGGCATTTATTTCTTGGCATTTCCAGCCTCCTGTTTGCATGGGGCAGTAGAAATGCTTAGGAGTTTAGGGCTGGAGAAAACCCAAGGGCAAAGACAGGCAGATGCTGGCAGTTGGCAGGTCAATGAAATGGTGAGGGCTGAGGGGACATGGGTGTGTGGGAGGGGGATCTGCTATCCTTGATAAGTAACAGTTGTGATTAACTCCACAAAATAGGGTATCTGAAGTCAGATAAAGGGGGAATTCAGATTTTAATATGCCCTCTCTCCTTGTTTCAGCTTTTCAAACCATTACTACAGCCTTCCTCCTCTGTGGCAAAGAGAAAGAGGAGGTACAGAGTCAAAAATTTCTTCTCCAAAATGATTTTTATAGTTGCCAGAGTCTGAGCAGTGTATCGTTGGCTGTTACCAAAAGCAAGCATTGAGGCTGTACCCAAAGCCTGCAGCACTATTTGTCTTCATTACCAGTTAGGGGTATAGGGTGAGGGGAATTAATTGAAGGTTGAACATGTAAGGCGCTTAGAGAGCCACCGCTCACCAGGCAGAAACGGTAGAGTCTTCTGTTCAGCTCCAAGTGCACACTGTTCTCCGTCCTCTTGCATGACTCAGGAGAATGGATCTTTTCAAAGGCATTCAAGGAGGCTGTGGAAAGAAAAATGGTTTTAAAAGCAAGATGAAATTAAAAAGAAAACAAAACACAACTCCTGGCATCTGCCCTGAAACCTCATCCAACTCCTAAGATAAGTGCAAGCACAGCCTCTCACTTGGGAGCACTTGGGGTCCTGGCACTCTTCCCTCCTCGAAACTGGACAGAGCCATCACTATGCTCAGGCCATTGAATGATACAGTTTATTACTGTATTATTGAATATCAGTTGTTACTACTGACACTGATTTTGCCCTGACCACAAAGGGTTGTGAGAAAGAGCTGGATTTCTGTGGGAAGCCACAAAGGCTTGAATTTCAGAAGGTGAAAGGTTTCTTTTCCCTCTGAATGATACTTTATTATTATTCCTTAAACTGCTCTTTTCTGGACAAGTGTAGGAAGGCTAGAAAACATTTTAAAGCTGTAATTATATTGCAGAGCCAAATGGAATGTGATAAGCCACTTGACATGGCTGGGCCTCCAAAGTTTTAACCAGGTCAGAAGAGAAGGAATTAACTCCTTAAAATCTGAGAACTGGATTTTGAAGTTCATTTTTGTCTTAAAAAAATTTCATCTTCAAGACTATTCAGAAAAGTCCTTAGAACCTATTCTGGGCTCAGAAGTAAGGTGTCTGGTGATGGTACATGTCTAAACGTTTCTATTTACCCCATTCCAGTCAAGACTCACTACCAAGAAGAACACCTCAACCTGAAATGACAATGATGATTCACAAATACAGATGGAGGGTTTTTCTAAGTAATTGAAAATATTTGTCTAGTGGTCACCGAAACCTTTTCAGATCTAGAGGTCAGAGTTTACCTGCTGTTATTCCCTCATCTAATGCATCTCTGTAGGGAAGCCCCCCATATTTTAACCGGGCTCTTTGGTTTGAAATAATAATGAGCAGACTTGCCATTTTGAAGAAGAACAGTCACTGATGATATACTGGGGATTAGGTAGGCTTCATTTATCTGGGTGAAGATAATGAAATGGGGGAAGGATATGAGACACATTTTATCCAAAATGGCCTCTGATAATGTTCTACAAAGTAGCTAGCTGTCATTCTGGTGGGGAAAGTAAGGATTTCACAATATATATTATTTTAATTTCACTGTGGCTTTTATTTGAGTCTGCTTTTGAGCACCTGCACACATGGATTTGACTTAGTTGAGAAGGCTGCTCAACCTGGACTTGGAGAATTCACTATGTAACTGAGAGTAAGTTTGCTTATGTGTAAAATGATGGCTTGTCTGATGTCCTTTTCTCCATTAGAGCCAGTGTTCTGTCTATGTTACGTACCTTTACACCTGTCTCCTGGGGGATAAGCTAGTCAGGGGAAAGGAGGCTCTGAGAGAGAGGAAGAGAAAGGAAAGTAGAAATGAGGAATGTGTTACTCCTTTCTTCTAGAAGGAGTTTTATTAGCTCAATTCTGATTTACAGTAAAAAAGAGAAGGCTAGGCTACTTCATTATTTCTTTTACACCCAAGAAGGCTATATGAGCATTGTTTCTCAGGCTCATAAAGGGAAATGAAGAGAAAAATGTCTCTATTGCTATCTCATTTCCCACAACAGCTGAAACATTTTCTCTAGGATTCCAGACCAGCGTATGAATGGGAGGTTGAGAGGAAGATGTATTTAGAGTGGGATACTAGTAACTTTGCTACACAAGGTAGACCTGCAGAGACATGAATCTCTTTTCCCTTATTTCCTCAAAAAGTGGAGTGCCAGACACTGAAGACAGATTACCAGTGTACTGCATCAGCTTGGTAATGGTTCAGCTGATTGGGCCAATGCATATTTCTTCTAATATACTAGGAGGGTACTTTTGGTTTCAGGACTAATAGTTAGATGTTTTTCATTTTTATTAACTGTATGCCAGAAAGTTCTGTGCAAAGGCCATTCAATTAGTTGCACATGTATACACATGCCTCTTTAACATGGATGTCTTACAAGTAAAATTTCACTGGTATAAGCCTACAGATTGTTTTGAAAAAGCTACAAAAGTGGGCACAATTGAGAGTTGCTCACTGCATCAACAACAGAGGGATTATTAGTGAACATTTTTCATATTTCCAGAATCGCCAGAAAAATAAAATTTTAAATATCGGGTCCTTAATGAAGACCAAATTATTCAATATTAAAACTCAACACAGTTGAACATAGTATTCCATTAAGGTTTTAAAAATGTCAACCTGTTTCTTTTTAATTTGAAGTGTTCTTCTCAGTATGTTAGCTATGTAATATGCAAACAACCTCATCATTAATATTCACTTAATCTGATGCCTCTGCTGTAGAACTCAATACTCTCTGAATTAAGAAAACTGTCCACAATGAGTCTAGTTACATCACAGATAAAATGTAACTCCATCTCACATGGCCTAAGCATTTATAGGAAAATTCATGAAATTAGCCCCAGAAAGAAAGGCAAAGGGCACATTTCTTTACATTGATGGAAATCATAGATTATTTTTTTGAACCAAGGCTTTAAGAGCCAGGGATGGATGGGGTCCCACTCTCTAAATGTCCATACATTGGAGACAGGATTGATAGTCTTATTAGTCTGTCTTTTGTATACTTAAAATGTCCCAAGTCTCTGGTGCTAAAAGATTTATACATCATTTTATATTTATAACTCATTTCTATTCATTACTCTCTTCAGGGTAGCTGAAAGAAGGTTGTGCTTGTACTAGCCCCAGGTTTCAGATAGGACAACAGCTACTGAGAGGCTATGTGGTGGGATAGAAGTTTGCAAGTGATAGCAGTAGGATTATAGCTGAGGTTTTTTTTTGTCTCTTAGGATCTGTGATTAGAAGTAAAGAGAAGCTTTGGAGATTCAAAGGGTTTTGCTCAGACTAGATATATTCCCTTAAATCGTGGCAGCTTGAGCCTTACGCCCTATTGCTAGATCCTTAGAAGTCTCCACTTGCCCTCAGAGGTCTCCTTGGGGCTATATGTTATGGCTACTAAATTAGAGGAGTAGGTAGAGGGAGATGGTTGTTATTTATCAGCCCTGGACCTTCTCTTTGTGTCATCATTCTCTGATACCTTATGTTTAAAGATGGAAAGAAGAGGCCAACATCATAATATGATGTTATGAGTTATCCATTAGGAAAAAAATGTTAACTGTGTGATTTTCACTCAGTAAGAGGAAACAAGTGAGCACTACATTATACCAATCCTAAAACTTAGTCAACTTTACAGAAAAGGAAAGTTAACATCACCATTTCTTCATGCAAGAACGGCTTTACTCCCATATATGTGCTTTTGGAAGCAACATGCCATGAAAGTGTTTTGACATTATTTCTAAAAATATATTTTTGGAGTACACTCTTCTGTACTTTTGTGGAGTTAAAAAAAATTAATTGTGGTATAATACACATAACCTAAAATTTAGTATCTTAACCATTTTTAAGTGTATAGTTTGGTGGTGTCAAGTAAATTTACACTGTTATGCAACCAATTCGCAGAACTCTTCATCTTGCAAAACTGAAACTTTACATCCATTAAACAACAACACCCCATTCTCCTCTCCCCTCAGCCCCTGACAGGCACCATTCTGATTTGTGTGTCTATGAATCTGCCTATTCTAGGTACCTCATATGAATGGAGTCATATGGTATTTGCTTTTTGCGACTGGCATATTTCACTTAGTATAATGGCCTCAAGGTTCAGTCATGTTGTAATGTGTCAGAATTTCCTTCCTTTTTAAGGCTGAATAATGATCTAATGTATGTTTATACCACCTTTTGTTTATCCATTCATCCACAGATGGACAGTTGCATTCACCTTTTGGCACTGTGAATAATACTGCTATGAACAACGGTATGTAAGTGTCTCTTTGACACTCTGCCTTCAATTATTTTGTGTATATGCCCCAGAAGTAGACTTGCTGAATCATATGGAAATTCTGTTTTTAATTCTTTGAGAGACTGCCATACTGTTTTCCATAGTGGTTGTACCAGTTTACATTTCTACCAACAGTGCATGAGTATTCCAGGTTCTCCACATTCTCACCAATACTGGTTATTTACTGGTTGTTTTTTTGGTAGTAGGCATCCTAATCAGTGTGAGGTGATATCTCATTGTGGTTTTGATCTGCATTTCCCTGATTAGTGATGTGGAGCATCTTTGCATGTTGTTTGTTGGCTTTTGTATATCCTCTTTGGAGAAAGGTCTGTTCTAGTCGAACAGTTTTAAAATCAAGTTTTGCTGTTCTTGTTGCTGAGTTCTGTGAAGTTTTGTGGTAAAAGGATCCCATAGTAAAAGAGTTTGGGAAACCCTGATTGTTTCATTACTTCTTTGAAGATTTGCAATGCATCTATACCGTGTTAAAGAGTCTTTTTTAAAATTAATTAATTAATTAATTAATTATTATTTTATTTTTATTTACAATTTATTTTGGTATCATTAACCTACAATTACATGTGCAATATTATGGTGATTAAACTACCCCCTTCATCAGGTCCCCCCCCAACCCCATTACAGTCGCTGTCCACCAGCGTAGTGAGATGAGAATCACTACTTGTCTTCTCTGAGTTGTACAGCCCTCCCCGTGCCCCCCCTACCTTATGTCTGCTAAACGTAATACCCCTTTTACCCTCTTATCCCTCCCTTCCCACCCATCTTCCCCAGTCCCTTTCCCTTTGGTAACTATTAATCCGTTCTTGGGTTCTGTGAGTCTGCTGCTGTTTTGTTCCTTCAGTTTTTTTCTTTGTTCTTATACTCCACATATGAGTGAAATCATTTGATACTTGTCTTTTTCGGCTTGGCTTATTTCACTGAGCATAATACCCTCTAGCTCCATCCACGTTGTTGCAAATGGTAGGATTTGTTTTCTTCTTATGGCTGAATAATATTCCATTGTGTATATGTACCACATCTTCTTAATCCGTTCATCTACTGATGGACACTTAGGTTGCTTCCATTTCTTGGCTATTGTAAATAGTGCTGTGATAAACATAGGGGTGCATCTGTCTTTTTCAAACTGGGCTGCTGCATTCTTAGGGTAAATTCCTAGGAGTGGGATTCCTGGGTTGAATGGTATTTCTATTTTGAGTTTTTTGAGGAACCTCCATACTGCTTTCCACAATGGTTGAACTAATTTACATTCCCACTAGCAGTGTAGGAGGGTTCCCTTTTCTCCACATCCTCGCCAACATTTGTTATTGTTTGTATTTTGGATGTTGGCCATCCTCACTGGTGTGAGGAGATATCTCATTGTGGTTTTAATCTGCATTTCTCTGATGACCAGCGAT
>JAQQAC010016209.1:16517691-16642719 GCA_029783875.1 Phataginus tricuspis
GTTTGTCTGATTGCCGTGGCTAGGACCTCCAGTACTATGTTGAATAACAGTGGAGAGAGTGGGCATCCCTGTCTTGTTCCCGATCTTAGATGAAAAGCTTTCAGCTTCTTGCTGTTAAGTATGATGTTAGCTGTGGGTTTGTCATATTTGGCCTTTATGATGTTGAGGTACTTGCCCTCTATACCCATTTTGTTGAAAGTTTTAATCATGAATGGATGCTGAATTTTGTCAAATGCTTTTTCAGCATCTATGGAGATGATCATGTGTTTTTGTTCTTCTTTTTGTTGATGTGGTGGATGATGTTGGTGGATTTTCGAATGTTGTACCATCCTTGCATCCCTGGGATGAATCCCACTTGATCATGGTGTATGATCCTCTTGATGTATTTTTGAATTCGGTTTGCTAATATCTTCTTGAGTATTTTTGCATCTACGTTCATCAGGGATATTGGTCTGTAATTTTCTTTTTTGGTGAGGTCTTTTCCCAGTTTTGGTATTAGAGTGATGCTGGCTTCATAGAAAGAGTTGGGAAGTATTCCCTCCTCTTATATTTTTTGGAAAACTGTAAGGAGAATGGGTGTTATTTCTTCTCTATATGTCTGGTAGAATTCAGAGGTGAATCCATCTTGTCTGGGGGTTTTGTTCTTGGGTAGTTTTTTGATTACGGATTCAATTTCATTGCTGGTGATTGGTCTGTTTAGTTTTTCTGTTTCTTGCTTGGTCAGTCTTGGAAGGTTGTATTTTTCTAAGAAGTTGTCCATTTCTTCTAGGTTTTGCAGCTTGTTAGCATACAGATGCTCATAATATTCTCTTATAATTCTTTGTATTTCTGTGGGGTCCGTCATTATTTTTCCTTTCTCATTTCTGATTCTGTTTATGTGTGTAGATTCTCTTTTTCTCTTAATGAGTCTGGCTAGGGGTTTATCTATTTTGTTTATTTTTTCAAAGGACCAGCTCTTGGTTTCATTGATTTTTTTCTATTGTTTTATTCTTCTCAATTTTATTTATTTCTTCTCTGATCTTTATTATGTCCCTCCTTCTGGTGACTTTGGGTCTCATTTGTTCTTCTTCCAATTTCAGTAATTGCGTCTTTAGACTATTCATTTGGGAATGTTCTTCCTTCTTTAAATAGGCCTGGATTGCAATATACTTTCCTCTTAGAACTGCCTTTGCTGCATCCCCCAGAAGTTGTGGCTTTGTGTTGTTGTTGTCATTAGTCTCCATATATTCTTTGATTTCTGTTTTGATTTGGTCGTTAACCCATTGATTAATGAGGAGAATGTTGTTAAGTCTCCATGTATTTGTGAACCTTTTTGATTTATTTCTAAAATTTATTTCTAGTTTTATACCTTTGTGATCTGAGAAGTTGGTTGGTAGGATTTCAGTATTTTTTAATTTACTGAGGTTCTTTTTGTGGCCTAGTATGTGGTCTATTCTGGAAAATGTTCCATGTGCACTTGAGAAGAATGTGTATCCTGCTGCTTTTGGGTGCAGAGTTCTGTGGATGTCTGTTAGGTCCATCTGTTCTAGTGTGTTGTTCAGTGCCTCTGTGTCTTTACTTATTCTCTGTCTGGTTGATCTGTCCTTTTGAGTGAGTGGTGTGTTGAAGTCTCCTAAAATGAATGCATTGCTGTCTATTTTCCTCCTTCAATTCTGTTAGTATTTGTTTCACATATGCTGATGCTCCTATGTTGGGTGCATATATATTTATAATGGTTATATCTTCTTGTTGCACTGACCCCTTTATCCTTATGTAATGTCCTTCTTTATCTCTTGCTACTTTCTTCATTTTGAAGTCTATTTTGTCTGATACAAGTACTGCAACACCTGCTTTTTTCTCTTTGTTGTTTGAATGAAATATCTTTTTCCATCCCTTCACTTTTAGTCTGTGTATATCTTTGGGTTTGAGGTGAGTCTCTTGTAAGCAGCATATAGATAGGTCTTGCTTTTTTATCCACTCTGTTACTCTGTGTCTTTTGATTGGTGCATTCAGTCCATTCACATTTAGGGTGATTATTGATAGATATGTACTTATTGCCATTGCTGGCTTTAGATTCATGGTTACCAAAGGTTCAAGGGTTGCTTCTTTACTATATAAGAATCTGACTTAACTTTCTTGTTAAGTTATTGTGAGCACTGTCTGATGTTTCCTTATTTCTCCCTTCCTATTCTTCCTCCTCTATTCTTTATATATTGGGTATTTTATTCTTTGCTTTTAGTTAGAATTTGGATGGTCTGCTTTCTTTGCTATGATTTTTTCTCTGGTGACATCTTGTTAGCCTTAGGGGTGCTTCCCTCTAGAGCAGTCCGTTTAAGATATCCTGTAGTGGTGGTTTATGAGAGGCAAACTCTTTCAACTTTCGTTTGTCTGGAAATTGTTTAATCCCTCCGTCATATTTAAATGATAATCGTGCTGGATACAATATTCTTGGTTCGAGGCCCTTCTGTTTCATTACATTAAATATATCATGCCATTCTCTTCTGGCCTGTAAGGTTTCTGTTGAGAAGTCTGATGATAGTCTGATGGGTTTTCCTTTGTACGTGATCTTTTTTCTCTCTCTAGCTGCCTTTAATACTCTGTCTTCATCTTTGTCCTTTGCCATCTTAATTATTATGTGCCTTGGTGTTGTCTTCCTTCGGTCCCTTGTGTTGGGGGATCTGTGGGCTTCTATGGACTGCGAGACTATTTCTTTCCCCAGTGTGGGAACATTTTCAGCAATTATTTCTTCAAAGACACTTTCTATCCCTTTTTCTCTCTCTTCTTCCTCTGGTACTCCTATAATGCGAATATTGTTCTGTTTGGATTGGTCACACAGTTCTCTTAATATTCTTTCATTCCTAGAGATCCTTTTGTCTCTCTCTGCCTCAGCTTCTCTGTATTCCTGTTCTCTGTTTTCTAATCCATTAACAGTCTCTGACACCTCATCCAGTCTGCTGTTAAGCCCATCGATGGCTTGTCTCATTTCTGCATATTCTTTCCTCACTTCCCTCACTTCCTCCCTCAGCTCTTGCACATTTTTCTGTAGATCTGTCAGCATGGCTGACTTTTATTCTGAATTCTTTTTCAGGAAGACTGTGCATGTCCATCCCTTCAGGTTCCCTCTCTGGGTTTTCTGGGTCTGAAGCTTTGTCTGTACCATATTCCTCTGTCTTTTTATGGCTGTAGAATTGGTTGCTGGTAGTTGCCATGTATGTCAGCTGGGCTCTTTATGACTTTAAAAAAAAAGAAAAGAAAAGAAAAGAAAAAAATAATAATAATAAAAAAAGGGAAAGAAAAAAGGAAAAGAATGGGTAGAAAAAACAACAACAATTAAAAAAAACAAAACAAAACAGAACAACAACAACAAAAAAATCACCCACTGGGAGTGGGTTCTGTGTGAATGCTGTAGGTGGCGCTGTTGCTCCACTATTCCAGGGCCGTGGCAGCGCCACTCTGCAAGGCCCTTTATAGCTCTGGCCGTGGTGGGATCGAATGGGAGGCTGTTGATCCCTGTGGGAGTCTTAAGCGCGGCCACCCTTTCCCAGTCGCCAGCTAAGGGGTCCGAAGCTCCCCAGGACTCCCAGCCTGCTGGGCTGAGTGTGCCGGGGTGATACGGTCCTCTGCTGTGCTCCTGTCTCTTTAAGACCGCTGAAAAAAGCGCCCGCTTTTCTTCTTTTTTTTTTTCCTTTCCTCCCGGAGCCTGCCGCATGCAACTGGCGCGTTCCTTGCTGAGACCCTGCGCCCTCTGTCTCTCCAATCTCCACTACACCGTGCGCTGTGTGTCAGCACTCCCGGCACAGACTTCCACTCCCTCCTGGCTCTGAATCCTCTCCTCCCACCGGTGCAGGGTGGGGGAGCGCTCAGGTCCCGCCAGGTCGCAGCTCCGTATCTTACCCGCCTTGCCGGGTGCTGAGTCCTCTCAGGTGTAGCTGCCTGCTGTGCGCTTTCCTGTGTATTCTGGTCTCTCTTTTAGGAATAGTTGTATTTGCTGTGTTTTCGAGGATAAATGTAATGTTGGGAGGAAATTTCTGTCATTACGTTCATGTCACCATCTTCCCGAAGTCTGTTAAAGAGTCTTGAATTACTATGGCAAAGAAAATTGCTCACTCTGTTTAATATGATATTTTACATACATAACTACTGTGGAACCATTTTGCACTGAAAACTTATTCCTATCTTGGGTCAGTAGGTAGTTACTTAATGCAATTTGTGAAAAGCTTTTCTAAGGGTTTAAAAAACAATAATTCGTGATGAAACTTCCATACAAGGAAGAACGGCTGTTATAGCAGGCTTCATCATGCTGTGTCTCCCACCCAGACAAGCTTTTCTCTTACACCACTTTGCAGATATTTATTGAGTACTGACTCAGTGTTGGGGGCATAGAAAAATAAGTTATAGTCACCTACTTCAAGAACCTCTATGGGGAGATAAATAATTATACTAGAATTTGGTAAAGATGCTGTGATCATGTAAGACATATTATGTTATTTGGTCACAAGTAACAGAAAGCAAATCAAACTAGCTTTAGCAAAACAGAGGAGTGTCTTATAAGGACACAGAGATGTCTCATGAAACTTAAGGGCAGGAATGCCGCCAGCTGAGGAAAGGCCTGGAATGCAGCCAGGACTCTATTCGTCCTCTGTTCTCTCTGAGGGTCTGTATAAATCTTCTACTATGCACAATATGCTTTTTATATGACTGCCACAAAGCTTTTTACTTTACATATTATAGCTGTAGGCACTTGCAGAGATATTTTTTTTCAGTTCCAATTCCAAATTCTAAGGAATGAGACTGACTGACTCAGCATGTGTCAAGTATTATATATGGTTCAGCCAACTGTGGCCTCTGGGATGGAGTCACATATCAAAACATGACTGCTATGGACCCAACATGCTCTGCAACTACATTTCTTGCCACTTCCTTCATACATTCCATGTTCTACTGATACCAGTAATGATTGCCTATTGAAAAAACTAAAAAATAGTTAACATAAATGTTTCTAGATAAACAAAGCCTTACCTGTAGACCAGCAATAATAATTACAACATGTAGTGGAAAAGTACAACTCAGTCACATTAATAACAAAAAGACAATTTAAATAAAGATTATACTTAAGAATGTGCAAGACTGAGAACTTTTAAGTTTAAATGATAAGCCATTGATCTTGGCCAAAATATCTAAATTGGGTTTTCTGGAATTCTAAAATTTAGTTACTGCCATCCTATGTGACTCTCTTTTTTTACACCAACTTGGGTAAAAAGTGAATAGTTATTAAAGTGAACCATTCAGCCTCAATGAGACAGACAGCAGATATTCATCTGCTGACTCACACTGCACCTGCCTTTATATATGTTAGCAACTTGAACTAATTGTTGAGGTAATGAATAAGTAAGAGAGGATTTAGGCAATTTAGGCAATTTCACAGAAGCCAGAGAGTAATAAATCAAAGTAGAATTCAGGTCTGAGCAGTTAGTAGAGAGCAAATTCACTGCATACATAAAATATATTAGTTAAATACTATTCACCTGAAGTTCTGTTTTTCCTAATTTGCAATTTGAGAGGGAATTCATGGATTCAGAGAGGCAAATGTTTGGAAATACTGTTTTCCATATTTCACAGGAAAGCATCTTCATCTTGTGAGTTTTTAGAAAATTTATTCTATGGATGATTTCCAAAAAATACTGTATTTTTACTATAGTCATTGGATAATTTTAACTTAGGTAACAAAAATCCTAAATTGGTTATCTCATTCTTTAAAGCCGTTATACTACTTTTTTCGACTAAAATTTATGCTTTTCACTCACATAACTGTTCCTTCTTATAGAGTTTAAATTCATGAGGTTAGATAGTGCATTTTTCTTTTGTCTTGTAAAGCTTTGACTCTTTAACCCTTTGAATACTTCTCATTTTTTAAAGATGCTGATTTCTTGAGGGATACAGTTACTTGAACCCTAGGTGTTTAAGGTTTTATTTTATTTTTTACTGTAGTCATTGGAAAATTATCATTTTTGAACTGTAATTAAGTGGAAATAGCTCATTATTTACCCAGTATTACTTAGACTCAAATATTATTCTTTGGCAAAGTAGAGAATAAAAGTAATTTCAAGAGAAAACGAAGTGAATTATTTTCCCCTTTCATTTGAACTTAGGTATATATAGTAACTCCTATCATTAAGTTTGTAATAGCAGAAGTATATAGGTAATTAAAACTCTCCTCATTGATAGTTTTGACAGAGAAGCATATTTTTGGCATCATCAGATATCTTAAGACATTTTAATATGCAGACAGATTCATTCATTTATTGATCCATTCAACAGATTGGACTTGTCAATTGATTTCTGGCTTTCAGAATTTTCCATCTACGCTTTAAATCAGGGCTCGCTCAGCAAACTATGGCCTGCAGGCCAAATCCAGCCAATTCTTTGTTTTTGTAGATAAAGTTTTAGTGGAACACAACGACCACCGCCAAACTCATTTATTTACTTATTGCCTGTGGTTGCTTTGATACTACAACAGAGTTGATTAGTTGTAACAGAGACATATGGCCTGCAAGACTTGAAAATATTTACTATATAGCCTTTGATAGAAAATGTTTACAGGGAATTCCAGTTTCAACTCCAAAATGTAAAGATCTTGGAAGTTGTCACCCTTGTCCTTTAAACTGAGCAAACTGAAAGTCAACAACTTTTCAAACACCCATCAGAGAACTAAGGTGGCAGGGCAAACTGCCATCCCCAAATCTGGAAAGACAAAGGTGAATGCAGAGAGTCACTGTGAGGATTTGCTTACCTGAAGCAGAAGCCACTGGGGCCATTGTCTAGTAAGAACACTTAAGTGGTAATCTTCATTAATTGCTAGAGCGTGAGTATGGACTAGCATGAGCAAAAGAAAATCCTGTAGTCTTGGGGGGGGTCCCCACATTTTCAGGTACTTTACCTCCAGAAACATAACCAGTGTGAAATGCTGCTGAGACAGATTCCCTCAAGGCTCTGGTTGGGGGAGGAGAAGAATAACCATTGTGAAATATGCCCAAGAGTGTTCTCTATAACAAAGGCCCTGTCCCACATGGAGGAAGGACATTCTCTCATTCCAGCTACCTCTAGCTTTCCTGTTTCACTCAAGCAAGGTAAGCTAAGGAATACTTGTGAAGGTCTCAAACTAGGGACACAGGTCCAATAGAAGACGGAGATTTAATCACAAGGTAATAGTACGCTTCCTCTCCTCCACTCCTTATCACCATACCAAATAGAAATCCAGGATAACAACAGTAAATCAAGTTGAATGAGCTATAAACAGACTGTCCCTAAGAAGGAGTACTTAGGGAAGCCCAAAGTCTACAAGAAAGAAGACAGGATAGAAGAGGAATTGGAATCCTCTGGCTCCTACAGCTGCAGCAAACATTAAACACAGCCCAACTCCTAAACAGATTAACACTAAAAAAACCACAGTAAAGGCCTATTTACCTCAATTTCTACTACTCAGTAAATCATGTCTATCTTTCAACAAACAATTAAAAGGCATTCTAAAAGGCAAGAAAAAAATGTTCTAAAGAGACTAGACAAGTATCAGAATCACACTCAGATGTGACAACAGACAATTTTAAATAAGCATGATTAATATCTTAAGGGTTCTAATGAAAAAAGTAGAAAACATGCAGGAACATGGGGTAATGTAAGCAGAGAGATAGAAACTCTAAGAAAGAATCAAAAGAAAATACTAGAAATAAAAAAACTACTGTTATGACAATGAAGAATGTCTTTGACAGGGTCTAGAGAACAGTGAGCTTTAAGTCAATAGAAACTTCTTAATGGAAATACAAAGAGGAAAAAAAGGAATAAGAAAGCATAACAATATTCAAGAACTGTGGGACAACTTCAAAAAGTGTAACATATGTGAACTGGAAAACCAAAAGGAGAAGAAAGAGAGAAGGGAGCAGAAGAAATATTTGAAGTAAGAAGACCAAGAATTTTCTTAAATTGATGACAGAAACCAAACTCCAGATCCAGGAAGCTCAGAGAACATCAAGCAGGATGAATACCAAAAATACGATACCTATTTATATCATATTTAGATTGAAAAAAAAAAACCCTACAATCAAAAATTAATATTCCTGGATCTAAAAAGTGAGTTATCTAGGTTTTAGGACACAAGTTTAATATACAAAAATCAATTGCTTTCCTGTGTATGAGCAATGAACAACTGGAATTTGAAATCTTAAAAAATATTATTTCCAGTAGCAATAGGGGAAAATGAAATAATTAGGCACAAGTCTGAAAAGAATTGTGTAAGTTGTAATGCAGAAAACGACTAAACTCTAATGAAAGAAATAAAAATGATCTAAATAAGTGGAGAGATATTCCATTTTCATGGGCTGGAACACTTAATATTATTAAGATGTCGATTCTTCTTAAATTGACCTACAGATTCAGTACAATTCCCATCAAAATCCCAAAAAGCCATTTTGTAGATATTGACAATTTGATTCTAAATTTGATCAATAATTTGACTAAAAGACCAAAGACCTAGACTAACCAATACAATACCGAAGAACAAGAACAACTTAGAGGACTCACACTACCCAATTTCAAGACTCACTATAAAGCTAACCAAGATAGGTTGGAGTTGGCAAAACAACAAATACAATGAATGGAACAGAATAGAGACCCCAGAAATATTACCCATACAAATATAGTCAACTGATTTTTGACAAAAGATTAAAGGCAATTCAATGAAGAAAGGATAGTCTTTTTAACAAATGATGCTAGAATAATTTGGTATCAATATGCATAATAACAACAATAATAACAATAGTAAATCTAGGCACAGACCCAAACACCTTTCACAAAAATTACATTAAAGTGAGTCACAGACTTGAATACAAACACAGAAGCATAAAACTTCTAGAAGGAAATATAAGAAAAAAATCTAGGTGATCTTGGGTTTGGTGATAAATTTTTAGATACAACATCAGAAGCATAATCTATAAAAGAAAACAGTTCAATTAAGTTGGACTTAATTGAAATTAAGACCTGCTGGACTAAAGATCTGAACAGACACCTTAACAAAGAAGATATACAACTGGTATATAAGCACATGAAATGATGCTCAATATCACTTGTCATTAGGGAATTGTGAATTAAAACAAAATGTGATACTACTATACACCTATTAGAATGGCTAGATAAATAAGCTCTGGGGACCTGATGTATGGCATGGTTAAATTAGTTAACAATACTGTACTGTATACCTAAAAGTTACTAAGAGGGCAGATCTATAAAAGGTACCTATGTGAGGTAATGGGTGTGTTAACTAACCTTTTGTGGTAATCATTTCACAATATAAACGTATGTCAAATCATCGCATTGAACACTTTAAACTTGTACAATGTTATAGGCCAAATATATCTCAATAAAACTGGAAAACAAGGATGGCTAAAATAAAAAGTACTGACAATACCACCAGCTTGTGAGGCTGTGGAGTAACAAGAATTATCAATCATCACTGAGTGATGTTACAGCCACTTCTGAAGGCAATGTCTTGCAAAGCTTAACAGTCTTACCATATGATCCAGTGATGTGTCACTAGGTATTTACCAAATTAATTTGAAAACGTTTATATCTACACAAAAATGGGCTTATGAAGGTTTACAGCAGCTTTATTCATATTTGCCAAAAAACTGGAAACAATCAGGATGTTCTTCAATAGGTGAATGGATAAACAAACTGATACATCCATATAGAAGAATGTTATCCAATGATAAAAAGATATGAGCTATCAACCATGAAAAGACTTGGATGAATCTTAAATGTATATTGATAACTGAAAGAAGTCAGTCTCATTCCAACCCTATAGGATTCCCAGTTACATGGCTTTCTGAAAAAGCAAAACTAGAGACATTAAACTGTCTAATGGTTTCCAGGATTGAATAGATGAAGCAAAGGGGACTTTTTTTTAGGGAAGTGAAACTATTTTGTATGGTATTGTAATAGTGGATATGTGAGACACGAATTTGTCAAAATCCATGGAAATTTATAGCACAGAATGAGCCTTAATGTATCCAAATTAAAAACAAAATAATTTAAGAGGTCAAGAAATCCCAGGATAGAATGCATACTGTCCCCAAATAATCTAACCAATGAAGAAGGAGGGGGGGAGTTGGTGAGCTAAGTAACTTTGAAAATGAGCAGAATCCATAAGACTAAAGACAAAAAAATCTATACTCACTGCACTCTAATTGATAAAGTTTCCTTCCTATGGAGGTGTGGCTTAAGAATTCTGATACCACTATACATGCATACTGGAACTGAACAGTTAAGTAAACAGATGGCAAATGGTGGAGCCAGGTTTGTCATTGATGTTGTAGGAGTTTACAAATAAGCAAGGGGAGGAGGTTATAATAATTTTTGTGGTGATTAGAGCTGGGGAGCTAAGTATGAAGTCACATTCAGGTTAATACAGATACAGATGATGAATAATGATAGAAATAATGATAGATATGTGTAGATAGCCTGATTAAGATTTAGATATATATTCCCTTACTTTGTCTGTTGAGAGAATATAAAAGCAATGATACTTCAGCATCAATAAGCATACCTAGCATCCAGCTCCTGGTTTCTAATATCATTTTACAATGAAAGAAACCAGGACTCCTTAGAGACATGGCTGATTCTAGGACTTGGGCAGGCAAAACAGAAGATGAGGCTGGAGGATTTTACAGTGCCAGAAAGCATGCAAACACTCAGGAAAAAAAAAAAAAGCAACCCACAATGATTTGGATATATCAGAGGGACATAGGAACCAGCTCAGAGAGCTTCAGGTGGCCAAAGCTGAAACAATTTGAGCAAATAAGTAAATAAGTAAGAACAGAAATATTGGATTATGACCCCAAATATAACCATCCATAAGTACATACTCATTTATATATATACATATGATAAAATAACTAACTAAATGGAAGAGACAATGCAGAATTCCCATGCAGGAGAATTCCAAATAATTGAGGAATTCCAAATTCTTCAATCTGTGGGCCGCTACTCCTCACTGCTTAAGTGTGGTCTGCACATGGTGACTTCCTTCAGAAAATCAGAGTATAAAAAATATAGAAAGAGGAAAAGAAGTGTAACTTTAGAGTAGAGAGGAACACTACCTCAGTCAGGCAATCAATGTCAACATCAACAGTTAGAAGTCATACTGATATATATTGTACCATGATATTATGTGATGAAAATAGCACTTCACATCTGTGATTTGCCTCTCAAAAACCTATATTCCCAGTTTAACTAAAAGAAAGCACTGGACACATCCCAACTGAGGAACATTATACAAAATACCTGATCAGTAATTCTAAAAATTCTAAAGTCAGCAAAGACAAGAGAATCTGAAGAACTGTCACAAGTCCAAGGAGACATGATGACTAAATGTAATGTGCTCTCTGGGAGGGGATCCTAGAAACGAAAAAGGACATTAAGTACAAACTAAAGAAATCTGAATAAAGTATGGACTTTAATGAACAATAATGTTATCAATATTGGTTCATTAATTGTAACAAATGCACCACATAATGTAATATATTAATAATAGAGGAAACTGGGTATGGGGTATATGGGACCTTTCTGTACTTTCTTCATAATTTTTCTGTAAGTCTAAAATTGTTCTAAAAACAAAAGTTAAAAAGCAACCTTTGCTGACCCTACTTCCAGTGAAAGGGAAATGAAAGGGACTGGTTTGTACATCTTTTTGTGGGAGGAGTTTTAAAAAGTGCATTTGTTAAAGGAAGATAACAAGATGTTTTTGCAATATTCCCAACTAATGAAGACTTAGTTTAGGCCCTGATACCTCTCCGTGCAAAAGTAACTATCTTTCAGCATGGGCAGGCAGCAGACTGCATGGCATAGGAAATTGGAAAGAAACATAAAACAGTGTGATGTTCAATCTAAAAGAATCAGTTGCAAATATTTGATAGCGATTCATTACCTATATCCTTTACTTTAAAACTTGCAATTCAAATTCCCAATCTTTGTCATATTTAAAGAAGAGAAGTGTTTGTTTATAGAAATGAATTCTTATCAAGAAATGAAATGCAAATAGGGACACTTTTGATAGACGGCAAAAATGGGAAAAAAATATTGCATGGAGGCGAAGAGCAAACTCATTGCTTTTTGGAAGCAACCCCACAGCGTTCATTCTTCCATGGTGCTGACGGCTTTTGCTTTGAAATTCATTTTATTGACCTAAAGCTTAAACTGCAGGGTGACTCAAAGATAATTGACAGGAGGGAGAGAACATCATGCTACCATTGTCACGTATGCCCTCAATCATTCCCTTGTTAAAAATAAAAGATGTATTATGTAAATGTATCTGCCACTGAATTCTGCCAGCATTTTTTCTGTCCCTAGTAAAGTATTATCCATGTTTGTCAAGGAGGAGGGGTAAAATCTGCCTTTACAAATGGTTCAGTGATTATGTCTCCACACTTAAATTTCTGCTTGAAATTCAAATCCACATAAAAGGTTTCCAAATCTAAAGGTAGTTTTACTTCCTACCTGGCTTAGGTGTATAATGTGGATTTAGAAGAAATAAAACATATTTAGAAGCAGGAAATAGACGTAATTTGAGTCTGAAATATGTTCCTTAGTGAAGTTCTTTTCCAAAGTTACTTTGTAGCTACAAAATCCATCTCTATTACACCAGCCAAAAAAATGGCCAATTATCCATCCAGTTGTGTATATGTCAACCAAAACATAAAAATCACGGATTTTTGTGAAGAGTTGAAAGTAGTAATAGCTGTTAGGCTATTCATTAATCAGAATCCAGATTACTCTTCAATTAAATACTGTACAAATTATAGGGAAAGCAGTGGTCTTGTATCTTTGATGGACTAGCTAAAGTTATTTCTCAATGAAACTGATAATTCCTACAAATGGTTCTTACAAAGCATATCAGAAAGCATTATTGCTGGAAGGAATAAAAAGAGTAGTGGGCTTTTATGAAAAACAAGATACAAATGATAAATAAATTATAGATATCTGTTGTTTACCTGTGAGCTTATGGTTATCCATACTTTAATATCAGCCTTTGCTAATGGGAGCTGCATAGAATTTGATTCTCTGTTTTAAGGGCAAAGAAAGAACCCAATTAGAGGGACACATAAAAGCTAATTTGAAAAGATCCACTATGTCCTTTGGCTTTGGAGATAAAAGACTAGCTTTAGGTTCTTTATCTGTGGTCCATTCTCCTAGCATTAATGGAAAGAACAGAATCTTGTTTTATAGTCTTAAAATCTCTCATATTTGCTCTTTTAGTATTGGCGTATTCGAAGAGAAAGTAACTTGAGCAAAATAAAGTTAATGGCCCTGATCTCAATTGACTTTTAACCTGTTTTACCCAGAACCCAGAGCTCTCCTGCAAGCCTGTTTTCTTTTAAACCTGAGCATGTCCCACATAAAACAGCTAACTATAAATCAATCAGAACTGTATCATTCTAGGACACACATTTTGGGAGGGAGTTATTAAAATCCTGAATAAAACTTTTGTCCGTTTCATTTATATTTGAGCAGCAATTTGAAATGCTTTATTTAAAAAAATTTTTTTAATTTTGGTATCATTAATGCACAATTACATGAGCAACATTATGATTGATTGTCATAGACTCCCCCCATCATCAAGTCCCCCCACCAACCCCCTTACAGTCACTGTCCATCAGCGTAGTAAGATGCTATAGAGTCACTACTTGTCTTCTCTGTGTTGTACAGCCCTCCTCATGGCCCCCTCTATATTATGTCTGCTCATCGAAATGCCCCCTTTTTTCTTCCTTATCCCTCCCTTCCCACCCACCCTCCCCAGTCCCTTTCCCTTTGGTAACTGTTAGTCCATTCTTGGGTTCTGTGAGTCTGCTGCCGTTTTGTTCCTTCAGTTTTTTTCTTTGTTCTTATACTCCATGAAATGCTTTCTTAGAGCAAGAGTGACTAAACGCCTTTATCTTCAGTTTTAAAAAGGGGGGGATTTCACTAAATGTCGGTACATGCTCAGTGTCAAAACTGAGTCTTGCAAGGAGGGTAGGGCTCAGTAACCAGAGGTCATCGATACAGGCATTAGTCAGATAGGTGTGGAGTCAAGCCATTGTGCCTTTCCTGGGCACACTTCTTCCCTTGTTGCTCAGTTTATTAGCATGCAGCTAGAAAATACCAGCATAGAGCATGCCAAGGCAGACAAAGAAATGACTCAAGGGAGATTTAAACTCCATGACTATACATATTTCCATAAAGTTTAAGGAACATAACTATGCACAGCAGGGAAAACCCCCAATTTTCTTTCAGTGAAAAATTCACATTATCCCTGTGGCTAGAATGATGAGAAAATGAATTTGAAAATATCTGCAGAATGTTGCTGGTATCTTTGGTCAAGAAATAATAGTGGGAATCCTTTTTCATCTTCCCGATGTACAGTTTGTTCCTGATACAAAGTGGCCTACAGAGGTTATGAAGGTAACATCAGACTGCAGGGGCCTGGGTTGTAGGCTCTATCCACATTTCTTAATCACAAAGTGTTTCTGTGCAGTGAAAGGAAAGCAGAAGATGGTGGTCATTATTGGAATATTTAAATTTGAAGAACCAATTTTGCTTCATCTGGATATTTTCAGAAAAAGTATTACCTATTTATTTTTTTAACCTCTTACCATTAACAGTAACAGTTATCTTGTGCTGAGCACTACTATGTGCCAGGCTGTGTGTTATGGGATTTATTTAGGTACATTATTCTTCTAAGCCTCACCCAACTCTAACAGGAATGTACTCTGAAAGGCATTTTACAATTGAGGAAATAGGCTCATGGAGGTTAACATTCTTCATCACGTGTTTTACAGCTAAAAGGGGCAGAATCATACTTAATTGCACGTGTGTGTCTGTCTGCCTCCAACGTTCTTCAGTTTACAGATCTACCTAGTTGCCTAAATCCTTACATTTTCCCAAGTATTTGCCCATCTGTGCAGTAGTGGGAAAGGCATTTGTTTCAGTCTGGTCAATTTCAAATAACCAGGTCTGGACAGCTAAGCTCTTATAGTCCAACATGACTGAGATCCAGAAATACTGATTGAAATGACTGGAAATAACCTCCAGAAAAGTCATTCAATTGACTTTTGTGATACCATGGTGCCATTTCTGAAGATCATTTTCCATTAACCTTTTACTCTCTGATGTCATCCAGACTGTAGATTACATTGCTTCACCTAAACAATGAGCACAGCCCTGACTTGTCTTCCCCTATTTCACTTCCTTGGAATGACTCTAGGTTTCTTTATTTCCCGGGATTACAAAGAGAAAGGGACAAAGCATTTTTATTGCAGGCCAATTCAGTTACTTTTAGAAAGAAGTGGATGATACAAATATGAATCAGTAAGGGCCGAGAACATTATTGGAACAATAAGCAAATAATTTCCAATTTAATAGGAAAGAAAACTTGGCTTTAGTTATCTAACTTTCTGACTAGGTTATTTTGATCAAATTCACCCAAAATGACTGCTCCTCTATTTTGCTGGCAGCATTATTAGAGCAGCAATCAACAGAAAACTTGGGGAAGGCACAAAACTAGCACTGAGATATTACAAGTTCATGTGGAGAAATCCATTCATTCATTCTACAAATATACTTGAGTGCTTTTTGTGTGGCAGGCTCTGTTTAGGTGTTTAGGATACACTAGTATGCAAAGCAGAGTACTCCCTATCTTCACAGATGGGGGAAGATAAATATGGTACATGAAATGATATTCAGTGCTTTGTAAAAAAGAGTCAGAGAACAAAGATCAGGAATATTGAGGTTGGGAGTAATTTTAGATAGAGGAGTCTGGCAGTTTTAAAACATGTTTGCGTGAAACCAATATAATATTGTATATCAACTATACTTCAATAAAAAAATAAAATAACGTGTCTGTAAATTCTTCTACACATTTCTTCATGGAGAGAAGGATCTACATGTCCCATCCCCTTGAATCTGGGCTGGTCTCTGTGACTTGCTTGTGACCAATAGAACTAAATGAAAGTTAAGTCACATGATTTTTGAGGTGAGACCCTAAAAAGCAACGCAGCTTACAACGTACTCACAAGGGTTTTTCCAAATGTGTATTTGGTGGTAGAGCCATCTCCATCCTTGAGAATCAGTGGTCAAGAACTATTAGCTTGAATACATAGTAGGTGATTTCTTCTTGCCTTGAGCAGGGACAGTTGGCTTTAGAGCAATAGCATGATGTCTACACGTTCCTGTCTATTCATTTGCATGTAGCTGGAAATCCTGGAAGTGGAGGACAAGGAAAAGTTAGGTAGAGCTGGCTGTGGTTAGCTCTTGGGGGTAACCTTGTGCTCTTACTTTGTTAGTCAGGGCTTCCTCCACCCAGTGGGCTTCTCTACTCCCATGGGGTTTGGCTCATTCTCCACACACAGTTATGCACCCTGAAAGATGTCCAGTCCCAATGGCACTTTCTTCTTTCCACTTGCAGCCAGTTGCTTTATGTGTTTCAAGTATGAAAGGTTTTAATACAAAAAATGAGAAACTTATATAAACTTTGGAAGGTCTGGGTAGCAAAGTTCAGGGAAGTGACCAGGGAGTACCCAAGCAGGTGGTTCTTAAGAAGTATCTTGGAAACTGCCACAAGTCAAAGAATCTCTGGAAGATGCCACAAACCATCTTCATCTGCAGCAGTAAAGTAAGTGGTTCTCAAGGGCTCCCACCTAGAAGCTCTGTGAACTTCCTGTCCATTCACACATCTCCTCAGATCTCCCCACTCTCCCATTTTTGGCGGACTCAACCCTGGAACCAAATACAGTGAGAGCATTCTGGAAAATGTAGTTCCCATTTTCTGCTCTGCAACACACTGGGAGAAGTTAGGAGGGGGTGGTGATGAAGACAAGTTGACGACAGACAAGCCAGCCCACTTGCTTTGTAGAGCCTCTGTGGAGAGTAAATGAAATGATGCATATAAAATGATGGAAGAGCATGCAGCTGGAATAAATGTTATCTACTATTCGTATTAGTATAGTATCATTGGCGTTTGTATGCCCGAGGAGGAAGATTGATATGATCCTGTTATATTCTGATATCTTTACTTGGAAGTAGAAATTCTGGCCAAAAACTCAGATTCTTTCTCTCTTAGAATGATACCTTTTCCTTTAGCTCAGATTGAGTTTCCTTTCCTGAAGAGGATTATGAGGTACACATATACATGAATTAAATGTAACTCTCACAGGAAATTAAAATACCATCATCCACAACTCTAAGCCGATACAGCTTAGGACTTTGCATACTAATTCAAAGATGTGGAAACCTTTCAAGAGTCTACAAAAAAGAGAGGCAGCTGGAAAATTATAATTGGAAGATCATAATACTGCTTTTACTGACATAGAAAATATTTTCTAGTGTCTCTTTCAAACTAGCAAATACATATTTAATATAAAGTATTTAAATTATTTTAAGGCATTTTATTTTTTAAGTTGGAGAAATAAAGAAACAAACAAATGTCACTTTTCAGTTGTAAAGGAGAAGATAACATAATGAATGAATAGGTCATTTATCTGAAACTGGACACTTTTTATGCTTGAGAATATATTTTATATTTCTCCATTCAGACGAGGTAAGCACTAAATGCGGATTTAATTGGAGCTTTCAGAATGCTTCAGTGAACATCGAGTGCATAATTTAAAGGCATTCACGTACTCAAGCTTTGTGCCAGAATTGTTCCCACTTAGTGCTAACAAGGGCATAAACTGATGCTTGGTTTTGAGAATATGACCAGAATGGTCAATACAGTGTTATTGCTTGCTCTTCTGAATAACCTTGTTATTTTTTTAAGTATTCAGAACAACTATAAAAATACAGTAAATGAAGACAGCTTGGGAGTTATAGGAAACTCTTTCATTTCAGTAACTGAAATCATTGTGATGTTTTTCCTTCAGGCAGTCTCTTGCAGAAATGTTCCATGTCTTTAATGGATGGAAAATGGACTAGATTTCGTCAGTCTCCTGGAATAAAAAACTTCAATATTCCTATCACTCCAACTATATCAAGATAGTCTTAAGATTATTCAGTAGGTTGACCAAAGGGTCACTTTGATGTTACTTTCCTCTTGAAAAAATAAATCGATATTTGATATATTATAAAAGAAAAGGTGATGCAAAATGTTTTATTTATTTTAAAAGACTCTTAAAAATACTGGAACTTAACATTCTTCACTCAGGTGCAGAAACACTGCTTTCTGGGAATTGTATTCTAAAGCTGCTTATGTTTAGGTTCAACTGCTATCACAAATAACACCTCTTTCCAGTTGGTGGTTACTTCTAGAGCTAAAGGAAGGGGATGGCTGCTAAAAGGGGTAGACATGCAGACAGTGTCACTTGTCTGCTAATATTCATTTTATTAGGCTGGGTCATGGGTGCATGGGTGTTTTTCATTTTATATTTTTGCTATAAGTATATGCATGTAATTGGCTACATTTGAAATATTTTTAAGATAAAATTTCTGGGCTGTTGGTCATAGACATTTTTCAATTTAATAGGTAATGCTAAACTATTTCCTAAAACAGTAATGCTCATTTGTACTTCCATGAGCAGTGTATAAATGCTCTAATTGTTTCACATTTTCCCCCAAACTTGGCATAATCAAGCATTATTATTATTTTTTTTTGGCCAGTTTGGAGAGTGGGAAACTGTATCCCCAGATGTCCTGGTAAAATGGCAGATTGAACATATGTCTTTACATTTGTTTTTCCCCAAAGTCAACTTAAATATCAGTACAAGATTTTTAAAGAAATAAACACAGAGAAAAAGGTAATGAAAGAGAAGACAACAAAAACAAAATTTTGGAAGTGTTAAACCAGATAGATGAATAGAACCTTTCCCAGCAGACCCAGGAAAGCTGAATCCTATGCTGGGGTAGTGGGGAAAGCCAAGAAGCAATAGGTTTATATTAAGTAACCAGCAATGCTGGTATACCTGGAACCAGGAGTGTAGGTGCGACTAAAAACAGAAGAATATGTTGAAGTGTAAAGCACTTACATTCCCTGCATATCCTTTCCCATTACTGGGCTAGTCAAGAACTCCTTCGGTCTCCTAGGAAAAAAGTAAGAGGATAATCATCTAGGATTTGAAGAAGGATAAAATAAGAGAACCTGGAATATACATGAGGCACAGCTGAGGGCAAATATATAATATAAAACAATGACAACACAGGCAGACTAAGTGAATGTCTACATGCTGAAAACTGAAAATGCTCAGGCATTTCCCCAAAATCTAGCTTTGAGGGCTATATCCTCAATACAGTTCATTAAAGGATTATTTTCTCAGTATGATAAAAGAGAGACAAAATGAATAAATGAGTAAATGTCTTGTAGGAAATGTAGACTATGCAAGCAGAAAATAATTAGTTACCATATTTTGTCTATATGAAACAAAAACAGGATGCTATTTTAAAAATAAAAGAAGTTTCAGAAAATAAAAATGAATTTTTGGAATCGAAAAATATAGTAGCAGAAATTAAAAAAAAAAAAGAAAATCTACCATAAAGTTGAGCAAGGAGACAAAGAAATGGAAAATAGAAAAAAAAGAGAAAAGTAGGTGAAGAGAGCCAACATTAGGATAATTTGAATTTCAGAAAAAATCCAAGAAAATAAAAGGAAGGAAATACTCAAAAGTGATCAAGAAACTTCTTCAGAACAGAATAATATGAGTTTCTAGATGGGAAGGACCAAGTGAGTCCCCAGGAGAGTGGGTGAAGATAGATCTACATAATCATGAAATTTCACAGCAGTGACATAGGGATGATCTCACAATCTTTGAGATAGAGAAGAATTGGAGATAAGAATGGCATTTGGCTATTTACAGGTAAGACTTCCATTCGTTTTATTAAACTTTTCATTTTAGATGAGTGTAGATTTACATGCAATTGAGAAATAATACAGAGAGATCCTGTGTAGTATTCACCTAGTTTGCCCCAATGATAACATTTTGTACCATTATAATGCGATTATCACAACCAGGATATTGACAATGATAGGATTTAATGATTTACCAATCTTGATCAAATTTCCCATTTTATTTGTACTTGCTCGTGTGAGTGTATGTATGTGTGTGCCTGTATATACTTCTATTCAAATTTATCATGTCTGGGTTTGTGTATCTACCACCATGGTCAAGAACACTTCCATCGCCAGAATGATCAGTCATGTTGCCCTTTTATAACTACATTCACCTCCCTCCCACCCTCCCCATAGCCGCTGACCCCTGACAAATGCTAATATGTTCTCCATTTTATTTTAACAAGTGAACAGTTTATTAAGAATTAAATGAAGGTATGGAATGTGATACAGAACAAGACACTCAAGACAGATATAATAGTACAACTAACACAAAAAGTTAATCTCACTTCAAAAAAAATCACAAAAGAAAAAGCAATTCCATTATTATAAAGTAAGATATTTCATGCAGAAACTCAGAAAAAATCCCACCCCTTCAAAATCCCCCCAACTTCTAACCAACAAAAAGCTATCTGAAAATACTGCCATGCGAACATACTAACCACAATATAATCATTCATAGAAAAACACATAATTTTGTCATTTTAAGAATGCTATGTAAATAGAATTGTACAGCATGTAATATTTTGGTACTGACTTTGTTCTCTGAGCTATTTCCTGCAGATTCATCTAAGTTGTGTGTAAAATAGTCTGTACTATAACTTGATGAGTAGTATTCCATGATATTGATGTATCAGTTTGTTTAACCATTCACTAGATGAAGGACATTTGGGTTGTATACAGTTTTAGCTCTTACAATAGCTAATGAATTTGAACAACTTTTCATGTGCTGATTTGCCATTAGCATATCCTTGTCAATGAAATGTCTATTCATACTTTTTGCCCATTTTGTAATTGGATTGTTTGTTTTTTTAATATTGAGTTTTGAGAAATCTGGGTACCAGCCCTTTATCAGAATATGGTTTAAAATATTTACTCTGGTCTGTAGCTTGACTTTCATCCTCTTAACAGGGTCTTTTGTGGAGCAGTAGTTTTTAAACTTGATGAGGTCCTATTTATCAATTTTCCCTTTTATACATCATGCTTTTTGGGTCAAGGCTAAGAACTCTGTGCTTAGCCTTAGATCCTGGGGATTTTCTCCAATTTTTTTTCCAAACGTTTTAGTTTTAAGTTTTGTACTTAAGTCTGTGATCCATTTTGAGTTAATATTTGTGTAAGATGTAAGATTTAGGTTGATGTTCTTTTTTTTTTTGTATATGGATGTCTACTTGTTCTAACACATTTTGTTGAAAAGGCTACTCTTCTTCCACTGAATTATTTTTGCCCTTTGTCAAAATTACCTTAAGCACATCTATGTGGTTCTATTTCTAGATTCTCTTTTCTATTTTATTGACTTATGTTTTTATTTCTCTGTCAATACCGCACTGTTTTGCTTACTGCACCTATATGGTAAGCCTTAATATTAAGTAGAACGACTTTGCACACTTTATTTTTCTTTTTCAAGACTGGTTTAGCTGAGCTACTGCTTGTACCTCTTCATACCAATTTTAGAATAAGTTTGTCTATGTCTACAAAAAACCTTGTTATGAATTTAATAGGAATTGTTTTAAACCTATAGATTAATTTAGGGAGAGTCGATTATCTCTACTATGTCTGACTTCAAATTTTTGAAGGAAAAATATTTACAACCTAGGATCCTATGTCCAGTTATATATTAGAATAAAAGAACAGTTTTAGACTTCTGATCTCTGGTTCTACATGTAAGGAACTTGGAAGTCACTATTCTATCCTAACACAAGTAAGGAGTTGAACAAACTTAAAAAAATCAAAAATTCCTCTAAGATGTGTAAGAAATGTTAGGTCACAGGGAAAACTGCTGACTCCCAAATTGGAGAGACTGACAGGCAAATACAGAGATCACAACTTATTAGAGTAGGAACTTATGAGCTAAAACCCCCCGGGAACCAGTGCCAGTGAAGGAAAATCACAACTATAATTGATGAACTGCTGAAGCTCAGAGTGGCAAGTCTGAGAACTAAAAACTTCAGGGGGACCCAGTTATGGGGAGCCTCCCACACTTCAGTGAGTTTCACCTCCTGGGGCTTGATCAGATTCTCACAGTGAATATCAGAGAAAAATCCCTTTTTGATTCTGCAAGGGGAGGGTGGCAGGAACTATTTTAAAATAACATTCTGTTCTTAACAAGGTGTGTCCTCAGGACAAACTAATTAACCAGGACCTAACCTGCTGGGGTTTTATCATAACCTAAATGACCTTAGGGAAGGGAAAGACCCAACTCTAGCCCACTCTTGCTTCTCCCATGTGGGAAAAATAGAATACAAAACTTCAGCTCTCTCTAAACACCCTAAATGGGGGAAAAAACTGAGAAACACTTGCCACAGGCATAGGCTCACTAAAACACTAGGACTATAGAATGCTCCTCCTCCCTGACATGTTACTACAACACTACTAAGGGCTTACTTACAGCAGTTCCTTTTACCAAGTACATCATGTCTGGACACAGTCTGAAGAGACAGAACAAGCATCAAAAGCAGATAGGACAGGGATGTTGAAATTACCAGATTGGAATTTAAAACAACTATGATTAATATGCTAAGGGCTCTTAATGGATAAAGCAGATAACATGTAAGAACAGATGGATAATTTAAAGAGATGAGAATACTAGGAAATAATTTTTAAAGATGTTAGAAATAAAAAACACTGTAATAGAAATAAAGATTGCCTTTGATGGGCTTATTAGTAGACTGGTAAGACTCTCCAAGCTTGAGGATATATCAAAAAACCTCCAAAACTGAAAAGCAAATATGAAAAGATGATTGAAAAAAATTGAAAAAAAAAAAAACCAGAACACAATATTCAAGAACTGTGAGACAACTACAAAAAGTGTGACATATGCATAATGGGAATGCCAGAAAGAGAAGAAAGAGGGAAAGGAACAGAAGAAATATTTGATATAATATTTTAAATTAAGATTTTGTATAATACATATTTGATACAAAATACTTGACATATAATGAATCAATAATGACTGAGAATCTCTCCAAATGAATGTCAGACACCAAACTACAGATCAAGGAAGCTTAGAGAATACCAAGTAGGATAAGTGCCAAAAAAAAAAATACCCTACACCTAGGCATATCATATTCAAACTACAGGACATAACATATAAAGAAAAATTTCTGAAAAATGCCAGAGGAAAAAAAATCTTACCTAGATGGAAACAAAGATAAGAATTACCTTCAACTTCTCAGAAACCATGCAAGTAAGGAGAGAGTGGAGTGAAATATTTATAATGTTGATAGAAAAAACTTACCAACCTAGAATTCTGCACTTCTGAAATTATCCTTCAAAAGTGAAGGGGGAATAAAGACTTTCCCAGCCAAACAAAAACTGAGGGATTCTGTTGTTGGTAGACCTGTCTTGAAAGAAATGTTAAAAGAAGGCTTTTAGAGATAAGGAAAATAATACAGGCCAGAAACTCTGATCTACATAAACAAAAGAGGAACATTGAAGAAGGAATAAGTGGAGGTAAAATAAACACTTTTATTTTACTTATTCTTAATTGATTTAATAGATAACAGTTTGTTCAAAATAATAAGAATGCATTCAATTATGTATGCTTATGTATATATCTTTTGTGTGTATGTGTGTGCATATATGTATGTTTATATATTTTTATATATAAGTGAAATGAATGACAGAAATGATTCAAAGGACTGGTGGGAGGAATTAGGATTATTACAAGGTACTCTATCTATGAAGTGGTATAGTATTGATAGTGGACTTGGATTAATGGTAAATGCATATTGCAAACTCTAGGGCAATCACTAAAAAAAATAAAATAGAAGTATAACTGATATGCCAAGAAAGGAGAATCATACAAATACCCAATTAGACAAAATCTCTGAATCAGAAAGATATATGCACCCCTGTTTATTGATACATTATTTACAATAGCCAAGATATGGAAGCAACCAAAATGTCCATCAATAGATGAATGGATAAAGAAGAGGTGGTACATATACATAGTGGAATATTATTCAGCCATAAATATAAGGAAATCCTGCCATTTGCAACAACATGGATGGATCTAGAGGTTATTATTCTAAGTGAAATATGTCAGGTGGAGAAAGACAAATATCATGTGATTTCACTTATTTGTGAAAAATAAAAACAAAGCAAAACAAATGAACAAAATAGCAGTACACTCATAGACCCTGAGAAGTGACTGGTGGTTATCATGGAGGGGGGTTAGGATGGGTGGGTGCATAGAGAATATAGCCAATTATTCTGTAATATCATCCTATATTGACAGATAGTAATTGCACTGGTGGGTGTGAGGATTTAATAATAGAGGTAACTGTTGAACCACTGTGTTGTATACTTGAAACTAATGTAAGATTGTATATGAACTATACTTCAAAAAAAAGCTAGAGTCAGAAAAGAGTGGAAGGCAAAAATAGGAACAAAAAACAGGTCAACGAATAGAAATAGTGACAAATATGGTAAACTTAATCCAATTATATTAATAATCGCTCTGAATTTCCATGGTCTAAATGCCCCAATTCATAGATTAATGGAACAGAATAGAACCCAGAAATAAACTCATGCATTATGGTCAATTAATTTACAACAAAGAAGCCAAGAATACACAATAGGGAAAGGACAGTCTCTTCAATAAATGATGCTGGAAAAACTAGGCAGCCACATACAAAAGAATGAAACTGGAACCCTACCTTACACATACACAAAAATCAACCCAAAATGGATTAAAGACTTGAATGCAAGACCCAAAACCATAAAAATCCTAAGAGTAAGTATAGGGGGTAAACTCCTTGATATTGGCCTTGGCAATGATGTTTTGGATTCGACACCAAGAGCACAACTAACAAAAGCAAAGATAAACAAGTGGGAACACATCAAAGTAAAAAGCTTCTGCACAGCAAAAGAAACCATCAACAAAACTAAAAGGCATCCTATTGAATGGGAGAAAATACTTGAAAATCATATACCTCATAAGCAGCTAATGGCAAATATATGTAAAAATAAACATATAAAGTAATATATATAAATAACTTATAAAACTCAGTAGCAAAATCTAATCTGATTAAAAAATGTACAGAAGATCTGAATAGATATTTTTCCAAAGAAGACATACTAAGAGATTCTGTGTAGCATTTACACATACATTTGGCCAATGGGCAAATCAAAAGATGCTCAACATCACAATTCTTCAGAGAAATTCAAATAAAAAACACCATGAGATATCACCTCACACCTGTTACAATGGCTATTATCAAAAAGACAAGAAATGGCAAATATTGACAAGGATGTGGAGTAAAGGGGAGCTGAGTGCACTGTTTTTGGGAATATAAATGGTGCAGCCACTAAGGAAAACAGTATGGAGGTTCCTCAAAAAATTAAAAATAGAACTACTCCATGATCTAGCAATCCCACTTCTGGGTATATATCCAAAGGAAATGAAAAGAGGATCTCAAAGAGATACCTGCACCTATGTTCACTGTAGCATTATTTACAATAACCAAGATATGGAACCTAAGTATCCACCAACCAATGAACTGATAAAGAAGATATAGTATATAAATATACAATGGAATATATTATTCAGTCATGAGAAAGAGGGAAATCCTGCCATTTGTAACAACTTGGATGGACTTTGAGGACATTCTTCTAAGTAAAGTAAGCCAGAGAGAGAAAGACAAATATTACATGGTTTCACTTACATATGGAATCTAAGAAAAAATTCAAACTCAAAGAAACAGAAAATACAAAAGTGGTTGCCAGGATCTGGGAGGTAGGGGAAATAGGGGAAAGTTGGTAAAAGGGTACTGACTTTAAGCTATAAAATGAATAATGTCTGAGGGTCTAATGTGAAACCTAGTAATCATAATCAATAACACTGTACTATATAATTGAAATTTTCTAAGAGAGTAGAACTTGAATATTCTTACCAAATAAAGATAAATATGTGAGGTGATGAATATATTAATTAACTAGATGGGGGAAATCATTTCACAATGTCTATCAAATCACCATGATGTACACTTAAACATCTTACAATTTTATATGTTAGTTATTTCTCCATAAAGCTGAAATTAAAAAAATTAAGTTTCTATACTGACTTTATTAAGAAAGAAAACAGTAACAAATATGGTAGCTATTAACTGAATTATATTAATAAGAATTTTTAATATCAATGGTCTAAATGCCCTAATCAAAAGACAGATATTTTCAGAGTGGATCAAAAAACAAGACCCAACTATATGTTGTCTACAAAAACCCACATCAAATATAAAGGCATACATAAATTAAAACTAAAGGGATGGAGAAAAATATACCATGCTAACACTGATCAAAAGAAAGCTAGGGTAGCTGTATTAATTTCAGACAGATTAGACATCAAAGAAAAGAAAGATATCAGTGATGAAGAGGGTTATTACATAATGATAAAGGGTTCAATCCTCAAAGAGGATATAACAATCCTTAATGCCTCTAACAACAGAGCATCATAAAATGTGAGACAAAACCTGAGAATTGCAAGAGGAAATAGATGAATCCACTATTATAGTTGGAGACTTCAACACCCTTCTGTTAGTAATGGATAGACACAGCAGGCAGCAAATCAGTAAGGACATAGTTGAACTCAACAGTACTCTCAGTCAACTAGTTCTAAGTGACAACTATAGTTGATTCCATCCAACAAAAGCAGAATACACATTACTTTCAAGCTCACATGTAACATTCACAAAGATCACTTTCTAGGCCATAAAACACATCTCAATAAATTTAAAAGAATAGAAATCATACAATGTATGCTTTCAGGCCACAAAAGAAACTAGAAATAAATAACAGAAAGTGGAAAATCCCCAAATACTTGAAGATTAAACAACACACTTGTAAGTAATGCATGGGTCAAAGAAGAAATCTCAGGAGAAATTTTAAGATATCTTGAACTAAATGAAAATGAAAACACAACATATCAATATTTGTGAGATGTAGTGAAAGCAGTGCTTAGAGGGAAATTTTTAGCACTGAATGTGTATACTAGAAAAGAAAGTTCTAAAATCAACCATCTAAGCTTCCCCCTTAAGAAACCAGAAAAAGATGTGCAAATTTAATCTAAAGTAAGTAGAATTAAAGAATAAAAGTTAGAGCAGAAATCAATGAAGTTGAAACAGGAACTCAGTAGAGAAAATCAATAAAACCAAAAGTTGGTTCTTTGAAAAGATTAAGAAAACTGATAACCCTTTAGCCAGGCTAAGAAAAAAGAGACAGGAAACAAAATACCAGAAATGAAATACAATATCACTAAAGATTTATGGTAAGAAAAAGGATAATAAAAGAGATGTACTATGAACAACTCTATGCCCACAAATTTGATAACCTAGATGAAAAGGACCAATTCCTTGAAAGACACAATCTGTCAGAATTCATACAAGAAGAAATAGATGATCTGAACAGGTCTGTATCTATCAAATAAATTGAATCAGTAAATAACAACCTTCCCAAACAGAAAGCACCAGGCCCATATGGGTTCACTGGTGAATTTTACCAAATTAAGGGAGAAATTATTAACAATTCTCTTTCAGAAGCTATTTCAGAAGGTATTCAGAGGGGATACTTCCTAATTCATTTCTATGAGGCCAGCATTATGCAAATACCAAAATCAGACAAAGATGTTACAAGAAAACTAAAGACAAATATTTCTCATGAACCTAGATGCAAAAATCCTCAACAAAATATTACCAAATTGAATCCAACAATGTATAAGAAGAACTATATACATGACCAAATAAGATTTATCTTAGATATGCAAAGCTTGTTCAACATATGAAAACCAATTAATGCAATCCATCACATCAATAGGTTAAAGAAGAAAAAAGTCACATGATTATATCAATAGATGGAGAAAAACCATTTGAAATAATCCAAAACCCACTAATTATAAAAACTTGGTAAACTAGTAATAGAGGGAACTCCCTCAACTTGACAAAGAATATCAACAAAAAACCTACAGCTAACATCATAATTATTGGTGAGAAACTAGACACTTCCCTGTTAAGATCAGAAACAGGGCAGGGATGTTCCCTCTCACCACTTCTTTTTAATATCATAGTGGAAATTCTAGTTAATGCAATAGGACAAGAAAAAGAAAACAAAAGGTCTACTTACTGGGAAGAAAAATAAAACTATTTGTTCACAGGTGCATGATTGTCTATGTAGAAAACCTGAAAGAATCAATTAAAAAAAGTAGAACTAATAAGCGATTATAACAAGGCTGTAGAATACAAGGTTAATATACAAAACTCAATCCCTTCCTTATATATCAGCAATAAATAAATGGAATTTAAAATAAAAAATGCAATACCATTTATATAAGCTCTTAAAAATGATATATTTAGGTTTAAATTTAACAAAATATGTCAAAGACCTATATAAGAAAAAGTACAAACTTTGATAAAAGAAATCAAAGAAAAGCTAAATAGTAGAGAGACATTCCATGTTTGTGGATAGGAAGACAATATTGTCAAAATTTCAGTTTTTATCAACATGATCTATACATTAAATCTCAATCAAAATCCCAGTAAGTTATCTCATGTATTTCAACAAACTGATGCTAAATTTTATATGGAGAGGTAAAACCCTGAATAGCTAACATATTATTGAAGAACAAAGCTGAAGGATTGACACTACTCAACTTCAAGACTTACTATAAAGCTACAGTGATTAAGACTGTGCGGTATTGGTAAAAGAATAGAAAGATCAATGCAACAGGATAAAGAACCCAAAAATGGGCCCAGGACAAATGAGCAAAGGCAATGCAATGGAGCAAAGGTAGTTTTTTTCAACAAATGGTGCTAGAACAACTGGACATCCACATGCAAAGACACTCAAATAACAAAATAATCTAGACACAGATTTCTCATTCCTCATAAAAATTAACTTAAAATGGATCACAGACCTAAACAAAAATGCAAAACTATAAAAATTCTAGAAGATAACAGAGGAGAACATCTAAATGGGTTTGGCAATGACTTTTTAGATGAAACACGAAAGGCAAGATCCACAGAAGAAAGAATTGATAAACTAGATGTCATTAAAATTAAGTTTTTCTTCTCTGCAGAAGACAGTGGCAAAAGAATACGAACACAAGCCACAGACTGGAAGATAATATTTGCAAAATACTTATGTGATAAAGAACTGTTATCCAAAATATACAAACAATTCTTAAAACTCAATAGTAAGGAAAAAAATAATCTTATTACAAAATGGGCCAAAGACCTTAACAGACACCTCACCAAAGAAGATAAACAGATGGCAAATAAGCATATAAAAAATGCTCACATCATATGTCATTAGAGAAATGCAAATTAAAACGAGATTTCACCACACACCTATTAGAATGACCAAAATAGAACACTGACAACACCAATGTTCATGAGGATGTGGAGGAATAGGAACTCATTCATTGCTGGTGAGAAAGCAAAATGGTACAGCTACTTTGGAAGGCAACTTGGAGATTACTTACAAAAGCAAACATATTCTTACCATATGATCTGAACATCACACTTCTTGGTATTTACCCAAAAAAGTTGTAAACTTATGTCCACACAAAAACCTGCACACAAATGTTTATAGCAGCTTTATTTGTAACTGCCAAAATGTGATGTCCTTCAGAAGGTGAATGGATAAACTGTGGTACATCCAGACAATGAAATATTCTTAGTGCTACAAAAAAATAAGCTATCAAGTCATAAAAAGCCATGGAAGAAAGTAAAATACACATTACTCAGTGGAAGAAGACAATTTGAAAAGGCTACATACTGTATGATTCCAACTATATGAAATTCTGGAAGAGTCAAAGCTATGAAAACAGTGAAATGATCCGGGGTTGCCAATGGTTAGCAGGGATGGTGGGATAAATAGGCAGAATACAGAGGATCTCTAGGGCAGAGAAACTACTCTATATAATACTAAAATGGTGGATACCTGTCATTATACATTTGTCCAAACAATGTACCAAGAGTGAACTCTAATGGTAATTATGGACTTGGGATAATAATGATGTGTCAATGTAGGTTCATCAGTTATAACAAGTGCCTCAGTTTGGTGAGTGATTTTTTTTATACTTAAAACTATTTTTTTATTAAGGTATCACTGATATACAATCTTATGCTCAAGTTTCACATGAGCAACATTGTGGTTACTACATTCCCCCCTATTATCAAGTCCCCATCATATACCCCATTACAGTCACTGTCCATCAGCATAATAAGATGCTATAGAGTCACTACTTGTCTTCTCTGTGCTATACTTCTATCCCTGTGTCCCCCCCTATATTATGTGCTCTAGTGATTTTGATAATGTGGAAAACTATGTATGTGTAGGGGCAAGGGGATATATGGGAAATCTCAGTTTTGCTGTTCTAAAACTGCTCTTAAAGTATCTTAAAACACAACAAAAAAGACATTTCTATGACATGAACAGTCTCAATTTACCCACTATGAACCATTTATCAGAAAATTATTATAAGATACGGCCCAACATAATGAGAGTTAAAAAGAAATGGCTCCAGAAAGTAGGTATGCCAACACGGAAAGAAGTAAAGAAAACCCCAGGATACTAATGAAAATAGCTGGAATATTCCCCAAAGTAAAGGGCATCCATTCCTCCTTGGAGCAGGTCAGAAGGCCCCAGGAGTGATTTCTATAAAATGATTAAATTCATAGAATAACTGTATCATATGACTGTATTGCAGTGTGCTTTAAATAATTGATTATTAGGTTGAATTCACAATAACATAGGAAAAAAACAATGAAAAACTGGATTGTTAGTATCTTCAAGGAAAACCAAAAAAGTACAAGAAAATTATGCCGTTATCTTTTCATAATTATGCAGTGAAAAATCTTCTCATAACTATGATAATATAAACACTGAATAAAGATCTAAAGAAAATTGAAACATTTCTTATTGGAAAGTAGGGAAGAAAACAAAAAGTGTTCATGTATATGATGGATACAGGGGATGAAAGAGTGACAGATTAAAATGGAAGAAATAAGTAAAAAACAACCACTTTATTTACAAGTATGGAGGTGAGTACTAAAAGCATCAGCTAAAATGGGTTGGATGTTGTTTCTGGAGGGGATTGTGGGTAGTGAGTGGTAAGAGCACAGGGTTTCATACAAAATAGCATATAAATATTTGATTCTACAGTATATGCATTTATATAACTTTAAATTTATGATCAATTTGATAAAAATTTAAAAGTATAAAAAATATATCCTATTTGTAATATTGTTTCTTTAATTACTGATGGAGTTGAGCATCTCTGGTAGTGTCTACCCATATGACTCTCGGCTGGGCCGTGTTACTAGTTTTGGCCAATAGGACAGTAGTAAACTTGAGAAAGCATCTGTGTAGTTCCACTACTGCTTTTGGGCCCCTGCTGCTTGTTATTTATCCTGAATTCCCTTCACTATATCTTTTTTTCTTTTGTGATTGGTATGTTATTGGGTTTTCCGATGTCTTTTTGTAAATTCATATTTTTACGAACTTTTTTTATAGAAATATGTTGAGAACTGAGGAGAAGCTATGTCCTTCTGGAAAGGATTCTTTTTTTTTTTTTTCTGCCAGGCACCTGTGAACATTACCACCCCAGAAAACATTAATACAATTCCTGGGCTTAAGGATTTTGGACAACCCAGAAAAAATTAACCAGGGCCCCAAACACATCTCAGGAGAAATTTCCCCGCCTTCCGTATTCAGATCCAAGGTTTAGAAACAGGAAAGTTTCCTCTCTGTCTCTTTTTGTGAGGCATATTTTAAAGCTTTTTTGCTGAGGATATAACCCTTGGGGCCCTAGGCATATTCAACAACATCCAATCTGATTCCACACATTTCATGGACCCTCTGATTTACTTCCTGATCCACATATGCCTGAAGTTCTAGGGCGAGCACTGGTTTGAGAGCTTGCTTATATTCCTGGAGTCATCTTTTTAGATTTTTGACCAGTGAGGATTTTCCTTACTTTCTTGATGGCTCATTCACACATTTTCAAAGATGTAAAAATATACTTTTAATCCATCTTAGTTGTTATTTTATTGCTAGAGATTTTTTCTGGGTATTTAGTGTACCTCTGCCCAATATTTCAGAAAAAAATTCCAAAGAGAACATGTGATCTGAATCAGTACCTTAAAACAGATTAAATAACATTAGCCCCTTCTTTTAAGCTTCCAGTTCCTGGGAGAATGATTTCAGAAATCCATTGAAAAATTTCAAAGCCAGTTTTTCCAGTGTCACAAAACCACTCCACTCTCAAGAGACTTCTGTACCAGCACCTAGCCTTAGTGTGGAAGCTTTGAATGAAAGTGTTGCTGCATATTAACTACACAGCTTTGAACAATATCAATTATACCACTGATATAATCTTGGAGATTATGTTGGACTTAAAAACTTTGACAATGGATTACACAAAATATTTTTGAATGAAAAAAGTCAATTATGTACATAATGAGACAGAATTAACTTCATTCTTAAATGCCTATTGAAAATACTGGAACATTTTCTCCACATCCAGGTGAGAATGCCTGCTTCTCCATACCACTGTGAACAAAGGGCCTGTATCCTTTTATTGGACAAAACTAACGGGCCTTTGATGTAAAATGACAATTTAAGGGATTTAAAATTCCAAAAAAATGACTCTGGGGTTGTATGAAGTTGTCCTTCAGTAACTGAGTAATTTCATAAACACCTGGTTTAATGTAGAGTGAGGAGACATCTTACTGGTGTCAATATTTGTACCCTTACTGATTTCTCTTTTATTGTGTTGAAATATTATTTGAGTCCTGCCAATATATGAAACAAAATAAGAGGGTAACTGAGAGGCTGTTGAAAAGCCTGAGTCCGAGCATCCATTGACTTGAGTTTGAACCCCACATCTGCCAGTACATATTATATGAACAAGGGAAAATCACTCAACCTCTTGGGGGCTCAGAGATCTGAAATATTTTGAATTTTGTATCCATTCACTTTAAAACATGCAATTTAGGAATAGGTCCTAAAATTTCTTGAGTCGAGTATGGTAACAGATTACCTTGACAGTTTCCTTATTATAGAGGAAATAAAGTCAGCAGGAGGGAGAATTTTTACCCTTGTCCCTAAAGATTAATTGTAAAAAAAAGAAAGATGAGTATATCTATATTGTTTCAAAGGCCCTTATAAATCTGTACATTAATTATATGTAAGAATTTTTTTTCTGTTTGTCAAATATCCTCAACTGTGTCTACTTAGACTTTTTCTTCAAAGAATCATTCATGGTGTTTTTGTACACCTTCTAAAAATGATTCACAGCCCAACTGGTATGATTCCCAGTACGATATTCTTGGGCAAGAATGCTATACAAATCTAAATAATGGGATTCTCTTCCCAGTGAGACTCTTTCACCAGCCCAATAGCCAAGATCTTCTAAGTTTGCAAACTTTTTGTAACTAAACACAGGTTGTGTGACAGCTTCTGTTAGTTGCCCAATAACAACTCTTGTATGCCCCTCCTCCTTAGGAGCAATGCCAATGTCTGATCACAGCTGTGAGCAGTTGGAGTCAAAAAAGAAGGTGATTAATTGGGGGAACCAAGTCGTGGAGCATTGGGTATTTGCCAGAGAACTGATGAAAGACTTGGAATAATACCTGGGAATCATAGCTTTTTCTAATGCTTATAAAACCCAAGGCGTAAAATATGCAAAATCTGATATGCTCCATGACTGCTATGATCTCTTTCAGCCAAAAAAGGTGAAATTAAGACCTGTTGAAGTAGGCCACACTCAGCACGACTGGCTCTTAATGTAGCAGGTGTGATGTCCCTCTGTGAGAGAACTCCAGTGAAAACTGAATTTAGACCTTACTTGATGATGCATACTAATTCACTCTTTATTTTTTAATGAGATATATTTATAAAAAATCTTACTGAAGCTACCCTTATAGAATATCAGAATGAGATGAACACAGTTAAAAATTCACAAAACTGTCAAGTCACTTGGCAGTTGAAGCCTTTGTTTTACAACTGTGGAGATTAGTCCAAATCTCATTTTGTTCCCCGATAGTGTCTCACATAACATCACCAAGTTTAAAATGGTCTCAGTACTTCTCAGTTCCCCATTTGAATTACATGTCTTCACATACTGGATAAATTTTACTGCAATCTGGATGTCAGCTATAGCCTAGAGGGGTTTATTTACCTCTCAGTTTCATGTCTTGTAGAAAATTCAATGTCATTTTCGAAATTTCTGCATATTCTCACAGAGATCATACTCTTATGGTCACATCTGGCTTTACTTTCTTGTTTATTTTGAATTAGTGCAGTGTAGGAAGTATTTTATTGTCCAGTGTTCTGCACAGCATCACTCATTTGCTTATTCATTTACCAAATATTTATTGAGGGCCTATTATGTGTTAGGCCACTTATATGTAAGGCACTGGGCTGGCCTTAGGGGAAACAATAGACTCGTTTTAGAAGGAAGCATTTCTTAAATAATCATACAAATAAATAGAACATTGTGACATGAGAAGTGCTACAATGGAGAAGAATGTGTTTACAGAAACATAATAGATTTTATCTTACCAAGGAGGTTAGAGATAGCTTCCTTGAAAAAATGGCCAACATGTGATCCAAAAGAATTACAGGGGTTAACTAAGCTAAAGGAGAAGGTAAGACAGCTCCAGGTCTCATTTAGTGATAATGACTAAAGCCCTAATGTAAAGGATTCAGTTCCATGAGAGAGTTCCATGAGACTAATAAAGGATAACAGAAAATATACATTCATGAGGTGAAAGGGTTCAGCTCATATAGGAAGAAAGGCAGCCCTCTGTTTAAACAGAAGGAAAGGACAATACCCCAAAGTTAGAGGTTCCTTGATTGGTATGCTAGTTGAGGGGAGAATATAAGAGAATCACCACCTGCTGCACATGGAGAGTCCCATATGGAAAGACCCTGTTGTGGGCAGGAAATCATAAAGGAAGATCACTGTGGTTGAAGTACACAAATCAGGAGGGGCTGTGGCATGAAATGTTGCTGGAAAAATGGCAATATGGTATTAGAAGCTCTAGGCCACGTTATGGATTGTGGTCATTATTCAAACAATGAAAAGCCAGTGATGTAGTGGAGCTATGATCTAATCAGGTTTGCATTTCAAAACAGCACCTTGGTTACCCCAATTTGGAGTATGGGTGAGTGGAGAGGCCAAGAATAAAAGTAGGCTATTGCAGTAGTTCACTTGAGGGTTGGAGATAACTTAGGCTAGGGTGGTGGCAGTAGATGTGGAAAGAGATGGGAAATTTGACATATATTTAGGAAGTAAAATTGACAGCTTTGTGATTAATTGGATATGAGTGTTGAAGGTTAAGGAAGAGTCATGGGTTACTCCTATGTTTCTTCCTCATATAAGCGGTTCTACAGAGATGCCATTCACCCTGCAATGTAAGATGACCAAGTAAGGAGATCATGAATTTGGGTTTTGACATGGATTTGAAGCAGCTATAAAGAAATGTCAAATAGGCATTTGGAATTGTGGTCTAGAGTTCCAAGGAGAGTTCTGTTCTGTGGAAATACAATTTTGAGTTACCAGATGATGGGCAGTACTTGAAACCTGGAATAAGATCAGGTAGTCAAAGAACATAGAGTTAGAAGCAACGAGAACTTAAGTTTTAGCTTTGAAGAACTTCAACATTAGGTGTCCAGGGAGCAGAAGAGCATGCAACTGCCAATAAGGCAGCCATTGAGAAGTTAGAGTGGGAAAAAAACAAGGAAGGGTAATGACTTCTAAGCAAAAGGATTAAAATTTTTCAAGAAGGGAGCAGCCAACAATGTCAAGTGCTGTGGAAACTTTGAAAGGTAAGCATTTAAATTTTCTATGGGATTTAGTGAAGTGACAGTGGTGGGAAGAGTCCATGTTAGAGTGGGTTAAAAAGTGAATGGGGAATAAGAAAACGAGGACATTTTTGCCAATTACTCTTTCATGAAGCTAAGTGGTAAAGAACAGAGAGAGGGCAGTAGGTGGTAGTGGTATGTGGGGCAGAGGAAGGCTTTTTTTGATGGTAATTACTTAAGCTCTGACATGATGGGTTCAGTTCCACAGAGGGTTTGGAATATGAGAGTGATAAGGGATAACAAATAGCGTACAGTTCATGAGGATTCACCTTATATAGGAGAGGCAGCCTTCCCTTTTCACAGATGGGAAGGAGGATACTCCAAAGTCAGAGGTTCCTTGATGAGTATGTTAGGTGGGGGAAGATAAGGGAGTTACCATTGGATGCTTTCCCTTTTCATCTAAAATGCCAGGTTATCACCTGATAAGTGGAGAGATGGAGGAAAAGGCTTGATGCTTTGAGTAGACTGGAGAAGGTTTGAAACAGCTGTTGCAGTCTGTGGGCACTGTGGAAGGCCCCTTTGAGGCTGGAGTTTTTTTTATTTATAACTGGACAAATCTGCTCTGTTAACAGGACTTTCCCTGGTGATGTTTAACTACAAGAATAGAGAAAACAGATGGTTGAGATATAGAAGGTTGGAATTTAATTAAATGCCATACACATGAAAAGAATTGGCCCAGACAAAAAACTCAGCTTCCTTACTTCATTCTTCCTACTCCCCCACACACATCCTCAACAGCCCATTCATAAAAGGCCTTTGATTTGTGCATTAGAGTTGACTTAATTTTTGAGGACAATGGGTTTGCATTATAGCAATGCAGCTCATTAAAAATTGATTAGACATCTTTTTCTTAAAATTCCTTCTTCTACCACCCTGTTCCATCCATGGGTTCTTCCCTCTTTGCATTTCTCTACCTTCCCTTGTCCTCTCATTTCTATTGATTGCTAATGCTGAGCCACTAAGCCATCCCTTTTTGTTCCCTGCTTCCTGGTAAACTCAGCCCTCAGAGTGTCACCTTCTCCCAGAAGTAGCTTATCAGTATATTTTCCTACACAAAGACAGTTCCCTTCCTAAATTCAGGTGCCAGAAGTTAAATGGATAATTTTTTTACCCATGATACATTTTATTTATTTAACTGTTTCTTATCTGTGATAACCTGCTCTAAAGATGTTTTTGTTGTTTTCAGTGACAGAAGAAACATGTCTATCCTTTCTCTGTCATCAACCATCACAAACATGAGATGTTGGGAAAGTCATTTCACTGTTCCATATTAGAGATGGGAAAACTACAGCCTGAGGGGCAAATCTTACTCATTGCTTGTTTTTAATAAACAGTTTTATTAGAATACAGCCACACTTTAAATTCATTTATCTATGGTTGTTTTCATGCTACAACATGATAGTTGAGCAACCATGACAGAGATTGCCTAGCCTGAGAAATCAAAAATATTTACTATCTGACCTCTAAAGAAAAAAATGTTTGCCTTGTTTCAGATGCCAAGTTATCCTTCGGTAAAATGAAGGAATCTGAGACTGCACGCTCTCATTTTCTTTTTAGTTTTAATATTTTAAGATGTTAAAGCTATAACTGTTAGGTCTTTGCATAAAAGTCATTTCATCGGAGAGGATTTATTTTACTACTATTGAAAAGTAGTAATTCTGGCCTCTATCATTCTTTTAAATTTTTACTCTGTTTTACCCTTTTTTAAATGAAATATATTACTCTATGTTAGAAATTGCATACAACTAAATGTGATTTATTCCGAGAGGAATCAATGTTTCAACAAAAGGGTATTAACAAGAAGCCTACATGTCAGAATATGTACCAGGGAGTCACTCCAGCTGGGAGGGGGAGGGAGATTAAGATAAGAAAGAGAGGGCTGTGCATCTCTTTGAAAAAAAAAATAGCAGAAAATGTTTTAAACAAGCCAATGAAATTAAGACAAATGTAAAAAAAGCTTAATATAGATATAACTTGCTTAGGCAACGTTTGGGAAAGAATGTGAACCCTGCAGTACTTAGCCAATGAGGAACCAGGGAGGGACTCACGGGCTAAGGGAATAAACTGCTTGTTGTAACCCCGCTGAGTGGCCTGCTCACCAGACACCCGATCTTGCAAGGCCATCATTAAAGCCCCGTTCTGCTGTTCTCTTTGACTAAGTTTGGACCAGTGAGCGTGTTTCTCCCATCTAGCATATATAGTATACTTCTATGTCTTTCTGTTCCCTCTATTAGAACATAAACTTCATGCAGGAAAGCAATTTGTTTTGGTTATCCCTATACATCAGTGCCTAGAATAATCTGACACTTAATAGCTGCTCAATAAATATGTGCTAAATAAGTGAATAAATGAGCAGATGAAATACTTTTCATTGGAATTTCCTTCTAGTCTCATATATAGTGACAGGAAACACTTGGAAATAGATGAGAGTGAGTCCTTATTATTAAAGTTTTTTTAAAATTGCTCAGGGCTCCTAGGGGATTGTTATGCACTAAATGTTGGTGTCTACAAAATTCATATGCTGAAGCCCGAACCCCTAATGTGTCTATATTTGGTGATAGGGCTTTTGGGGAGATGATACAGTTTAAATGAAGTCATAATAGTGGGACCCTAATCTGATAGGGTGAGTGCTTTCTAAGAAGAGGAAGAGACACTGGAGCCCCTTTCTCTCCCCTTTTTCCCTCTCTCCCTCTTTCTCTGTCATGTGAGGACACAATGAGAAGGCAACCATTAACAAGTCAGGGGGACAGTTCTCGCCAGGAACCAAATTGGCTGGCACCTTGATCTTGGACTTCCCAGCCTCCACAATGGTGACAAAATAAATTTCTGTGGTTTAGTCACCCAGTCTGTGGTATTTTGGTATGGTAGTCCAAGCTAAGGAATGCAGGAATATTTGCAAAAGATACGGAGATATGACTTGATGACTTCTTGTCGCTTTTTTTCCCTGAGGGCAACAATATTCAAGCATATCCTATTGGATTAATAAGCCATGGGCCTTATGCATGTGCAAGTGATTTGTAAATATTTTAAAAAATAAGGTTAAGTGAATTAAAAGTAATAATTATCTTTCTATGCTTAGAAATTATGTGCAGGGCTCCATATCATGTTAGTGGATATTCTCTCTTCATAATAGGTATATTATCCATCACTATACAAAATGGTGGCTAAGCATATGAGGAATGGAGTCAGATTGCTTGGTTTGAGTCAAGTTAAATTCTATTTAATTTGTGGTGTCATCATGGAAAAATTATGCTCATTTTCCCTCTTTGTAAATTGAAGAAGATAAAAATAATAATTACTTATATCAGTCAGAATGGACTAGGCTATGCTGCAGTAACAAGTAACTCTCAAAATATTAGTGGCTTAATATAAAGTTTACCTCTCACTCCTTCTACATTTCCATTTCAAGGCAGCTAAGAACTTGCTCCAGTGCTTCTTACTCTCTACCACTCCAGCTAGTAGAATGCCAGTCTTTGGAACATTGCTAATTGGAAAGGCAGAGGAGATCTTGATGAATTGCACGTTAGATCTTAAAGCTTCTACATAGACATGACATTCATAATTTCTGCTTAAATTTCATTAGCTAAAAGCAGGACATATGATCATTCCTAACTCTAAGCCAGGAGAGAATAATAATGCTAACACTGCCCAGAACAAGAAAGATTTGTCATCAGTTCTAACAAATGTCACATTATCTCATAAGATTCTTATGAAAATCAAACAAGAAGCATGAGGTACAGTTCCTGATACAATAAAAAAGAGTCTATTAAAGAAAAAAAAACAAGTGTACTAAATGCCAGCTATTGTTATTACCCAGTATTGAATTAGACACAAAATGCTTTCACTGGAAAAAAATGGCAAACTATTTTTAGCCTTGCAAGGAAACTTTGACCCCAGCAGATATAAGAGAATACAGATGGAGTTAACAGAATACCTCCTTTCTTTCACTAACTACCTTTACAGTTTCCCAGATGAGAACTCAATGACCCGGCTGTAACAAAAATTTTCACTGTCCTCCTCTCGCACTGATTTCTTGGAGAACACAATATAGAAGGAATACAATGGAGAGGCATTATTCTGTTATTTGATTTTGATAAGATGCCTTGCCTTTTTTGCTTTAAGTCTAACAACATTTTGTTTGTTTCTAGCTATGTGGATTACTGCCTCTTTTCTGGGCTACAGTAATATGCATATGAGGGCCCCTGAACCCCATACCTCTCAGATATTAACATAATGTACAAATCCTGGCTTGCCCATGAATTTTATTCTTATCAGTTTTCTGAAGTGGCAAGTAAAGCAGCAAGTAAAATAGGGATGTGACCATTATTTGAAAGAAGAATATAAAACGAGAGCATTGCACATTGACAAAAGAGTTAAGCCCGTTTGGCTCTTGCTCTTGATTTGACTAACTAGTTATACTATCTGGATCAAGTTACTCTCTTCTAAACTAAGATTCTTTATATGAATAATTACGGGATTTAATTTAAACCTCACTTACTTCTACCATACCATCTGGGGTGACAGGAGCTGATCTGTAAACTCTTTTCTAACTTCAAAGATTAGTCCATGATGCTAAATCCTTGGCCCATGGCTATATTAGCACACAATATGTGGAAATTAAATTAGATTCCTCAATGCCATTTCAAGATGATTTTCTAGAAGCTCAGTTGATTGAAATGAATTTAATTGCTCAATTGTTTGACTTTTCTTATTCAAGTGAAACGAAATTTCACAATCCTGTGCAATTCACTCATCAATAATTATTAGTAACATCATCTGAAATATATTCAGTCTGCAGTTAAAAAAGAAAATGCCTCATAAGTATCAAAGTCGAAGAATGAGAATGATTCATCCAAACCATTGAAGCTTGATTGTTTGTCAGAGGCATCCTCATTCAAAATTTAATGATTATAGATTCCAATGACATCCATTTAATTTCTCAAATCTCTATTTACCACACTGTTTTTCAAACAATGATGTTACTCTTTTTTTACCTTGAAAATTTTAAGAACATATGCAGCTAAATTCTAAGTTAAAAAAGAGTCAATTGCAATAATGTCCTCAAAATCTCTTTGCATTATTTAAACTTTTTTAGCATTTAAATTATTCTTTAATAGAATGACTGACATTTGTAATAACTCACTTTTAATTCAAGGTAAATTTTTTCCCTAGTAAAGCAACCCGAGGATTTACATATTGAAAGAATAGTTTATCATCATAAAACACTGCAGGAAGTTTTCTCCCATAATGCCTATTTTCACGTACTTATCTTCCAGAGTCACGTAATGGGGCACAAGACAAGGATTCATAAAATCTAATTAATTTAGTTTGTGTGGCAGACACTCTGGGTTGTCTAGCCTAACAGTCATCCCAATCCTCCACCCCTTTCTTCTCACTATAAAGGATAAAAATACTAGAGAATCAGTTTACCAACATTCATGGAGCTAGAAGTAACCACATGACCTGTATTCAAGAAATGAGATGTAAGGGGTTGTATGGCAGTATCCTTGTAAGACAATTTTTCTTTTCTGATAAAAGGGACATGTGTGACAGTAGGAGGTATATGTCCCTTCTTCCTGTATTGATCATGGAATTCACAATGGAGCTGTAGAAATTTCATTGCCATCATGACATCAAAGTATGAAGACCAAAGGCCAATACATCTAAGACGGTGGAGCACGGAAACAGAAAGAATCTGAGTGCTTAATGACATTGAAGGGCAGCTACACCAGCACTACCTATCATTATCACCTTTGAATGTCTTCTTGGGTGAAATTTCTTTCAGCCAAAAGCATCTCTTGCCAATACAGATGGCATGTAGTTTGCTTTTATTTGCATGCTTTAAAAAATTATGCTCTATCTTCCACTCACTAAACTGATACTTTCTATTGTAACATTTTAATTAAAAATATGTTCCTATAATCATCAGAACAAAAGGTCCTTAAGAGATTATTTAGATCTTTGTGCCTTCACATAGAAGCTAAATAGTCCCTCAGACATGATTATTTCACTCTAGGTTTAAAAGGAAAAATGCTCTACATCCTTTATCATTAACCCATTCCAGTGGCATTTGGGAACATTAAGACTATGGAAGAGGAGGCGGAGAATTGCCTGGAGAAAACTTCAGTTGGCTTCTGGCAGTTGCTATAAATCCTAAGAGAATGGTATAAAATCAGGCAGTGTAAATTTAATAGCATCTCTGGATATCCTGGGACTCTCCCACAGTGTCTCAATATGGCAAGCAGTTATTTGTTGCTAGGGCTCTTTATGCTTTCACTTATTTTAACTCTGGACATTCCTTTTATTTTTTCCTCTAAAGTTGTTTCTCTCACCCTTCAGGAGACATATACTATATTGGGGAAGCAGGTCAATAAAATTCAATGAATGACATAAAAAATCACAATGAACAAAATTGAGAAAGAAATGAAAAGGGCAATATTCAAGGTCACCTCGGCCATGTTTAACACTCAATTTCACACATAATCTAGTCAGGCATGCATATATCTGAAGTGATAAATTGTATGGAAAGTCAGAATCTCCTGGTTTCTAATATATGGATGGGAAAATGTATAGGAGAACCTTACACCGTTCTGATTTAACTTTCCTAGAATCTTCTGTAATGTTTTGCTCTCAGAATCAATAAGGAAAACTGATAATGAACTCTGGAACTATACTGAAAAGAGTAACCTGGCCTGGGAATAAGGTGACAACTGTCAAAAACGTGGGTTCTGAATTTGCAAGACAATCATCTACCTACAGTCACATTTTGTAAATGTGGAAAGGAACCATGTATGTGTTCACAACATTTCAATGATGTGACTGATTTAAAAAGAGCATAAATTATGTTTTTGGATACCTTTCTTTCCCAAACCTGTTATTTTGTGGAACAGTACTACTTAAGTCCTGTCAAGGAAAATATGTTTAATATTTTCCCTGAGGGTCAGAAATAGTGATTTTGTCCTATACTCATTTTTACTTTGCCAAAACCTGCCACACTGAAGAAAATAAATACACTTATTTACATCATATGAACATGCTATGCAAAGGTAAGTTGGGCATCAATAGAAAGACACACCAAGTATAAGGATGGGAGTGGATGAGGCAGAAGAGTCTCCCTTTTCCAAGGCGGTCATCAAGTGTCATTCTGTTTGAGTGGCAGAATAAAGACAATAAAATGGCAGTCAGAGAATTCATTGAAGACTATACAAAATATGAGCCATATAGTAGATGCTAAAAGCAGATGTTAAGTAGTTGAGTGAAGGAATAAATGAAATGGTATTAATAGTTGAGTGAAGGAAGAATGAAGTGATATTAAAATTATAATTAACCTTATCATTTTTGGGAATTAAGGGAATCTTATTTTAAAGAGCTTCTTCTGCTTTTAGGACTGTCACAGAAACTACAAACACTGAATTGTGCTCCATGATTAAATTACAAACACAGACATTTAGTAAAATATGCATTTATTTAGCTAATAAAATACATGGTTGTGTTCACCTGGACAGCAACATGAAAGGAGGGATGTTCCATGTGAGTTTGAGAAGAAGGAATCTTCGGCTCTTGGATGAAATATTCTACAGATGTCAATTAGATCCAGTTGACTGACAGCACTGTTGAGTTCAACGATGTCCTTACAGATTTTCTGTCGACCATATCTGTTCATTACTGATGGAGGGTGTTGAAGTGTCTCCAGTCGTAACAGTGGATTCATCTATTTCTCCTTTTAGTTCATTAAGTTTTTGCCTTATGTGAGTAATGCCCTTTGTCAGGTGCATGCAGACTAATGATTGTTATGTTTTCTTGGAGAATTGATCCCTTTATCATTATGTAATGCCTCTTTTTATCCCTGATAATTCTCTTTGCTTTGAAGTTTGCAGCCTGAAATTAATATAGCTACTCTGGCTTTTGATTAAGTGTTAGTATGGTACATTTTTCTCCATCCCTTTACTTTTATTTTACATATGTCTTTATGTTTAAAGTGGCTTTCTTGTAGAAAACATATTGTTGGGTCTTGTGTTTTGAAAATCCACTCGGAAAAATCTCCGTCTTTTAATTGGTATATTTAGACCATTAATGTTTAAAATAATTACTAATATAGTAGGATTAATAGCTACCCTATTTTTTTCTGTTTTCCATTTCTGTTGTCCGTGTTCTTTTTTCCCATTTTTGTCTTCCACTTTTTTGTTTTTGTGTTTTAATTGAGCATTTTATATGATTCCATTTTTTCTCCTTAGATTATCAACTGTCCTTTTTTTTTGTTTTTTTTTGTTTTTTTTTTGAACATTGCATTTTATTTGTTTTCTAATTTATTTTATGCTTCTTTTTTCAGTTTTGTATTAGGTTTTTTTTAAACAGTCTTTTATTGGTTTCAAATATACAACACAGTGATTCACCAGTTACCCACATTCTTTTTTTTTTTTTAAAGCCTACTTTATTTTATTTTATTTTACAATTTATTTTGGTATCATTAACCTACAATTACATGAGCAATATTGTGGTGATTACAGGGAGCAGCCTCTGGGTTAATCCCCTAAGCTGCCATGGGTGGGGTGGTACTTGGGATGGCCTAGGCCAATGGCAGGGGTCGCTGGCAAATGGCGTTGGTATTTGCAGGGAGGACAAAGCCCTTTTGTACTTCTGGTCACTGTGCCTATCTCCACTGTCTCAGCCGTTTAGCTGCATGCAGGTAGAAGCCTCTGCATTAAGCTATGTAGATGCTGTAGGCGGGGCTGCCCTCTGACTGGTCTGCAGCAATGTTGGGGACAGTGGGTTTGTGAAAGGTGCCAATGGGGAGGAAGGAGCAGTAGGCTACTTATCCCTGTGAGGGGCCTCAGGCTGCATTGCCAGCCAGGGGGATAGGGCGCCTGAAGCTCCTGAAAGATCCAAACCTGCTGGGCTGGGTGTGCCAGGACAATTTTGTCCACCTGTTCCTTCTCCTAAACCCTTGGCCCTTTAGCAGCCTTCTGACTGTTGAGAAATCTTTTAAAACACCTGCTTTTCTTTTGTCCCAGGGCAGCCAGTTGTGAATATCTGTTTGCTGTCTTAGTCTCAGACTCTGCCTTTCAGCCCCTCCAATCTCCAGAGCAGCATGCAATTTGTGTCTGTTCTCCTGGGGTAGATTTCTAGGGCTGGGTTTTTAGCAGTCCTGTGCTTCCACTCCCTCCCTGCTCTGATTCTCTTCCTCCCGCTTGTGAACTGGGGTGGGGGGAGTGCTCGAGTTCCACTGGGTTGCGGCTTTTTACTTGATCATTTTCCATGAGATGTTGACTTCTCCCATATGTAGACTGGCTGTTGTAGTCTTACTTCTGGTCACTCTTTTAGGAATAGTTGTATTTGCTGTATTTTCAAAATATATGTGGTTTTGGGAGGAGATTTCTGCCACACTTCTCATGCTGCCATCTTTTCTCTATCCATCTGTGTTCCATATTTTTCAACCTTTTTTCTCTTTCCTTTTTAGTTGGAAGTTCCTATTCACATATCCTCAAACTCACTGAGTTTTTCCTTAGCTGTGCCCATTCTAGCAATAAGCCCATCAGAGTCATTCTTCATTTCTGTTATCATGTTTCTGACTTGTATCATATGCTAAGGGTTCTAATGAAGTAGCAGAGAACATGCAAGAACATAGGGGTAATATAAGAAGAGAGATAGACATTCTAGGAATCAAAAAGTAATGCTAGAAATAGCTGGTTTTGATACTGCACTCACTTTAATCCTCTACAAATTAATATAAATTCAATAGATAATCAATTAATAATTTTTCCAGTATTATAAAAATTACTCTAAATTTCCTTGTAATCATTTGGATGGTAGCATGTGATTACTTGGGCTAGACGATAGAAATCAGGCACATAGCCCAAACTACAGAAGGAAAAAAGGAAATATAATGACCTCTTTCTCATCCTACAGATAACCGCATATTTTTCTCTGCACTTTCTCCATTGGGAGAAGACAAATTTTGGACTCAACAGAAAGCCAAGGAGAATAATTGGAAGCCTGTGTGCCCTTTAAGCTTACAAGCTCAGAGCACAAACAATGCATTTAGCAGTCAATACATACTGAATGCTGTTGTCCACAGTAATGGTCATGTCACATATTGGTGCCAAGAGTCCATAATACTTAAACTCAAAATTTCCATATTATTATCTTAAACAATTAGTTCCACTAGTGTTCATTGCACCCATTGATGATTCTGTGCTTCCCTCGACTTCTACTTTATGATTCACCCTCTGGCTCTGAATAATATATTTCCTTTAAATATCTCTGTGATAATATAGGAATTATATTCATTATTTTTAATTATTTTACTGAATGAGAGACTAACACGGTTATATCAAAATGCATTTACTTTTCAAGCAGTTTCCAATTTAATATTTTACTTGCTTAAGCTTAAAGTTAGGGCTGGTTGAGCTAGGGTGTATCTCTAGGTTTTCATGGATCTATATTTTCTATGTGTGCATTTTATCAGTAAAGAAATACTGGGCCTAGTGAAGATGAGGACTTTGTAGCATGGAGGGTGGGTGAAAATGCTCACATAGATGTTCCATTTTATTCTATTTAAAGTGCTCCTTTATGTAGGGAAGGATGTTTCTCAGGATTAAAAACAGAAATAGAAAATATGATAGAAAGGAAAAAGCCAAAAGATCAATCCAGTAAGACCAATAGTCTAGTAATAAGAGTTTCAGATACTGATAATTAATATTATGGAGTAGAGGAAGTAAATGGAGAAATAGTAGGAGAAAAATTTCCCTAACCTCAATATATGTTTTTAACTGAAAGTGTCTTCTGGTTGCAGGCAGGAGTAATGCAAATAACTTACATCCAGGCTTGTTCTTGTGATATGTTTAAATACAATGAAAAATAAGAGTCTGAATGTTTTCAAAGATAGAATGAAGAAGAGCCATGCAGTGCATATCTGTGTGTGAGAGACAGAGACAGACAGAAAAAGAGTTTACATTCAGAGGACTTATATAGGAATAAGATTTTACAGAAGCATTACTGCAAACTAGAATGTTGTGCACCAAGGCCTTCAATACTCTCAGAGATAAAATAAACTTACAGTTTTATACTGAGACAAATCACCATCAAACAGCAAACTAAGAACTCAGAAATTTTGATAACCATGCACCCTATATGAATAAAAGGGCTTATTTTCAGGAATAAGGAAGGCTAGAAACCCTGACCAATTCACACACTATAAACAAAATGTTAACTAAAATAAGTGAAAAAACTTTACATGCATTTATGAGCTGGAAAGAAAAGAAGTACTCTTTACTTTTTAAGAATTAAATAAAAGGTGAAACTTGAATAGGTAAGTAGGGCACCCTAAGACCATTTGACCAATCCAGGTAATTTGGCATGGTATTCACAGCCTGAGCAGGGGAGAGGATGCGAAATGGGGAGTGCAGAGCGTGCCTCCTGGGAATTAACAATTACAAACATCCCTCACATAGCCTAAATTCATACTAGGAGTTTTAAAAAAATCTCAAATTCATATTTACTTTAAAGTCATGTTCTGTAGGTGGTGCCCCTGGCAGAAGCAAATACAATTCATTTCTGGGGGAATGAAACTTCAATACAAGTCTCAAAGTTCTAAGGAATATTAACACAGTAAAAAAATAAAAAATAAAAAACAGCACAAAGACATGAGAAACGATGAGCTCTAGCTGGAAGAAACAACAAATAGAAGACTCAGAATGATACTGACTTCAGATATTGGAATTTTTGGACATGAATTATGAAATAAGTGTATTTGATATGTTTAGAGTAATAAAACAGGAGATTGAAAGTATGAGTTAGGATATAGGAACTATTAAAAATGACACAGAACCTTAGGAAAAGGACCAAATAGAATTTATAGACGTGAAAATGATATTAAATAAAAATTCAATTTTCATTTATGAAGTCAGTTTAATAATCAATTTAAACATTCAATTAGGCAACAGGAGGGTGAACCTGAAGAAATAATCAAAGAGAGGCCCACAAAGACAAGAAGATGGAAAACATGTAAAAAGACATGGAACATAGATGATAAGCTCTACCATATTTCTGCTTGGAGCTTCAGAAGGAGAAAAGAGAGTGTTCATGTGAGAGAATATTTGAAAAGACTTCTGATAATAATTTCCCAGAAATTAAAGACGACAGTTCTTTGATTTCAGAAGTCCAGTGAATCCCAAGGGATTGAACTTTATGGTGAGCAGTTATCAGGTGGCAGGAAGGGCTTGGTATTATGACCAATTTCAATTTATTCAAGGATTGCAAAGTTGATATTACTGGAATACCAACTATATAATTATATTAATAGTTAAAATAAGAAAAATCACGTAGTCATCTGATATGGTAAAAGTTAATAAAAATGTATTCCATGTCACTATATAATAAATAACTCCTAGGGAATCAGGAGAGAAGAAAATTTTCTTCAACTGACAAAGGTCATTTACCAAAAACTTGCAACAAACATAGGAAGGAAGAGAAGGTGGGAGATATGGTGAAAAGTGCCAAATTGCTCATAATATATGAGATGGAGGGAAAGAGAGGGGGAGAGGGAGAGGGACAGAAGGAGATTGGGTTTGTCTAAAGAAGGTAAATCATGTCATAGGGACTATTACAATAAAGTGATAAAGTCAAGAAGAGATCAAAGTAGGACCTTTGATAGCAGTTTCTTTAGGGATGGGCTGAGTGGAAAGAGGAGAAGGAGATAATTTCCTTTGTGCTGTTTTGCACTACTGAATATTTTCTCCTCACATACATGCATGCCTTTTATAATATAGTATTTAACAAAACACGAGCAAACAGAGAAGAAAGACAAAGAAATTTGAGGTATATTTTTGTGTTGATTTGGAAATACACTGGATAAATTAAATGGAAGAAGGAAGCTGCAGATGAATATGTGTATATAATAGGCTCATATTCATAAATATGTTCTGACAGCATGTAGAAAAAGTTGGCAACAGTCTGGGAAGAGAGAATGAGGGCTCGAGTACTTTACATTTCACTGCCCTTTATTATGTTTATATCTTTTTCATTAAGATATTGTTCTTTATAATAACAAAGTACAATAAACGTTATCTATAACTCTCCCCTACACACACACCTGGAATTATTGTTCTAGTTTTTTGAGTTCACTTTGTAAAAAATGTCATGTTGCTATTGTTCTCAGAAATCTCCTTTCTTTAAAACTGGGGGGTCACAGATGCTAGGCATTTTGCAATAGGCAGGACAGTTTACAACACAAGGAGTTGCTACCCCAAAATGTCCAAAGCAACCCCATTGAGAAAAACTGATTTCAGCTTAAAGATGGACTTTTTTTGGTTTCTCTGCTCACAGTGTTTTTTATATCTGATGTCTCCCTTTTTTTTGGACTGTTGCTTAATTTTCCTAGACCATATCTTTCAGATACATTATATTTCAGGAAAAGAGTGCATCTAGTTTATTTTCCAAGTCCTTTTCATGTTTAAGAATATCTTTTTTTCCCCATGATTAAATGGGTCTAGAATTCAAGGTTCAGAATCCTTTGCCTTGTACTTTTGAAGAATTTCATCATTACCAACTGCATCCCTATACGAGAAAAATGAAAGTCTAATTCTCTATCTTTATTTTGCAACCACTTTTTTTTCCCTCTTTTTCTAAGGTGTTATGTTTTGGGTTCAGAAATGCCCATAGCATGTGTCCAAAGATAGTTCTTACTTTGTTGTTTCTGGTCATTAGAATCTGTATCCTTAAACTTTTCTATTGCTATTAGAAAGAACAAATAAAATCAGAGAAGCATGAAAATGATTTGGCCTTGCCAACTTTAGAGTGTCAGGGAAAGGTTTGATCGGGAAACTGAGAAGATAACATTAAAAGCAGTTATTTCTTAAATTCCTTTTTAGACCAGTGATACTTAGTCTCCTGCGGGTAAGAACTTCACTCCTCTCGGAATGGCAGTTTCCAAAGACAATGGACTATTTTTTTTTTGCCATATATTTAATTGCCTAGAGATGTAATGGAGAAAATTATCTGACAGAACCAGCAGTGCCTTGGTTTCACAGAGGAACAAGTAAATCTTCTGCAAATGAGCCTACCTCCACAAAAGAATTAATGGACATTTGAAGATTTCTGTAATAACACTTTTAATTCAGTCCAGGTATCTTTACCAAAGCAATTTGGAGATAATTTCAGAAATTTTCTTCAAATAAATGACGGTGCAACTGGTTATCATTTGTGTGATAAATCCCATCATCAGAATGCCACCCATTTTTACTTACTTCATGGTAAGTACATATCACTTTATTAATAGTCATCCATTCATTTGTCACCTTCTGGGAGAATGAAATAAATCCTTCCTCTCTATTTTATAGGGGAGGGGATTAAAGACTAAAGGAAAATAAATGATACACTGGTATTCATTAACTTGTTTATTCACTCAGTCAACACTTCTTGAGTGCTTACTAAACCCAGTCACTACCATAGGCGCTGTTGACCAAGATGGCCAAGGGCTTCTCAGTGTGCTGTGTAAGACACTAAAGAAATCATTACAATACAATGTCTATAGAGTATTTCCAAATTAAACAGATTTTCTGGTATCAAATCTTTGGTATCCAGTCTGAGACTCTATTTCTTTCGGTTCAAGGGTCCCCATGCTTTCTACTTGTTGCCATGTTCTTCCTTCCTCCCAACCATCTTCCACAGTGATACTCCTACAGCTCAAGTCTAATGATGCTCTCGACTGACAGGAACATTCAAATCATTTTCCCAACTTCAGGAAAAGGGCATGTTAGATCACATACAATGCCCAATCTCACTTTTTGAGCAATCACATCCCTTTAATATCTCTTTTAATATCTCCACTTCATTCAATACTTAAACCATATCAACAGCCAAATTCCCTCTAACTCCCCGAAACTTTATATTTCTGTGGCTTTGAACACACTTCTATTTGCCCAGAATCTGCCTCCTGTACCTCCTCCAAAGGCTTTTTTTTAACTGTTACCTCTATTTAATGAAGCCTGATGTAATCTTTTAGGAGAGAAGTCACCATTACCTCTTTGTCCTGTGACCGAATCTTGTTTCACCACTGTCATAGGCTTTAGCATATTTTATTGCATTTATTCCTTTACATATGTATTTCCTATCAAGTCACGAATTCCTTGAAATCATGCATAAAGGCTTCTTTATCTTTTTATAGATACTACTTATAAATGTGCTGAGATACAGCAGATGATTCAAAAAATTGTCAAATAACTGAGTTCTCAACAAGAGTAATATGACGTGGGAATATGGTAGACTGGCTTTCTTCTTTCCCCTCAGTCCAAGGCAGTGATTTTTCAAAGGGTGGTCTCTGAACCTATAGTATAAACATCATCTGGGAATGTCTTAGAAAAGCAAAGTCTCAAGAACTTTTCTACCCCTCTTCCAAGACCTATTAAATCAGAAACTCTGGGGGTGGGGCTCAACATTCTGTGTTTTGAACCAGTCCATCAGGTGATTCTTATACAGGCTAAAGTTTAAGAACTACTGTTTTAAGGAGATTGTCCTCCTGTGGGCACTGTGCCTGGTGGACATTGTATTGCTCCCCAAATGAAAGAGATGGAATAGATGAAGAAAAGTAAGTCCTTAACTTTCTAGACTAGTTATGGGCAGGTTCTAAGAATTGGCTCATAGAAGAGAAGGCAAATTTTCATGGACATGAATGTCACAGCACAGTTGCATAAACACGATGTAAAAAAAACCCAGGAAAACCAAGCAACATGGGATGGAAATGGAGCACAGCGTACCAGGGAGCTGCAATGGTAATGAGCAGAAGATGAAGGTAAGTCATCAGGAGAGGGGAAGTACAGAACAGAAGTGTAGAACACGTGTGCAGGCTCAGAACAGAGGGAGTTGACAGCGAAGTCCAAGTAATTGGAAAAGGAATAACTGGGGACTAGGTCATTTCCAAAAGACTATTCGTCTTTGCCACACCAGAAGAAGACTGCAGAAGATAAAAAAAGAGGGAAAATGGCAACACATAAAGATGAAAGATGACTGAAAGAGAGACAGACCCATGCACTCCTAGCGGCGGTAATAATACCTAGAACATTCTGATTGTGTGATACAGCCAGGCTGCCAAGGGAGTGGGCTTTGCTATTTAACACAATGAAATTCTAATCCTGGCTCCCCTGATTATCCGTCTTCCAGTCTGAGCTTCAGCATTCTTATCTAAAAAATAGGAATAAACATGCCCATCACAATAGATGAGTTTTAATAATAAATGATAAAATGGCAATAAGGCACCTTGTGTTCTAGTTGACACATATAGGGTACTTAATACATGATAGTGATTATTATATTTAGTTAAAGAATTTGGTCATAAGTTCTGTATATACTGGCTGTAATATCTGCATATAATTTTCCATAATATGATAAAGTGATTCTCATATAAACCCCTTTGTGTCATAAGTACCAAATAGTTACCCTGGTCTAGTGTGGTGGTGCATTTGTGCGTGTACGTGTATGTGTGTGTGGGTCTGTGTGTTTGTACGTGTGTATGTGCTTGTAGGCAAACCCTCCAAATCCACGATGCCCCTTCAGCCTTCACCTACTTATTGTTAGGTTTATGTTTATTCCCATTCATAGCAGAAGAGGTTGCTTCATTGCTATACTGAAACATTGATTACATAACCTCACAGGCAAAATAAATTCTGTGGTATGATGCTATTAATTTGGCCAAAAATATATTTCCTATATCCTATTGTGGTCTACTCAAAAACAAAACATAAGTTTCACTGAAATGATGGAATAAAAGGCCTCACATCACTTCTTCCATCTTTTGTTAAGGAGCTTCAAGGAATAAAGTGGGAATGGATTTCCTTTACTTTACCATCTGCTCACATTTACTTGATTAAGCCCAGAGAGATTCCTGCAAAAATCTAATTAGTAGGACTCTAATCACAGTGTGGTGTAAAGAGAAGCAGGCAGGATTTGAGTATCAACTGCCACTTTATTAGCTGTGATATCTTAGGTAAGTCACTTCAATTCTCTGAACCTCACTATGCCTCTCTTGTAAAATGAGGGTGAGGTGATACACTCACTCCCCTGTGCAGGGTTATTTTGAGATGGGAATGCATGTGAATGCAGTGTTTAAAATGTGCAAACATTAGCTGTTCTCTATTCCTTGTTGCTCTATTAGGAAGCATTTCTTCATATTTCACCAAAGGCTTCACAGAACCCTGCCTGAATCCTGTTTTAACTTGCTAGGACATATCTGTAGATGCATCTTGGTTTTGATCTGTAATCAATTCATGCACAAAATACACACCATAACCATCACCTTGTTTTGCTATATAATCAGACATTTTAGATCTGCCCTATTAGAGAAATAAAAATTCCCTATGCTCTCAAATTGTCTACTGATGAGTGAACCGCATTTCACTCCTAAATTTTATAGTCCTAAAAAAATGAAGACACTGAGTATAGTGTTTATTACAAGAGGTGTTAATAACAGCCTGCTGAATAAAGGCTGTGTGCTATATGTCATGTGGTTCTAGAGTACTGTGCCTCGTGGTTCAGAAAATAAAGCTAACCTTAAAAGCAGGTGGTGAATCCTAATTCAAGGGAAGATGTTTGTGGTAACAGGTTGTTCTTAGAGCTAAGGGAAGTCTTTATCATCTGCCTGAGCATAAGGTGTTCTGGCATTTGGGAAATGGGTAAATAAAGAGCTACTAGGTAAGCTCAAAAATAGAATATAGGATACGAATTAGCTTTAAAATTGCATAGAGGCAGCACTGGGCAGAGGAAGATTGGCTCACAATATGATATAGATAGGTTTGATTCCTTGTTCTTTGCCTTACTGTGTAGGTCAGAGCAAGTCACTGAAATCCTGAACCTATGAACTAGGTATCATAGTGAGTTTCATAATCTCTATCCTGAGAAATTGTTGCAGAAATATAATGAGAAGCTACATATGAAAGCATTTATCCTGGGGCCTGACACAGAGAAGGTACTAAAAATTTCTGTTTCTATGACTTTTCTTATTTTTTTCTTTCGTTTCCTCTTTGTGCTCTTTCTCTTCATTTTTTCTTTTGTCTTCCCTAAGCCCCATGCCATTGTTTTTGGGGGGATTTAGAAGGCATTTTAAAATCTTATACAGTGACTTCAAGCTAACTCAGTGAGTTTTTATTATCATAGTGGTAGGTGTGAAAATGGCTGTTTAATAGAAATTTCTGGATAGTAAAATAACTGTATCACCTATATCTACGTATGGGTAAAAATAAGATCTACTGAGTGGCCAGAAAGAGAAGAACAAGAGCCTACCTTAGATAAATGGTTGATACCATGACTAGGGTAGGGGAAGTATAAGGTCACCCTGGAATATTTAGTGGTAGCAGAAAGTAAGGAGATGCTCAGAGAATGACTGAGGCATGTGCATAGAACACAGGCATAAGCTTGAAGGAGATACCAAAATCTAGGACAACTGGACCAGCAAAGTATAATAGTAAAAAATTATAACTCACTGCTAAAATATAAGGTCATCATTCCATACAAACATAAATAATACAATAAAATCCAATCTGGTGTCTGGTGAGAGCCAGCTTTCCAGTTCACAGACAATCCTATCTCCTCACCGTGTCATCACATAGAGAAGGGTAAGGGAGTTTTGTAACTTCTTTCATAAGGGCATGAATTCCATTCATGAGGGCTCCACCATCATCACCTACTCACTTCCCAAAGGCTCCCCTCCTAAGTCCATCACACTGGGGTTTAATATTTAGCATATGAATTTGGGGTGACACAAACACTCAGTCTATGGCAGAGATAATGGGGCATCATGCCTGAAATTTACTGTCAACTGATGCAGAGAGAAAATTAAAAATAAATCTATCTACTTATCTATCTATTGAGAATGGGGAGAGAATGGTAAAACAAATATGAGACAATATTAACAATTGGGGAACCTAGATAAGGATTATGGGAATTCTTTGTACTAGTCTTCCAATGTTTCTTAAAGAGTAAAATATGTTCAAAATAAAAAGTTAAAAAAATTAGGAAAGAGCACCTTGACAATGGATAGATTTTGACCCAACCTTGGCTTTACTGATGAGCTGTGTGACAGTGAGAATCTTATATAAATTCTCCACGTGCAAGTTTTCTCAAATGTAAATGAAGTAAATGATAATATCAATCTCCTGGGTCATTAAAAGATTAAATAAAATGAATCTTATTAAGTGCTTATCACTGTGTCTGAAATGCACGAAGCACTCAATAAATTGCAGCTATTGTTGTTCTTGTTATATTACAGACTTAAAACAAATTTAGCACATCGTTTCTCCTTTAGATCTTTCTTTGGAACTCTTCACGTGCTCAGAGGAACTTATATCTAACTTCGTTCACTACTAGCTATACTTTGTTATAATTATGTGTTGCATGTCTGGCTTTCTCACTACACAGGTAGTTCCTTGGGTAACAAACCTGCTTTCTCATCTTTGGCCCTAGTGCCTGGCATACAACAAGGTGCATATAGTCTGACGAATCTTACAAAAGACAGCACACTATCACACAGGTACTCTATGCCTAAGGTTGACTAAATGATGCTAAGGAGGGTTAGTGGGAGAGCACAGAAGGAAGTCCTATAAACCAAAACGTATAAGAAGATGTTGGTTTATTTGCATGCACCAAACAGACATTTCTCATATTCTGTAAGGCTGCATACATCAACTGTGATTGTGATTAAGGTTGAGACTCTCAGTTCATTAGGATAACCAACCACAGATGACTGACTTTGGTTTGCAAAGGATGCAAGAAAGGGAACGAATGAATGGATGCATTGCAACATTGTCCTTTGGAATCTGGCAGCTGGGACTTGGAAAATTATTCACCAAGACTGCTCAAGCATCATGATTAGTTATAATTCAAGACAAATGAGAACAAAGAGTGTTTACCTACTGCTTATGACAAATTCCAATTTCTTAGGCTCTTCTTAGCCCAAGATACAAAAATTTGTGCCAGGTTATAGGGTGGTTTTACAAAGCAGACAGATGGGTCCATTACAAAATCATTTATTTAGATTTCTGCCTTGCTCCAGCCAAGCTAACCCATTCTCACACTAATATTATTGGAATTCTTTAATTTGCCTTTCTTTTTTTCTTTAATTACTGTGTTTTCTTCTCTTCCAGATCCATTAAAGTATCACAGGGTGATGAAACTGAAAAGGATATTTTCCCCCAATGGATTTATGTTTGGGGTTGATTTTTCTTCTTCCTTAGATTCTCAATATTTGCTCAAGAGTTAAAGTGTCCTTCAAATACCCTTTTTCATTTTGAGACATTGTGAAAACACTCCCCATAAAAATTATCCTGTGGTCTTTGGAAGAAATTAGTCATTCAACTTAAAGGCAGACTACACACAGTCAAATGTGCATCTAAATGCAGTAAAGGCCCCTACGAATAAATACTAGCTTAATTTTTACTTGGCATATTTACATAGCTGTGTGAACGTGTTTTACCTCTGTTTTACAAATGTACAAAGGGCCTATAAAGATATTTTTAAAGATTACATTTAATGCCAGATACCAAAGATCTTTGGTTGTATTTGTTATATGTTGCTTCTTATACAGGTAAAACACACTGTACACACATGTATAAGAATATGGCTAGAAAAGAAGGGATGGTTATATTTTATTTTAATAAAGAATAAAGTCAGAAGATGAAAAGAGGATTGAAAAATATTAAAGAATAAGTTAAAATTCTTTAAAATGAACAGAAACTGACAGAAAAGAATGATAGAAATAATGCATAAATCTTTAAAGCACGAGAAACCTTGAAGTATTAGTTTGGTTGGATGTTAAAGACACAGGGAAATATCCCATCACTAACTTAGGATCTTCAACTCACTAGAGTAATTAGCATTTTATCTCCAGGAATTAATATAATCAATATGTTGTCTATATCCTTGTAGGGAGTCTGAAATGTACTTAGCAATTTTACAAAAGGTAAGCAAATAACATTAAACACAAGTTTGTCTCAGGGCATTTTTAGCTATCATATGTGTCTGCTATCTTTTAAATAAATATATTGAACAAAAGGAGAAAATAAAAGTCCCAAATAATTTCCCTCTTACTCTGGGTATGAGTACCCACCCACAGGTCTTCTGGGAAAATCAGTAAATGAAGTGACCACTAAGAAATAGAGAGCTTAGGAATTAAAGTGCCTGAAAGACATGGTTTCATTCACAATTTCGTTGTGTTTCCAAGACTACAAAAGTGTCACCTCAAAAGGCATCACACTCCCCAAAGTGTCTTACATGCAGAAAGCACAGCTCCTCTGTCAGAGAGTGGACTTCAGGCTTTGAGGGGAGCTTCAGCTGGCTCTCTTTGCTGGGAGTATTTTATAACCATGCAGTTGACCAAGATCTGGTAGGGAAATCAAAACAATGTTCTTTTGCAAAGTCACTACTACTCATATTATATGGTCTTTTTATATTCGACAAAAGTCTAAATTTCTTTCTAGTTCAATGCTGACCTTAATGTATTTGAAAGTTGGCTTGAGGAAGTAATGAGTAACTCTACATGAAGACCGTCCTGTGATCTTTGAAAGCCCCAGATCATCCCAAGACTATCATTAGCATGACATCCTCATTAATTGAGTGGTCTTTCCTTTATTTTTCATAGTAGATAATTTTCCTGGGCCATAATGCCTACCAGACTTCCCATTCTGTTTTCCTCTCAAATGTGAATTTCTTGGTTCAGAATTCAGCTTGCAACACCATACATGCAAACTCACACAGGATTGGAACAGAGAAATGCAAAATCACTTTAAGGCACAGGATATAGTGTCTTGATCAGAAAAGATTGCTTCAAAGGCAAGAAGAAAAATAAAGAAAATAGGGTATCAATCAGAAGAGGTTATTTGTTAAGGCATTTTCTCTTCAATTATTACTGAGTTTGTCTTCTAGCCTCGGTCTGTAGGTAGGTACTGGGAATACAAGGAGACAAAGGAGTACTTGAGAAGCCAGCGCTATTCAAGCTTCTCTAAATGCAGAACAACAGAGTGCCTGGATAAATAAGCAAATGCTTCTCTCTTGCCCAGCTGACAGGTATATCCCTGGTATACTTATGGACCATTTGAGAATGATGTACAAAACCTTTGAATCATTTCTTCTCTCCTTGCTCTCATTTCTTACTCAAAAAGAAACCTGATATTAGAAGTTTGCTTTCCCACATAATAAGACAATGTGAGAAAATGTATTTGATCTACAACCACAGCCAAGTACCCACCGGGGGAGGGCTGGACAGTGATATTTCACATTGTATTCTAGTAGATTAGTGTTTTAGTTTATGGACTACAGCCTTAATGTATCATGGTGAGCAAGTCTCACCAAATGTTCTACTTGAAGGCCTTTATATAAGGTCGTTTCTGCATCTTTGAGGCTGAGGACCATGACCTAGAGGTGGCCCTGTTTTAGTCACATCTTCATGCCTTCTATTTACATTTCTGCATACAACACCAGCTCTTCTCTAGGTTTCTTGACCATCTTTATCCTTGTTTCTTCTTAGTGCAATATAATAGAATAACATGAGTTTTCCATCATCTTTTTTTTTATGTCTGATACTCTAACTGAACAAGCTTATTTCTGCCTCAGTCTTAGCATTTTCTAACTTTCCCCACAATGTTCTTGGTGCCTTCTTGTCATTCATTCTCAGCCCAAGTGCCATCTCTTGGAGAAGGTTTCCTGGGCCTTCCAGTCTAAGGCATTAAATCTGTTGTCACTCTCTACTATGTTAATCGTGTTTATTTCTGATGCACTTACTTACTTACTTTATGTTTCTTACCACTAGACTTTAGGCTCCCTGGGGGCAGGGGCCTTGTTTGTTTTGGCCACCATCCACTCCCCAAGACCTAGAACAACACAGGAGCTTAATACACATGTTTCTATGAATAGATGAATGAATGAATGAATGAGTGAATAAACATGGCGCGGTAGATTTGGGTTGGGATTCTATCTGATGTCCTGAAGCAAGTTACTTGAAGAAGGAACTTAGCTTTTCTGAGCCTGTTTCCCCATTTGTAAAATTGGGATGATATTTTCTTTCAGAGAGGATTAACCGAGATGATTGGGTGAAAGTGTTTGCAACAAGATATTCATCAATCAGTAAATATTTTTGTTTTCCTTCTTATTCCCTTTTAATACACATATTCAGTGCAATGAAAGTTATTTTTAAATTCATCTAATTAGTAACTAACACAATAATTTTGTGTTTTTCTCCCGCACAGTTTAAAGGTCTGAGCTCTAGTCTCACACACCTTGCTTTATAATTCCTTTTTGATTCAAATCCAATATTCTCACTTCAGTAGAAGTAAGCCTAGACACTGACTTTCTTTTGATCACTGCATCATTTTTGTTCCTCTTCATCCTGAGGAAGATGCAAAAGCACAACTTTCCTCAAATATTTATTGTAGTAATGAACATCACTATGATTTACTAACTACTTCTATGTACTTGATAATGTGCTAAGCATCTTACATATATTATTTTACTAATTTTCTCTGGTAAATATTTGCAATCTTTAAGTGAGTACTATGATAACCATTGTAGATGATAAAATTGAAACTGAAAGGGAACTGCTGATGGTCACACAATTTAGTGAGTAGGAAAGAAGCGATTTGGAACAAACCCTCTGACTCCAGAATCTTGCTCTTAACTACTATACTATATTGCCTTCTCTGGCACCTGCTGGGCCTCTGAGATCCAAAGATCAATAAGACCCTGATTTTGTCCTTGAGGAGCAAGACGTCCGCTGTTGGATGCAGAAATGAACATACACAATTAACACACCTGTGATGAACACCGTAACAGAGTGCACACAGCTGCCGTCACAAGGAATGAGTAACATTGTATAAGGAAGTTTTGGCAAAGCTTTAAAGAGTAGTAGAAGCTTTCATATAGAAAATGGATGAGGGGAAGGGAGATCTCCAAATCACTGGAACAGTGTGAGCAAAGCACAGGGGTATGGTGAGCTGAGGAAAGACTGAATTTCCATGAAGATGAAACCAGGAGTGAATTTGTGTAGGGGTGGGGGAGGGAAATGGGGTAAAATGTCAGGAAAGAGAGATGGAATTAAGAGTGAGTTTGGGAGCAGACTGTTAAGGGGTTTGGACATTAGCCAATTTTACTTCAGAGAGGGACAGCATCGGATCTGCATTTCAGAAAGATCATTCTGATTCCGATCTCTCTCAGGCTTACTTGAACGGCAAGAGCACAGCTTTATTTGTGATGCCATCACTATTCAAAATGCAAATCCAGCCCCTTTCCAAAGTGTTTCATCATTGTTTTTAGACCCGACTGACCCAAACCAACCCATTTTTCTCTCTTTCCTCCTCTGGCACCGTCCACCTCCTGCCCCCCAACAGACGATGGTAATTCATTAGGGAAGATAAAAATATCTTCCTAACATTCAAAGACAGGACTTTCTTTGAATAACTGTTCCATTTAAATTGATAATTATATTTGCATATATGTGTTTAGGATTCTCCCTGCTCTATCCCTAATGCCCTCCTACTTTAGCTACCTGTAGATAAATGTTGAGGTTTGGGATTTTTTTTATTTAACAGCAAATCCTGAAAAGACTTTCTCTACATTTAAAGAGAACTACCCCCTCCACCATTCCCCCAAATTTATCCCGAAGAATTACTTTTTAAATCGTTCTTAACCTGGTGCATACAGTAAGTTAAAAACATTATGGCCTGAGCCCTACTGTTTTCTGGCATGACATGTATATAGACCCGGCAGGTAAGGTACTCTGTGTCCTTGATTAGACAGCTGCTAATCAGGAAAGGAGGACATCCCAACTGTGCTCTCTGGTGACTCTGAGATTTTTGCTCAGGAAGGAGCTTATGTTTTTTGCCTCCCTCTGTCCCTTTACTGATCACATCCAAGTTATTTTCTGATTCTTGTTGCTGTCTGCTGCTATACTAAATGAATACTAATAGTGTTTATAAGAACCTCTGTACCCATCTAAGTTGTTAGTCTATTAAGGTCATTTTCTTTGGAAATATTTTCTTCTTCAGGCTTATGTTTTCCCTCATCATTCTGCCCTTGTCTCTTTTGAAAATGTAGCATCTTTTTCAGCATGTTCAACGGCAGTGAAGTCTTTTTATTGGTTAGATGCAGTCATTAGAGGTATGGATGGCTCCCTGGGCATCAAGGTCATCACCAAGAATCCTGAGAAACATCTTAAAAATGAATAGCTTTCTTGCCTGGGAAGTAAAACAGCAACCCAAAATCTACCAGCTTAACTGCCCAGAGAGAAGGCTAGACATGTTTTCCCTTGAGAAAACTCTTGATTAGTCCCTAAGATGTCCAAGATGATTAGCTTAAATGATTATCTAGGTAAATTTTTATATTACAAGTCACGGCATGATATGAAATCAACCACCCGGGACCCCTCACAAACCTGAACTAATAGTATTTTTAGGAACACATTCCTACCAAAGTTCACTTCTAATGGAGGGATGCATCCTTGGGAGTTACTGTCTCAGGAAGAAGAATTGGTTGCTATGCACAATGTCATCACTGGGACTCAAGCCAAGTACAGGCTAGAAAGCCTCAACTTTTGATCGATGGCAAGTACATCAGCTTGTTTAACATACCACGGGGTTCTCCAGGCATTTCATTTCCTAATTGTGAACAATTATTTGCATTTAATTTAGATCTCATCTCGCCGCCTGGAAGTCAGATGGCAACACCACCAGAGCCAGAGGAAGTAATTACATAATCTCCAATATCTTTCCATCAATTAGTTTATTTGGATGAGTTTAAATGGTAACATAAGGAAGTGCTTGATAGCGTTAGCTACAGGCAGGCAAAGGGAGGGGTGATCGTAAAATGAGCCATCTTCCTTCTCCAGCTCAGCCATATTGTGGTTAGCTCATGCTTATTAAAGCAACACTGCAATCTTGAACTTGCTTTTCAGTAAAGATTAATGGAAGTTCTAGTAGGGTTTCAGAATGTATTAAACTTTTTTTTCTGGTAATTTACCAACGTTCTTATTCAGCTTATCGAATTATAACCTGAATGTCATAAGTTAGGGATAGTAATAACCCCTTTGAAAATTGTTGTAAGTGTACAATGAGATTATATGTGAAAAATTACTTGAGTTATTGGCCAGTGGCTGTAATTTCTCAATGCATGAAAGTCATTGTTTTTGTTTTTGTTACTATTAATGTCAATTTATTTCGAGAAAAATACAAGACAACAACTTTATTAGATAAAATATCTCAGTAACAAAATCCTTTTACCAGAAATGAATTAGGAAAGGAGAAAGAGTTATTCTCATTTTTTCAAATGGTAAGAGGAAGAACAGAGGCCCAAATGGCTCATCTTAGTTTTGATAAGTTTTTCTACATTTCACGGAGTAGTGGTTCTCAAACTTTGGTGTCTGCAGCCTGCTTTGTTGAGACAAAAGACCATACAGACATCTACTCAACCTACTCCCAAATGCCAACCTCAAATACACCAACCTGGGAAACTGGAGATTAGAAAGAGCAGAGGTGATAAGATAGGAAGACAACTAACATACTGTGTGCCAACAATAGGTGCTTAGAGCTGAGGCATACACTTGACATAAATCCATGGGCATATTTTGGAATTCATCTTAATTGCTGCTATTAAGGGCACCATCCCCTTTTCTCAATCAGCTGTACCACTAACTCTTGCACTTGTGCATCAAGGTGCTTAAGGAGGATGGGAGGATGGTGTTGGGAATAAGGAGAGGGGTAATACACAGTGGTAAAGTCAGGCTATGAAAGGAAATATTCTCCGAGGCTTCCTGCCCCTTTTTCCTTCTCCTTCCACCTATGCCTGCAGGTGGCCTTCCTGCAGTTATCCTGAGATGATGGAAATAAATTGCATTGCTTATCAGTGTGGTGTGGGCAACAGGGCAGTAGCTGTCCAGACCTTCCAGGCTGTACTTGTGAATTTCTAGTTACACATTAATTCAGATTAAAGGGATTTCCTCTTTTATCTCTTCTCTCCCTTCTCCTTGTGTTGACAGGGAACATCATCCTGATACCAAAGGCATATTATATCATTTGCTTTAAAAAAAAACTCTATAGCTTACTGGGGATTTATGAGGCAACCATATTAATTCCATCCTTCTTAAGTGGTTTATCTGTATTGGTATGGGATGTGAATGCGGGTGGATTTCTCCATGCACACCCACCCATTCACTTAGGGTGGGCTGAGAGGAAACTGTAGAAGAACTGAGAGGGAGCACAAAGTGTATGTGTTTCTGTGGGTGTGTAAAAGAGGCAGGGCCTCCAAATGCATGCCAATGATAAGAGCAAAATGAATGTTTTAGGATTATCGTTTTTAATTATTAATTGTTATCTTTCCCTCTAATAAGAAATATACTTACAGTTCGACTGTCTTTTCTTAAGCCCTCTTTAATGCAGAATGTTCTTAAGCCATTACCCATATTTCTTCATAGAAGTTATAAATAGTTGAGCATGCTACCTTTTAAAGAATATTCCTCCTTTTATGTCTTCCTCCCATCCAAGATGTAATTTTTTCCTCTGTCTCTATTTCAATTTTTCTTATGTCTTTCCTGTTCCACTTCACCTGTATTCTTTTATGCTTCTTCTTTTCAGTGTATTATATTATCCTAAAAGCCTCCTTATTTTCCATATAGACTACAGGCATACCTCGGAGATATGAGGGTTTCATTCCAGGCCACTTCAATAAAGCGAATAGTGCAATAAAGCAAATCAAAAGAAATATTTGGTTTCCCAGTGCATATAAAAGTTATGTTTACACTATATTGTAGTCTATTAAGTATGTAATAGCAATGTCTAAAAGAAGTACATACCTTAATTTAAACATACTTCATTGCTAAAAAATGGTAACCATCATCTGAGCTTTCAGTGAGTCATAATCACTGATCACAGACACCATAACAAATATAATAGTAATAATGAAAAGGTTTGAAATATTGTAAGAATTACCAAAATGTGACACAGAGACACAAAGTGGGCAAATGCTGCTGGACAAATGATGCAATGAGACTTGTTCGGTGCAGGGTTGCCAAACGTTCAATTTGTAAAAAGAGTAATATCTGCAAACACAATAATGTGAAGCACGATATAACGAGGTATGCCTGTATATAGTCAGGTTTTCCTCTAATTCATGAAAAGTAGTTCTTGTAAACAAAACTTTCCATACTCAGAAGGCATCATGAAAATAGTTTGCTTCTACACTGAAAAGGGAAACCCTTAACATGGTTAGAAGTACAAATGATGAGCTCAGAATCTCAGGATGCTTATCTGAACCTATTTTCTGAGATTCCTCGATGTCTAATAAATACGTCATTATATTAAGTTACAATCACACATCAAGCTCTACATGTAATTTGGACCTAATAAACAGCCGCAGTGCCTTGACATTCATTTTCAGACACTTCAAATCCTCACCTGTAAAATGGTAGTGCACTTGCAAATTCAACACAGACACAAACAACTCAACATATGTTTGGATTGCCAGCATCTCTGAATGGTTCCAATGCTGTTTAATGTCCATCACAGAGCCTGTTCTCCCTCTTCTCTCTTTGGAGTTTACTTCCTGGCAGTGAGAATAATGAGGCATCCATAGGTACATAGCCTCAGTGACGGTATTTCCCATCTTGTACTGGCTCAGTAAGCTCACTCTCTGTGGCAGAGTAAGAGTAATGAAAATGTAGAAAATATGGCAGCCAAACACTGGAATCTTTTCAACCACTGCCTACTGTTAGAATGACTTTCTACTAACCTGACTTGTTCCTGGAAGCTTTAAGGTTGAATTAAGCACCATTGTTCATTGTGAAATTTGGAGAAAGAAGGACCTGCATTTAAGTCATGACTCTGGAATTCATTTACTTTAGAATCTTGTTTAACATTCCCATATTTAAGCCTCAAGTTCCTCACAGGTAGATGGTGATAATTAAATAGTACCTCTTTCATAGGGTTGCTATGAGCAACCAAATAAATATTGCTTGCAAATTATTTGATACATTGCCAGGCAGATAGTAAGGGTCCAATCAATGGTGTTTCATATTCCTTTTATAGAGTTTTATCTCAAACTCTCTTTCAACCTCACAAAAAGTGCTGGTGCTTTGTGAAAATACAATTATAAAAAAATGAAAAAAAATAAATGTCAATGCAATATCCTCCAGTTCCTGACATTGCATTTCATAACATCTATTGATGATGGTAATGATCAGAATAGGTGAGGTTATGCCTCTGTGACAAACAAATCTAAAACATAAATGACTTACTAGAAAAAGGTTTATTTCTCAGCTATTTCACAGCCCAGTGTCAATTGGACAATTGACTCTCCTTAACAGATCTTGTAGCATAATTTTGGGATTCAGATCCCTTTTATCTTATAATATTGCCATCTCTGAGGATTTTCATGGAGGGGTTTGTATGATGAGGACTTCAGGTGATACATATCACATCTGCTCACTTTCTATTTGCCAGTATTAGTCACATGGCACCCAAATAACATTGAACTCAAGAGAAAAAAGTAGGATGGGTGATCGTGTAGGCAGCCTATGCCACGATGATGATCACAGTGAGGAAAGAATGATGGTGTGTCAAGGAGTTTTTCCTGTTGCTAGGTTAAGATGATGCAAACATTAAGCAGCTTTGTCACCTAGACACGATATGACCTTGCCTCAGAGATTGAAGTGTTTTGACTGAGATGAACACATTTGTTAATTTTTCTTTACCTATGGATTATAAATGCTTTTAAATCAGTTTCAGATTTTCTTGCTTTTGCCCTTTGTTCATTTCACCCTGTGGAAACTTCTGAGGCAAGTGAGCATGCAAGGTTTGTTTCCCGTCAATTTAATTAATTGGAATAAGAACTGTGTAGAAAGGAGAGGAGAGAACTACAGCTACACACATTAACATGGATACATCTCAAAAACATATATTTGAGCAGAAGAACCAAATGACAATAATATATAGTGTATGTTTCCATGTTCAAACCCTGAGAAAATAAATAATATATTGTTGCAGGAAAAGTATACGAGGAGGGATGACATCAGCATCATGGCAGCCTGAGTCATTCCTTTTTATCTCCCCTTTGATTTACAACTAGTCAGACATCCATAATCTTCCCCCAAAAAGCACCTCTGCACAGCATACCAGAACACCTGACTGATCCATTCATCTATGCAGCTGAAAGTGGGTGCACTGGACTGTGGAGAAGGCTACAAAGTAAGGAAGTGGTGGTGGAGCTGGTGGTGGCAGAGGGGGTGATGGCAGGGAAGGTGATAGCTGGTCTGGCAGTGAGCCAGCATGACATTTCTGGCAGAGGAGTTGGAAGATTAAGGTGGTGAGTGGGGATCTGCCTGGTCACATGAGCTGCAGCTGAAGGGACCAGCCACTCTGATGAGAGACTGCAATGACTAGGGGAAGGGAAAGGAAAGGAAAACAGGTAGACAAAGAGAACCTAAGGAAAGAATCCCCTGCTGTCTATCCCTAGGGGCAAAAGAACAAAGCACAGACCTCTGGAACCACTTCTCTTCACTTGAGGATCACCCTACTGGGCCATGGGCACACCCAAAATGCTAAGTATACACCTATCCCTGCTCTACTACCACCCTAATTTTTTTAAATGCTCATATTCTCAGCCTTAGCAGTAAAAGAAACCAAAGACTAGTGCTATAGTGCCATGTTTTAGAAAATAAAAGGAAGACTCCATCAACTTGTTGGGACTGTTAGAAACAAAATAAGCATTTGCCTAAACGAGAAAGGTGTTTGCTACTTCAAATGCGGTAACAGAGGCACTTCTCATCATACACTATGAAAAATCATAGTAAAATGGTATCACCTGAAGAAAATGATAATTTTCCAGCAACTGAATCCAAAGACATGTATTATTGCAATCTAACTGATAAAGAATTCAAAATACCTGTTATGATGAAGTTCAATGAGCCACAACAAAAGTCAGAAAGGCAATTCAATGATCTCAGGAATAAAGCTAATGAACAGAAGGAGCACTTTACCAAACAAATCAAAATTCTAAGAAAGAACCAAACAGAAATTCTGGAGCTGAAGAACTCAATAAATGAGATGAAGGATGCATTAGAATGCATTAGAAAGAGAGAAGATAATATGGAAGAGAGAGTTAATGGGCTCAAGGACAGAAGTATAGAAATGAAGAGGAGAAATAACTAAGAGGCAGAAGAGGAAAAATAACTAAGATTTTATTTATTTATTTATTTAATATATATATATATTTTTATTAAAGTATCATTGATATACATGCTCTCACACTGCCATCTTGAATCCGTCTCTAACTAAGATTTTAAAAAAAGAGAAGAAACCCTACAAGCACTATCTGACCCCAGTAGAAAAGCCAACATAAGAAAAATGGGTATCTCCAAAGGAGATGAGAGGGATAAGTTAGCAGAGAGCATATTTAAAGAAATAATAGCTAAGAACTTTCCAAACCTGGGGAAGGAACTGAACATACAAGTCCACAAAGCTAACAGACCATTATCTTAATTAAAAAAGACAGTCTTCGAGACAAATGATATTAAAACCATCAAAAGCCAATGATAAAGTATTTTAAAGGCAGCCAGGGAAGAAAAGACAGTAACATGCAAAGGAACCCCCATTAGGCTATCAGATTTCTTGACAGAAACTCTATAGGCCACAAGACAGTGGAATGATATATTCAAAGTACTGAAAGATAAAAACTGCCAGCTGAGAATACTCTACCTGGCAAAGTTGTCCTTCAGATATGGAGGAGAAATAAAGGGTCACCCAGACAAATAAAAGCTGAGGGAGTTCATCACCACTAGACCTACCCTACAAAGGAGCTCTTTTAGTTTAAACAAAAAGTCAAAGGATATAAAACTGATTCATTTAAATATATTCAGTCAGAATTAGAAGATGATAAGTCTTTTTTTTTAGAAGAGTATATTAAACTCTTAACTTTAGCAAAAAGTTAAAGGAAAAGACCATTAAAAATAAGTATAGCTACTATAAATTGGTAAAGAAATCACAACATATAAAAACATAATTTGTGACATCAAAAATATGAAATGGGAAGGGTAAAAGGATCGAACCTTCATAGGTGAATGAAGATAAGTTGACAGTGATGAAAACATAAAAAAGGGGAGAGGGAGCAAATCACAGGAAACTACCAATTTAGAAAGGTAGACAGAAACAGGAGGAAAAAGACACAATAGAGGACAAAATCACCAGAAGGCAAAAGATAAACTGGCCGTAGTAAATCCTCTATATATCAATAATCACCCTGAATGTAAATGGATTGAACTCACCAGTCAAAAGGCACAGAGTGCTTGGATGGATTAAAAAACAACAGGACCCAACTATACATTGCTTACAAGATTTGTTTCAGCTCTAAAGATACATATAGGCTCAAAGTAAAAGGACATAAGACAATATTCCAAGCAAATGGAAATTAAAAGAAGGTGGGAATAGCCATACTTAGACAAACAGACTTCAAGCTAAAAAGGGTAACAAGAGCCAAAGAAGGTCATTATATATGATAAAGGGGTCAATATATCAAGAAGACACAACTGCAAATATATGTTTCCAACACTCAAGCAGCAAAATATATTAAGCAATTAATAACAGATCTTAAGGGAGAAATAGACAACAATATAATAATTATAGGGGACTTCAATACTCCATTATAAATAATGGATATGTTGTCCAGATAGAAAATCAACAAAGAAACATTGGAACTGAACCACACTTCAGAACAAATGGACTTAACAGACAAATACTGAATTTTTCATCCAAAAGCAGCAGAATACACATCCTTCTCAAGTGCACATTGAACATTGCCCAGGGTAGGTCAGATGAGAGGCCACAAAACAAATTTTAGTAAATTTAAGAAGATTAAAATCATACCAACTATGTTCTCTGCCTATAATGGCATGAAACTAGAAATCAACAACAAGAGGAAAGTGAGAAAAGCTACAACTATGTGGAAACTAAACAACTCACTTCTAAACAACCATTGGGTCAGAGAAAAAAAATCAAAAAAGAAATAAAAAAATCTTGAAACAAATGAAAATGAAATCATAAAATATCAAATATTGTGGAATGCAGCAAAAGCAGTTCTGAAAGGAAAGTTTATAGCAATAAATGCATATATTAAGAAATTAGAAAGATCTCAAATAAACGACCTAACTTTACACCTCGAGAACTAGTAAAAGAACAAACTAAGCCCAAAGTTAGCAGAAAGAAAGAAATAATATAGATTATATCAGAAATTAATGAAATAGAGAACAGAAAAAGATAGAAAGGAGCAATAAAACTAAAAGCTGCTTCTTCAAAAAGATAAAATTGACAAAACTTTAGCTAGACTAAGAAAAAAATACTCAAATATATAAAATTAGAAATGAAAGAGACCTTACAACTGATATTACAGAAATACATAGAATCATAACAGACTACTACATACCAAAAAATTACACAACCTAGAAGAAATGAATACATTTTTAGAAACATGCAACCTACAAAGATTCAATCAGGAATAAACAGAAAATTTGAACAGTCCAATAAAAAGTGAAGAGATTGAATCAGTAATCAAAAAACTCCCCAAACAGAAAACTCCAGGGCCAGTTTTATCGGAGAATTATACCAACCATTTACAGAAGAATTAACAACAATCCTCTTCAAACTATTCCAAAATATTGAGGGGCAGGGAACACTACCAGACTCATTTTATAAGGCCAGCATTTCTTTGATACAAAAACCAGATAAGGATACCACAAGAAAGGAAAACTATAGCCCAATGTCCCTGATGCTTATAGATGTAAAAATTCTCAATAAAATATTAGCAAACTGAATTCAAGAACATATTTAAAAAATTATACACTATGACCAAGTGGGATTTATCCCTGGGATGCAAGGATGGTTCAACATATGCAAATCAATAAATGTAATACATCACATCAATGAAAGATAAAAGTTACGTGATCACCTTAATAAATGCAGAAAAAGCATTTGACAAAATACAACATCCTTAGTGATAGAAACCCTTAACAGACCGGGTATAGAATGAACATACCTCAACATATTAAAAGCCATATACAACAAACAAACAGCCAACATACTCAAGGAGAAGTTCAAAGTGTTTCTCCTAAGATCTGTAACAAGGCAAGGATGCCCATTCTCATCACTCCTATTCATATAGTACTGGAAGTCTTAGCTAAAGAAATCAGGCAAATAAATAAAAGCCATCAAATCAGAAGGAAGAAGTAAAACTCATTTTTGCTGATATGATTCTATATATAGAAAACCCCAAACAATCAGTCAAGAAACTATTGGAATTAATCAATGACTTCGGTAAAGTGGCAGGAGACAAAATCAACATAATACAGAAATCAGTTGCATTCCTTTAATGATGAAGTATCTGAAAAAGAAAGAACATGATCTAATTTACAATAGTATCAAAAAGAATAAAATACTAAGGAATAAATTTAATCAAGGAAATGAAATATCTGTACAATGAAAACTATAAAACTTTGCTGAAAGAAATTAAGAATGACACAAATGTAAAGATATCCTCTGTTCATGGACCAGAAGAATTAATATTTCAAAAGTATCCATACTACCTAAAGTGATCTAGATTCAATGCAAATCAAAATACAAAAGGCACTCTTTACTGAAATAGAAGAAGCAATCCTAAAATTTCTGTAGAACCACAAAAGACCCCAAATAGACATAGCAATCCTGAGAAAAAAGAACAAGGCCAGAGGAATAATGGGTCTGGATTTCAAACTATACTACAATGTCATAGTAATTAACACAGTATGGTACTGGCACAAAAGTAGACACACAGACCAATGGAACAGAACATAGGGCCCAGATAAACCCCAGCATATATGGTCAGCTAATATTCCACAAGAGCACCAAGAATACCCAATGGAGAAATAGTAGTCATACTCTTCAATAGATGGTACTAGGAAAATGCAAGAAACACATGCAGAATAATGAAACTTGACCCCTTCCTCATACCACTCACAAAAAATTGACTTGAAATGGATCAAAGACTTCAACATGAGACCTGTTACTGCAAAACTCCTAGAAGAAAATGTAGGGAAGCATCTCATCGATAATGATCTTGACAATAATTTGGGGGCATGGTGTCAAAGCACAAACAACAAAAGAAAAAAATCAGTAAATGGGTTTGATGGGACTACATCAAATACAAAAGTTTCTGAATAGCAAAAAGAAACAAGAAAATTAAAAGACAACCTGAAGAATAGGAGAACATTTTTTTCAAGCAATACATTGGATAAGGGGTTAATATCCAAAATATATACAGAATCAGTCAACTCAAGAAAACAACAACCTGGTTTTAAAATGGGCAGAAGAACTACATAGACATTTCTCCAAAGAGAACATCAAAATGGCCAACAGACACATGAAAAGCTGCTCAACATTACTATTCATCAGGGTAATACAAATCAAAACCACAATGAAATATCTCCTCACATCTGTTACAATGGTTATCAAGAAGAGAAGTAACAACAGGAGCTGGCAAGGATGTGGTGAAAAAGTAACCCTTATACATTGTTGGTGGGATGTAAATTGGTCCAACCACTATGGAAAACAATATGGAAGTTCCTCAAAAAATTAAAAATAGATCTATCATATGATCCAGTAACTCCACTTCTGGGCATATATCCAAAGGAGATGAAAACAGAATTTCAGTAAGATACATGTACTCTTATGTTTATTGCAGCATTATTCATAATAGCTGAGATGAAAACAGAGTTTCAGTAAGATATATGTACTCTTATGTTTATGGCAGCATTATTCATAATAGCTGAGATATGGAAACAACCCAAATGCCAATCAATGGATGAATGGATAAAAAAGATGTGGGGCATATACACAATGGAATATTATTCAGCCATGAGAAAGTAAGATAGTATCCCATTTGCAACAACATGGATGAACCTTGAGCACATTATGCTAAATGAGATAAGTCAGACAAATATTAAGTACTATATGATAGCACTTACATGCAGAATTAAAAAAGGTTAAACATAAAAAACAGAGAGTTAAATAATGGTTACTAGGGGATAGAGGGTATAGGGGGATAAGAGTGATGGGGTTTAAGGGTATATACTTGTAGCAAGTAGTAAATAATCCATAGAAATGTAATGCAGTTTAACGAATATAGACAATAATATTCTACTATAGATATGTAATGAGATAAATATCGCTACAATGACAATTATATTACAATATATAAATGTATCAAAGTTACATGCTGTGCACCTTTAATTTACACAATGTTAAATTTATTAAATAAAAATTGTGAAAATTCAATTTAAAAAGTGGATAAAAATGTACATGAGCTGTAAAATTACACAGAGAAATAAAGGAATGAAAATTTTACATTTTGGCATAGTGGTTACCTTTGGGAAAGAGGAAAAGGAGGCAATTTAGAAAGAGAAACTTGGGGGTGAACTTCAAAGGTCTGAGTTATGTTCAGTTTTATTAGTTAGGTAGAGAATGAGTATATAAACATTCATTTTGTTATCAGTCTTTAAGCTAAATAGATATGTGTTCCCTACTAATTTCTAAACACATTTAACAAAAATACTTAAGAGATAAAATTCAAGCTGAAAGAAAGGCAATAAAATTTATCCCTTAATACTTGGTTTTCTACCCAGTTACATACTTTTGAAAGTTTATATTTGGATAGGAGATACTTAGATATACCATTTTTAAAGTCTCAAGATTATACTTGAATTTTAGGTAGTTAATTGAATATCTGCTGCCTAATTTCAAATTCAAAACAAGGTAAGCAGACCCCTAGTCCTGCAACTCTTTTAAGTCTGCTCTAAATTCTGCAGTGCTCTAATTATGCTTTGCTGTATAACAAATCACCCTAAAACTTAGCAGCTTAGAACAGCAACACTGTGTTACCTCCCATGGTTTCCATGGGATCGAGATTCCAGGAAGTGCGTGGCTGGATATTTTTGGCTCAGGATTTCTCATGTAGTTGCATTCTGATGATAACTAGAGCTGGGGCATCTGGACACTGGCTGGACATCCTTCCCTCTATGTAGTTTCAGGGCTTTTCCATGTAATCTCTCCATGTACATTAGTTTGTGCTTCCTCAGTGCATGGTGGCTTCAGGGCAGTCAGACAGCTCACATGGTGACTAAGGACTCCAGGTGGGTTTTCCATTCAGATAGGCTGCAGCAGAATTGCTTGTTATTTCTTCAGCTGGTAAGTCAGACAGTGTCAGTTCTGTTGCATTCTATTTGTTACAAGTATGTCACAGAGCCTCCCAGATTCCAAGGGAGAAAAACTAGACTCCATCTCTTGATGGGAGAGTGGCATGTGGACAGAAAATACTGCTGAAACCACTTTGGAAAATGTAATCTGCCACACATGGGTAATGGGGATGGGGACCATATAATTTCTCATCCAAAATGGTACTACTTTTTATACTAAAAGGGGGTGTATTAATAATTAAACTGGAATAACACATGCAAACCTGGATTGTACTGGGCAAACCATGACATATGGTCACCTTGGTAACTAAGCTTAAGAATTGAATTGGGCATTTCCTATCTGAAGATAGTATTAAAAATACATCACCTTTGGGATCTGCCTCATCAGAATTCAGAGCCTTTATCTCAGAGAGACAAAATGCACAGACATCAGAAAATGTTTTTAAAACAGTAATCAGAATGGAAAAATGCTTTGTAATTGCTCCATGTTCTCTCTCTCTCATTTTATCATGGCTAGGTCACTCTATCCTCCTACAGAGAGTCAAATATTTAAAATCGCAAGTTGAGAATATTATCAGTGACACACACATCAGAAATTTCATTGTCTCTGAATCACAGGTACTTTAAGCTCTATGCAGATATTCTTCTTGTTATTAATAATCCTATTCTTGCTGGAGCTTTAACCCAGAGTTCCCTGTATCATGTTCCATGGAATGCTATTTTATCTAGGTGGCTAACAAAAAGTATTGTCCATATGAAAGCAGTTTGAGATCCCTGAAAAGTATATCGCTCCTCTTGGGACTCACAATTCATAGCATTAAAGATTCTAAGAAATCCCACAGTAAGAAACTTGTTAAACTTTGTTCTTGGTCTAATCAAGCATTTCCAGAATTCATTTAACCATGGAAACAGTTTTTCTTCCCCTGAACATCACCAATTAACACTTGTAGGATTAGTAGTCTGTGAAGTGTACTTTGGGGAACACTGCTTTAACCTAAGCCAGAACATGAGCCTTTTCAACACTTATCAAGAAACTTGGAATGATCAAATACAATTAAATTAACCATTTTAAATATAGAAGAACTGAGAAGGAGGTATGTGAACTGCTTTACTCTCAAACTGATTAAATGTTTTAAAAAGTTTGTTGCTTCCAAGTGTAAGAGCCTAGATTAATAAATCTTCCCTGGCCTAATTTTTAATGAACATGCTCATCAAATAAAATTTATTTTTCTAAAAATAAGTATTTATTAACACCAAGTACTACTGAGGACATAGATTCATGTTATTCACATTCTACATGGTCATATGCAAAATGGACTAGAGGTTTAAGAATAACTATAGATACTGCATTTTCCTGCACAATTTAAAATGTACTAAATACAGACAGCCTTCCAGTATTAGTGTAGGATACCTGAATTGGGCAGGACACTGGAAGGTTAATGAAAACTACAGAGCAGTATATGGGAGTAGTTTTTAACATGCAGTGAAGAATTCCAGAAAATTTAACGAGATAGGGTATTTTGAAATTTTAGATGCTTAAAGAATAGATTTTTTTTAAAGATAGGAAATTGAGCAAACTATTCTTAACACATCTATAAGTACATGCATGCCAACACCCTGATACAAAGTCCAAATTAACTGCAACCAGTTTATTTATTTAAATGCAAAAGGATTTAATACTAAGGAATTCATTTAATATAAGGAATTAGTACTAAGGAAACTATAAGACACTCAAAAGAAAAGACAAATCATGAAATAAAAAGTGAACTGTATGTTCTAATTAAAATCCTATGTTTACCTCACCTATTACACATATAATCTATGGCAGTTTATTAACTGCATATGGAGAAATAAAATTGTTTTGAGAAATTTTCAGTGATACTAGATAAACCAGATAATGGGACATTTGTTAAGAACTCCAAAGGGGAAATTTTACTACCAACAAAAAATATACCATGCCATAGATAATGTAGTTTATCTGCATTGAATATTTTAAGTTACCTAGAAATAGTTGAATCTTGGTTAGACTTGACAAAAAAATCAATATTGGAGATAGGCTTAAAGATGGCAGGGTGAGAGGTGAGACAGAAACCCCCTCCCAAAACTACATATAATATGAACATATAGCAAATATATCTAATTCTAAAAGAGCAACAGTCAAGAAGGTGCAGCAGAAAGCCTACACCTGGGGAAAACAGCAGACCTCAAGGAAAAGGGTAAAGAAACAAATCTGTGATCCTGAGGGACCCAAGCCCTTCCTCAACCCCACCTCAAAGCAGAGAAGAAGAGAAAGAGTGGGGAGGACATGGAGGCCTAGGACTGCAGAACACCCAACCCTGGAGATTTGCTCTGGGAGCATGAACCTACATTACATGGTGCTCTGGAGATTAGTGGGGTTGGAAAGCTAACACAGGTGGAATACATGGAGAGACTGAGATTCCAACTGCTTGTGGAAAATAGGTATCCACAATTGGCCACTCTGGGACAAAAGAAAGGCAGGCAATCTGACATACTTCCTAACAGTGAGAGCACTGGTAAAGGGGCAAGGATTGCACAGAACTTGCTGCTCTCAGGGGAAAGGACAGGTGGACAAAATTTTCTGGGCACACTCAGCCCAGCACGTTTGGAACTTTCAGGAGCTTCAGACGGTTGATCCTTCTGGCTGGCAATTAAGATACAAGGCCCCCACCATGATGGGCAGCCTGCTGTGCCTTTGTCCTAGCTGGCACCACCTTGCAAACTGGCTGACCCTGCCATTGTGCCAAACCAGCAACAGGGCAGTCCCGTCTATGGCAGCTACAAGTGCAAAGCATAGAGGCTCTTCCCTACATGCTTGGCAGACTGGCCCTGGCAGTGGAGGCAGGCACTGCAGCTGGGAAGCAGAAAGAGCTCTTTCCTCCCAGCGGGTACCAATGCCACTTGCTTGAGACCCCACCATCAATTCAGGGGCTGAGCAGATCCAGAGAGTAGAGCTTCTGGGCACTAGAGGGCGCCATCAACAAATATGAACTGTCAAAGGAACCGGGTTCAAACCAAAATCCCTCAAACACCAGAAAGAGGACCAAGTTGAAGCTGAACTCATCAATATTCCTGAAAGAGATTTCCAAATAAAAATCATAAACATGCTCACAGAGCCACAAAAAAATATTCAAAAACTCAGGGAGGAATTCAAGAAAGAGATACAAACACAGAAGAACACAGTATCTGAAATGAAACATACAGTGGAGGGATTTAAAAGCAGATTAGATAAAGTAGAGGAGATAGTAAATGAAATAGAGAACAGGAATACAAAAAAGCTGAGGTACTTAGAGAAAAAAGGATCTCTAGGAATGAAAGAATATTGAGAGAACTGTGTGACCAACTCAAACAGAACAATATTCACATTATAGGGGTGGCAGAAGAAGAAGAGACAAAAAAAGGGATAGAAATTGTCTTTAAAGAGGTAATTGCTTAAACTTCCCCAATCTGGGAAGGAGATAGTCTCTCAGGCCATGGAGGTGCACAGGTCTCAGAACTCAAGGAAGACGACACCAACATATAATAATTAAAATGGCAAAGATCAAGGATAAATACAGACTTTTAAAAGCAGCCAGAGAGAGAAAAAAAGATCACATCAAAGGAAAACCTATCAGGCTATCATCAAATTTCTCAACAGAATCCTTACAGGCAAGAAAGGAGTGGCATGATATATTTAATACAAAAGAAACAGAAGGGCCTCGAACCAATAATACTCTACCCAGCAAGATTATCATTAAAATTTGAAGGAGGGATTAAACAATTTCTAGATAAGTAAAATCTGAGAGAATTTACCTCCCACAAACCATCTCTACAGTGTATTTTGGTGGGACTACAATAAATGGAAGTGTTCCTAAGGCTAAATAGCTGTCACCAGAGGAAATAAAACCACAGTAAAGAAAGTAAAACAATTAATTATTAAGCAGATGCAAAATCAAATCAACTACCACCAAAGTCAGTCCAGGCACAGACAAAGAGAACAGAATACGATATCTAACATATAAAGAGTGGAGGAGAAAGAAAAAGGAGCGAAAAAACAAGAACCTTTAGACTGTGTTTGTAATAAATTAAATGAGTTAAATTAGACTGTTAGATAGTAAGGAAGCTGCATTTGAACCTCTGGTAACCACAAATCTAAAGCCTGCAATGGCAATAAGTACATACCTATCAAAAATCACCCTAAATATAAATGGTCTGAATGCACCAATCAAAAGACATAAAGTCACTGAATGGATAGAAAAACAAGACCCATCTATATGCTGCCTACAAGACACTCACTTCAAACCCAAAGACATACACAGACTGAAAGTGAAGGGATGGAAAAAGATATTTCATGCAACTAATAGGGAGAAAAAAGTAGGAGTTGCAGTACTTGTATCAGACAAAATAGACTTCAAAACAAAGAAAGTCACGAGACAAATAAGGACATTACATAATGATAAAGGGGTCAGTACAACAAGAGGATATAACCATTATAAATATCTATGCACCCAACATAGAAGCACCTACATAACAGAATTAAAGGGGGAAATAGAATCCAATGCATTCATTTTAGGAGACTTGAACACACCACTCACTCTAAAAGACAGATCAACCACACAGAAAATAAGTAAGGACACAGAGGCACTGAAAAACATATTAGAACAGATGAACCTAACAGACATCTACAGAACTCTACACCCAAAAGCAGCAGGATACACATTCTTCTCAAGTGCACATGGAACATTTTCAAGAATAGATTGTATACTAGGCAACAAAGAGAGTCTCAGTAAATTCAAAAAGATTGAAATTGTTCCAATCAGCTTCTCAGACCACAAAAATATGAAACTAGAAATAAATTACACAAAGAAAACATAAAAGATCACAAACACATGGAGGCCTAACATCTTGCACCAAAATAATCAATGGATCAATGACCACATAAAAACAGAGATCAAGCAATATATGGAGACAAATACAACAATGATTCAACACTGCAAAATCTGTGGGACATAGCGAGGGCTGTGCTGAGAGGGAAGTATATTGCAATACAGGCCTACCTCAGGAAAGAAGAACAATCCCATATGAACAGTCTAAACTCACAATTAACGAAACTAGAAAAAGAAGAACAAATGAGGCCCAAAGTCAGTAGAAGGAGGGACATAATAAAGATTAAAGCAGAAACAAATAAAATCGAGAAAAATAAAACAATAGAAAGAATCAATGAAAGCAGGAGCTGGTTCTTAGAGAAAATAAACAAAATAGATAAACTCCTAGCCAGACTTCTCAAAAAAAAAGTGAATCTATACACATAAACAGAACCATAAATGAGAAAGGAAAAATCACTACACACACAACAGAAATACTAAAAATTATTAGAGAATACTATGAAAAGTTATATGGCAATATGTTGAACAACCTAGAAGAAGTGGACAACTTTCTAGAAAAATATAACTTTCCAAGGCTGACCCAGGGAGAAACAGAAAATCTGAACAGACCAATTAACAGTAACAAAATTGAATTGGTAATCAAAAAACTACCTATGAACAAAACCCCTGTACCAGATGGTTTCACCGCTGAATTTTATCTAACATTTAGTGAAGACCTAACACCCATCCTCCTTAAAGTTTTCCAAAAAGTAGAAGAGGAGGGAATACTTCCAAACTCTTTCTATGAGACAAGCATCACTCTAATAGCAAACCCAGGCAAAGACATCACAAATAAAGAAAATTACAGAACAATATCCCTGATGAACATAGATGCAAAAATGCTCAACAAAATATTAGCAAACTGAATTCAAAAATCCATCCAAAAGATCATCCATCATGATCAAGTATGATTTATTCCAGGGATGCAAGAATAGTACAATATTCGAAAATCCATCAACATCATCCACCACATTAACAAAAAGATTGACAAAAATCACATAATCTTCCCCGTAGATACTGAAAAAGTATCTGACTAAATTCAACATCCATTCATGATAAAAATTTGCAGCAAAATGGGTATAGAGGGCAAGTACCTCAACATAATAAAGGCCATATATGACACCCACAGCCAACATCATACTTAACAGAGAGAAGCTGAAAGCCTTGCCCTTTAAGACTGGGAACAAGACAAGGATGCCCACTCTCCGCACTTTTATTCAACATAGTTCTGGAGGTCCTAGCCACAGCAATCAGACAACACAAAGAAATAAAAGGCATCCAGATTCGTAAGGAAGAAGTCAAACCATCCCTGTTTGCAGATGACATGATAGTGTACATAAAAAACCCTAAAGAATCCACTCCAAAACTACTAGAACTAATAACTGAATTCAGCAAGGTTGCAGGACACAAAATTAATATTGAGAAATATTTTGCATTCCTATACACTAATGATGAACTAGCAGAAAGAGAAATCAGGAAAACAATTCCATTCACAATTGCATCAAGAAAGAATAAAATACCTAGGTATAAACCTAACCAAGGAAGTGAAAGACCTATACCCTTAAAACTACAAGACACTTTAAAGAGAAATTAAAGAGGACCCTAATAAATAGAAATTCATCCCATGCTCTTGGGTAGGAAAAATTAATATTGTCAAAATGGCCATCCTGCCTAAAGCAATCTACAGATTCAATGCAATCCCAATCAAAATATCAACAGCATTCTTCAATTAACTAGAGCAAATATTTCTAAAATTCATATGGAATCACAAAATACCCTGAACAGTGAAAGCAATACTGAGGGGGAAGAATAAAGCTGAGGGGATTATGCTCCCCGACTTCAAGCTCTAGTACAAAGCCACAGTAATCAAGACAATTTGGTACTGGCACAAGAACAGACCCATAGACCAATGGAGCAGAATAGAGAGCCCAGATATAAACCCAACCATATATGGTCAATTAATATATGATAAAGGAGCCATGGATATGCAGTGGGGAAATGACAGCCTCTACAACAACTGTTATTGGCAAACCTGGACAGCTACATGTAAGAGAATGAAACTGGATTATTGTCTTAACTCCATAGACAAAAGTAAACTCAAAATGGATCAAAGACCTGAATGTCAGTGATGAAATCATAAAACTCTTAGAAGAAAACACAGGCAAAAATCTCTTGAATATAAACATGAGCAACTTTTTCCTGAACGCATCTCCTCAGGCAAGGGAAACAAAAGCAAAAATGAACAAATGGGACTATATCAAGCTAAAAATTTTCTGTACAGCAGTGGACACCATCAACAGAACAAAAAGGCATTCTACAGTATGGGAGAACGTATTTGTAAATGAGATATCCAACAAGGGGTCAACATCCAAAATATATAAAGAGCTCACATGCCTCAACACCCAAAAAGCAAACGACCCTATTAAAAAATGGACAGAGGATATGAACAGACAGTTCTCCAAAGAAGAAATTCAGATGGCCAACAGGCACATGAAAAGATGCTCCACATCGCTAATTATCAGGGAAATGCAAATTAAAACCACAGTGAGATATCACCTCACACCAGTTAGGATGGCCAGCACAGAAAAGACTAGGAACAACAAATGCTGGCGAGGATGTGGAGAAAAGGGGAACCCTCCTACACTGCTGGTGGGAATGTAAGCTAGTTCAACCATTGTGGAAAGCAATATGGAGGCTCCTCCAAAAACTAAAAATAGAAATACCATTTGACCTGGGACTCCCACTCCTTGGAATTTACCCAAAGAATACAACTTCTCAGATTCAAAAAGACATATGCACCCGTGTGTTTATCACAGCACTATTTACAATAGGCAAGATACGGAAGCAACTTAAGTGTCCATCAGTAGGTGAATGGATAAAGAAGAGGTGGTACATATACACAATGGAATACTATTCAGCCATAGGAAAGAAACAAATCCTACCATTTGCAACAACATGGATGGAGCTGGAGGATATGATGCTTAGTGAAATAAGCCAGGTGGAGAAAGACAAGTGCCAAATGATTTCCCTCCTTTGTGGAGTATAACAATGAAGTAAAACTGAAGGAACAAAACAGCAGCAGACTCAGAGACTCCAACAAGGGACTAGCAGTTACCAAAGGGAGGGGTGGGGGAGGGGGCGTGAGGAGGGAGGGAGAAGGGGATTCAGGGGTATTATGATTGGCACAGATGGTGTGGAGGGGATCATGGGGAAGACAGTGTAGCACAGGCAAGGCAAATAGTGACTGTGGCATCTTACTACACTGATGGACAGTGACTTCAGTGGGGTATAGGGGGGACTTGATAATATGGGTGAATATAGTAACCACAATGTTTTTCATGTGAAACCTTCATAAGAGTGTATATCAATGATACAGTAATTTTAAAAATTAATATTGGATCAATGTATTACCACCTTATCCATTACCGAAACATTCTTGACTTTCTGAGGCAGTTCAGCGTAACAGTTAAGAAGGTTGCCTCTGTAATCAGATTGCCTGTGTTTTACCCATTCACTCCACAAACATTTGCTGTGGGCCTAAAATATGTTATATGCTCTTACAGGTACTGTGGAGGTGGTAATGAACCCAAGAGGCCAGAACATCCCTGTCCTCATGTAGGTTATCCACCTGTGGAGACAGACAAAAAACACCTAGGAGAGCAAGATGCATAGTGTGTTGATGAATGACATGTGCTAAGGAAGAAAAAAAAGCAGCAATAAGGGACAGAAAAGGTCACTGTGTTGGAGCTATCATAATTTCAGACAGAATTTCTGGGAAAGTCTGATTGAGAACGGGATGTTTGAGTAAGGATATCAAGGCAATTAAAGAGTGAGTCCTATGTACATACTGGGAAAGAGCATTCCAGGAAAATAAAAGCAACTCTAAAGGCTCCCAGGCAAGACTATGTCTTGAGGAAGTGAGGGGAGTCAGTGCAACTGGAGGTGAATGAGAAAGAAGTAGGAGGTGAGGTCATATGGCTGGCAGGGAAGACCATGTAGGGCTGTGTAGACTTTGGCTTTTATGTAAGATGGAAGTCACTGGAGGCTTTTGAGTAGTGAGCTACTTCAGCTGTTTGTGTTTTAATAGGATCATTCTGGCTTCGAGTTTGAGATTAGACTGAAGGGAGATAAAGGAAGTCTCAGGGAGAATAGTTGGGGGGCACTTGTATTAGTTCTGAGATATAGTGGCTTGGACAGGGAGGTAGTGAGAAGTGATCAGAATCTGCCTGTTTTGAATGAACACAGGACAGGAGGTGATAGGTTGTGGGTATGAGCAAAAAGCAAATTTGCTGCTGCATCTGTGAATCACCTCCAATGTATGGCAGAGTGGCTAGCAACATAGGCTTTAGACTCAGGTATTTGAATCTAGAACCACACTAACATCTTGGACAATTTATAGGACCTCTTCAAGTCTCATTTACTCCTCTTTAGAATGAGCATCACAATATCTACCACTCAGAGTTGATGTATGAAATAAAATACTGTATTAATGAAATGAAGTTGAAATTAATTAAACAAAACACTGTATAAAAATCTCTTAGCACACTGCCAGGCACATGGTACCTGACTGACCTCTCACAAGGCCAATTTGTATCCAGGTTTTTCTCTCTTTATTCTTCAAACACAGCCCTCCCCGCCACAGCCAGACCAGTCTACTTTCCTGGGCCCTAAGCACTCACTCCATGCTCATCCTCTACACTAAGAGTTCACTCATACTTTAGTCACTGTTTGGAATTCATTCCTACTTCCTTTCCTCTCCTAACTTCAGGTAAAAAGGAAACCCCAGTCCCACCTCCTCCAGGAAACTCTCCCCTACCTTCCTTCCTTAAAATTCCAAGTTTCTCCCTGTTCATGTTACCTATTTTGTACATATTTTCTCCCTTTATGGAAGGCGGTAGGACATAGGGGAAGTGGTGGTGTTAACCATCAGACCAGACTATGAATATCAACCCTGTAAGATGACGGCAGTGATAACCCTATGCCTGAGATTGTCATGAGAACTCGATGGGATAACCTATGCACCTTGATGGTGGTGACGGATGAATAAAACAAGTACTTGTTTTCCTTTTCCTCCGTGTAACTTACTTCTAATTATATTGTAAGGTGGTGAAGGGCAGGGATATGTGTGGGTTATGTTTATTTGTCCCTACCTTAGAATCTAGCACAATGGCTTTCAAACCATTTGATGAAAATTCGTAATAAGGAAAATGCATTTATACCATGTTTTAGTCCATTCATTCATGTCACACATATAACAAATATGGACCTACATATAAATGAATATATACACATAAACATATATTCACATATCTATGAATCCACACACACCTATACATACATAACTGGGACAAGTCTCATGATATAATATCCTCATTGTGTGAATTGCAATCTGTTGTATTTTCATTCTTGTCTTTCTTTTTTTCTTTTCTGTCATTAAAAATCCAGTTGCTATCTACAAAATTGATTTCATTTTCATGACTCACTAATGGGTTTGACTATGAGCTTTAAACAGTGAAAAACACTGGAATATCACATAGTAGGCACCACATTTTTGATGAATGAGTACTTGTGATGTGGAGATTTTCTTCATGGTCCCTTCTCCCAGTTTCCCTGGCAATCACCCTGCCTAAAAGGATGAGACAAATGAGATATTTGTTTCTCACATGATAACTTGGACTCTGGGTCATTCTGTATTTGGAATGTGTCCTTTTCTATAAGCCATATAGCAGAAATATGCTATGGACTCTGACATCCCACTTATGATTTTAGCGGGTGTCATTACACAGTGGCCTTTTGCTGGCATCTGCCTCTGTGTCTAATGCAGCCAGCTGCATAAAGGCCTTAGGGTTGCGGGCTAGTCCTGGGCAGTTTGTCCTCGGCATATGCATTTGGCTGTTTGTTTTCCTGGGACAGTCACTGACTCCCTGCTTCCCTCCTGCTCTGGATTAGAGGTTCTCACTGGCATGGAGTAAACTTTCTCTTTTCATTTGTAACCCCAACTCAAACTGCAAATCAATATTCCTTAAAAAAAAAAAAAAAAAAAGAAGGAAGGAAGAAAGCTTGAGAGACAAGTGCTTCCAGGTGGGGACTGCACCTCTTCACAACATCATCTCAGGCACATAAGACCCCTTCCCAGTTCCGGTGATGAAACGCAAGGAAAATTTGAGTTTTTCTCCGGAGTTCATCCAAAACCAATCAGTGTCTGCAAATGAAACCACCTCCTAAAGCTTCTCCCTGAGGCTTTGTACAGTGCGAAGTGAGAAAGAAAGCATTTCAGGCACACCCACTAATCTCTCCCACACATTTCCAAGAGTTCTGCTCTTGTGAAATTATAGCCCCTGGCAGGAGGACCCTGCCACTGTACTGAAAAATGATGGGACTAACTGAAATTAAAGCAATATGTGCCTGCAAATTAATTGCTTCTTGCAGTGCAGTGGAAATATGTAGAAAATTACTGCCCACCTGGCCTGTACCTGATGACGTATATCAGCAACTGAAAGAAGCATGGATCACACACTGTAAGTAAGATTTAAGGGTATAGTTGAAATAGATTCATTTTGACAACAGAAATAAACAGTGTTACAAAATGTAGAATCTTAGAACCAGGTATTCATATACAGCCCCAGCTTGTATAAAACAAATTAAACAGATTTCATCATTTTCATGTTTTGTGGTGTTTATCACACATGAGCAAAATGAAATTAAAAAGAAAGACTGCTTCTTCTCAACATCCATAAGAGTTACAAAAATTTAATCAAACCTGGGTTGACTGGGTAGAAATATTTCGAAAAGAGATAAACAAGCTGACACATATAACTGTGTACCTTTGAGCAGCATTCATTTTCCTACTCTCATCTCTGTATCTATTTCTTGCTTAGCACATAGTAGGAACTCTATCAATATCGGCTTCCTGGGATTGATAAATTCCCATCAATTTCAGTCTCTACCATAAAGCCCAGGCATTGGCATTTTATCAACATTAACTGAGGGTCTTCTATGGTCAATTCTTTGCTTGGGGGGAATACAAAAATGAAGAGACCAATGTTCTCTACACCCAAGAAACTTTCTTTTAGGTAAAAAGGGTGAATATAAACAATTACAGTGAGGTGTGATAACCATTCTTATACAGCTATAAAGAAAGTTCTGTGGCAACATACAGGAAAAATGATGACAGAGTCAGGGAGTAGCTCACAGAAGGAGGGGCATTTAGGTCAAGTCTTCCCTGAGATGACACATTCCCCTACGCCACCCTTTTAGCACCATGCAGAAGTACAGGGTTTAACAATATGGTCTATTTTGCCACAAATTCTTGACTGCAATCTCAACTCTGACATTATAAGACACTTACAGTGTCTGACCTCTGTATAACAAAGGTAGAAACAGCATTTACCTCAGAGGGTTGGTAAAGGTTTATTGATATGACTCCTATGAAGTGATGTTGCTGCGACCCTGTCCATATCCCCTCACCTTTACCCTTTCCGTGTTGGTGGATCTAATTTCTAGCCTGTGGCTTCGCTTTCTCTGGCCATGAGGGTTTACTTTGCCTGCCCACATGTAGGCCAGAAACGCTGGGGAGTTAACACCTCACAGGAGTGCCTGTGGTCAATGACTGGAGAAGCGGTGCCATAATTACCCCCAGCAACCTTAACCCTGAGGTGGGATAAACCTGATGCATATGCTTTATACAGGTTCCTAGGGTTTCTTCACGGGATTAAGCTCCTGTCGCCCACAGTAGCAGATGGCTTTACAATGCATCTTTTAGCTGCTGCCTTCCCTAACTCATACCATCTCCCTACTTCTCTACTAACATTCCCTGAACCTTCCAAAAACACTACCAGCTCTTTAATCCTTGTTCCATGCTCCAAGTCCAGGAAAATCTAAGCAGTGCCTGGCGTACTAAAAAACAGGAAGCAGAGCGTATGCCCTGAGTGCGGGCAGAGCCACACCTGGTTTCCTTCTGTGTCTTTCCCTAGGTGTCTCATCCAGCCTTCGGCTGCCTCCAGGTCAGCCGAGTGAGAAACCAGGCGTGACACACAGGACATACCTTTCCAGGTTTCTGTACCTCATCAAATTGCTCCAGGTCCACTATAAGCACGTCCTCAAGACTGCTCGTGAATAATGCCAACTGCTACTCACTAGTCTGTCTTTCCTCATTTCTCATTTTGAAGACTTTATGGATTACATGCTCAAACACAAAATTTCATTACTATTTCTGTTTCCTAGCTAATATTCAGGAATACAGAAGCTCACTGGATTTTATCATTTACCTTTGTTACCGTATCCATGGATGTATATAATAAATGGAATCAATCAGTACTAAGCTCATAGAACAGAGAAGAACCTGGACAGCATGTAGTCCTAACCCACCATTTATAAACAGGAAAACATTGATTAAGAGATGTCAATGATTTGCCCGTGACGACATGGCCAGTAAATTTATTTTGTGACTCTTTGTCTGGGACTCCGACAGATAGTGAAGTCAGATATGCCATGACGCTGTTCCACATTCTCTTCTGTCTCTGTCACTGTCCCCATTGTTCCTTTACATTTTTTTTTCCATTTAAGATGGTCAGTTGGGGGATGCTTCCCTTTCCTCTGTCAGATCTGTTTTTAGAAAAGGACCTAAAATCATTCATAGTGAAAATGATTGGAAACAGCTTCCACTGTGACATATATTAAGGATATTTTTATTTTAGTAGAAGTCAAACTGTTAAGTTAAAGGGATGGAACACTTCAGAAATCTACTAGCAGGCAGGAGAGGTAACGGAGGTAAATAGGATTCTTCTTTGCATGCCTGAAATCTCTCCATTTATCACATTCTTCTCTGAGTATGTTGCCCAATATCTGGCATAATATACTTAAATACTAATGCCGTGAGATACTGTGGGTAGTAAAATGATCCAGAAGATGCCAAAAGAATTTGTAATGGGGCATCCATTTCCAGCTCACCTCCCAAATGGGAAGTGATCTTTTCCACAAAATAGATTTTCAATGTTCTTCTTATTACCACAGTCCAGAAAACGGGAAGCCCGAAGAAAAAATCCACCAAAGAGAATGCAGACATTTTTAGTATATAACAGATCTGTTTGGTAATAGGAAGAAACAGAACATGGCAGAAAACGCACAGATCAAGGTTCAAGTTCCTGAATGGTCTCTTCACATTTCTGTTTCAGCTTTCTCCTCTGGCAACTTGTCCTTTCTCCTCTGGCGACTCAGCCTTGTCCTGTCCCCTCACAGGCATGTTGCAAGGATACGAATTAAAGGATGAGAAGGTAAAGTCAACATATTGTCTTTATGAGTAGTCATATAGGCAATCTACTTATCCTGTTTTCTGAAAACAGCCTTTAAGGGCTTTTCAAGGTATATCTGGAATAATGATATATTTCTGTTAAGGTTTAGCTTTACTATTAAACAATGTAGAAACTCAAAACTGGAACTATATGCTGGGTAAGAATGTATATGTGACTTCACATTATAATTGCTTTTGAGTATTTCCATTATCTACGTGGAAACTCTACCCTATTTTCTATAGTTTTAGAAGGTGTTAAGAAAACTACAAATCAGTCACGATTGGAATCATTCAAATTTCAGAGACTTCTTTTGAAGCCCAGATGAGAAGCCAAGGGAAAAAATCAAAATCAAAATCAAAATCAAATAATTTTGTAATTGGAAGGAAACTTTGTTAAATTCGGCAATTCATTACCTGAGATACTGACTGGTTGACTGACCTTCCTGAGGCCATAACTATGTGTTATTTTGAGTTCCTCCAGGAGCAAAAGTGAGCCCAGGAGACATGGCAAGGTAGAAAGCCAACGCAGGGTGCATTATCAAGGCAACCAAAACTGTGGGAGATGGGAGTTTAATTCTTTTGGGGAAACTCTGGGAGCTAGTGTAGACCACGTGCCTTAGGGAACAGACCCTGTTAAGTTCTGTATTAAATTCTTGGAAGAAAGCAGGAAATATGTGAACAATTTCACAAAACATAGAGTGACAGTTATACAATGGTAAGCTCGGTGTTTTAAATCATTTATTTCCAAAGGTGACCTTAGGTCAGTCACACCATTTGGGAATTCATAACTGAATTGCAATAAACAAGTCTATGGTTCTACTATTGGCTAAAGAGAGTATATTTTTGTTCCTTTAAAAAAAAATTCTATGCTTATATAACATAGGCTTTAGAAATTTGGTGAGGCTTCAACTGTATTTTAGGGACATGCACATTTAAAAAAAATACTTATGTCTGCCAACATCAATGTGCTTACTGATGGGACTGGCAAGCCTCTAGGCTTCATCTCCTGTCTAAGCTCCTCCAATGTTTATAAGGGAAATTTATCATCTATATTCTGTAAAGAAATAGTATGGACATGTGGATTTATACAACTTAATTTATCACATAGCTCTAAATAGTAAGTCATTTTTCTATAGGGGGTGTAGATGACAGAACAACCCAAAGCTCAATATGTTTAAAAATCATGCAAATGGCTCACACAGCAACTTAATAGTGGCGCTGAAATAGTAACAACAATAAAATAAGAGGCTATCATTTTAACTATTATATTTAATAATAGTGATCCCTCCCTAATGAATAATGGGAGGGAGCTTTTGTATTTCAATCATTAGCGGCTTCACTGTCATCCAGGAAGAAGGAAGGTATCTTTATGGGTATGAATTCCCTTCCTAAGCTGACACTATGTGAGACCAAACATCTGACTTAAACTAAAATATAACCACTGTGGTACAAGGACATCTCCTTGGGCTCCCCCCAACCGAGCCATACAGAGAGAGTGCAGACGGCACCATGGACTGGAGAAAGCCTGCTCAGGAGTGGCTGGTGGTCTGAGCAAGTCCTGGTTTTACCCACTTTTCCTGAATCCAAAAGGCCACACAGAAACAATTTGTGAGAGAAAGTTGACTCCTTTTCTCCTTTCCCTTCTCCAGCTTCCCAGGAAGTTCAGGCAGATGCTTATTCTCTGAGAAGAGCAGGCCTCCACACTGTGTAGGACACTGGGGGTTATGTGTGAAGAAAAGCATGTCTATCCCTTTGAAGTACTGAGTGAGAATGATACAAAATCCTGAGGTAAGACAGTGCAAAGGCTGATCCCATTATTTTTTAAGATAAAATTTAATCCAGTCTCATAGACACGTTACAGAGAATTTTCTCTGTTCAGAACATCCTTTCTTAAAGTTATTTTAAATTAAATTAGCACTTACTTTAAAAAATAGATAACTTCTCTGTTAATTAGGAACTCCATTTTCTAGGCTTACGCCTTTTATTCTGAACTGTGGATTCTGCTTAACTGATATGGGGGAGTCTTTCTGAAAGATGGAAAAGAGAGCTCAAGAAAAGGAAGTCCTGTCACCCAAACACAGGTGACTTTCTCTGTAGGTTTTGACAGCACCAAGAGCCAAGAGTTCATGTTCCATAAAAGAGCAGAGAAAGCACTGAACTTTAACTCTGCTTCCTTGGGGAATGTTTTCTGCTTAACAAGATGCTTTGGAATTGGCAAAGAGTAAAATAAGGCACTTCCAGTTCCGAGGCTGTTTTGACATAGGCAAAGTGAGGGTATGAAATGGCAGAATTATATGGGTAATTCAGACCAAATGGATAATTTTAGCTTAATCAGCTTCTAATTTTTGGGTATTATTTAGCTGAATAATCAGATCTGTTTCCAGCATCCCCTCAAATCTAATGTATCTGTCATTTTTCCTCTTTAATTCAGACTTACCAAATCAGTCATATTAGTATCTTTGCACACAAAGAAAAAACCTGTCTATTCCATCCTCTCCATATTTTCTATTAATAAAGCCAGTTAATTCTGCCGTGAAAAGGTCTTTGAAGTTTCTCATGTGCTCTTCATTCCCTTGGCTACCACCACTCAGTCCCTCCTCTTACTTTGCATCATTTTTATTGTAATAAAGACCTACTTGCATGGCTCTTTCAATTCCTATCCTTACTTTCTAGTGGCCTAAGACCACATTTCTTAAGGCACTCTTTCCATTAAAGTCATCTTTTACTTAAGAACCTACTTCCTACTACATCAAAACCATATTTCTCTGTTTAGTTTTAAATGTTTTTCAAAACATTGTTCCTTTCTCTACACAGTAACACAACTCTTTTCACTTAGGGTTCCTCCATTCAAACATTTATTCAAAACTAAATTGTGAGGTTATAAAGGTAGCTAAGATGTAGAAATGAGTTAGAGGAAATAAGCTGGAGCAAGATCATATAGGGGCCTTGTGAAAAATATTAAGCCATTGCTCTTTGTTCCCTAAAAGGAATGAGAAACTATGGAAGAGTTTTAAGCAGGAGAGTGATATGATCACATAGTTTTCCAGAAAGGTCTGACTGCATTTCAGAGACCAGAATTGAAAGGTGAGATGGATTATCTGTAGACAATATAGTATCACTACAACCTCTTCTAAATTCTCTTCTTCATTACTGCACATCCAGAGTACTCTCCTGCTTATTGTTTTATATTACAGTTTTTTAATGAGAGCCAGTCGTGCACAATTTTGAAGGCAAGGAGGAGGCAAAGACATTATTCTCTTGAATCAGTTGCAGTAAAGACCCAAGAGAAAATGGGACTTTCACAGCAGTTTCCTGGTAAGCTATAACTTAACGTGCTACAGGCTGAGTCTTTAGGTGTCAGCTTCCTTATGCTTTGCTTTCCAAGTTCTTCCAATAGTTATGGACCACCATTTCCTACATGAAACTATACCTGGCCTGAATAGAGCTACTTCTGTTTCCCTAACCTCACCTTAACAGACAAAGAGGAGGTCAAAAAGCAAGGTTGAGAGATCTTTTGGGAGGTTGCAGCTGTGAGCCAGGTGAGAAGAGATGGAGTCTGAATTAGTTTGATGGCAACGGGAGTGGCGGTGGCAGTGAGAGATGTCTGAGAAGTGAAAGGAACTGGGCTTGTTGGTTGAATGGATGGAAGGGTGAGGAAGAAATGTCAGATGATTTCCAAATTTCTGACTTTAGCCATTAGATAGACAGTAGTCTCATCCACTGTATTAGGGAGCAAAGAAGGAGAAGCAGTTTTGGAAGACAGCTGATGATAATTTCCTTAGACTCCCTCCAGAGGCTTGTGGATCATGCAAATGCAGATATCTAGCTGGTAGTAGGCTGCACAAGTCTAAGAGTAATACAACTGTAGTTAGGAATTATCACCATGAAATGACAAAGCTGTGTTAATGGTGAACTTGCCCATGGAGAATAACACCACAAAAGAAGAGGCCCAGGTATTGCCCTGAAAAGATCAACAATTAGAAATCTACTAAAGAAGAGTGGTCCATAAAGGAAATTGAGAGAGAGCAGTCACAGAAGTAACTTCCCAGAAGTCCCACAGGGAAGGATGGGATCAGAACCTTAACTGTAGGACAGACACATTTCCCATTGCAAGAGGATGGGAGCAGGAAAGGACTAGAGGGAATGTAGGACTGATAGTCAGGTGACGTCATTCCTGCCTGATCTCTGTGTTTTCTGGGAAGTAAGGGAATAGATCAGCTGCCAAGGGAGCAGGTGATGAGGTTAAGGACCTGAGGAGAATAGAGAAGATGTGAAAAAAGCCTTTGTGGGGAAGGGGATAGAAAATCGATTGACAAGGAAGAGAGGGCAGAGATTGCTGTCCATCTGCACCAGTAACCAGCTGGGAGACCTTCCAAATTCTTTTATTCCCTTCTAAATCTCCTTGTCCTCACAGCCAGGTAGATGAGGGAGTTGGGCCACGTGATCTCCCAGGTACTTAGGAGTCCCATGGCAACATTCTCCATTTCCTTGCCATCTGTCCAGATGATAGCCACCCTGCAAGGCCCAGTAAAAGTTCTATGTGCTTGGAGAAGAATACCTCCAAGTCCCAGGTTTAGGGATCATTTGTAACTTAACCTCCTGTAGAATGATTTCCCGCCACACTGTGGTCCTGCACATAATGGAATACCCTGGGAAAATGATTTCTATTCAATATTTCTATTCATATTCATAAGACGTTTAAGCAATTTTGCTAATGCTGAAAAGCTTGTAACAAAAAAACAGCTGTCCTTTTCCCATCTGTAAGGGTGTGTTTTCCTACATATATATATATATATATATATATATAACAATATTATACGCAGCAATAATAGTATAAGTCCATCTGGGTTCCCAGACCTGACTGCTGCAATGTGTATAATTATGTGGGAGGGGGTCTTCCCACACATACTAACACCAAGCAATTCTTGAGCACCAGCAGGGTGTCCAAGAACTCAACTCAATTCCGATGCTATCTGCCTGAAGACAGCATCGGATTCCCCAGGTTAAGGGCTCCCTCCTACAAGACTGCCCTCCACCCCTGAGTGCAGGCCCTGGTCACAAGCCCCAGGCAGTAACATGTGCTCCTGACCTACCGGCTACAGTTTGGAGGTTTCCATGACCTCAAACTTAGGTTCGATTAATTTGCTAGATAGGCTCACAGAACTCAGGAAAACACTTACGTTTACCAGTTTAATAAAGGATACCATAAAGGATACAAGTTAACAGCCAGACAAAGAGAGACACAGGGCAAGGTCTCACATGAAGGAGCTTCTATGCTCATGGAGCTTGGGGCCGGGCTCTGTGGCATGTGGATGCGTTCTGGTTCCCCAAGGGCAGAAGCTCTCTGACTGAGCAGCCGGATCCCAGAGAGCAGAGAGCCATAAGCTCTTCTCAGGAGTTTCGTGAGGGCTTCATTGCATAGTCATCATTGAGTAACTACTCGCCATTGGCTATTTCAGCCTCCAGGCCCTGCCCTTGGGTGGGGTCCAAAAGTCTCTCATTAATATGACTAGACACTCATTTTACCTTTAAGACAGCAGTGTTTTCACGAACTGTGGGTGAAGACCAGATATCCCTGGGAAATACATATTTGGTCGTGTGAATGACCAAATACGTATTTCTTATGACTCACTATATTGCACCATCTAACTCTTCTGTTCCCTAGATGCGATGTTTTGACCTCTTACCGTTTCTTTTGGTATTTACTTTAATATTTCTAAATCACACAAGGCCCTTTAATTCTCTGGCCTCAATACCCATTTCTCCCCTTTACTCATTCTTCTACAGTGCAGTGGCTTCCTTGCTATTCTTCAAACACATGAGGTATGGTGTTCATAAAAACTAACGGGCAAGCTGCCTTCCTGAATACACCATGATGCTTCCACCTAAGAATCTTTGCACTATTCCCTGTGCCTGGAATGAATGCTCTTTCTGGTACTCTACGTAAGAGTCATTATCTACCTCCTTGAGGTCTTCACCCGAAGTTCATTGTCTCATGGAGACTCTTTCTAGCTAACATTGCAGTTGGCACTTACTGAGGCAATGCTTCATATCTTTATTTCCTTTACTTATCACTACCTAATCCCCCCTGTATTTTATTTCTCTTCATTAATCTCTTTCCTATACCCATTTGTAAGTTATATGAGGGCCAAAATTTTCATCTGTATCACTTGCTGGTAGCACTGGTGCCTGGAATAGTGCCAAGTACATAATGGGTACTTCATACATTTCTGTTGAATTAATTCATGAAAGTTGAAATTTATCATTCAGCAGATGAAATTTAAACTTCATCTACTGACTTTTTTACATAGTAGATGAAGCTTCAGCTCTCTTCCAGACCTCTGCTTTTCTCCATTCTCCCAGTAGTAAGTATGCATATCTAGAGAAACTGCTGTTTACATTATTATGACTATGTAAATATTGGCCACTGCTGAATCAGTGGAGGGCACTATGATTCAGGATCTGAGATAGAAGGTAGAAGAAACAGAGGCAAAGGGACTTCTCGTAGTGGACTGGTCTTCTGGAAGTTTCCCTCTCAAAAACATCTGCCAACCATTTGTCTCTGATGCCTGAATTCCTTGTACTGACCACTGGCTTCCTGGTATTATGCATTGCCTTTCTTTCTGATCTTCTTTGGAAAAATCAATGCATATGTGAAGGGTGGCTTATTTGTCCAATAGTTCCTTAGTGTGACTTATCTCCCAGTAGACATAAAGCAATGGTGCTAGAGTGGGAATGTAGTTACTAAAATGGAAAAAAAACAGGTGCAGAATTGAAAAGATGAAAGATAAAATAAATATTACAATTTTGTCCTGATGGTAGGCGAGGCAGCAATCCAACAGTGAACACCAATCACTAAGCAGACTTCAACATGCATGTCATAGAATTACATTAACAATAAGCTCTTTGAGGTGAGCAGTTCTTATCAAGCATAGTGACCAAATACCTCCTTCTAGAGATGGGGAAGCTGAGACTAGAGGTAGCCCAACATCACATAGATGATTAATGGCAGACTTGGTTATTTATTCTCCCAGTCTGCTTCTGAATATTCAATACTGTCTAATGTCCCCTTTCTTTAATGAATACTATTAATTCTTCATGGGCCAGTCCTTCCCTCTGCACTGCTCCCAGTCAAGCACACCTTTGCAGAGGACCCATGCTTCCTTCTACTTTTCATTCAAAAAAGATTAAATAGAGGATATCAACTTTCAAGCGTTACTCTTACCAAATCTAGGCACAAACCACTCTCTCCCCCCTATCATCTGCAAATATTTAGCTGCTTGGAAAGTTACCAATCCTGTTATTATATAGCCAACAGATGAATAGTTGCCAACAAATAATGGTCTTTTCAACATCCAATTTCTCTGCATCATCTGACAGTGATTTCTGTCCATCATTCTTGGTTTTCAACCCTGTAATTGCTCTCAAGCCATTTATTTAATGCCATGTAAATGTGTACATGATTGTCATCACATATTAATCTCTTGGGTAGAATGGCATTAAGCTTTTAGGGGAAATAGATGAGGTCCCTTAATTTGCTTTTATCTTGCTTCTTGCGTGTACTTATTAAAATAACACACGCTTATCAAGTTGGGACTTTTCTTTATAAATCAGTAATGATTTGTTAACCATTATGCATTTCTAATGCTGCATAATCCTTTCCCTGAATACTCTTTCACATCTCTTCATAGTTTAAGATGGATATTCTGATCTCAAAACTTCCTGAATTTGCGTTTGACCTTTCTCTATGTGATAAATTCTAGTCCTTTCTCATAATGTATTATTTTATCCTGCACTGTTTGGTACTGTACTGTGGTCCCAGATTTACAGCCCAGACACCATATCTGACTTCCTGTGCGGCAGACTGAGGGATCAGGCAGTATAGGGAGGGGCTGCACAGGAAATAACCAAGGTCCACATACTAAGCAGAGCAATCAGGGTACAGCCAAGAGAAGCCAAGATGTGAGATTAGAGGGGCCTGGGGTCAAAGTGAGGAAGAAGGCATAAGGGCCAGTTGAAGAAGGCTGTTTTGTCGGCCTGTGGTCTTAAAGGCAGAGCAGCAGTAGAGTGCATCTCTCTTACAGACCCTCGTCTCAAGGACGAAAAGGGTGAACCAACAGAGGATTTTATAATCTTGCTAAGAAAACCAGCAGGAACTAAAGCAGAGCCCTACACATAAAATGACAAAACCAGCAATTATTGACTAAAGAACAGTCTGAAGCCAAGATTCTCGAACTTTGATCCACGTTCAGAGTGGGGCACAAGGTTGAAAAACAGGGAGCTTACAAACTCATGATCTGGGATCCTTAATTTTCCCTGACTTGAGAACATTTTGCTTTCTGCCATCAAGTGCCCTGGCTTGGCTGAGCCTGTCGGTCAGGGTTAGGAGGCTCCAGCTGTGACACCTGGATGACGGCCGAATAGAGAATGGGACAGGTTGGGATTAGAAGTTATAAAAGGATTTTCAGCCAGGTGCTCTTTAACCTCCCTGAGTGCATTCTTAAACTTCACGGAGATAATTCATCTGGATTCAACGGTTTATTGCCCGTAATGATTCCATAGGGTTAACTATCTTCTCCAAAGTAAATAAAAAGGCTTTAATATCTTTCACAGAAAAGAAAGTGATTCTGAAGTTCCAGGTGTGACCTTCAGTTTTGTTCTCCTTTGGCAATTCTATAAGAAAACTTCTCAGTGGCACAGCCTCTCTGTATTAGAAACCCTTTGGATTTTATGATCTCTCAGTAGCCATGAGATTTTTTATTTGAAGGCTTCTAAAATGACATTGAGATTGTTAAAAATTGTAATTAGAGCCACGTACCACTTTTGTATAAGTTATATTTTCTAGAAAGTGTTATTAATATTTTATTCGTTCATTTCCCCTTCTCTTGGCTTGATACTTAGTGAAATACCTCGATTGTTAGAGATGGGGGAACTCCTAGAGATTACAGAGGCTTCATCAGAGGTTGTAGCTTTTTGTGGGTCAAGGAACACTTTCGGAACCTAATCCTTTGCTTATCTAAAAATGCACCTATATATACCAAATTTAAAGATATTTTCAGAAGACTCAAAGTATCCCTGATAACTACACTTGGACACATTAAAAGCTATGTTAAGGATCTCTGCCTGGGCCAAATATGTCAAGTGAAAATGGTGAAGCTGGAATCCACAAAGATTAAACGGTTTGAAAACCTTAAACTCCATAGTTGGTGGGCTACTTCCCCTCTGGGCTTCCTTGTTACAATGGCATACCCCTCTCTTCATCCTACCGCATGATATTGGCCCTTTTCATCACTGAACTGAGCATCTTGAGGTCAAAATCTATATCTCAGTTATTTTTATAGCTCTAGCACACAGAAGGTTCAGGTTGATAAGTGTTTGATAAACAAGTGCACATTCAATGACTGTAAGTGGGAACTCAGAGTGCTAGACTCTCTGGCCATTGGGGATTTTCACTTTCTCGTGCTGCCACCATCAGTAGGCAGGTTCTGAGGTTCCCACTGGCTCCCACACTTTCTCACAACCTTTGTGCAAGTTACTTAACATTCTGACTTTCAGTCTCTTTATCTTATGAGTAGGGATAATAGTATTTACTTGTGCTGTTGCCTTGAGTGAAGACAAAATGAATATTGCATATAAAGCCCCATACACTGATAATTATCTTTCTTATGGTCTAGCAATTAAACATATGGGATGCAATGTATGTATGAGAGATTCTACTGTGTGGTCTGAGAGCCCGAGCTTCAAGGCCTTGTGGAAATAAACAGCACTTTGAGTAGAGAGAAGGAGAAAGAAAATCTATCTTATGGATGACTCTTGCAGGTTTCTGAGACAAGTGCCAAAACCATGCTAATATTAGAATTGGGTCCCAGAGGCTTTCTCTTGTATTCCCCAGCCTTTCTGTTAGCCAGAGTCCTCCTTGAGCTCTTCGTCACGACTATTTCTGTTTTTTTTTTTTTTTTGCTGCTTCTAACCCTTACCTCGCTGATGTAAGCAGAAGAAAAACAACAATAAAAACAGTTGACATTTACATAGCATTCAAAAGTTTCCTATCTATCTGAACTACTTTTATAAAGGCATTCTCTAACAAGAGTGAGGACAAAGCAGCTGGAGTAGCTATTAGATTAGGTATGTAGAAGGAGGTAGCTCCCCTCGCCCCTTCTCATCATATTAATTGATTCAAATGATAGGTTTTGCTCCCTCTTTAGCATTCATCACAGACCTGGAAGCTGGGAAGGCTGAGACAGGGTGACAGCCAATCAGATGCTTCTGCCTGTGGACTTCAGCGTATGTGACTCATCAGCAACCAATTAGATGCTTTCAGTCGGGGAAAACGCTCCTCACCAGGGTAGAAACAAGCTCTGCACGCTGCTGACCTTTAAATCAGCAGCTCGTGTTTCTGATCACCGTGGTGAAAGGCCAGCACAGGCCTGGAAGCCCCACCCTGCCACATGAAACAAATGCCTTTGCTTCGCTTTTGTGCAAGAGGGTTATGGTTTTTAGTGCTGTTTGTGCTTGTGCTCTGCTGTCTTTGCCTCGGAGGCAGCTCTGAGCTCCGTCTCAGAAATCCCAGTTGCACTTTGTGGGATAGATTTGTTGGCTGCCATTTTCTCTGGGGAGTGCACAGCTACGCCACTGTTTAAAGTTGGGACTCACTGTGCCTTTCAAGAGATATTTTTCTGTTCATCCCATTAGAGACTGCACAGCCCCCATCCACTCTGTGGCCTGGTTTGAACAAGGTAACTGAGACTTTTGTATAAAGCTCTGGGATCTTATCCACCATCCCAGCATCTGTGGAGCTGAGTTGAGCTCCAGTATTCTTGTCTGCTTTTCTCCTTACTCTCTCTGTCACTCTTGTGTGGGTGTGTATGTGAATGAGAACGAGAGAAAGAGAGAGAGAGTAACCACAAGCCACCTGCATTTTTCTTGGTCAGAAAATAAAAACCAGACCTGTTACTGCAGAATGTAATTCCTTCCAGAGTTTTCCTTTTACCTATTTCTTGACCTAGAGCCCCTTTTTCAGCAGCCATGCATTTTGTAGTCCCAGAGTAATTTGGAATATTCAAAGACAAGTGTGATGCCCACAATCCTAGAAAGTTTTACTGATGTCATGTAACCTGCCTCTTCCTGAGATTTTTTTTGATTCAAATGGAGACGTTTTCAGATCAACTCATATAACTTACAAGAAAATGCCTTCAGTTGCAGTTTTATACAAGTTTCCCAATTTAGCCCCCTTTCATTACCATAAGAATCAGGCCTGTCACTGTGACAGAAAGAGGACAGGGGCTGTGTTATATCTTATGTATTTTTTTTATATCATCCAAAGCACAAGCAGGCCCTCAAGCAATGCTTACTTATTAACTGACTGGTATAATGTAAAATTAATGAACTTTTCTCCATAAATCAACTGTATTAGGGCCCTCCATAGAAAAAGAACCAAGGGTGTATGTGTGTGTGTGTGTGTGTGTGTGTGTGTGTGTGTGTGTGTGTGTGTGTGTTTGTAAATTTTTTTTTAGGGAATTGCCTCATGTAATTGTGGAGGTTTGGTAAGTCCAAAATCTGATGTTGGAGGCTAGCAGGAGACCCAGAAGGACCCAATGTTGCCCCTTAATGTCTGAAGGCTGTCTCCTGTAGAATTTTCTCTTGCATGGGGAGGTAAGTCTTCTGTTCTATTCAGGCTTTCAACTGATTGGATGAGGCCCCCCACATTATGGAGACCAATTTGCTTTACTTAGAGTACAATGATTTAAATGTTAATTTCATCTAAAATCAACCTCACTAAAAAATCAAGAATAATGTTTGACATTTTATATGGGCACTGTGGCTCAGTCAAGTTGACACATAAAATTAACCATCACAGTGAACAATTTTTTTCACAAAGAAATTTTTCCTAAGTGAGGGATTACCCTGGTCCCATATATCTAGCTATTCTACACAGTTTTCCCTTACTAGATTTATATCCTTGTTAGTTGGAAAATAGGGAAGGAAGAACTGAAGTGAAGAAAAGGGTAGGGAATAAAGAGAGACATGAGTTTTTCCATCTCAAAACACCTTGAAGTACAAATTGTGCCACAATGTTATGTTTCCTAATGTGTAAAGATTCCAGGTAATGCATGGATAGATATTTTTAATTGTTGGGTATTTATTTTAAAGGAAAGTAGAAAAATATAACCAGCATATCAAAACTGTGACAATAGATATTATTTCTTCAGATGCAGCTATCTATAAAAGTGTTCATTAAAAATAAGTTATGCACATAATAGTACAGGGGTGACAAGAAAGAAAACCCAAACATTCTAACCAAACATTTAAAGAAGAAATAACACCAATCCTTCTCAAACTTTTCCAAAAAAATAGAAGAGGAAGAAACACTTCCAAACTCATTTTATGAAGCCAGCATTGCCCTGTTATGAAAACCAGATAACGATGCCACAAGAAAAGATAATTATAGGCCAATATCACTGATGAACATAGATACAAAAATCCTCAACAAAATATTAGCAAACCAAATTCAACAATACATTAAAAGGACCATACACCATGATCAAGTGGCAGTAATTCCAGGAATGCAAGGATAGCTCAGCATCCACAAATCAATTAATGTAATATACCACTTCAACAAAATGAAAGATAAAAATCATACAATCATCTTCATAGATGTAGAAAAAGCATTTGATAAAATTCAACATCCATTTATGATAAAAACTCTCAACAAAGTGGGTATAGAAGGAATGCACCGCAACATAATAAAGGCCATATATGACAAGCCCACAGCTAACAATATACTCAATAGTGAAAAGTTTTTCCTCTAAGACCAGGAACAAGACAAGGATGCCCACTCTCATTACTTTTATTCAACATACTATTGGAAGTCCTAGACAGGTAATTAGACACAAAAAAAGCAATAAAAGGCATTCAAATTGGAAAGGAAGAAGTAAAAATGTCACAAGTTGCAGATGACATACTATATTTAAAAAGCCCTAAACACCCTGTCACAAGACTGTTAGAATAAGCAAATTCAATAAAGTTGCTGGATACAAGATCAATACATAAAAATCTCTTATGTTTATATGCACTAATAATGAACTATCAGAAAGGGAAATTATGAAACAATTCCATTTATAGTTTAATCAAATACAATAAAACACTTAGGAATAAATTTAACCATTTAGGTGAAAGGCCTGTACACTAAAGACCATCGAGATATTGCTGAGGGAAATTGAAGAAGATACAAATAAATGGAAAGATATTCCATACTCATGGATTGGAAGAATAATTATTATTAATATGTCCATATTAACCAAAGCCATCTACAGATTCAGTGCAATCCCAATAAAAATTCCAATGGCACTTTTCACAGAAATAGAACAAACAATACTTGAATTTATATGGAATCACAAGAGACCCTGAATAGCCAAAGCAATCTTAAGAAAGAAGAACAAAGCTGGAGGCACCTTGTGCCCTGATTTCAAACTATATCACAAAGCTATAATAATCAAAACAGTGTAGCATTGGCATAAAAACAGACATAGATCAATGGAACAGAAAAGAGCCAAGAAATAAACTCATGCATATATGGCAGATTAATTTATGGCAAAGGAGCCAAGAATATACTGTGGAGAAAGGAGAGTCTCTTCAATAAATGATTCTTGGAAAAGCAGCAAAAGAATGAAACTGGACCACTATGTTACACCACACACAAAAATTACCTCAAGATGGATTAAAGACTTGAATGTAAGACCTGAAACCATAAAACTCCTAGAAAGAAAACACAGGTGGTAAGCTCCCTCATGTCGGTTTTGGTGATTTTTTTAATATCTGACACCAAAAGCAAAAGGAGCACAGCAAGAATAAATAAGTGGGACTACATCAAACTAAAAAGCTTTTGAACAGCAGAGGAAACCATCGATGAAATGAAAAAGCAAGCTACTGAGCAAGAGAAAATATCTGCAAATCAAATATATGAAAAGGAGTTAATATATAAAATATATAAAGGACTCATACAACTGAATAGAAAAACAAACAAACAAACCCAGTCTGATTATAAAATGAGCAGAGAATCTGAAAAAATGTTTTTCCAAAGAAGATATACAGATATGGCCAACAGGCACATGAAAAGATGCTGAATATCATTAGTCATTAGGGAAATATGAATCAAAACCATGAGATATCAGCTCATGCCTATTAGAATGGCTATTATAAAAAAAAAAGAAATAACAAGTATTGGAGAGGATGTGGAGAAAAGAGATCCCTTGTACACTATTGGTGGGATTGTAAACTGGTACAGCCACTATGGAAAACAGCATGGAGTTTCCCCCCAAAATTAAGAATAGAACTAATTACAATATGATTCAGCAATTTCACTTTTGGGTATTTAACTGAAGAAAAAGAAAACACTGATTCAAAAAGCTATGTGCACCCCCATGTTCACTGAAGCATTATTCACAATAGCCAAGACATGGAAACAATCTAAGTGTCCATTGATAGATGAAGTAGTCTTTGTTGTATGACTGATTTAGGAATGTGGCACCCTAGATTGTCTCACAATACACTTGTGGCTCCTGATTTAGGATTGGGTGACCAAGAGTCCCTTTAGGGCAAGCCAGTCCTGTGCCACTGTCATCAGGCTGGGCAGCCTTACAGGACTCATCACTGCCCTAAGCATATTCCTTTCCAAGATACTTCTTTTCATCTGTGCATAGCCACCTTTGCCTGTCTCTGTAGCTCTTGCTGTATTTATTGGATGTTGAAGACTGCACCAAAGCTTTCTTCACTGCATGAGCTGTACAAGAAATCCTTAAGGAAAGCATGTGGGCAGACAAGTAGAGAATGATTGTGTTAAGGCCAGGATCACCACACTGGAGTACACATATATCACACCGACAGAGGAGGCAGTTTTCTTCATTTTGAATGCTGATCCTTCTAACTTGGGTCCCTCCAACCTCTTCAGGCATTAGTAGCAGGAGAAAATTTTATAGTTACAAATATTAAGTGTGTAAATTGTGACATTCTCATATAATTTACTAAAATCAAAGTTATTGTTTACCTTGAACCTCTATTACAACTAGTGGTTAAAAATTTAATATTAGCCATTCAGAATAACTGAGTCATTTCAGTATTTTTATAGCCAATTTGGAGTTGTGCCTCTTCTGTCCTCCCTCCCCAAAATGGCAGCTAAGTTCTGGAAATGGAGGAGGCAATGTTTACGTGGCTTTCAGGCTTAAGTAGAGCGGGCATTTTGTCTTCAGTTGTCTTGTCCTTCACTGTCTTTTGCTGGTGCGTGACTTATTTCCTCTGATTTTGGGCACCAGCCTATGATGTTTCATCCACAAAGATGTTTTTTTGCTCTCTTAGGCTCTGATTCTTAATGCGAGTTTTCCATAAGTGACTTTAGGCCCATTGGCTTGCTGGTGTTTCCTCTCTCTGTTACATCCATACCCTTTGGAAGGAAGGATTTAGGTAACATTTACATGTGTTTTTTTTTTCTTTTTGGCACCTGCTGCTCCAGGAAATGAGGGAGAGGAGCCACCCTCATAGGCTCTTTTCATCTACTTTGGCATCATTTCTACTCTTTGGCTGTAGGCCACTTTGGTAAAGGTTCTTCCCATGAGGAGTGCCACCCCTTCATCTCTATGATCTCCATTCAAAGAATCAAGCACAGATCATAAAACATATATATAGTGACTCCTCTAATCAAACTTGTCTGGGATTTCCATAATCCATCCCTCTGCCATCACAATGAGTTTAGGGTGGGGAGGGCACTGGGCCTCTATTCAGGTAGGTTCCAGGGAAAACATGAATTGAAAAAAGGGTTATAAGATTTTTATGCAAAGTCATGGTTCCACAATGCAATACTTGTTTTGTTTTCCGATGGTTTTGCCATAGGACAGAAGAAATAAATGGAAGTCAAAGGAGGTGCTCCAAAACTACTGGGAGCAATAAGGAAATGTAATATCTTCCATGTGGCAACTGTTAAGTAGGCAATTAAAGACAGGGGAAGAGAAAAAAGGAAAGGCCAAGAATTCTAAAGCCCCAAACTTTAGGAAGTGAAAACCATTGCTGCCTGTGTTTGTGTCTGCCTGCACTTCTCACTTTTAAAAGCTTCTAAGGTAACTGATAAATTTGACTTCTCCTTGAGCCTGGAAAGGGAATGGTAACTAGATGAGGCAGCAGTGAAAGTGGCTGGACGTTACTGAGAAGAGTTGCTCCTGGAGTTGCACATTTCTTTAATGTTGTTCTGTATTTTGTTGTGATATTTAAACCCCATATTTTATATTTTGATAGTTACATTTTTTGATGGGAAAAATAATGACTGATGTTTGAATTTAGCTCTCCAGTATAAAAGAGGTTACCTATTTATACTAGGGAATGGCAAACTATGGCCAATGGACAAATATGGCCTACCACTTGCTTTCGTAAATAAAGTGTTACTGGAACACAGTCTCATCAGTTTGTTTACATATTATCTGTGGCTGCAATGGCAGAGTTGAGTAGTAGCAACACGCTGTGTGGCTCACAATGCCTCGAATGTTTACTGTCTGGTCCTTTACAGGAATAGTTTGTTGGCACGCCCCCCCATACACCCCCCCCCTTGTATGATGAGGCCAAAATCCAGGCACCATCATCCCCCTGGTGGCAAATTATGCAAATTACTGGCATAATGTTCATGAGAATTAAAGAAGTTCTGCAGGACCAGCCTAATAAAAATCACACTTCACATTGATAGGAGATACAATTTGTTAGATAGGAAACAATCACTCATTCTTTTTTCCCCACTGCTAATGAAAGATGCTAATTACTAAGAGGCTATCTTAGTTTCCCTTTCCTTAGTTGGCTAATTATTTTGAAAAGATGAATCTTTATAAAAATTATCACAGTGAAAACAAAGAAAAACAGTGAAATCCTCGTCTCTCTTAATGAGCCCTGGTTCTGAGGACCAGCACTTGTTATTATCGCCATTTACTTTGAATTTCCCCATTGCTGACACTATAGTACTGGCATGGTATGAATAGTTTATGTTGAAACATTTCATCTTTTCCTTCCTTACAAATAATATGTTATGCTATTATTTGATATTGTGCCTGCCATACCCAAAACAGTGGTTCTTGACCCTGGATGCATATTCAAATCATTTGCCGAGTTTTCCAAAAGTGCCAAAACCCCAGCACCACCCCACAGTAATAAAGTGACAATTTATCAGGGAGGGGGCAAAGGCAGCAGTGAAATACTCCCCAGGTGATGCTCCTGTATAGCCTGGGTCTAGAACCAGAGACCTAAACATAACTAATCTGTGCTCATGAAGTTCATGTCATGAGTTAGAAGATAACCTCTGGTATTTCCCGGACAAAGCAAAACCACATCCAGTATGGGAACTCACAGAACCATTCTCCAGTCCTCCCCAAGGCAAACCGAATGGATATCCAGATGCACTAATATGACAATATAAATACCCAGGAAAAGAGTCTAGGACACTGTCAATTAGAAGTGAAAATGAGAAAAACACTTCTGTAACTAAATAGCTTTCCTAGAAAAGGGAAGTAGACATGGTTGTATGATTTCATCCAATACTTTTGAACATTAAAAAAAAAAAAGCCCAACTTCGAGGAGTGGCTTTTGTTTTGCTTGTTTTTAATCCCAGACATGACATGCCCCCTGCCTGGCTGTAGGCCCTCCTTCTGCGAGCGCACCTCTTAGTCTCCTTGAGCACTTCCGGCAGTCGTCAGATAACTGTCTCCAGCTTTTCTGTAAACTGCAGTTGCATGAGCAGGGACTTATCTGCCCTGATTCAAGAGTCTTGAAGTCACTTGTGCCATGGGTACCTGAAGCTTTCCTTTACACATTTTCCTGTCCTATCTTTTGCACTTCAGTGGTTTCATTCCACTGCTTCTCAGTGTCTGTCTTTACCCAGGCCTCATTCAAATTCACTTGGAGATTCATGCTGTCAGCCTCCTGGCTTGCCTGCCTATTTCTCTAGCTCTTTTCCCTTCCAGCTCATTCTGACAAGCTTTACCTTATCTCAAGGTGATAAGTAGTTTTCTTCAGACCTTTTACACAGATCAGAGTTCAGGTTTTATTTTCTTTTCACTTGCAAATGAATACTTTTCTATCCTATGTACACTTGGTTGTATTTTTCAATTTCCCTCTAAGTAAGCCCCATGTTCATTTTCAATCTATAGGAATCTATCTCATAATTGATAGCGACATCTGGGCAAGAAACATCTTAATTGCTTTCTATTATTTGCATAAATCTTCCATAAAATACAAAATAGGTTTTTAACCTTACTAATGAATAAACATGTTAGCCCATACAGGTGAAGTGTTAATTGCTTTTCTCAGTTAACATTTTGAATGACAGCCCAATACAGGTGAGCTGTCAAATTTGGGTGTGTCTCTGAAATTTGGCTTCTTTACCCATTCAATGCCTCATTTTCCAAATGATCTAACTTGTCACAACAGCAGCTTTGAGAATTTTCATTCTTAAGGACAGAATATTTTTCCAGAGTTGAGTTAAATGTATTCAAGAATTTTAATAAATCAAGCATATATCTTTGCTCATTCAATCCAGTGGAGACAGATCTTAAGGTCTTGGTTAATGGCTCATGAATTATTACAGTGCATACCATTACTCACCTGTGTCTTTCTAGCAGAAATTATATATAAATGCACACATACACACACACACCCATATAGAAATTCCTAGTAGCTGCTAATTAAATAATTACATAATTTGCCTTTGAGGTATCTATCCTATACTGTACATCTGTTTCAGATGATATCAAACTAATTAATGATCTCAGGACACACACACAAACTGATGGTGATTAAAGCAACCCAAAGCATAAAGAAGGACAAATAAGTTTTTGGAGGGTCATCTACAAAGTAGGTTAGTTATATACAGATAATGGAAGATTAGTGGTAAGTTGTGAAGTTTTCATGCTTAAAACATGTGAAAAACATGATGCCAAACATTACCATTATAATTGTAGAAGCTTAGCCTTGGAAATGGCACATTTGCGCTTACATGTTTATTAGCCAGAACTGACTACATTACTCCAGGCGCAATGTGGCCACATCTCTCATGTTACATGTTTTAGTCGTCATGTTGCATCACACTCAACTTCAAGTAAACCAAAGTGCATTAAATGTTTCTTCACTTGTATTTTCCCAAGCTATTTTTCTCCCATCCTGTTTTTGTGCAGTTGATTGTATGGACCCCAGTGCAATCTTTCCTTTATTCCTAACAAACATCATTATTAGTCTCTAGGGGGAGGTCTTGTACCTATGCTCTAGCTATTGAACATGTGGTCTGGAAAACCACAGCATCAGTATCGACTGGGCACTTGGTAGAAATGCAAAACATCTGGTCCCACTCCAGCCAACAGAATCAGGATTTGCATTTTAGCAAGATCCCCAGTTGACTCACTCTCATATTAAAGTTGGAAAAACACTGCCATCTATACTCCACCTTTTCCCTCCCTCTTTCAACTCTCCCTCAAGGGAAGATGACTTAGGAATCTATAGCATTTGACTGGCTACTGCATTAGTAGATAGAATTTTTCAATGAGCAGAGCAAAATAACTGAAGAATCACATTCCACATAATAATAATCTCTTTCTGCATGAATTTCCTTCAATGGCATAGGAGGTAAGATAGCTTAGGTATGTAACAATTCAACTCTGAGATCCGGTCATACTCCTTCCACTACCTTTCTGTATATTTTGGGCAAGGGGCACTTATTAGGTTCCTGTAACAAACAAAAAAATGAAATGAAAAGATGTAGTTTATGAAGGAAATTTGTGTTGCGATATAGCATAGTATAGTAGTTAAGAGCATGAGCTCTGAAGAAAGAGTCCTGGACTCAATCCTGGTTCCATCATTCATTAACCATGTGACTTCTGGCAAACTGCTTAACCTTTCTATACATAACGCTGGTTATATTAATAGTACTTACTTCATGGGTCTGTTGTAAGAATAAGGGGTTGATGTATAAAATGTACAGAACCAGTGTACCTAACACATAATAATTACTTAAATCAAAATAACTATTACTATTCTGGGCATTAGGCAACCTCTATCTCCAAGAATGCAAATAAAAAATTGTAAAACACTCTTAGGAAACCTCCATTTCACCTGGAAGCCAGGTGATTCCAGGCACTGTTATACTGATAGGCAGCTATTTTAAAAGTTGAGATGATTTTTAGAGCCATTCCCAAATACAAGAGCAAAGATCATCTGGGTGATATTATCAATTACTTATGATACAATTGATTAGAGGCCAGAATCAAATCAAGGGTTTCAAAAGTATGTTTTAAGTCATATCAGAGTTACTAGCCTATACTATAGGGAAAAGCTTCTATATATTTACCTCCATATCGAATGAGTTAGATTTGTTCTGCCCCAAGATCACCAGCTGTAGTCTAAACCCCAGGCAACCAACTTGAAAGGGCGCATGGAGCCTCTCAGCTCTGGTGTGAGGGCACCTGCATCCCCATCACTGAAAATGCTAACAGAGTGCGCACCTTAGCCGTTGTGTGTTGTGTGTCAATCACGCCCATGTCAGTGTTGGTATTCTCAGACTTGTTTACCCTGCCAACTGCACAGCAAGAGAAAATACATTTGTCCTGCTGCCCTGAGCCCTCCATCATCCAAACTTTAAACCCTGTATTCATCTGCCGCAGGGGTAGTAGCAACTTGCTTGTGAGGAAAGACAACCTATCCACCAAGGGTATGAAACGTGGTCCATTTGCAGTGCTGAGGGCCTCTGCGTACAGAATGATGACCCATTCTTCTCAGTTTACATTGTGGTTTTAACCTGATCAACTCAGTTCTTTGAGTTCAATGTTAGCAGACTGTTTTGTGAAACCATCCTGTGCCAAAATTGCTAAAATCCACAAGAAAACAATAACAGCAACAAAAACATAACCTCATGCTATGTAATTAAAATTTCTTTTTATTGGTTTTCTAGCAAAAATATTCTTTAGTGACATAGTTCCCAACAACCTATAGGCGTAACCCAAAGGTATGGAGAATCCTCCTAAGGCCCCCACAGGAGGTACACTTAACTTCTTTTGTGTGCTCATAACTGAGCTCGGTGTGGGCTCACCATACTCAGTCATCTGTTCCCTGTTCAGTTTACTTCTCCAGCTTGTGACAACATTTGTTAATTTAAATGACTCAGAGACTCTCTAAATCCTTTGTTTCAATAGCAAATAAACAGAATCGTAGGTGAGGTGGGCACTGTATCACCCCTGCTGCTTGAAGTCCTATCAGAACACAGCCTTCCGCTTCCAGCCCCTTCAGGACTGCCTCAGTTTCAGAGATGCCTCATGCAGGACCATACTCCTCCTTCTCATGGTGGCAGTTATATTCTGGTAAATGTTTAAGAACTGGCTCTCCAATAAAACAAACAACCCCTGATTTATAACCTTTGCTGATTGATTTCTGATTTTCATGATGTCAATACTCCTGCCACAGCTGATTTCAGGCTACCCAGGAGACTGCCTTCCCTGAAAGCAGAATCAGGAATGCACACAACCAGCTTGCAGGAGCCAGGATGAGCTAGCTCCATCACACTGCTGCATGGTGGCTCATAGCCAAAGGCTGCCTATGTGGGAGTAGAAAGGCTTGGCTAACTCGGACAACTAAGACGGGACCTTCCTGGTGTTATCTGAGGCTGTTGTCAGGCTAGCATCATAGCTCAGACTTCCCATCCACCCCACTCTGCTTCCTCCCCTTTGCCTCCCTTCCACAGGGTCTGGTCCCCAAGGACACTGCCTCCTGAATTCTGCTTCCTTGGGAACCCAACCTGTGACAATAATTTCTTTCCATCTCTGTGTGGGCCGCCACAGATTCCCTTCTCTTCTAAGGAAGAAGCTTCACATACTTTTATACTTTTTGTAAAACAGAGAATCCAATTTAAATATTAATGACAAAGCATCAGTTTGTAAAGAAGACAGCTGGAATTTCAATTATGGATTTTTTATAAGCTAAGAGAAGCCTTCATAGGTCACAGCAACATTCTCTAAAGTCTGGGTATCTTTTGAGACTCGTGAGTCAGAAATAACAATTATAGGATACTTTTATAACGCAAAATACCATTGGCCTTTCTGCAACTGCAGGAAAGAAGGAATAATTTTCTCCTCCCTGTTGCGATGTATTTTGTAAGCAGTTAGAAGGGCTTGCTCTGTCAAGGCTGACCACTGGAATCATGTGAACTAACATCATGGAGAAAAATACCAGGCTGGAGTAGCCCCAAACTTTCAACATGAAAAGAAGGTGCAGAAAAAGAATTTGAGCAAATAGTCTGTGGTGCATGTAATGACACACCTGCACTTTGATCCCGTTCATGAGATTCCCATAGGCCTGGTGCTGATTCCTGCTTTGTCCATGTCACCTTTGAGGGCACAGATCACTCCACTCCCAGGAAACATCTTGACATTGTCTACAGTGCTGTCTACATAGGCTTACCCTGCAGCCACTTGGATGTCCGTGCTGCTCTTGAGCACACAAGTGTCATTCTGGAAACTGTGTAGGTGTGGCCTTATAACACTAACCACACTCCAAATCTCCATACACAGCCCACTAGTCACTTCTGCTGCCTCTTTAGGACCCATGAGACGCACGTTCTCCAGATTCATGGAGTCCCTTAGGTTTGTTCACCATCCCGCTCATCCTCGGCTCCACTAAATCACTGTTATAAAAATGGCACTATGTGCAAAACCTGAGGCCATAAGATGGCATAAGAGAAAGAAGCTGGAGGTCTGGCTGAGCATAGAGGGTGCCTATATTGAGATGCATAGAGTAAAATGAGTTACCCATAAAATCTCCTTCATAATGACTGTTAATATTTGTAGGAGACCCAATGGGTCTCTGGCATATCACCCATGGAGACTGTCCTCCAGGAACTAATATCTCAAAGAAACATAGCAGATATATGGGGATACTCAGGCACACAACAATACGTTTGTCATTTACTCTGTCAGCATATGTGTACATAAAAATTATTGTACCTAAAACCAAGGTTAAAAACTCAGGGGGTGAAGGCAGCAGGGGACACACATACAATTCAGACTGTTGAACTGGTCACAGTACCTCTCCCCTCAGCTCCAAGCCTAATTGCCACCTTCCCCAGGATTCCCCAGCTAGCACTTATCCATTTGCTCTGTGAAAATGATCTCCACTGTTTGTACTTCTCTTAAGACAGGCAAGTTCCTATCATACATAATATTTACAAGTTTACATTGTTTTGCTCTTCTCAGTGGTAAGTTTTCCAAGGGCAGGATTCATATCTGATTCAGTGTCTCAGGCCCTAACCTACTATCCTAATGTACGTATTACAGGCCCTCTTTATGTAATCAGTGTGTATCTCTGAAGAAATTAAAAACGACAGTGGTAATTTGGGTCTAATCACAATGCAGCTTTCAGGGGTAGCAGGCAGAGGGGATCTCACAACTAGGGTCAAAGCACTTGCTGCTGTGAGATCTAAGCACCGGAGCACAATGCCTCATCTCTGTGCTACAGTACAACCATCCACTAGCAATGAACCATGCAAATAGTGAAGCCCTGTGTCAGTTTGAGTTCTAGATTTTTGACATGGATTAATCCATTGACCTAGTTAGCAATGATGGAAAACTAAAAGAAGTGCTTGTGTGCTATATAAATTGATAAAGAATGCATTTAATTTCAGGATTATCCATCTTCTAAAAGAAAAAAGGAAGGATCATACTAATAATCACAGCAACAGCAACCATGGGGCCATCTGTTTTGAGCACCTGCAATGCACTAGGCAATTTATATATTAGTTAATGAACTATCAAGAAAAAGGTATGATACTTCGTCTGTTAATGTAAACATTACCTCCTAGACCAGATAAGATGTTAATGGGCTTAGAAGAGAAGAGGTTGCCAAGAAAAAAGGAGTCTGGGTTACTAATGAAATGCTCTCTTGTTGCCCTTCTTCTACACTGGTGTTTGTCTACAAAAAGCCTGCCTTGTGCAGCAGAGGCATTACACTGTTTAGAGCTCCTACAGAAACTCTCCAGTTCCAATAAGCATTACAGTTTCACCTCGAGTTCAGCAGTATAATTTGATTCTACACAAATTATACACAGTGGACTGTGTGTAGATAACTGAGAGATATAAGGATATAACACTTAATACACATGCGTATAGTTGATTTGGATCAAAGCTCATCAACTAATTGCCATTCAACTTATTAAACCTGAGTATACCCACAGTAGTATAATAACTAATAGAAAAGGTGACAATACTCCTAGGTACAGTTAACATTGCTATTAAGTGCCTTAATACCACTTTTTTTCTTTTATCCTGCATTTTTATTCCATGCATGGTTTGCCTCCAGTTTGTTTCTGTTCACTCTCGGCCCTCATTGCTCCTGCTTATACTGAAATGTTAGCTATTATCATTTTCCCATAGTTATACTATTCATTTCCTTGATACTAAAGCAGTTCTTCATTTTTTTCCCCCTTGGCCAATTCTGTCTCCTAATATAAAAAACCAAAAATATTTTTGTGGTACTCTGAGTTTCTGTCTCTTTCTGCAGTAGCTGCAGGAAGGTGATCATGACACAAGCAACGTGTGGAGTCAGTGTGCAGGTTCCGTGAGGTACAGTTCATGTGACTGGCGCTGAGGCATTTAACAAATGCTAATCTCGCCTCCCACACCCTCATTTTCTTATTATATAAGTTACAGCTCTTATTACGGTATCTGGCCCTGGCTAATCTTGCCTCACTCCTTCAGAGCAAAATTCTTTAGGTGAACAAATTAATCCTGTCGAACCGGTTGCACTCGGAAAACACAGCAAGACCTACAACCAACAGGTTTTCAGTGTATTTACATCATTTCCACAATGCTCGGCAGTCCACACATGACTTTCTCATGCACTGTTTATTTGCACCTCATAACAACTCTCTGAGGGAGTAACCATGGTAAGGGAAACCGAGGCACAGAGCCATTAATGGTTTGCTTAGGTGACCCATCCAATTAGTGGAAGAGCTGGGATATGCTGTTTTCCTGTTTCTCAGCTGTTCTTTCCACTAGATTGTGATGGCTCCCAAAGAAATGTTTACAGATGATCCTTGAAAATTAAAATACATGCAATAAATACAAAATCACCTAACTTACCAAGTCTATATTGGGCATGGGGAATCCCTGTTCTCAGCTGGAAAGACTCCATTTTGCAACAGACTTGCATGGCATTTAGTGTAAACCTAATTTAAATAAAACAATACCTCTAAATAGTTCCCAGTCAGAAACAGCCAGGCAACAGCCCACTTGACCCAAAGCCAATTTCAAGAGCCAGTTTTTCCCAAACCACAACAGCAAGGCAGGATAGAGCAGCCATAATTATTTCTCTGAGATAATCCTACCACCTCAGGTCTGCTAAGGTGCTAGTGAATGCATGCACTTAATTGCTCAGCTGTGTATTTGCTTGGATGTAATCAACCCTTACTGGGAGTTGCTGTCTAACTATTAGGATATTGGCACAAGAAAAGCTAAATAAATTGCAGAGAGTTCACTTTTTATAAAGCTGCCTTTGGAAGGAAAGTGTCTACCATGTTCACAACCAGGGGTACTTGGAAGGGAATGAGGTTGGAAGTCAGGCCCTAGTCATAACAAAATGCTAACTCCTCACGGGCACTGACTCTTCCCTGTTAACACAGGGCATGGCCCAAAGGCGCTGACCTCTGGAGATGGCTCATCTGTCATTCTGGAGCACCAGCCAGTTGATCAAATGCACCTGTTACCCACGGAGCCGGCACTAGTGGGAAATGGGTTGTGCTTGATGAGCAAGGAGGACAAGAGGCTTGCTTTTATAGCCTGAAAAACATCTGGTCCTTCAAGCATGACTAGGACAACAAGGGAAGGAGATGGCCAGACAAGGTAGAAAAACAAACATTGGGATGTTTGGTCTCGGGGTAATTATGCTGCTATCTGGGTGTTTATCTTTTGTCCACAGGGCCTTGTGCAGTGCAGCTCAACCACACTGTGCCCAAGGGCTGTAGCTCTGAGAAAAGCCTTAAGCCCGTGGGTTGCTGCAGTGGAGGGCCTATGGGCTCATTTAAAAAATAATAACAAGGTAACTATGCCTTTTCTCCTGAGAAGGGACCTTTCTGAGAAAAGACTCAAAGGAGAGGTCACCTCAGGTAATAGCCACGTTCAAAGGAAAAGGCTCTAAATGTGAAATGATGGGTTTTCTAAGATTAAAGGACCCACTGCTGAGGTTTTATTCCTAGGTCTTAAGTGACTCTTTAATATTTTGAAGGCTCTATCAAATGCAACCTTCTTTCACCTGTCGTCCCAGCCTCCACTTCTCTGTACCTATTTGTTATACCCTATGCACTGCTCCAGAACTTAACAGGCCGTTCTGTTTGCTCCTTGCTTGTTTGTCTGTTTGGCTCTTTATTGGCTTGCTTGCTTATGTATTTGCCTTTAGAATTAGCTCAGTATTTAAAACAGTATCATTGGCATGTATCATAATACATAGGAAAAAGACATCTTTTGCCCAACATTGTGCTGGTACCCTTGACAATTGTACTCTTTCAAGTGTGGCCTCCGAAGTTCTCTATTCATGTGCTCATAACCTCTTCTCTCCAATTTAATCACTTGTTTCCTGATATGTTTTAGTCAAGAAGCTCACCTCTATGATCCTTGCTGTTTCCCCCCCCCAACTTAAAATTGATGGGGCCCAGTGAAAAATGAAAATGTGGGAGATCTTGTTCAAAAAGCAGGAAAAAGTGCTATGAAAGGGACTCAAGTCTAAAGTTTCTCCTTTCTTCTGCAGTTTCTCTCAATTTATCATGGTTTTTTTAAATAATTTATTTTGGTATCATTAATCTACAATTACATGTGCAATATTATGGTTATTAAACTACCCCCTTCATCAGGTCCCCCCACCAACCCCATTACAGTCACTGTCCATCAGTGTAGTGAGAGGCTATAGAATCACTACTTGTCTTCTCTGAGCTGTACAGTCCTCCCCATACCCCCCCAACATTACATCTGCTAATCGTAATGCCCCTTTTTCCCTCTTATCCCTCCCTTCCCACCCTTCTTCCCCAGTCCCTTTCCCTTTGGTAACTGTTAGTCCATTCTTGTGTTCTGTGAGTCTGCTGCTGTTTTGTTCCTTCAGTTTTGCTTTGTTGTTATGCTGCACAAATGAGGGAAATCATTTGGTACTTGGCTTTCTCTGCCTGGCTTATTTCACTGAGCATAATACCCTCTAGCTCCATCCATGTTGCTGCAAATGGTAAGATTTGTTTTCTTCTTATGAGTGAATAATATTCCATTGTGTATATATACCACATCTTCTTACTCCATTCATCTACTGATGGACACTTAGGTTGCTTCCATTTCTTGGCTATTATAAACAGTGCTGCGATAAACATGGAGGTGCATATGTCTTTTTCAAACTGGGCTGCTGCAGTCTTAGTGGGACTATATCAAGCTGAAAACTTCTGTAGAGCAAAGGACACCATCAGTAGAACAAAAAGAGATCCTACAGTATGGGAGAATATATCATGGTGTTTTTAATTTGCTATTTAATGATATTCTAAGTAAAGGAAAATTAGAATGTTTCATCATGAGCATGCATTTTAATATTCATCTTTATACTGTGCACTCCCAGTTTTAAGTGTAGATACAGGAGCACATAACTTGTTTACAGAATCACTGAAATTACACAATTCATTTTCATAGCTGGTACATGCTTTTACCAGAACAGTGGAAATGCTGCACAAAGCTAACTCAACTGTCTTTGCTTCACCTCCTGACATGAGCACATTTAGCAATATTTTCTACCTTTGGCAGACTGCTGAGTATGGAAGGGCTGAAAGGTAAAGGAATTCTGGGTCACCGTGTCTTGCCCTTTGCTTCTATGTCATTGTTTTCAGCATAAGTGGTTGGCTGGTACTGGAACATCATTGAAAAGGAAAGGATAGGGTAGGGTTCTGTGACTGTGTAAGTTTCTTAGAATATCCTACGTTCTTTCTGGGTACTGGGAGCAAGTTTCTGTTGGGACAGAAAGCCCACTCTCCCCAGGCTGTCCACAGCTCCCACCCCCAGCTTCCTCAGTTACAGATGTAACACACTCATTTTGAGTCTCGCTGAATTCCATGCATCATGGGTACCCTGGAATTCTGTGCTCATGGGGGCATTGAATACAAGATGTGAACAGGGGAGCAAGGAACAGTAGACACATACATTGTACATGTCTCCTCAGAGTTCGCTGACAAAACACAAGTTCAAGGAAGAAATTATGAAATTAACAAAAATTTCAAGACAGTGACTGCAGAGCATTAAACCAAGCATGGGACCCCATGTGATTATGCAGGTTGCATGCCCAGGAAGCCAGCTCTGCCCTCAGGTCCATGATCACATCTTTGTATCAAAGTATCCAACTTAGGTCATCAAAGGAAAATATTTACTCTTCGGTGAAAGAAAGGCAGTTGGGATCACTGATAGGGTAAGTTTCCTGAAGGCAAGGACCTCACATAAGCTCACAGAGGTACAGAACGAGCATTTCATAAATAATTGTTGAATTACCTATAGCTGCACACAAAAAATGACAGAAAGAAAGAAAAGGAAAAGGAAAAACAGTTACTACAACAAGGAGTGGAATGATGAGCAGCACTGATTCTGAGAAAAACAGCCAAATAGAAGGAACAGAACAGCCTTAGACACATAGACACTGAGAAGTGACTAGTGGTTATCAAGGGGGAGGGCAGGGAATGGGGGTGGGGGGAGGTGGAGGGGAACAGTTGAACCCCTGTGATACACATTTGATTAAAAAAAAAGAACACTGATTCTAAGTCACATCTGTGTTCAAATTTCAGTTCTACCACACATCAGCAGTGTCATCTTGGGTAAATTACATAGCCTCTCTTGGTCTCAGTTTATATATCTGTAAAATGGGCACAGTGATAATAATACCCACCTTGCAGAGCTGTTCTCTTAAGTGAGTCAATGTATGTCATGTGCTTAGAAGAATGCCCAGCACACATTGAGCACTGTGGGAGTGTGATGTACTTTTATTATCTATCATGTCAAGTCACTAAGTCACATTCTTCCCAGAAATTTCTCATTTACTCCTCAGAGCAAGGCTGAGAGGCATACCTCCATATACCCCTTTTACAGATGAGGGAAATGAGGCTCAGAGAAATTATATCACTCCCCAAGTTTACACAGCTAATAAGAGGGAATACAAGTGTTGGAATTCTGTCGATATCCTGAAGCATATGTCAATACCACATCCTAATATGACCTTACTATGCTCCTCCTCTTTCCCCAAATGACCCCCGTTTTTTGTAAGATCTACGGCTTCTAGAGCATGCCTCAGTTTATGTAACAGGTGTGTTTCTGAGAAAAATGGCAAATAAATTTGTGTTCCTCTAACCACGTAAAATATGAGGCAAACTACTTTTTAGAATCAAATGGTGAACGCTTTTGTAGGTTAAACGATCACCCCACTAAAACTTTAAAATTGCAATTATTTATTAGAATTTGTCCAAAATGGAAATAACCTCTATCAGTCTACTGTTGGAGAATAACTGTGAAATTTTTCTGTTAATGTCCACCTCTGTGTTTCTCCACAGAGACATGGGGAGGGACACCAAGGCCCCCTTCACCTCACCAGGAACCAACGCAGTAAGGCCTCACCCTTTTGTTTAGAAAGAACCTCGGTTGAGGGATAATGAATTTGCTAACAGGACTGCCTTAGCTATGTGGCCACTGAGCCCCAGTGCATCAGCCTGATGCAAGTGAGAGATCCAGCCAGTGACAGTTTCCCAAGGATGGGTCAGATGGATATTATCTTTCAGATTCTAATAGTTTTATGGTGGCAAACACGGCAACATTTTTAAAGTGTTTTAAAATTCATACCCCACCTTAATGCCCAAGTCCTCCTATTTTTGCCAGCAACATTCTTTATCCGGGTACTTTCCTTCCTTGGCAATGTGGGTCTCAACATCTACCTGACAACTGACATGTTACAGCAGAGATCATTGGAAGAAAAAAGCAAGATACCAAACATGTCCAATGTGATGTAATTTTGGTAAAAAGTAACTATAGATATAAGCAGCTAGAGGTAGAAGCTATTCTGGAAGGATATGCAATAAGAGGTTAACTGTGATGATCTAGGCTACAGAAACCAGTCTTTTTTTTTTTTTTTTTGCTCATCTGTATTCTTTAATTTTCTGCAGTGCACATGTAATGCTTTTGTGATAATAAATATAATTTGTAAATAAAATATTTCTGGGAAGGTGTGCTTCAAGGGAAGGAGGAGATAAAAAACCATTTAATACTATTTCCCGGTCAGATGTTGTTTTTCTATCCATTACACACACCCTTTACCCCTTCTCTGTTCTGCTACTCCTTTAGGGCCCCTGTCCCTGCAGGTGGCTCAGTAGATAGATATTGGGATTCACTTCTGTGTGCACATAAATTTCTCTACTGTTCAGTCTTTCCTTTCTCCCCGCCAGTTCTTAGAGTTCCAACCTTGGATTTGTATATGCACAGCCCCTCAGCTCGCCTGTCCTTGGGGCTCCCTTCTGACAGCACCGGTCCCGCCTGTTCCGGCCTCGCTAATGTCTCTTTGTTCTGCAGCAGCCCCAGCTCAAGGCCTGGAGGGAAGTGTCTTTCTGTACAAACACATACGCGTCATTCAATTATCTGTGGCAGAACAGGCAAGTGCATAGCGACAGCAAGCACATTAGTGGTTGCCAGGGGGCTGGGGGAGCAGGGAGAGGGGAGTGACTCCTGATGGGTACAGGGTTTCCTTTGAGGTGGTGAACATGTTCCAAAACTACATTGTTGTAATGGTTGCACGACTCTGCGCATACACTGAAAACCACTGAAACTGACACTTTAGGTGGGTGGATTTTATGATATTGGAAACATATATCAATAAAGCTGTAAAAATATCAGAGGCATTTTTTTTATAACAGGTCAACATTCCTTCAAATCAGCATTCTTGTTCACCTCTTGGTGCTGCTGTGAATGAACTTAAAACTACACAGAGCATGGCCTGATGGTTTTTATGAACTCTTCTGTTTCCAAAATTCTTAATGTTAGCCTGAAATAAGGCTCACTTCTCAGAGAACCCCAGGATATTGCCAAAGTAAATAGATATTTGTAGGCATATCTAGTATTGTCTTATGGCAAGACAAGGACACATAGTCAGGAGTTCTGAGCTCCTCTATTGACTCTCCTACTCCCAAGCTGTGTGAACTTTTGGCAAGTCATTTAACCTCTTGGACTTTGTTTTTCTATCTGTAAGATGGGTGGATCAGATCACATGACTGCCATGGTTGTTTTCAATGTTAATGTTCTGTGACTCTATATAGACGGTCAAGTATTTGACTATTTTTGGAAATGAGATTAACCTAGAACATCACTACCAAATTGTTTCTTAAAAAAACCTGTTTGAAAAGTGTACACCTTATTTTCAAGACTTGAATAACGTCACACAGCTGAGTAAGTAAAATGCCTAAAACATAATTAAGTTCAAGTGTACGTGTGTGTGCGTGTGTGTGTATTTTCTTGGTTTTAAGCATGAAAGCTGTGGCGTCTCTCCAGAAAGCACCCATATGCCTTTTACCTAGTGGCAAGGACTTAAAACCAAGCTGCCTTTTTCAGGCCCACCCTGCAAAAGGCAGGAAGCAGCAGCCAGCTCAGCAATGCTAAGCTCCGGCGGCCAGTGCTGTAGTGCGTGATGGCGGGCAGCTGAAGCCGCAGGAGATGTCAGTTCTGACACACGGTTCCCCGCTGTGCCCAGAGCCTGCACTGGCTGACGCTAGACTTGCAGGTGCCCTTGGTTATGAAGGCAGAAGCTGGATTCTCAGAAGCAGCCTGTGTTTTCAAGCCTCCTCCGAGGCTCCTGAGGTGGCAGGGCTGAGACAAGGCTGGAGATGGAAACTTTGTGGGGAACAAAGGATAAACAGGAGGCCTTTTCCAACATTTTTTACTTGAGGGCTTAGTGTTTTGAATGGTTTCAACACTTCCAAAATAAGATTCCCATGTTTTCCATGCCAGAGCTTTTAGACATTTTAAGCAAAAATGCATTTGATTATGAGATTGAGCTCATCGTGTTCAGAGGATTAAGTAATGCAGTGCTGTCAAAGAATGGAAAAGAATCCTAAAACAAGCCAAACCAAAACTGTAGGATGTTCTGTTCTTTTCTGTCTACTCTCCCCGTCTTCCATCCTTTCCACTTCTGATTAAAGCCATTTACAATTAAAACAAAAGAAAACAGGTCTTGCCTGCTCACATATCTCCCTCAAACCCTCTTCAGTACCTTTGCCTGGTCTGTGACTTTCTAACTGGTTCTAGTAAATTCTTAGTATTATTCCTTTTCCCTCCCCTAACAAGGTCTCCTTTTTGAAAATAATTCCTGATGACAGCAGTCCGGTAGGATGTTGGCTAGACTGCTGAATTCAATTTCTAGGCCCCCTAAGGCAAGGCACAAAACATTCAGGGACATAGAGTTATGGGCAAGAAATCTAAACATTTTATAGTTTTAAAACAGAGCATCCAGATGAGCTCTGTATTAATGTTCAAAGGTCAACCTATACAGTGGTCCAAAGTTATTAAAATTATGTTGCTTGATTCTTTAAAAGAAAGGAAGAATGATTTCCAACTTCATTGAATCGTGACTACTTTTGGTCAAATGCACATGCAGACCCTACCATTTGCTTCTCTGTGTCTACTCCCAGTTGCACAGAACTGTAACACAGGTTGCAGCAATCTCACAGAGTGATATAAGTGGGCAGAAAGAACCGGCAGGCAGACTTCTGGGTCAAGCAGGTAGTTATAATGAAAAAACACCCAAATTATTCCTTTGGCCAATTAGTGGTATTTTTTTAGCACCCTGGTGGTCATTGTGTGAAGAGAACTACTCTTAGTAGTTCTATGAAAAGAGATAATAAAGATGAAAAGTATCATCTGGAGTACACTGTTTTTATTGTTCACAAATATCCAGAACCCCTGCCTATAGGACAATTAAACATTTTCACCTTGTTGAAATCAGGTATGGCTATGTGAGTTTCTCTGGCCAGTAAAATGTCAGCAGAAGCAACATATATCTCTGAATGGACGCAACTTTAAAAGCCAGAAGAACATGGTTCTCCAGTTTCTTTCCTCCCTCCCTTTGGAATTATGGAAGCCTCCATCAACCTGAATCAGTGAGAAAAGATGAGAAGAGCCTCCCCCAACCCCATCCCACCACTGACCTACAGTAGATGACAAAGGAGAGACAAATAATCATTGTTCTTTTAAGTTGCTCCTATTTGGGGGTTCATTCCTAGAACATAACCTAGTTCATCCTCACTAATGCATCATCCCTGCCCTTGAGGCTTTTCACTAATGTAACAAATACACATACCCATGCACCCATAAGTAATACATGCAAAAATGCTTAAAGGGACAAATTAAAATCTCACACTACAGGGATGTTGAAGAAATAATTCAAGAAGGAAGGATCAAGAAGGGAACATGTACATAGGCAAAATTTTCTAGATAACCTAGAGCCAGGTGATGCCACTTCAGAAAATCCTGGGCATGAAGAAAGTTCTGAAGACGAAGAACCACGGGACTCATGGGAGAGGCTGCTCCAAGGAGGGACAGTTGGTAGGAATGACAGTAAGAATTTCCAGAACTTCCTTACCACGTTGCTGTGTCCCCATTCCTCCCTGCCGCATCTCTTTAGATCTATGGATTCTTTCGCTTCTCTCTCACTAGTGGCCACCCATGTCTGTTCAAATTACACACTGCCACTAAATTTCAAGATTAGTGTCCTATAAACAGGTAAATCTTGGCATACTTAAGGAAAGGTGTTTATCCATTTAGCAAGATTGTGCATCCCTTGGCATACCCCAAAGCACAGAGTGGAACATCTAGAGGCCATTCTCATCACCAAAGGAAAGAGCCAATATGGCTGGTCTTCACGATGGCTTCACTTTGGGGGCTGGCTTTTGTACTTTAATGCTGGAAGTTTCTCTCCCCATGTTGCTCTATCACGTCTCCTCATCTCTATTACAGAAACTTTCATTTCAGTCTATTATTTCCTTCATCCCTAATTTATTTTCTCACTTTTAAATTCACCGTTAAAATGAAAAGCAAAAGCACGCATATTTGCCAAGCAGTTTCTCTGAGGTTCTTAGAGCCCTAATTATGATATGAAAACATGATTTCCAACTTTGCAGATGATGCTAAATTGAGAGAGAATAAAAACAAATGAGGAATAATTAGGTGGTGCAGCCAGATATAAAAGGATTTACATCATTTATGTTTCTGGACTAATAGATGGCAAATGCAGGGCTGCACAGATAAATGGAAGATAATTAGCCCTCACAAAGTATCAGAAATGGGGATCTCTGCTAAATAGGAAGGTGCTGATGAAAAGTGGCATGAGTGAGGAAAGACACAGTGGGATGTGGGGGTCAGAGAGGGTGCTTACAGCCTGGGGATGATTGCATCATGGAAAAACTCCAGGGATCTGGCACTTTCTCCAGCTACCCTTTTAGTCTGCAACCCACCCTCACTCTGTCACACAGAGGCATTCTGTTGTTGACAATGTTTCTCTTCAGAGCCTTACAGAGAGCCTGGTTCTGTGCAGTCTTGGCATTGCAGGCAGGCTCTGCAAGAAGGGTAACTTTGGAGGGAGACCGTTTTCTTTAACCAGGAAATTTTACCTGGTGTTACATATATGGCACCAAATTTCTAGTGGTCTTTAAAGACTTACTTTGGTGGGTTAAAACTGAAGTGCCATTCTGACCGGTTTGGAGATGCAAAAGCAAATGAATACACATACTTAGTTTAATTTTTGTGCCAGGAGCCTCTTTCCTTTACTGGTCCCTTGTGCTCTCTGAGGATGCCTCACACTTTAGGCTCAAGGTTCTGTTTAGACCTAGAAGGAAACTCAACTCATTATCTTATCCTTCTCCAGTAGCAAGGACTTCAGCTTTGGTGTTCCAGTGACATTTATACAACACCGCCTGAGATTCCAGAACAATAACAATAATAGACCAAATAACAGAACCATGTGCGTGCACCTCCAAGTTCAAAAGCTGACCAGTCATAGAGAGGTCCTTCCTCTTCAGTTCTCTTGACCTTCTTGTGGAACAAGGCATCATTACCAACCATCCATGGATTGCTTTAATTTTTGACTTCCGTGATACTGTACTCTGCCTACCTATTCCACTCCTCCCTTCTCATGCTTCTTTTCATGCTCACCTTCTTGTCCTCTGTGGACATTCATCAAAATACAGCCATCTGATTCATCCCACGGATGCAAGCATGGTACAACATTCGAAAATCCATCAACATCATCCACCACATCAACAAAAAGAAGGACAAAAACCACATGATCATCTCCATAGATGCTGAAAAAGCATTTGACAAAATTCAGCATCCATTCATGAATAAAACTCTCAACAAAATGGGTATAGACGGCAAGTACCTCAACATCATAAAGGCTAGATATGACAAACCCACAGCCAACATTACACTTAACGGAGAGAAGCTGAAAGCTTTTCCTTTAAGATAAGGAACAAGAGAGGGATGCCCACTCTCCCCACTTCTATTCAACATAGTACTGGAGGTCCTAGCCATGGCAATCAGACAAAACAAAGAAATATAAGGCATCCAGATTGGTAAAGGAGGAGTCAAATTGTCATTATTTGCAGATGACATCATATTGTACATAAAAAACCCTAAAGACTCCACTCCAAAACTACTAGAACTAATGTCTGAATTCAGCAAAGTTGCAGGATACAAAATTAACACACAGAAATCTGTTGCTTTCCTATACACTAACGATGAACTAACAGAAAGAGAAATCAGAAAAACAATTCCATTCACAATTGCATCAAAAAGAATAAAATACCTAGGAATAAACCTAACCAAGGAAGTGAAAGATCTATACTCTGAAAACTAGAAGACACTCCTAAGAGAAATTAAAGAGGACACTAACAAATGGAAATGCATCCCATGCTCTTGGCTAGAAAGAATAAATATTGTCAAAATGGCTATACTACCTAAAGCAATCTACAGATTCAATGCAATCCCTATCAAAATACCAACAGCTTTCTTCAATGAACTGGAACAAATAATTCTAAAATTCATATGGAACCACAAAAGACCCCAAATAGCCAAAGCAAACCTGAGAAGGAGGAATAAAACGGGGGGAATTATGCTCCCTGACTTCAAGCTCTACTACAAAGCCACAGTAATCAAGACAATTTGGTATTGGCACAAAAACAGACCCACAGACCAGTGGAACAGAATAGAAAATCCAAACATTAACTCAAACATATACAGTTGATTAATATTTGATAAAGGAGCCTTGGATATACAATGGGGAGATGACAGCCTCTTCAGCAGCTGGTTGGAAAAACTGGACAGCTACATGTAAGAGAAACTGGACTACTGTCTAACCCCATACACAAAGGTAAACTCAAGGTGGATCAAAGACCTGAATGTAAGTCATGAAACCATAAAACTCTTAGAAAAAAACATAGGCAAAAATGTCTTGGACATAAGCATGAATGACTTCTTCATGAACATATCTCCCCGGGCAAGGAAAACAAAAGCAAAAATGAACAAGTGGGACTATATCAAGCTGAAAAGCTTCTGTACAGCAAAGGACACCATCAGTAGAACAAAAGACATCCTACAGTATGGGAGAATATATTCATAAATGACGATAAGGGGTTGACATCCAAAATGTATAAAGAACTCACACACCTCAACAAACAAAAAGCAAATAATCCAATTAAGAAATGGGCAGAGGACATGAATAGACACTTCTCCAAAGAAGAAATTCAGATGGCCACCAGGCACATGAAAAGATGCTCCACATCGCTAATCATCAGAGAAATGCAGATTAAAACCACTATGAGATATCACCTCACACCAGTGAGGATGTCCAACATCCAAAACACAAACAACAACAAATGTTGGCGAGGATGTGGAGAAAAGGTAACCCTCCTACACTGCTGGTGGGAATGCAAATTAGTTCAACCATTGTGGAAAGCAGTATGGAGGTTCCTCAAAAAACTCAAAATAGAAATTCCATTTGACCCAGGAATCCCACTCCTAGGAATTTACCCCAAGAATGCAGCAGCCCAGTTTGAGAAAGACAGATGCACCCCTATGTTTATTGCAGCACTATTTACAATAGCCAAGAAATGGAAGCAACCTAAGTGTCCATCAGTAGATGAATGGATAAAGAAGATGTGGTCTATATACACAATGGAATATTTTTCAGCCATAAGAAGAAAACAAATCCTACCATTTGCAACAACATGGATGGAGCTAGAGGGTATTATGCGCAGTGAAATAAACCAAGCTGAAAAAGACAAGTATCAAATGATTTATGTGGAGTATAAGAACAAAGAAAAAAACTGAAGGAACAAAACAGCAGCAAACTTACAGAACCCACGAACGGACTAATAGTTACCAAAGGGAAAGGAACTGAGGAGGATGGGTGGGAAGGGAGGGACAAGGCGGAAAAAGGGGCATTAAGATTAGCAGACATAATGTTGGGGGGACACGGGGAGGGCTGTACAACTCAGAGAAGACAAGTAGTGATTCTATAGCATCTCACTACGCTGATG